>OY856409.1:1769192577-1769901952 GCA_963693085.1 Alisma plantago-aquatica
TGTTGTTTTTTAGTTTTAGGAGAATCCTTTTTCTTAAGATTGTTCAATCAAGGTTATTAATTGAAGATTGTTGGACGAAAGAGATCATTTGAGATTTTTGAAGATCATTGGAAGATTTTTCAAGTTTGAAAAGATCATGTGTCAAAGATTGTTTATGATTGAGATTATTTGAAACTATTTGGATCCTTTTAGATCATTGGAGATTGTTTGTTTGAGATTATATGAGATCATGTGAGATCATGAGATTGTTGGTTTGAGATTATTGTTTAGATAAGATTTTTTAAACACGAGGATGTAATAAAATTTGAACAATCCCGCATGATGACTATAATGTTAAAGCATAAATCTTCCAACAATCTTAGAGTTAGCAAAGCACACATCAATCTTGAAAATTATAAAATAAGCAACCACAATATGCATATGTAGAAGATAAAGTCTCCCTTTTTGATAATGAGTTTAGATTTGATATACGTCCTCACCCAATCATGAGTTGTGTAGAGGGGGGTTGTCCTTATCTTCTCTATGGTGTGATGGTGCTAATCCTTGGGGTAACCTGAGTTCTTTAGATAATGTTATTGCTCCCGACACATCTGGTGACTAAGGTTGTCGTAATCAGTCATGAGTTCTAGGAGAGGGTTTTTTTCAAGGCCTTTGGATGTCCAACCTAATGTTGTGTTGATTTCTTTACTAACACCCCCATGCCACTCTTAGATATTCAAAGTGAGTGTTGGCACTCGTTCCATGATACATGGGTTTGTAGGTGTGCACTATGCATGTGTCAGATTTTAGTATATTCTGATGCAATCCCACAATAATAAAATAAAATAATCATAGGCACATAAGAAAAAAATCATGAAATTATTAAGAAAGAGAAGATCTTGCTTATCCTGAAGTGCTCTCTCACCTTTTCTCTCTTTCTATATGTTTTTATAAAAGTAAATAAAATAGAAAATAGGAAGGAGAAAGAAAAAAAGGAGGGAAGCGGATGCCTACCCAAAAAGGGAAGTAAAGGCCAATCTTGGAAGGAAAATAGAGACTAACCCTAAAAAAGGTGATTGATAGAAAATGTGGCAGTTTTCACATTGTCAAAATTTGAAGCGATGTCAAAACAAAGTGAATTTTTTTTCACAGGTGGTATAGATGATTCTTCCACTTTATTAAGATCCAAAAGAAAGGTGGGTGATAAAGAAAAAAAATTCTATCAGAATAGAGTATTACATTGGTTTTTATGTAGTTTATAAAAGATTTTTTTTGGATTTTTTATCAGCGGATTGCTCCGATTCACTATCAAAAGAAAAGACTTTTTTTAGAAAAACTCTATATTTTGGAAAGAAAAAAACAAAAGGAACAAAGAAAAATGCACAAAAAAATAAAAAAAAAACCTTGATTGATCAGCAAAATAATGAGATGACTAAAAGGAAAACACAACTCAGATCATCTAACGTCCCCAGTAGAATCACCAAACTATATAACCCACCTCGATTAGTGGATCCTACAATAGTGGAAACAAAAAAAATTAATAAAGCTAATAAGGAAAAAAGAATATGGATGCTTAAATCAGTTGAAAACACAATAAAACGCGATTTAGACTCCACCCAACAACGGATAAGAAATGTATGCATAATTTAGAGATTGGATCTGGCAATCCTATTACGAGTGGGGAAGGTGTTAGCACCTCCATCTTCCCCAATGAATGCTATTATATCCTTTTAGTCATCTCGGATAAAAATGACAATGATAGAAGTTGTTTTTTGAGCAAATGATGTTAAAAATAATAAAAAGCGATTTTTGTATTGGCGGACCTTTGGGCCTAAAGACAGGCATAACTTTTCCATCATAGACCTAAAGGTCCTAGTTTTTAGGTTTGTTGTGATCTCAATCATCTTATGACCTCCTATAGAGGAGATCATTATTGGTGGTTAGGACTGATGCATAGTAAGAGAGAGACGAGATAGATAGATTCACTAGAGAAAAATCATATATTTGAGAAAGAGCGTGTAGATATGAACAGATTAGAGAAAGCAACAATTACTTATATGGATATAATAGAAAATAGAGTATTTATTAATGAGCAACCTACTAGTATTAACAGGAGCATATGTTGTTAAGCAGCCTACTGGCGTTAATTGGAGTTGTTGGTGTTAGAGGATGGATCCTCTAATCTCAAACAAAAAATAAAAGAGATAGTCATTTCTCAGGCTTTGGGAGTGATGAGTGGGGTTTGGAATGTGATGGGTGTAGGGGTCTAATTATATGTGGACTTTAGATATCAAGGTTTCCAATTGGAATATTCTTGAAGAGGCAACAGATCACATTGATGTAGCGAGAGGCTTGGCCCATAGATCGAGGCCATTTTCCTTGTGGCACATTGTAGATGGCTCAAATTTGTCGCGAGGCTTAGACTGGATAATGGCAATTTTTTTATTCTCTAGATATTTTAGGAATTTTCTAAAGAAAATATTAGCAAAAAATGGATATCAAATAAAAGTCAAATAAAATAATGAAGGAGAGAGAAAAGGTATTAGTTTAGAATTATATTTCATTATTATTAGAAAGATATGTATTTTTGTGTGGACAAAGGCAATTGAATTATCTGTTGGAAAAGTGAGAATATTTAATTTAGGATAACTAAACTGAGAAATTAATAAAAAGGCTTATAAAAAGTAGTAATAATGAGCGAGTTGTAGTTAAGTTCAGATAATATATTTTCTTTGTAGAAAACACCAAACTCAATAAAAGTGGGCGAAATGGGGTGGTGTAAATAGGCAAAAATGCGGGAAAATATGAAAAATATGGAAAGAGGTGGAAAAGGTAAAATGTGAAAAAATGGAATGAAATTCTTCATTAGCCATAGAATTAGCATTTAAGCATGAATTTCTATTAAGAGAGAAAAATTGGGGTGGCAAAAATTATTTATGATAAAATCAGTTGAGAAAGAATCATAAACCATTCATTATAGACAAGCCCTAAATATGATCTGCAAAGTTTGTTTCTAAAGCATGTACATTGAACAAGTCAACTAATTAAACTATTTTTAGAACAAAAAGACGATCTCAAGTAGGAAAGAAACCACCCAAAACCTAAGGGTGTAGTATGCTGGCCACATAGGGCACTTATTAGGTAACACACGATTAAACACCTTACAAAAAGAACTAAAAAAAATGAATACCAATCTCTCCTCTAAGATATAACGAACTATAGTCATCAATAATTCATGTCGAGCCAGACTCAAGGGTAAGAAAAGCCATGAATCGGGTCCACAATCAATCCCTTGTAGCTTAGTACTTGTAGTTCTTGATGTGGAGGCTCCTGGAAGCACATCCCACCTTGGTAGCTTTGTCCTTATAGGTTCTAAGGATGGCTTCAATGTTGGACTCGGCATGAATCACAAATACAATTTGGGCTTCTGGAGGTTTTCTTACTTATTGGCCTAGGTCTTGAGAGTGCTCTTCTGGGATGCACGACCAAAGGAGAATGACAATGTACATGGTTTCTTCCCCTTGAGATGGTTCATGGAGTTGAGGTTCAAAGGAACAACTCTTTGTTAATGAAGGACTGTAGCCAAAGAAACAACAAAGACAAAGGACCTTCAATTTTCAATGAAGAATCCTCCAGTTCCAAGGCTACGGGCACTTGTAATTATTGCAATGAAATTGGTCATTATTCTACTTGTTGTCCTTTTAGGAAAGCACCCAAGAGCAATAGGACTTGGGTTGCTAAACTAACCCCTCCGGACCCAAAAATATGATTGGGGACCATTTCATCTTTCTTCTTGTAGGTACTTGCAAATGGATTGACTTGAGCTATTGAATTGCAAATTGACTTCTCAATCCACATGAAAGAAGAAAGGTGAGATGTGTAGAGGGTGACAACAAGTGGAAATGCAATGGTAAACACAAAGGTAATGTTTTTCTTGCTTATAACCAATCCTAACTTGTTTTGTCAAGATGGTGTGCACTATACATATGGTTTTCGAGTCAAAAGTGGTATCTTGTGATTCTCTTCACACTCTTGCTCAAAAACTATTTCTAATGCTTCTATAGTGCATTACTAACTTTCTTAGACATGTTTGGATATGGTTTGTATTTATAGCATGCCTTTAAATTTGTTTTTATGATATATATATGCTTTTTGACAGCTGCTCTGTCGGTCGAGTTTGTCCTGCTTGAAACTCGACCGATAGGCACCAATGGGTGTTGCCAACAGCTGTCATCGGTCGAGTTGTCAATGCACAGAACTCGACCGATAACACTGTGCATAGAATATACATTTGTCTTATTGAGTGAGAATTTCCCTCTCAACTAGATTTTCTCAACCAATAGTCTTATTCTTTGGCACTCTCATTTGGTACCTTTATCTATGCATATTGCCTTGTTCTAAATTGCCTATCTTGCTTACAACTCTATCTCTCAAATTGCTCTAAATTGGTATATCTATATCTTGCAATTACTTGCTTTGAGTTGTTTTGCAGGTTTTGATGATGATCTCTTTGGATCTCTTGGTTGTGTCTAAAAATTGCTTCCGTTGTACTCTAACTTGCTACATCTCTCTAGGTGTATATCTTGTTTTGATACAACCTTGAGGTTCTTAGGGGAAATCACCTTTTGGTAATGATGCATATCTAGTGAGTTATATCCTTTCATGATTCTAAAATTGCATATCTCCTTATTTGGATATATCTCTACATCTACTCATATCTTGCTTTATCTTGTGTATCTTCTGGTATCTCTTGCTATGATCTAGATCCTACTAGTAGTCCTAACTTGTGATATCATCTACTAGTAGTTCATATACACGTAGTTCTAACCCTATTTATGATTGGCATCTTTGCTCATCTATATGCTATGCTTGTATCTTGTCTCATACATGCTCAAGCTTGTTCCTTGAATTTCATATATACTATCTTGAGTTGCTTGCATAACATTGTGATGCAGGGTACACAGATCTACATTGTATGTAGAAATTGGAGTATTTTTTTGGATTTTATACAGGTTTTGCTCCAATTTCAGTTTTTGGTGCAAGACTAGTGTTTTTCATGCAGAAATGACCTTCTAAGCAAGACTCATAGCTGAGCAATGAGCGCTGATGGTTTTTGGTCAAATTTCATCATCTTGAGGGTCAATAATGCAATTTATTGTTTTTCTGCAGCACTTAATCTTGCATTTTGGGTTGTTCAAGTATATGCTTTAACTTGCTTTTGTTTCTATGCTTGGACAAGCCCCTATCTGTGCTCTTCTACTCTCCTTATATATTTGTGTTATCTCCTTTCTCTTTAACAAGTGATGTTTCTTATTTCTTCATAACCCCACTTTTTTAGATGAAAAAGGGGGAGAAAGGTATGTCTTCTTTTAAAAAGAGGAAGAAGGCATGTCTTACATGAAGAAGAGAAGTATGTTCATGTAAAGGGAGTATGTAAAGGGGAGAAGATATATATGTGTAGAACATATATGAGTAGAAGACATAGTACTCTATAAATGTTATGAAAGCTAACCATGCAGGAGAAATAGCATCAATTGAGGGGGAGTATGAGAACTCCATGCACATCAATTGAGGGGGAGCATATGAACTCAATTCTATTGAAACCCCTAGGTTTCTCCAAAGGTATGATTCTACTTAAAAGCTTTCAATACATTAATGGAATGGTTTGTCATCTTCACAAAGGGGGAGATTGTTGACTCAAGGTCAATTAGGTCAATGTTGACTCACGTCTAAATTGACTAAACCCATGTTTTGATGATGACTAACCATTCCACATATTTGTTTCTAATGTCTCTAGTTGAGTGAATTCATATTAGGTATAGACACACTCCAATTGCCCTAACTTGCGCATATCAAATTGGAGAAAAGACAAGTCAAAGTCAATACAAGTGCATGTTTTAGTAATATGATGTATATCCATTAGAATCATGTTGTAAATCAGTTGTAATGATTGTATGACTTGTAATTAAGCTTAGAAAAATATCAAGAGCACTTAGATTGAATATTAGAACACTTTAGATGCAACTTTGAAAATTGATTACATGCACTTTGTCGGTCGAGTTTCCCAGCCTGAAAATTCGACCGATCATCCTTGATCAATTTTCTGGAGATTGCATCTGTTGAGTTGTGTTTACACAGAACTCGACCGATGGAGTAACTGACCAAATCGATTTTCATTGGTCGGTCGAGTTTCCTCAGGACAAACTCGACCAATGGTCTGAATATCGGCTTTGTCTCTTTCTCTATCGGCCGAGTTACCCTTATAGAAACTCGACCGATTGCACTATATGGAAAAGTGCAGAAAAGTGTTTCTAGCCGTTGTGGAGATGCAACAAGTGAAAATATATCTGTTGCAAGCCACAAAACGGCTAGTTTTCATTCTCAAGTGTTCTCAAAGGCTAAGAGGCATCCCCAGCTATAAATAGGACCCCTTGGGTTTCATTCCAAGGTTGAGAATACATTGCAAACTCTATGTGAGGCTCCTATTCTATAGTTGAGTGCTTCCTATAGCCTCCTCTCTCTCTCTAAGATTAATCACTTGCTACATCCATTAGAGTGAGTAGGAAATCTGTAAGAGAGCTAGTCTTACATATATATCTTGTGAGGCTCTCACTTCCACCACCTCCCTTTCTGTCTTTTCAATCATAAAGATGAAGGTTCTCTCTCTTATCCAAGAGAGGTAAAGAAGAACAAGGGAAGGAGTCCCATGGTGAAGATCAAAGCTGAAGACTTGGAGCTAGAGTGAGTAAGCCCTTGGTGAAGGCAGAAGACTCCTTGCTCAAGTGGGTAAGTCCTTGGTGGAAGCTTCTCCGAGTGAAGGTGAAGTCAAAGGCGGAAGATCCAAAAAGAATGGGTAATTCCTACAAGGCTGAAGACTTGGGCAAGAGTAGGTAAGTCCTTGGAAGAAAGGCGGAAGACTCTTGCAAAGTGGGTAAGTCTTTGGTAAGGTTGAAGACTCTTTGTATTGGATAGGTAAGTCCTTTGGTTGGTCATGTATTGTATGTCTTATGAATGAATATAAGAGTGCAATAGTTTGGAAGTCCTAGAGGTTGACCTCTCTAGGCAAGTGGACTGACACACTTCTAGTTTGAAGTGTGGAACCACTCTAAATAGCTTGTCTAATTGGTGAATGTTCAATTCCTCTCTCCCTTTCTATGTATGTTTTAGTTGCACTCAAATGACCTATTTAGCAACATTATCTTGTGATATACCTTGAAGGTTTAATTAATTTTGTTTAAGTGGTTTCAGCTCTATTCACCCCCCTCTAGAGCATCTAATCACCCATCTAGGATCCAACAATTGGTATCAGAGCAGGTCTTCTCCAAGCATACTTCCACAAGTAGGAGAATATGGGTGCTTACGAATACGGGCAACCTTCAAAGAGAGCAATAGAAGGAAACAAGAGAGAAAAAGGGATCACAAAGGCTCCATCAACAAATGAAAGCACTAGTGGAAGATCTAGTGAATGTGAAGATGGAAGCATTGCGCCCTCATGAAAAGCTCAATTGAAGATTTAAATGAGGTAAATTCAAGTGTTGAGATTCAAACAAATGCTTATCTTAGTCAACTAAATGCTCTTAAATTTGCGAATTCTAGCTTGCTTGATAAGATTTAGTTTTTAGAATCTCAACCTTCTATGACTATTTCATATATAGAGCTTTCTTCTACTATTGTTTCTCTCTCTATTGCTTCTTATGCTCTTAAATGTCCTTATGCGAGTCAAGAGCTTACTTTGCAAGGAATAGAATGTGTAGATAAAGTTTATCCTTCAAAGATTACATGTCTTGTATATGAACTTGCTTCCTTGCATAGTAGTGTAATTGCTCTTGACCCTCATACTGTCTTTTCATATAGAGAGAAAGTTTTTCATGCTCTATCTTGTGATAAAGATTCTTATATGACTAAAGATGTTTGCTTAGAAATCTATCTTGTGCATGCTAGAGATGATATGAATCTATTGTGTTTTACCTTTACTTCTCTTATGCATGACAATCATAGTTTGTGATCTTCTTTGGAAAGATTCTTTGGTAATAAAAAGAATCTTAATCAAATCCTAGACCATACTACCAAACAAATGAGTAGAGATGGCATTGGACTTGACTGTAGCTAAAGGAACAACAAAGACAAAGGACCTTCAATTTTCAATGAAGAATCCTCCAGTTCCAAGGCTACGGGCACTTGTAATTATTGCAATGAAATTGGTCATTATTCTACTTGTTGTCCTTTTAGGAAAGCACCCAAGAGCAATAGGACTTGGGTTGCTAAACTAACCCCTCCAGACCCAAAATTATGATTGGGGACCATTTCATGTTTCTTCTTGTAGGTACTTGAAAATGGATTGACTTGAGCTATTGAATTGCAAATTGACTTCTCAATCCACATGAAAGATGAAAGGTGAGCTATGTAGAGGGTGACAACAAGTGGGAAAGCAATGGTAAGCACAAAGGTAATGTTTTTCTTGCTTATAACCAATCCTAACTTGTTTTGTCAAGATGGTGTGCACTATACATATGGTTTTCGAGTCAAAAGTGGTATCTTGTGATTCTCTTCACACTCTCGCTGAAAAACTACATCTAATACTTCTATAGTGCATTACTAACTTGCTTAGACATGTTTGGATATGGTTTGTATTGATAGCATGGCTTTAAATGTGTTTTTATGATATATATATGCTTTTTGACAGCTGCTCTGTCGGTCGAGTTTGTCCTGCTTGAAACTCGACCGATAGGCACCAATGGGTGTTGCCAACAACTGTCATCGGTCGAGTTGTCAATGCACAGAACTCGACCGATAGCACTGTGCACAGAATATACATTTGGCTTATTGAGTGAGAATTTCCCTCTCAACTAGATTTTCTCAACCAATAGTCTTATTCTTTGACACTCTCATTTGGTACCTTTATCTATGCATATTGCCTTGTTCTAAATTGCCTATCTTGCTTACAACTCTATCTCTCAAATTGCTCTAAATTGGTATATCTATATCTTGCAATTACTTGCTTTGAGTTGTTTTGCAGGTTTTGATGATGATCTCTTTGGATCTCTCGGTTGTGTCTAAAAATTGCTTCCATTGTACTCTAACTTGCTACATCTCTCTAGGTGTATATCTTATTTTGATACAACCTTGAGGTTCTTAGGGGAAATCATCTTTTGGTAATGATGCATATCTAGTGAGTTATATCCTTTCATGCTTGTAAAATTGTATATCTCCTTGTTTGGATATATCTCTACATCTACTCATAGCTTGCTTTATCTTGTGTATATTTTGGTATCTCTTACTATGATCTAGATTCTACTTGTAGTCCTAACTTGTGATATCATCTACTAGTAGTTCATATACATGTAGTTCTAACCATGTTTATGATTGGCATCTTTGCTCATCTATATGCTATGATTGTATCTTGTCTCATACATACTCAATCTTGTTCCTTGAATTTCATCTCTACTATCTTGAGTTGCTTGCATAACATTGTGATGCAGGGTACACAGATCTACATTGTATGTAGAAATTAGAGTATTTTTTTTGGATTTTATGTAGGTTTTGCTCCAGTTTCAGTTTTTGGTGCAAGAATAGTGTTTTTCATGCAGAAATGACCTTCTGAGCAAGACTCATCGCTTTGCAATGAGCTCTGATGGTTTTTGGTCAATTTTCGTCATCTTGAGGGTCAAAAATGCAATTTATTGTTTTTCTGCAGCACTTAATCTTGTATTTTGGGTTGTTCAAGTATATGCTTTAACTTGCTTTTGTTTCTATGCTTGGACAAGCCCCTATCTGTGCTCTTCTACTCTCCTTATATATATTTGTGTTATCTCCTTTATCTTTAACAAGTGATGTTTCTTATTTCTTCATAACCCCACTTTTTGAGATGACAAAGGGGGAGAAAGGTATGTCTTCTTTTAAAAAGAGGAAGAAGGCATGTCTTACATGAAGAAGAGAAGTATGTTCATGTAAAGGGAGTACGTAAAGGGGAGAAGACATATATGTGTAGAACATATATGAGTAGAAGACATAGTACTCTATAAATGTTATGAAAACTAACCATGCAGGAGAAATAGCATCAATTGACGGGGATTATGAGAACTCCATGCACATCAATTGAGGGGGAGCATATGAACTCAATTCTATTGAAACCCCTAGGTTTCTCCAAAGGTATGATTCTACTTAAAAGCTTTCAATACATCCATGGAATGGTTTATCATCTTCAAAAAGGGGGAGATTGTTGACTCAAGGTCAATTTGGTCAATGTTGACTCACGTCTAAATTGACTAAACCCATGTTTTGATGATGACTAACCATTCCACATATTGGTTTCTAATGTCTCTACTTGAGTGATTTCATATTAGGTATAGAAACACTCCAATTGCCCTAACTTGCGCATATCAAATTGGAGAAAAGACAAGTCAAAGTCAATACAAGTGCACGTTTTTGTAATATGATGTATATCCATTAGAATCATGTTGTAAATCACTTGTAATGATTGTATGACTTGTAATTAAGCTTAGAAAAATATCAGAAGCACTTAGATCGAATATTAGAACACTTTAGATGCAACTTTGAAAATTGATTACAGGCACTTTGTCGGTCGAGTTTCCCAGCCTAAAAACTCGACTGATCATCCTTGATCAATTTTTTGGAGATTGCATCGGTCGAGTTGTGTTTACACAGAACTCGACTGATGGAGTAACTGGCCAAATTAATTTTCATTGGTCGGTTGAGTTTCCTCAGGACAAACTCGACCGATGGTCTGAATATCGGCTTTGTCTTTTACTCTATCGGTCGAGTTACCCTTATAGAAACTCGACCGATTGCACTGTACGAAAAAGTGCAGAAAAGTGTTTCTAGCCGTTGTGGAGTTGCAACAAGTGAAAATATATCTGTTGCAAGCCACAAAACGGCTACTTTTCATTTTCAAGTGTTCCTAAAGGCTAAGAGGCATCCCCAGCTATAAATAGGACCCCTTGGGCTTCATTCCAAGGTTGAGCATTCATTGCAAACTCTATGTGAGGCTCCTATTCTATAGTTGAGTGCTTCCTACAGCCTCCTCTCTCTCTAAGCTTAATCACTTGCTACATCCATTAGAGTGAGTAGGAAATCTGTAAGAGAGCTAGTCCTACATGTATATCTTGTGAGGCTCTCACTTCCACCACCTCCCTTTCTATCTTTTCAATCATAAAGATGAAGGTTCTCTCTCTTCTCCAAGAGAGGTAAAGAAGAACAAGGGAAGGAGTCCCTTGGTGAAGATCAAGGTTGAAGACTTGGAGCTAGAGTGGGTAAGCCCTTGGTGAAGGCAGAAGACTCCTTTCTCAAGTGGGTAAGTCCTTGGTGGAAGTTTCTCCGAGTGAAGGTGAAGTCAAAGGCAGAAGATCCAAGAAGAGTGGGTCATTCCTACAAGGCTGAAGACTTGGGCAAGAGTAGGTAAGTCCTTGGAAGAAAGGCGAAAGACTCTTGCAAAGTGGGTAAGTCCTTGGTAAGGTTGAAGACTCTTTGTATTGGATAGGTAAGTCCTTTGGTTGGTCATGTATTGTATGTCTTATGAATGCATATAAGAGTGCAATAGTTTGGAAGTCCTAGAGGTTGACCTCTCTAGGCAAGTGGACTGACACACTTCTAGTTTGAAGTGTGGAACCACTCTAAATAGCTTGTATAATTGGTGAATGTTCAATTCCTCTCTCCCTTTCTATGTATGTTTTAGTTGCACTCAAATTACCTATTTAGCAACATTATCTTGTGATATACCTTGAAGGTTTAATTAATTTTGTTGAAGTGGTTTCAGCTCTATTCACCCCTCCTCTAGAGCATCTAATCACCCATCTAGGATCCAACAATTGGTATTAGAGCGGGTCTTCTCCAAGCATACTTCCACAAGTAGGAAAATATTGGTGATTATGAATACGGGCAACCTTCAAAGAGATCAATAGAAGGAAACAAGAGAGAAAAAGGGATCAAAAAGGCTCCATCAACAAATAAAAGCACTAGTGGAAGATCTAGTGAATGTAAAGATTGAAGATGCCATTGCGCCCTCATGAAAAGCTCAATTGAAGATTTAAATGAGGTAAATTCAAGTGTTGAGATTCAAACAAATGCTTATCTTAGTCAACTAAATGCTCTTAAATTTTTGAATTCTAGCTTGCTTGATAAGATTAAGTTTTTAGAATCTCAACCTTCTATGACTATTTCATATATAGAGCTTTCTTCTACTATTGTTTCTCTCTCTATTGCTTCTTATGCTCTTAAATGTGCTTATGAGAGTCAAGAGCTTACTTTGAAAGGAATAGAATGTGTAGTAAAGTTTATCCTTCAAAGATTACATGTCTTGTATATGAACTTGCTTCTTTGCATAGTAGTTTAATTGCTCTTGACCCACATACTATCTTTTCTTATAGAGAGAAAGTTTTTGATGCTCTGTCTTGTGATAAAGATTCTTATATGACTAAAGATGTTTGCTTAGAAATCTATATTGTGCATGCTAGATATGATATGAATCTATTGTGTTTTAACTTTACTTCTCTTATGCATGACAATCATAGTTTGAGATCTTCTTAGCAAAAATTCTTTGGTAATAAAAAGAATCTTAATCAAATCCTAGACCATACTACCAAACAAATGGGTAGAGATGGCATTGGACTTGACTGTAGCCAAAGGAACAACAAAGACAAAGGACCTTCAATTTTCAATGAAGAATCCTCCAGTTCCAAGGCTACGAGCACTTGTAATTATTGCAATGAAATTGGTCATTAGTCTACTTATTGTCCTTTTAGGAAATCACCCAAGAGCAATAGGACTTGGGTTGCTAAACTAACCCCTTCAGACCCAAAAATATGATTGGGGACCATTTCATCTTTCTTCTTGTAGGTACTTGCAAATGGATTGACTTGAGCTATTGAATTGCAAATTGACTTCTCAATCCACATGAAAGAAGAAAGGTGAGATGTGTAGAGGGTGACAACAAGTGGAAAAGCAATGGTAAGCACAAAGGTAATGCTTTTCTTGCTTATAACCAATCCTAACTTGTTTTGTCAAGATGGTGTGCACTATACATATGGTTTTCGAGTCAAAAGTGGTATCTTGTGATTCTCTTCACACTTTTGCTCAAAAACTATTTCTAATGCTTCTATAGTGCATTACTAACTTGCTTAGACATGTTTGGATATGGTTTGTATTTATAGCATGGCTTTAAATGTGTTTTTATGATATATATATGCTTTTTGATAGCTGCTCTGTCGGTCGAGTTTGTCCTGCTTGAAACTCGACCGATAGGCACCAATGGGTGTTGCCAATAGCTGTCATCGGTCGAGTTGTCAATGCACAGAACTCGACCGATAGCACTGTGCAGAGAATATACATTTGGCTTATTGTGTGAGAATTTCCCTCTCAACTAGATTTTGTCAACCAATAGTCTTATTCTTTGGCACTCTCATTTGGTACCTCTATCTATGCATATTTCCTTGTTCTAAATTGCCTATCTTGCTTACAACTCTATCTCTCAAATTGCTCTAAATTGGTATATCTATATCTTGCAATTACTTGCTGTGAGTTGTTTTGCAGGTTTTGATGATGATCTCTTTGGATCTCTTGGTTGTGTCTAAAAATTGCTTCCATTGTACTCTAACTTGCCACATCTCTCTAGGTGTATATTTTGTTGTGATACAACCTTGAGGTTCTTAGGGGAAATCACCTTTTGGTAATGATGCATATCTAGTGAGTTATATCCTTTCATGCTTCTAAAATTGCATATCTCCTTGTTTGGATATATCTCTACATCTACTCATAGCTTGCTTTATCTTGTGTATCTTTTGGTATCTCTTGCTATGATCTAGATCCTACTAGTAGTCCTAACTTGTGATATCATCTACTAGTAGTTCATATACATGTAGTTCTAACCATGTTTATGATTGGCATCTTTGCTCATCTATATGCTATACTTGTATCTTGTCTCATACATGCTCAAGCTTGTTCCTTGAATTTCATATCTACTATCTTGAGTTGCTTGCATAACATTGTGATGCAGGGTACAGAGATCTACATTGTATGTAGAAATTGGAGTATTTTTTTGGATTTTATGTAGGTTTTTCTCCAGTTTCAGTTTTTGGTGCAAGACTAGTGTTTTTCATGCAGAAATGACCTTCTGAGCAAGACTCATAGCTTTGCAATGAGCTTTGATGGTTTTTGGTCAAATTTCGTCATCTTGAGGGTCAAAAATGCAATTTATTGTTTTTTTACAGCACTTAATCTTGCATTTTGGGTTGTTCAAGTATATGCTTTAACTTGCTTTTCTTTCTATGCTTGGACAAGCCCCTATCTGTGCTCTTCTACTCTCCTTATATATATTTGTGTTATCTTCTTTCTCTTTAACAAGTGATGTTTCATATTTCTTCATAACCCCACTTTTTGAGATGACAAAGGGGGAGAAAGGTATGTCTTCTTTTAAAAAGAGGAAGAAGACATGTCTTACATGAAGAAGAGAAGTATGTTCATGTAAAGGGAGTAGGTAAAGGGTAGAAGACATATATGTGTAGAACATATATGAGTAGAAGACATAGTACTCTATAAATGTTATGAAAGCTAACCATGCAGGAGAAATAGCATCAATTGAGGGGGAGTATGAGAACTCCATGCACATCAATTGAGGGGGAGCATATGAACTCAATTCTATTGAAACCCCTAGGTTTCTCCAAAGGTATGATTCTAATTAAAAGCTTCCAATACGTTTATGGAATGGTTTGTCATCTTCAAAAAGGGGGAGATTGTTGACTCAAGGTCAATTAGGTCAATGTTGACTCATGTCTAAATTGACTAATCCCATGTTTTGATGATGACTAACCATTCCACATATTGGTTTCTAATGTCTCTACTTGAGTGATTTCATATTAGGCATAGGCACACTCCAATTGCCCTAACTTGCGCATATCAAATTGGAGAAAAGACAAGTCAAAGTCAATACAAGTGCACATTTTTGTAATATGATGTATATCCATTAGAATCATGTTGTAAATCACTTGTAATGATTGTATTACTTGTAATTAAGCTTAGAAAAATATCAGGAGCACTTAGATATAATATTAGAGCACTTTAGATGCAACTTTGAAAATTGATTACAAGCACTTTGTCGGTCGAGTTTCCCAGCCTGAAAACTCGACCGATCATCCTTGATCAATTTTCTGGAGATTGCATCAGTCGAGTTGTGTTTACACAGAACTCGACCGATTGACTAACTAGCCAAATCGATTTTCATTGGTCGGTCGAGTTTCCTCAGGATAAACTCGACCGATGGTTTGAATATCGGCTTTGTCTTTTACTCTATCGGTCGAGTTACCCTTATAGAAACTCGATTGATTGCACTGTACGGAAAAGTGCATAAAAGTATTTATAGCCGTTGTGGAGTTGCAACAAGTGAAAATATATCTGTTGCAAGCCACAAAACGACTAGTTTTCATTCTCAAGTGTTCCCAAAGGCTAAGAGGCATCCCCAGCTATAAATAGGACCCCTTGGGATTCATTCCAAGGTTGAGCATTCATTGCAAACTCTATGTGAGGCTCCTATTCTATAGTTGAGTGCTTCCTGCAACCTCCTCTCTCTCTCTCTAAGCTTAATTATTTGCTACATCCATTAGAGTGAGTAGAAAATTTGTAAGAGAGCTAGTCCTACATGTATATCTTGTGAGGCTCTCACTTCCACCACCTCCCTTTCTATCTTTTCAATCATAAAGATGAAGGTTCTCTCTCTTTTCCAAGAGAGGTACAGAAGAACAAGGGAAGGAGTCCCTTGGTGAAGATCAAGGCTGAAGACTTGGAGCTAGAGTGGGTAAGCCCTTGGTGAAGGCAGAAGACTTCTTGCTCAAGTGGGTAAGTCCTTGGTGGAAGCTTCTCCGAGTGAAAGTGAAGTCAAAGGCGGAAGATCCAAGAAGAGTGGGTAATTCCTACAAGGCTGAAGACTTGGGCAAACGTAGGTAAGTCTTTGGAAGAAAGGCGGAAGACTCTTGCAAAGTGGGTAAGTCCTTGGTAAAGTTGAAAACTCTTTGTATTGGATAGGTAAGTCCTTTGGTTGGTCATGTATTGTATGTCTTATGAATGAATATAAGAGTGCAATAGTTTGGAAGTCCTAGAGGTTGACCTCTCTAGGCAAGTGGACTGACACACTTCTAGTTTGAAGTGTGGAACCACTCTAAATAGCTTGTCTAATTGGTGCATGATCAATTACTCTCTCCCTTTCTATGTATGTTTTAGTTGCACTCAAATTACCTATTTAGCAACATTATCTTGTAATATACCTTGAAGGTTTAATGAATTTTGTTTAAGTGGTTTCAGCTCTATTCACCCCCCCTCTAGAGCATCTAATCACCCATCTAGGATCTAACTATTAGTATCAGAGCGGGTCTTCTCCAAGCATACTTCCACAAGTAGGAGAATATGGGTGATTATGAATACGGGAAACCTTCAAAGAGAGAAATAGAAGGAAACAAGAGAGAAAAAGGGATCATAAAGGCTCCATCAACAAATGAAAGCACTAGTGGAAGATCTAGTGAATGTGAATATGGAAGATGCCATTGCGCCCTCATGACAAGCTCAATTGAAGATTTAAATGAGGTAAATTCAAGTGTTGATATTCAAACAAATGCTTATCTTAGTCAACTAAATGCTCTTAAATTTGCAAATTCTAGCTTGCTTGATAAGATTAAGTTTTTAGAATCTCAACCTTCTATGACTATTTCATATATAGAGCTTGCTTCTACTATTGTTTCTCTCTCTATTGCTTCTTATGCGCTTAAATGTGCTTATGAGAGTCAAGATCTTACTTTGCAAGGAATAGAATGTGTAGATAAAGTTTATCCTTCAAAGATTACATGTCTTGTATATGAACTTGCTTCCTTGCATAGTAGTGTAATTGCTCTTGACCCTCATACTATCTTTTCTTATAGAGAGACATTTTTGTTGCTCTATCTTGTGATAAAGATTCTTATATGACTAAAGATGTTTGCTTAGAAATCTATCTTGTGCATACTAGAGATGATATGAATATATTATGTTTTACCTTTAATTCTCTTATGCATGACAATCATAGTTTGAGATCTTCTTTGCAAAGATTCTTTGGTAATAAAATGAATCTTAATCAAATACTAGACCATACTACCAAACAAATGGGTAGAGATGGCATTGGACTTGATTGTAGCTAAAGGAACAACAAAGACAAAGCCTTCAATTTTCAATGAAGAATCCTCCAGTTCCAAGGCTACGTGCACTTGTAATTATTGCAATGAAATTGGTCATTATTCTACTTGTTGTCCTTTAAGGAAAGCACCCAAGAGCAATAGGACTTGGTTTGCTAAACTAACCCCTCCATACCCAAAATTATGATTGGGGACCATTTCATCTTTCTTCTTGTAGGTACTTGCAAATGATTGACTTGAGCTATTGAATTGCAAATTGACTTATCAATCCACATGAAAGAAGAAAGGTGAGATGTGTAGAGGGTGACAACAATGGAAAAGCAATGGTAAGCACAAAGGTAATGTTTTTCTTGCTTATAACCAATCCTAACTTGTTTTTTCAAGATGGTGTGCACTATACATATGGTTTACGAGTCAAAAGTGGTATCTTGTGATTCTCTTCACACTCTTGCTCAAAAACTATTTCTAATGCTTCTATAGTGCATTACTAACTTGCTTAGACATGTTTGGATATGGTTTGTATTTATAGCATGCCTTTAAATGTGTTTTTATGATATATATATGCTTTTTGATAGATGCTCTGTCAGTCGAGTTTGTCCTGCTTGAAACTCAACCGATAGGCACCAATGGGTGCTGCCAACAGCTGTCATCGGCCGAGTTGTCAATGCACTGAATATACATTTGGTTTTTTGAGTGAGAATTTCCCTCTCAACTAGATTTTCTCAACCAATAGTCTTATTCTTTGGCACTCCCATTTGGTAACTTTATCTATGCATATTTCCTTATTCTAAATTGCCTATCTTGCTTACAACTCTATCTCTCAAATTGCTCTAAATTGGTATATCTATATCTTGCAATTACTTACTTTGAGTTGTTTTGCAGGTTTTGATGATGATCTCTTTGGATCTCTTAGTTGTGTCTAAAAATTGCTTCCATTGTAATCTAACTTGCTACATCTCTCTAGGTATATATCTTGTTTTGATACAACTTTGAGGTTCTTAGGGTAAATCATCTTTTGGTAATGATGCATATCTAGTGAGTTATATCCTTTCATGCTTCTAAAATTGCATATCTCCTTGTTTGGATATATCTCTACATCTACTCATAGCTTGCTTTATCTTTTGTATCTTTTGGTATCTCTTCCTATGATCTAGATCCTACTAGTAGTCCTAACTTGTGATGTCATCTACTAGTAGTTCATATACATGTAGTTGTAACCCTATTTATGATTGGCATCTTTGCTCATATATATGCTATGCTTGTAACTTGTCTCATACATGCTCAAGCTTGTTCCTTGAATTTCATATCTACTATCTTGAGTTGCTTGCATAACATTGTGATGCAGGGTACACAGATCTACATTGTATGTAGAAATTGGAGTATTTTTTTGGATTTTTTGCAGGTTTTTCTCCAGTTTCAGTTTTTGGTGCAAGACTAGTGTTTTTCATGCAGAAATGACCTTCTGAGCAAGACTCATAGCTTTACGGTGAGCTCTGATGGTTTTGGGTCAAATTTCGTCATCTTGAGGGTCAAAAATGCAATTTATTGTTTTTTTGCAGCACTTAATCTTGCATTTTGGGTTGTTCAAGTATATGCTTTAACTTGCTTTTCTTTCTATGCTTGGACAAGCCCCTATCTGTGCTCTTCTACTCTCCTTATATATATTTGTGTTATCTCCTTTCTCTTTAACAAGTGATGTTTCTTATTTCTTCATAACCCCACTTTTTGAGATGATAAAGGGGGAGAAAGGTATGTCTTCTTTTAAAAAGAGGAAGAAGGCATGTCTTACATGAAGAAGAGAAGTATGTTTATGTAAAGGGTGTAGGTAAAGGGGAGAAGACATATATGTGTAGAACATATATGAGTAAAAGACATAGTACTCTATAAATGTTATGAAAGCTAACCATGCAGAAGAAATAGCATCAATTGACGGGGATTATGAGAACTCCATTCACATCAATTGAGGAGGAGCATATGAACTCAATTCTATTGAAACCCCTAGGTTTCTCCAAAGGTATGATTCTACTTAAAAGCTTTCAATACATTTATGGAATGGTTTGTCATCTTCAAAAAGGGGGAGATTGTTGACTCAAGGTCAATTAGGTCAATGTTGACTCACGTCTAAATTGACTAAACCCATGTTTTGATGATGACTAACCATTCCACATATTGGTTTCTAATGTCTCTACTTGAGTGATTTCATATTAGGTATAGACACACTCCAATTTCCCTAACTTGCGCATATCAAATTGGAGAAAAGACAAGTCAAAGTCAATACAAGTGCACATTTTTGTAATATGATGTATATCCATTAGAATCATGTTGTAAATCACTTGTAATGATTGTATGACTTGTAATTAAGCTTAGAAAAATATCAGGATCACTTAGATCGAATATTAGAGCACTTTAGATGCAACTTTGAAAATTGATTACAGGCACTTTGTCGGTCGAGTTTCCCAGCCTAAAAACTCGACCGATCATCCTTGATCAATTTTTTGGAGATTGCATCGGTCGAGTTGTGTTTACACAGAACTCGACTGATGGAGTAACTGGCCTAATTAATTTTCATTGGACGGTTGAGTTTCCTCAGGACAAACTCGACCGATGGTCTGAATATCGGCTTTGTCTTTTACTCTATCGGTCGAGTTACCCTTATAGAAACTCGACCGATTGCACTGTACAAAAAAGTACAGAAAAGTGTTTCTAGCCGTTGTGGAGTAGCAACAAGTGAAAATATATCTGTTGCAAGCCACAAAACGGCTACTTTTCATTCTCAAGTGTTCCCAAAGGCTAAGAGGCATCCCCAGCTATAAATAGGACCCCTTGGGCTTCATTCCAAGGTTGAGCATTCATTGCAAACTCTATGTGAGGCTCCTATTCTATAGTTGAGTGCTTCCTACAGCCTCCTCTCTCTCTAAGCTTAATCACTTGCTACATCCATTAGAGTGAGTAGGAAATCTGTAAGAGAGCTAGTCCTACATGTATATCTTGTGAGGCTCTCACTTCCACCACCTCCCTTTCTATCTTTTCAATCATAAAGATGAAGGTTCTCTCTCTTCTCCAAGAGAGGTAAAGAAGAACAAGGGAAGGAGTCCCTTGGTGAAGATCAAGGTTGAAGACTTGGAGCTAGAGTGGGTAAGCCCTTGGTGAAGGCAGAAGACTCCTTGCTCAAGTGGGTAAGTCCTTGGTGGAAGCTTCTCCGAGTGAAGGTGAAGTCAAAGGCGGAAGATCCAAGAAGAGTGGGTGATTCCTACAAGGCTGAAGACTTGGGAAAGAGTAGGTAAGTCCTTGGAAGAAAGGCGAAAGACTCTTGCAAAGTGGGTAAGTCCTTGGTAAGGTTGAAGACTCTTTGTATTGGATAGGTAAGTCCTTTGGTTGGTCATGTATTGTATGTCTTATGAATGCATATAAGAGTGCAATAGTTTGGAAGTCCTAGAGGTTGACCTCTCTAGGTAAGTGGACTGACACACTTCTAGTTTGAAGTGTGGAACCACTCTAAATAGCTTGTATAATTGGTGAATGTTCAATTCCTCTCATCCTTTCTATGTATGTTTTAGTTGAACTCAAATTACCTATTTAGCAACATTATCTTGTGATATACCTTGAAGGTTTAATTAATTTTGTTGAAGTGGTTTCAGCTCTATTCACCCCTCCTCTAGAGCATCTAATCACCCATCTAGGATCCAACAATTGGTATTAGAGCGGGTCTTCTCCAAGCATCCTTCCACAAGTAGGAAAATATTGGTGATTATGAATACGGGCAACCTTCAAAGAGATCAATAGAAGGAAACAAGAGGAAAAAAGGGATCAAAAAGGCTCCATCAACAAATAAAAGCATTAGTGGAAGATCTAGTGAATGTAAAGATGGAAGATGCCATTGCGCCCTCATGAAAAGATCAATTGAAGATTTAAATGAGGTAAATTCAAGTGTTGAGATTCAAACAAATGCTTATCTTAGTCAACTAAATGCTCTTAAAATTTTGAATTCTAGCTTGCTTGATAAGATTAAGTTTTTAGAATCTCAACCTTCTATGACTATTTCATATATAGAGCTTTCTTCTACTATTGTTTCTCTCTCTATTGCTTCTTATGCTCTTAAATGTGCTTATGAGAGTCAAGAGCTTACTTTGAAAGGAATAGAATGTGTAGTAAAGTTTATCCTTCAAAGATTACATGTCTTGTATATGAACTTGCTTCTTTGCATAGTAGTTTAATTGCTCTTGACCCACATACTATCTTTTCTTATAGAGAGAAAGTTTTTGATGCTCTATCTTGTGATAAAGATTCTTATATGACTAAAGATGTTTGCTTAGAAATCTATCTTGTGCATGCTAGATATGATATGAATCTATTGTGTTTTAACTTTACTTCTCTTATGCATGACAATCATAGTTTGAGATCTTCTTAGCAAAAATTCTTTGGTAATAAAAAGAATCTTAATCAAATCCTAGACCATACTACCAAACAAATGGGTAGAGATGGCATTGGACTTGACTGTAGCCAAAGGAACAACAAAGACAAAGGACCTTCAATTTTCAATGAAGAATCCTCCAGTTCCAAGGCTACGGGCACTTGTAATTATTGCAATGAAATTGGTCATTATTCTACTTGTTGTCCTTTTAGGAAAGCACCCAAGAGCAATAGGACTTGGGTTGCTAAACTAACCCCTCCGGACCCAAAAATATGATTGGGGACCATTTCATCTTTCTTCTTGTAGGTACTTGCAAATGGATTGACTTGAGCTATTGAATTGCAAATTGACTTCTCAATCCACATGAAAGAAGAAAGGTGAGATGTGTAGAGGGTGACAACAAGTGGAAAAGCAATGGTAAGCACAAAGGTAATGTTTTTCTTGCTTATAACCAATCCTAACTTGTTTTGTCAAGATGGTGTGCACTATACATATGGTTTTCGAGTCAAAAGTGGTATCTTGTGATTCTCTTCACACTCTTGCTCAAAAACTATTTCTAATGCTTCTATAGTGCATTACTAACTTGCTTAGACATGTTTGGATATGGTTTGTATTTATAGCATGGCTTTAAATGTGTTTTTATGATACATATATGCTTTTTGACAGCTGCTCTGTCGGTCGAGTTTGTCCTGCTTGAAACTTGACCGATAGGCACCAATGGGTGTTGCCAATAGCTGTCATCGGTCGAGTTGTCAATGCACAGAACTCGACCGATAGCACTATGCAGAGAATATACATTTGGCTTATTGAGTGAGAATTTCCCTCTCAACTAGATTTTTTCAACCAATAGTCTTATTCTTTGGCACTCTCATTTGGTACCTCTATCTATGCATATTTCCTTGTTCTAAATTGCCAATCTTGCTTACAACTCTATCTCTCAAATTGCTCTAAATTGGTATATCTATATCTTGCAATTACTTGCTTTGAGTTGTTTTGCAGGTTTTGATGATGATCTCTTTGGATCTCTTGGTTGTGTCTAAAAATTGCTTCCATTGTACTCTAACTTGCTACATCTCTCTAGGTGTATATCTTGTTGTGATACAACCTTGAGGTTCTTAGGGGAAATCACCTTTTGGTAATGATGCATATCTAGTGAGTTATATCCTTTCATGCTTCTAAAATTGCATATCTCCTTGTTTGGATATATCTCTACATCTACTCATAGCTTGCTTTATCTTGTGTATCTTTTGGTATCTCTTGCTATGATCTAGATCCTACTAGTAGTCCTAACTTGTGATATCATCTACTAGTAGTTCATATACATGTAGTTCTAACCATGTTTATGATTGGCATCTTTTCTCATCTATATGCTATACTTGTATCTTGTCTCATACATGCTCAAGCTTGTTCCTTGAATTTCATATCTACTATCTTGAGTTGCTTGCATAACATTGTGATGCAGGGTACACAGATCTACATTGTATGTAGAAATTGGAGTATTTTTTTGGATTTTATGCAGGTTTTTCTCCAGTTTCAGTTTTTGGTGCAAGACTAGTGTTTTTCATGCAGAAATGACCTTCTGAGCAAGACTCATAGCTTTGCAATGAGCTTTGATGGTTTTTGGTCAAATTTCGTCATCTTGAGGGTCAAAATTGCAATTTATTGTTTTTTATACAGCCCTTAATCTTGCATTTTGGTTTGTTCAAGTATATGCTTTAACTTGCTTTTCTTTCTATGCTTGGACAAGCCCCTATCTGTGCTCTTCTACTCTCCTTATATATATTTGTGTTATCTTCTTTCTCTTTAACAAGTGATGTTTCATATTTCTTCATAACCCCACTTTTTGAGATGACAAAGGGGGAGAAAGGTATGTCTTCTTTTAAAAAGAGGAAGAAGACATGTCTTACATGAAGAAGAGAAGTATGTTCATGTAAAGGGAGTAGGTAAAGGGTAGAAGACATATATGTGTAGAACATATATGAGTAGAAGACATAGTACTCTATAAATGTTATGAAAGCTAACCATGCAGGAGAAATAGCATCAATTGAGGGGGAGTATGAGAACTCCATGCACATCAATTGAGGGGGAGCATATGAACTCAATTCTATTGAAACCCCTAGGTTTCTCCAAAGGTATGATTCTACTTAAAAGCTTTCAATACATTTATGGAATGGTTTGTCATCTTCAAAAAGGGGGAGATTGTTGACTCAAGGTCAATTAGGTCAATGTTGACTCACGTCTAAATTGACTAATCCCATGTTTTGATGATGACTAACCATTCCACATATTGGTTTCTAATGTCTCTACTTGAGTGATTTCATATTAGGTATAGGCACACTCCAATTGCCCTAACTTGCGCATATCAAATTGGAGAAAAGACAAGTCAAAGTCAATACAAGTGCACATTTTTGTAATATGATGTATATCCATTAGAATCATGTTGTAAATCACTTGTAATGATTGTATGACTTGTAATTAAGCTTAGAACAATATCAGGAGCACTTAGATCGAATATTAGAGCACTTTAGATGCAACTTTGAAAATTGATTACAAGCACTTTGTCGGTCGAGTTTCCCAGCCTGAAAACTCGACCGATCATCCTTGATCAATTTTTTGGAGATTGCATCGGTCGAGTTGTGTTTACACAGAACTCGACCGATTGACTAACTAGCCAAATCGATTTTCATTGGTCGGTCGAGTTTCCTCAGGACAAACTCGACCGATGGTTTGAATATCGGCTTTGTCTTTTACTCTATCGGTCGAGTTACCCCTATAGAAACTCGATTGATTGCACTGTACGGAAAAGTGCATAAAAGTGTTTCTAGCCGTTGTGGAGTTGCAACAAGTGAAAATATATCTGTTGCAAGCCACAAAACGACTAGTTTTCATTCTCAAGTGTTCCCAAAGGCTAAGAGGCATCCCCACCTATAAATAGGACCCCTTGGGCTTCATTCCAAGGTTGAGCATTCATTGCAAACTCTATGTGAGGCTCCTATTCTATAGTTGAGTGCTTCCTACAACCTCCTCTCTCTCTCTCTAAGCTTAATTATTTGCTACATCCATTAGAGTGAGTAGGAAATATGTAAGAGAGCTAGTCCTACATGTATATTTTGTGAGGCTCTCACTTCCACCACCTCCCTTTCTATCTTTTCAATCATAAAGATGAAGGTTCTCTCTCTTGTCCAAGAGAAGTAAAGAAGAACAAGGGAAGGAGTCCCTTGGTGAATATCAAGGATGAAGACTTGGAGCTAGAGTGCGTAAGCCCTTGGTGAAGGCAGAAGACTTCTTGCTCAAGTGGGTAAGTCCTTGGTGGAAGCTTCTCCGAGTGAAAGTGAAGTCAAAGGCGGAAGATCCAAGAAGAGTGGGTAATTCCTACAAGGCTGAAGACTTGGGCAAACGTAGGTAAGTCTTTGGAAGAAAGGCGGAAGACTCTTGCAAAGTGGGTAAGTCCTTGGTAAAGTTGAAAACTCTTTGTATTGGATAGGTAAGTCCTTTGGTTGGTCATGTATTGTATGTCTTATGAATGAATATAAGAGTGCAATAGTTTGGAAGTCCTAGAGGTTGACCTCTCTAGGCAAGTGGACTGACACACTTCTAGTTTGAAGTGTGGAACCACTCTAAATAGCTTGTCTAATTGGTGCATGATCAATTACTCTCTCCCTTTCTATGTATGTTTTAGTTGCACTCAAATTACCTATTTAGCAACATTATCTTGTGATATACCTTGAAGGTTTAATGAATTTTGTTTAAGTGGTTTCAGCTCTATTCACCCCCCCTCTAGAGCATCTAATCACCCATCTAGGATCTAACTATTGGTATCAGAGCGGGTCTTCTCCAAGCATACTTCCACAAGTAGGAGAATATGGGTGATTATGAATACGGGAAACCTTCAAAGAGAGAAATAGAAGGAAACAAGAGAGAAAAAGGGATCATAAAGGCTCCATCAACAAATGAAAGCACTAGTGGAAGATCTAGTGAATGTGAATATGGAAGATGCCATTGCGCCCTCATGACAAGCTCAATTGAAGATTTAAATGAGGTAAATTCAAGTGTTGAGATTCAAACAAATGCTTATCTTAGTCAACTAAATGCTCTTAAATTTGCAAATTCTAGCTTTCTTGATAAGATTAAGTTTTTAGAATCTCAACCTTCTATGACTATTTCATATATAGAGCTTGCTTCTACTATTGTTTCTCTCTCTATTGCTTCTTATGCACTTAAATGTGCTTATGAGAGTCAAGAGCTTACTTTGCAAGGAATAGAATGTGTAGATAAAGTTTATCCTTCAAAGATTACATGTCTTGTATATGAACTTGCTTCCTTGCATAGTAGTGTAATTTCTCTTGACCCTCATACTATATTTTCTTATAGAGAGACATTTTTGATGCTCTATCTTGTGATAAAGATTCTTATATGACTAAAGATGTTTGCTTAGAAATCTATCTTGTGCATACTAGAGATGATATGAATCTATTGTGTTTTACCTTTAATTCTCTTATGCATGACAATCATAGTTTGAGATCTTCTTTGCAAAGATTCTTTGGTAATAAAAAGAATCTTAATCAAATACTAGACCATACTACCAAACAAATGGGTAGAGATGGCATTGGACTTGACTGTATCTAAAGGAACAACAAAGACAAAGCCTTCAATTTTCAATGAAGAATCCTCCAGTTCCAAGGCTACGGGCACTTGTAATTATTGCAATGAAATTGGTCATTATTCTACTTGTTGTCCTTTAAGGAAAGCACCCAAGAGCAATAGGACTTAGTTTGCTAAACTAACCCCTCCAGACCCAAAATTATGATTGGGGACCATTTCATCTTTCTTCTTGCAGGTACTTGCAAATGGATTGACTTGAGCTATTGAATTGCAAATTGACTTATCAATCCACATGAAAGAAGAAAGGTGAGATGTGTAGAGGGTGACAACAATGGAAAAGCAATGGTAAGCACAAAGGTAATGTTTTTCTTGCTTATAACCAATCCTAACTTGTTT
The DNA here is from genome assembly GCA_963693085.1 of Alisma plantago-aquatica. Lineage (NCBI taxonomy): Eukaryota > Viridiplantae > Streptophyta > Magnoliopsida > Alismatales > Alismataceae > Alisma > Alisma plantago-aquatica. The sequence goes on from OY856409.1 coordinate 1,769,219,131, forward strand.
TTTCAAGATGGTGTGCACTATACATATGGTTTACGAGTCAAAAGTGGTATCTTGTGATTCTCTTCACACTCTTGCTCAAAAACTATTTCTAATGCTTCTATAGTGCATTACTAACTTGCTTAGACATGTTTGGATATGGTTTGTATTTATAGCATGCCTTTAAATGTGTTTTTATGATATATATATGCTTTTTGATAGCTGCTCTGTCGGTCGAGTTTGTCCTGCTTGAAACTCAACCGATAGGCACCAATGGGTGCTGCCAACAGCTGTCATCGGTCGAGTTGTCAATGCACAGAATATACATTTGGCTTTTTGAGTGAGAATTTCCCTCTCAACTAGATTTTCTCAACCAATAGTCTTATTCTTTGGCACTCCCATTTGGTAACTTTATCTATGCATATTTCCTTATTCTAAATTGCCTATCTTGCTTACAACTCTATCTCTCAAATTGCTCTAAATTGGTATATCTATATCTTGCAATTACCTACTTTGAGTTGTTTTGCAGGTTTTGATGATGATCGCTTTGGATCTCTTAGTTGTGTCTAAAAATTGCTTTCGTTGTAATCTAACTTGCTACATCTCTCTAGGTATATATCTTGTTTTGATACAACTTTGAGGTTCTTAGGGTAAATCATCTTTTGGTAATGATGCATATCTAGTGAGTTATATCCTTTCATGCTTCTAAAATTGCATATCTCCTTGTTTGGATATATCTCTACATCTACTCATAGCTTGCTTTATCTTTTGTATCTTTTGGTATCTCTTCCTATGATCTAGATCCTACTAGTAGTCCTAACTTGTGATGTCATCTACTAGTAGTTCATATACATGTAGTTGTAACCCTGTTTATGATTGCCATCTTTGCTCATCTATATGCTATGCTTGTAACTTGTCTCATACATGCTCAAGCTTGTTCCTTGAATTTCATATCTACTATCTTGAGTTGCTTGCATAACATTGTGATGCAGGGTACACAGATCTACATTGTATGTAGAAATTGGAGTATTTTTTTAGATTTTTTGCAGGTTTTTCTCCAGTTTCAGTTTTTGGTGCAAGACTAGTGTTTTTCATGCAGAAATGACCTTCTGAGCAAGACTCATAGCTTTACGGTGAGCTCTGATGGTTTTTGGTCAAATTTCGTCATCTTGAGGGTCAAAAATGCAATTTATTATTTTTTTGCAGCACTTAATCTTGCATTTTGGGTTGTTCAAGTATATGCTTTAACTTGCTTTTCTTTCTATGCTTGGACAAGCCCCTATCTGTGCTCTTCTACTCTCCTTATATATATTTGTGTTATCTCCTTTCTCTTTAATAAGTGATGTTTCTTATTTCTTCATAACCCCACTTTTTGAGATGATAAAGGGGGAGAAAGGTATGTCTTCTTTTAAAAAGAGGAAGAAGGCATGTCTTACATGAAGAAGAGAAGGATGTTTATGTAAAGGGTGTAGGTAAAGGGGAGAAGACATATATGTGTAGAATATATATGAGTAGAAGACATAATACTCTATAAATGTTATGAAAGCTAACCATGCAGGAGAAATAGCATCAATTGAGGGGGAGTATGAGAACTCCATTCACATCAATTAAGGAGGAGCATATGAACTCGATTCAATTGAAACCCCTAGGTTTCTCCAAAGGTATGATTCTACTTAAAATCTTTCAATACATTTATGGAATGGTTTGTCATCTTCAAAAAGGGGGAGATTGTTGACTCAAGGTCAATTAGGTCAATGTTGACTCACGTCTAAATTGACTAAACCCATGTTTTGATGATGAATAACCATTCCACATATTGGTTTCTAATGTCTCTACTTGAGTGATTTCATATTAGGTATAGACACACTCCAATTTCCCTAACTTGCGCATATCAAATTGGAGAAAAGACAAGTCAAAGTCAATACAAGTTCACATTTTTGTAATATGATGTATATCCATTAGAATCATGTTGTAAATCACTTGTAATGATTGTATGACTTGTAATTAAGCTTAGAAAAATATCAAGAGCACTTAGATCGAATATTAGAGCACTTTAGATGTAACTTTGAAAATTGATTACAGGTGCTTTGTCGGTCGAGTTTCCCATCCTGAAAATTCGACCGATCATCCTTGATCAATTTTTTGGAGATTGCATCAGTTGAGTTGTGTTTACACAGAACTTGACCGATGGAGTAACTGGCCAAATCGATTTTCATTGGTCGGTCGAGTTTCCTGAGGACAAACTCGACCGATGGTCTGAATATCAACTTTGTCTTTTACTCTATCGGTCGAGTTACCCTTATAGAAACTCGACCGATTGCACTGTACGGAAAAGTGCAGAAAAGTGTTTCTAGCCATTGTGGAGTTGCAACAAGTGAAAATATATTCGTTGCAAGCCACAAAACAGCTAGTTTTCGTTCTCAAGTGTTCCCAAAGGCTAAGAGGGATCCCCAGCTATAAATAGGACCCCTTGGGCTTCATTCCAAGGTTGAGCATTCATTGCAAACTCTGTGTGAGGCTCCTATTTTATAGTTGAGTGCTTCCTACAGCCTCCTCTCTCTCTCTAAACTTAATCACTTGCTACATCCATTAGAGTGAGTAGGAAATCTGTAAGAGAGCTAGTCCTACATGTATATCTTATGAGGCACTCACTTCCACCACCTCCCTTTCTATCTTTTCAATCATAAAGATGAAGGTTCTCTCTCTTATCCAAGAGAGGTAAAGAAGAACAAGGGAAGGAGTCCCTTGGTGAAGATCAAGGCTGAAGACTTGGAGCTAGAGTGGGTAAGCCCTTGGTGAAGGCAGAAGACTCCTTGCTCAAGTGGGTAAGTCCTTGGTGGAAGCTTCTCCTAGTGAAGGTGAAGTCAAAGGCAGAAGATCCAAAAAGACTGGGTAATTCCTACAAGGCTGAAGACTTGGGAAAGAGTAGGTACGTCCTTGGAAGAAAGGCAGAAGACTCTTGCAAAGTGGGTAAGTCCTTGGTAAGGTTGAAGACTCTTTGTATTGGATAGGTAAGTCCTTTGGTTGGTCATGTATTGTATGTCTTATGAATGAATATAAGAGTGCAATAGTTTGGAAGTCCTAGAGGTTGACCTCTCTAGGCAAGTGGACTGACAAACTTCTAGTATGAAGTGTGGAACCACTCTAAATAGCTTGTCTAATTGGTGCATGTTCAATTCCTCTCTCCCTTGCTATGTATGTTTTTGTTGCACTCAAATTACCTATTTAGCAACATTATCTTGTGATATACCTTGAAGGTTTAATGAATTTTGTTTAAGTGGTTTCAGCTCTATTCACCCCCCCTCTAGAGCATCTAATCACCCATTTAGGATCCAACAATTGGTATTATAGCGGTCTTCTCCAAGCATACTTCCACAAGTAGGAGAATATGGGTGATTATGAATACGGGCAACCTTCAAAGAGAGCAATAGAAGGAAACAAGAGAGAAAAAGTGATCACAAAGTCTCCATCAACAAATGAAAGTACTAGTGGAAGATCTAGTGAATGTGAAGATGGAAGATGCCATTGCGCCCTCATGACAAGCTCAATTGAAGATTTAAATGAGGTAAATTCAAGTGTTGAGATTCAAACAAATGCTTATCTTAGTCAACTAAATGCTCTTAAATTTGCTAATTCTAGCTTGCTTGATAAGATTAAGTTTTTAGAATCTCAACCTTCTATGACTATTTCATATATAGAGCTTGCTTCTACTATAGTTTCTCTCTCTATTGCTTCTTATGCTCTTAAATGTGTTTATGAGAGTCAAGAGCTTATTTTGCAAGGAATAGAATGTGTAGATAAAGTTTATCCTTCAAAGATTACATGTCTTGTATATGAACTTGCTTCCTTGCATAGTAGTGTAATTTCTCTTGACCCTCATACTATCTTTTCTTATAGAGGGAAAGTTTTTGATGCTCTATCTTGTGATAAAGATTCTTATATGACTAAAGATGTTTGCTTAGAAATCTATCTTGTGCATGCTAGAGATGATATGAATCTATTGTGTTTTACCTTTACTTCTCTTATGCATGACAATCATAGTTTGAGATCTTCTTTGCAAAGATTCTTTGGTAATAAAAAGAATCTTAATCAAATCCTAGACCATACTACCAAACAAATGGGTAGAGATGGAATTGGACTTGAATGTTGCCAAAGGAACAACAAAGACAAAGGACCTTCAATTTTCAATGAAGAATCATCCAGTTCCAAGGCTACGGGCACTTGTAATTATTGCAATGAAATTGGTCATTATTCTACTTGTTGTCTATTTAGGAAAGCACCCAAGAGCAATAGGACTTGGGTTGCTAAACTAACCCCTCCGCACCCAAAAATATGATTGGGGACCATTTCATCTTTCTTCTTGTAGGTACTTGTAAATGGATTCACTTGAGCTATTGAATTGCAAATTGACTTCTCAATCCACATGAAAGAAGAAAGGTGAGATGTGTAGAGGGTGACAACAAGTAGAAAAGCAATGGTAAACACAAAGGTAATGTTTTTCTTGCTTATAACCAATCCTAACTTGTTTTGTCAAGATGGTGTGCACTATACATATGGTTTTCGAGTCAAAAGTGGTATCTTGTGATTCTCTTCACACTCTTGCTCAAAAACTATTTCTAATGCTTCTATAATGCATTACTAACTTTCTTAGACATGTTTGGATATGGTTTGTATTTATAGCATGTCTTTAAATGTGTTTTTATGATATATATATATATATATATATATATATATATATATATATATATATATATATATATATATGCTTTTTGACAGCTGCTTTGTCAGTTGAGTTTGTCCTGCTTGAAACTCGACCGATAGGCACCAATGGGTGTTGCCAACAGCTGTCATCGGTCGAGTTGTCAATGCACAAAACTCGACCGATAGCACTGTGCACAAAATTTACATTTGGCTTATTGAGTGAGAATTTCCCTCTCAACTAGATTTTCTCAACCAATAGTCTTATTCTTTGGCACTCTCATTTGGTAACTTTATCTATGCATATTTCCTTGTTCTAAATTGCCTATCATTCTTACAACTCTATCTCTCAAATTGCTCTAAATTGGTATATCTATATCTTGCAATTACTTGCTTTGAGTTGTTTTGCAGGTTTTGATGATGATCTCTTTGGATCTCTTGGTTGTGTCTAAAAATTTCTTCTATTGTACTCTAACTTGCTACATCTCTCTAGGTGTATATCTTGTTTTGATACAACCTTGAGGTTCTTAGGGGAAATCATCTTTTGGTAATGATGCATATCTAGTGAGTTATATCCTTTCATGCTTCTAAAATTGCATATCTACTTGTTTGTATATATCTCTATATCTACTCATAGCTTGCTTTATCTTATGTATCTTTTGGTATCTCTTGCTATGATCTAGATCCTACTAGTAGTCCTAACTTGTGATATCATCTACTAGTAGTTCATATACATGTAGTTCTAACCCTGTTTATGATTGCCATCTTTGCTCATCTATATGCTATGCTTGTATCTTGTCTCATACATGCTCAAGCTTGTTCCTTGAATTTCATATCTACTATCTTGAGTTGCTTGCATAACATTGTGATGCAGGGTACACAGATCTACATTGTATGTAGAAATTGGAGTATTTTTTTGGATTTTATTCAGGTTTTGCTCCAGTTTTAGTTTTTGGTGCAAGACTAGTGTTTCTCATGCAAAAATGACCTTCTGAGAAAGACTCATAGCTTTGCAATGAGCTCTGATGGTTTTTTGTCAAATTTCGTCATCTTGAGGGTCAAAAATGCAATTTATTGTTTTTCTGCAGCACTTAATCTTGCATTTTGGGTTGTTCAAGTATATGCTTTAACTTGCTTTTCTTTCTATGCTTGGACAAGCCCCTATCTGTGCTCTTCTACTCTCCTTATATATATTTTTGTTATCTCCTTTCTCTTTAACAAGTGATGTTTTTATTTCTTCATAACCCCACTTTTTGAGATGACAAAGGGGGAGAAAGGTATGTCTTCTTTTAAAAAGAGGAAGAAGGCATGTCTTACATGAAGAAGAGAAGTATGTTCATGTAAAGGGAGTACGTATAGGGGAGAAGACATATATGTGTAGAACATATACGAGTAGAAGACATAGTACTCTATAAATGTTATGAAAGCTAACCATTCAGGAGAAATAGCATCAATTGATGGGGAGTATGAGAACTCAATGCACATCAATTGAGGGGGAGCATATGAACTCAATTCTATTGAAACCCCTAGGTTTCTCCAAAGGTATGATTCTACTTAAAATCTTTCAATACATTTATGGAATGGAGCCAAGTTTCACATTAAATAAATAATCTTAGATATCCATCAAGCATAATAGATACCAAGATAGCAAGATTAAGTGGTGGAATCTTAAGAGAGAAAAGAAATTGACTTTTCATGATAAAGTCATCAAGGAGGGAACTTGGAACTTGGAGTCTGATGTTAACACTATGTGGCATAACATAAGCTCCTGCATAATAAAAATTGCCAAAGAGGTTTTGCGGAGTCCAAAGGGTGTGGGCCTCCACAGAAAGAGACTTGGTGGTGGAATGATGAAGTACAGAAGGCTATTCAACTGAAAAGGGAGATCTATAGCAGCTTTCCCAAATCTTGAGATGATGAAACGTTCCAGAGATACAAGCAACCAAAGAAAGAAGCTAAAAAGGTTGTTCAGGAGGCAAGGTCTAGATATTTTGATGATATTTGTAAGAAGTTGAACACAAGAGAAGGGGAATATATATATATATATATATATATATATATATATATATATATATATATATATATACACACACATATATATATACACACATACATTATAATTATATATATATATATATATATATATATATATATATATATGGCTCATAAAATAAAAAGGAAAGGAAGAGACTTGAGTCAAGTAAAATGCATCAAGAATGAAGATGGTAGAGTGTTGGTGAAAGGCGATGATATCAAGAACGAATGGAGAAATTACTTCCATAAGATTTTCAATGGAGACACTATAAATAATGTTAGAGACTCGTGTGATATTAATACAAGGGATATCAGTTATAGACCACAAGTTTCACATTTTGAGGCCAAGAATTATTTGAAAAAGATGAAAATAAGAAATGCATGTGGACCAGATGGTATTCCCATTGATGTATGGAGGAGTATGGGGGGATGAAGGAGTTATGTGGGTTGGATGAGTGGAGAAATAGTACTATAGTCCCCATCTATATGAACAAAGGTGATGTTCAGAGCTGCACAAACTACAGAGGTATCAAGTTGATGAGTTACACAATGAAGCTTTCAGAGAGGATTATTGAGCAAAGGCTAAGATCTATAATGCAAATATCAAACTACCAATTTGGCTTCATGCCTAGAAGATCAACAACATATGTTATTTTTCTAATAAGGAGGCTTATGGATAAGTATAGAGAAATAAAAAGAGATCTTCATATGGTGTTTATTGATTTGAAAAAGGCTTATGATCGAGTACCCAGGGAAGTGTTATGGATGGTTTTGAAGAAAAAGGGTGTGCCAATCCAACACATTGATGAGATTAAAGACATGTACGATAGATCCACTGCAAGTGTGAAGAATCCTAGAGGAGAAACACCAACTTTTCCTATCACAGTTGGGGTACACCAAGGATCCACACTCAACTCATATCTATTCATTCTTGTTATGTATGAGTTAACAAAGAATGTTCAAGATGATATTCCTTTGTGTATGTTATTTGTTGATGATATTATATTGATTGAAGAAATTAAATATGGATTGAATGATCAAGTTGAACCTTGGAGAAAGGCATTGGAATCAAATGGATTGATGATTAGTAAGAGAAAAATTGAGTGCGTGCATTGCAATTTCAGCCAATCCCGCAGTGTGAGTGGTGGAGCCAAGTTGGACGGAGTAGATATACTAAAATGTGATAAATTTTGTTACTTGGGTTCTTATATTCAAATAGATGGGGACATCTAAAATTACATTTGTCACAGGAGCACTATAGGATGGTTAAAATGGAGGAGTGCAACTAGAGTATTATGTGATCAGGAAATCCCTCTTAATTTAAAAAGTAATTTTTATAGAATATCTATACAACCAACCATGCTCTATGCGAGTGAATGTTGGGCTATGAAGAAACAAGGTCTCAACAAGATGAACATGGCTGAAATGTATATGTTGAGATGGATGTGTGGGAAGACAAGAAAAGATCATTTGATAAATGACTATATCAGGAATAAAGTTGGGGTGGTGAGCATTAGGAAAAAGTTGCACAAGGGTCGACTCAGATGGTATGGACATGTGCAATGCATATTGACTAATGCTCCCATAAGAAGCAATACTATTGAGTCAAGAAAATTAATATAAGAAGATGAAGGCCTAATTAACATGGGATGAGCTTATAAAGAGAGATTTTGAATATCTATATCTCGACCAGAATATGACCAATGATAAAGTTAGAATGAAAACAAAGGATCCATGTAGTTGACCCCAACATAGTTGGGATTGAAGCTTAGATGATGATGATCTTAATTACTTTTAGCCAAAAATATGAGTTTTATTCTAAAATATTAATTAAGATGGATAAACAAAAATGGAATCAAATCCAAAATCATATTCTAAATATAAAAACTAGTGTATGCGTTATTTTTCACATTAATTGGATAATATTATCTATCCTAGTTTTATTTAGGAGAGAGAATATAACTTAAGGTCAAAAATATTAAATAAAATAGCAACCAACTCCAAAAGTGCAAATTGATGCCAAAAATGGATTCTCTATGTCCTAATCGATCTAGGAACCAAATTTGGTATAGTTTGGACAATGTTTGAACCCTCAATTGATTTAGGAAAAAACTAATTAACATTTATTGCATTGTAATTAATATTTCGACTTGGTAAAGTTTCCTTATATATATATATATGATTTTCCTATAGTGGTTTGATTCTAATATATATATATATGATTTTCCTATAGTGATGTGATTCTAATGCTGTCACACATATTATATCTATATATATATATGATTTTCCTATAGTGGTGTGATTCTAGTGTTGTTACGTGGTTCTTTTTTGTTAAATAATACTTTGCTAATGTGGGTTTCTTTGTTGGCCATCAGATTGCTGATTGTGCAGCGCGAACCTTTCCTCAACCTCTGATTTATTAAGCAAGATAGACTATTTCACGATAGAAGTAGCCTTGATTTCATTTCCCATATTTTTCATGCTCAGTTACATACCTAGCCCGATCTTCTTGTCTCTCACATTCCTTAGGTTTTTCTGCATCCCTCCATCCCAACTTTGTTAGGGTTTTTATACCCCAAACTCTCTAGCCATGAGTGTCGTCATGGATTCCCATGTTTGCCCCTTGTTCCCCTCTTCCTCTCATTCTACTAGCTACCCAAGGGCTTCATACCCCAACAAGACACATCTGTCATCTTCCAAAAACCCCTACAATCCTTTTTTCCCTAGTCTGTTCCCCCAATCATCACCAAGCATATGACCTCGAACCTCATCTCTCTCTGACAGCCATTTCAATTCTGAGGTGTGCCTCTGAGTTTCGCAATCAATATAGAAGACCCAGAGACCATCCGTTTTCCATGGAGAAGATCTTTCCTTAGCCAATTGGTCCCCAAATCAAGTAACACTCTTTTCCTTTTTTTTAGTTCTTTCTTATTGTTATGAGCTTTTGAGCAATTTTCAACTTTCTCACGACTTTGTATTTGAACCATCAAAGAGATCTGAATGTATTATTTTCATTTCCTTGAGCTTGGTATCTTTCCAGTTGACCTCACACATCATTCGCAAACTCATCATAAATTTGGTCATCATTGTTTGCTCCTTTTTGGTGCCTCAAAGTTCATTAGTGGGACTATTCATGGTGGAAGCCACCTCTAAAGATTCCCCTCGTCGCATTACTTTTATTTTTATAGCTCAGAGACACCAAAAGTGATTGGCAAAGTGAATGATGCCCTTCATCGCTCCTATTTCTCCATGTAACTTAGGTTTTGACTTCTGACCTTAACCTATGTTATAATATGTGTTTCTCACGTGAGAGGACAGATCAAGGAAGATGATTCTCCATAGATTCCCTACTTTGCCCCTCTCCTTTCCTTTGTTTCTATGTTTTCCAGTCAGGAGTACAACCATCCTTTTGTCTTCTATGTTGACTTATCTATGCACCCAGGATGTTGTGGACCAAAGACCAGGTGGCCAAGTACCACTGGTCCAGCTAAGCTAGGGGCGTCCAAGTTTTGGTCAACGTGGCTTTTTTTTGAAATTCTTATTGGCTAGAACTTATAAAATTCCTAACTAAATATTTAATAATAAGAAAAAAATAAAGGGAATTATTATTTGAACTGTGAAAATTATTTCCCATCTAACATATCAGTTTCATCACCTAATTACGATTTAATAAACATATTATTTTTATGGATTTATCTAATTGGTTAGATTTTCTAAAATTCATAAATAATAATCTATGAGTCAGAAAAATAAAGTAAAATTTACTATGAACTCAAAAAAATATAATCTCGAATATCACATGGTTTGATAACCTAACTCACTAATAATATAAGGACGACTTTTAGGGTTTATATAATTAATGTAAACCTAATCCTAGTTTCATATATGCCTTTAATAGGTTACTTTTGGACTGTGATGGAAGTAGAGTTTTGACCTTAGACAATGTAGACTTCATGTGAGGTATGTTGCATCCCCAATGAGTTATATTGAACAAGTGATCTAATTTTTCTCTCGTTGTATCTTGCATACCCTATGAGTTATATTGAGCATTGATCATATTTTCCTCTCTCTTGATGTATGTTGCATCCCTATTTATGATATTGAGCAATAACATATACTTACTCTATCTCTTGGTCCTTCGGGGAACAATACCCTATACACTTCTCTCTCCCATCTAAGAGGTTTGACTCATGTGAGATAGATGATATGAATCTTTTGTTGGATATTCTCATTGGACTCTGATTTGAGTATTTTATAACCTAAACCTCTGGTGGTGGAATTTATGATCTTATGTGGCACCTTATAGTGGACATTATTGGATATTTATTTATGGGTCCTCTGACCCACCTTATAACTGTTTGACATTCTCATCCTGTTATTTGACTAAAACTGTTCTTGCCTTTTTATTTTGTGTGCATAAAAAGACTAAGTTTATTTATAGGTACATCTATACTATCATTATATCTGGGTGTGCCTTTTCACTCCCAGTATGCATTTTCACTCATATTATATATATATATATATATATATACACACTTACACACATATATATATGTATATGTATATGTATATAAAGAGAGAGAGAGAGGTTTGGAAGTGTGTACCAGCCAGTACATGCAACTTACGTGTACTGGCCATTAAAATAGAATATGTGGAGTATGTTCATAAAATCCAACCATATGGATTGATTCATCACAATATAGATTAGATGTGTTTAAAAAATTATAACCATATCTTATATATATCATAGCAATATACCATCCAACAATTTTTGCAAATTCTGCAACTTATCGTTGAATAGGAAATATACATATTCTTTCTTTGTATGCACTATCAATACCGTATTATGGTGATTTTTGATATATATCTTATCTAAGTGGTATACCTCGCATCCATCAGGTTGGATTGTTAAATAGAATTTTACAATCATCATAAATGAAGATGGGTACATGTAAGTTATATGTACTCATGTACACAATTCTTTTAGCCATATATATATATATATATATATATATATATATATATATATATATCTGTGTGTGTGTGTGTGTGTGTTTGTGTGTGCATGTATGCATGTATGGGATTAAGAGAGAAATATTTCACCCCCCTCTCCCATGCCCGTGGCAGAGGTTGAACGCCCCAGAGGGTGCTAAATCAAGGTGGAAGTTGGGATTAAAACCTGGGTCCCTTTGTTAGGGGACATTGTGCTTGACCACTTGAACCACTCCTTGCCATCATATGTATGTATGTATGTATGTATGTATGTATGTATATACCTTTACACCCACTATGATCATTTCCACCCAACTTAGGCTAATAAGTAGTATAATTGTTTACATGCATTGATTATGATTTGTTAATGTTGTTACATGGAAAGAATTCTTTTTTTAATCATATCCTTTTTAATAAAATCCTCATCTATATACCTGCTTATCATCATTTTGAAATTCATATTCTTTTTGATATCCAACTGGATAGTACTTTTTTCTTCTATGGGAAGCCTAGTTATAATTGATGTCATTTTTCCTTTTTATTGCACAATACCATATTAATATGCTCATACCGACTTGTATAGTGATAATTTCCATCTTTTGTATTCTCTCCTGGGGTATGCTTCCAACCCCAAGTGTAGGGCATGGAGGACATGACATGCATACGTAGACTTGGCTTATTGAGATGACTCTTAATGGGAGATAGACTTGAAATAACTGGCTATCCCTCTACTTATATCATGAAAATATACCCTCATGTAAGCCCCTTAATTGGAGATTCTTTTATAATCTGGTATAAGTTGAATATAATCATGATTTATTAATTTTCTTCTACACTTTGGTCTTCTGTAAATTATCACTTGAGAAACAAAAAAAAATATTACACCTATTCCCGCATGCTTTTTAGTATGTTTGGAATAGATGTATTTATTCTTCAAATTTTAGTAGGGAGTGGATCCCTCTTGGGTTCCACTCCTTACAAGATGGTATTAGAGTCATGGTAGTCAGAATCTAACTATTTCAATTTTGCCTCCCCAATTAGAACCCTTATCCTAAATAGTCACTCTCCATGTGAGATGTTTACCCTAGAATTGACCTAAAATATTCATGAGATAATGAAAATTTGATTTAGAATCATATGAGGTGCACATAAGAATCATGATTAGTAAACCGTAATGTGATGAGGCTCTAGTTGCTCATACCCTATGATGTAGGTTAGTTATGACATGTATTATTGAATGTAATAGGTTCTGACTTGAGGATGGAGTTAGGTTATGAGGATGTTGAGTTAGTATCATAAGGAGATATTAAACACAAATTGTGACTGATTTTCACATCGATTTTGGTTCCAATTTTAGTTTCGCATCAAAATTTTTGTCGTAAAATTATTTTTCTTTATAATACTATGGGTATTATGGATTTTATCAAGGTTTCTTAAACTGAGTCGCAATTAAGGTATGTAATAAGTTTTAATAGAGAAACTCTAAAATTGGCTATAATACAAATCTCAACTCTAGTGTTGGTTATGAAGTGATGACTAGGGATATGAAATTTTATTTAAAGGTTTAGTTGACCTACCATTTTGTGCACTATGATCTTTCATTTTGAGATGTGAATCTTACTATTGTTAGGCTAGAAATACAAGGACCTAAAACTCAACCCTAGTTGGATTAGATCATCTAGTAGGAGGCATGACCTGTGCATATCATACACATACCCTTTTGTTTGATCTAAAATCCTAATACCATTTGTTATGACTAGTTTGGCTTACTAGGTTAAACCTTTTCAGGGGTAGAGTCACGAGAACTATAGACTCTAGGTTGTTAATCAACTATAAGGGTTGTTTGATCATAATGATAGATGCATTAACTAACCCTTAATATCTTTATCAATAAACTTTGGATGGATACAATGACCACCTAACTAAGACAATGAATGAACTCATCTAAGTTGATATATGAATACTAATCAAAATAAGTCTTGCATTTTGAATTAATTTACCTAGGGTGGTGGTCTTAGATAATGCAAGGTATTAATTAGTCTTTAAAAGTACTAAAGGATTGGTTTTGTTGCCCCTTTTCACTAGTTTGCTATAATACTTATAAACCTAGGTTATACTGTTTAAAAATGTCAAATTTGATGTAGGTGTAACCTTGACCCGCTTGGCCACAATAAATTGAAGTGCAAATAAATTAAGCATAAAATAACCCTAACATATATGATTAATGTGTGCATCAAAATTTTGAACAATTCATTCAGTTAGTTATATATAACATGGTGATCAGATGTATGATCAAACTTAATTTTACACCTGAACTTTAATATGGTAAAAAATACCATAAGTAATGGATTGGTCAAGTGATACACAATAGTTGATTCAGTTTGGTGATTTGTAAATTTAGTCAACTTAATTTATAACCCTGATACAAAAAAGGATATATATTCATAAGATACTCTCAAAGTACCCCAAACCCTTAATCCTTAGAAGAACATGTATATGAAGACAATGATGATGAAACTACCATCACAAAGTATGTATCTCTAATAAGTGTGATAATGTTGACAAAACCCTAGGTTTTGACTTAACTCATCTAGTTTGCTTTTAATGAGAGAAGATAGTGGAAATAAGATGCTTGGACTAACATAATTACATCTCGGTCGGTGGTGACTCTTTACTCTAGGTTTTGAATGCTTGGATTTCAAGGACGAAATCTTCTTTAAGAGGTGGAGTGTTGTAACATATTGAAACTTAGCTTTTGACACTGGAAACCCCAATCAGATGGATAAGAGACTGGTATGCTTGGTTCTTTAGATGTGACTAAACAAGGATAAAAGTTATGCTTTAATGAACATTGTTAAATCATATAACTCATTATGTTGCAATAGGTTCTAAAATCAATTTAACATATCACAATACACTCATATTAACATAATAATTCAATTATGTGCTAACATGTAAATAAATTCATTACAGAGGTCACACATGTTGCCTTGCTAACTAATATGCACATAATGGCTAAAATATGATTAATAAGAAGTATAATGTGCCTTGTAATAACACTTGGTGTTTCCATGTCCATAAACATGAATAACGTTTCATTATCTAAATAAATATTGAATTCAGGGACTCAATATATTAAATGAGAAATATATATAATTTTGTGCACAATAATAAAAGATAAATCTTTTGGCAAAAATGTGAAGATAATAACATTTAATTTAATGAATGTTGATAATAGTGGTGTTAAGAATAAAAAAATCTATTTTTTTGGAACTCATAAAATTAAATCTCACAACCCAAATATAATGGTAAAATCGTGTTCCTTGGGTCCCAATTAGCTTGGGAGTCAAGTTTCACATTAAATAAATAATCCTAGATATCTTAATTTCTTTCACAAAATAAAATATGAGTTTTACTCTAAAATATTAGATAAGATGGTTAATGACTTCAAAAATGGAAATAAATCCCAAAATCATATTCTAAATACAAAAATTAGTGTATGTGTGAATTTTCACATTTATTGGAAAATCTTATCTACCCTAGTTTTAATTAGGAGAGAGAATATAACTTAAGGTAAAATTATTAAATAAAATAGCAACCAACTCCAAAAGTGTAAATGAATGCCAAAAATGGATTCTACATGCACTAGTTGGCCTAGTAACCAAATTTAATATAATTTTGACAATGGTTGAACCCTCAATTGATTTAGGAAAGAAAACTAATTAACATTAATTGCATTGCAATAAAAAATTTGACTTGGTAAAGTATTGTGATACAAATGTCACGCATATAAATATTTGGTTTTCCTATAGTGGTGTGATTCTAATGTTGTCAGGTTGTTCTTTTTGGGAAAATAAGACCTTGCTAATGTGGGTTTCATTGCTGGCCGTCAATTGTAGATCGTGTGGCGTGGAACCCTTCTTCAACCTCTGCTTTAGGCAAGACAAATTGTTTTGCAAAAATAGTAGCCTTGGTTTTGTTTCCTAGATTTCTCATGCTCAGTTACATATCTAGACCAATTTCTTGTCCCTCACGTTCCTTAGGTTTTTCCGCATCCTGACCTTATTAGGTTTTTAATACCCTGAATTCTTTGGCCATGAGTGCCGCCATCGATTTGTCTGTCAGCCCCTTGTTTCCCTCTTCCTCTCATCTGCTACCTACCCAAGGGCTTTGAACCCAAAAAAAACCCCTAGAATCCCTTTCCCTTTGTTTATTTTCCCCCAATCATCACCAAGCATCTATCCCCAAACCTCATCTCTCTCTAGCAGCTAATAAAGTTCTAAGGTGGTGCCTCTGAATTTTGCAATCGATGAAGAGGACCCAGAGACCATCCTTTTTCCATCGAGAAGCTCTTTCCCTAGCTGATTGGTCACCCAATCAAGTAATGATCTTTTCCTTTTTTCATTCTTTCTTGGTGTTTTGAGCTTTTGAGTGATTCCCAACTTTCTTGTGACTTTGGTTATGAACCATCTAAGATATTCAAATGTATTGCCACCATTTCCCTGAGCTTGGTAATTTGTGGTCAGCCACACACATCATTCCTGAACTCATCAGAAATTTGGTCACCATTTCTTCCTCCTTTTGGGTTCCTCCAAGTTCATCTGTGGGACAATTCCTGGTGTAAGCCACCTCTAAAGATTCCATTGTCACATTACTTTCTTTTTGTTATAGCTTGGAGAGACCAGAAGAGATCGGAAAAGCATATTATGCCCTCCATCTCTCCTATTTATCCATGAAACTTAGGATTTTATTTCCATCCTTAACCTATTCTATGATCTGCATTTCTCGTGTGAGAGGATCGATTGAGGAAGATGATCCTCCTCAAATTCCCTACTTTTTCCTTCTCCTTTCCTTTGTTTCTATGTTTTCTGGTCAGGGTACAACCATATTTTTGTTTTCTATGCTTACTTATCTGTGCACCTAGGATGTTGTGGACCAAAAACCAAGTGGCCAAGTTCCATTGGTCCACCTGATCTAGGGGAGTACAAGTTTTTATCGATGTGGCTTTTTTTTAAATTTGTATTGCTAGAACTTATAAATTCCTAATTAAATATTTACTTATTAAAATAATAAAATAAAATGTTATTTTAACTCTAAAAATTATTTTCCATATAACAGTATCAGTTTCATCACCTAATTTCAATTAAATAAATATACAATTTTATAGATTTATCTAATTGGTTAGATTTTCTACAATTCATCACTAATAGTCTATAAGTTGGAAAAATAAAGTAAAATTTTCTACAAACTCAAAATCATATATAATTTATAATATGGCATGGTTTTGATAACTTAACTCGCTAATAATAAAAAGGATGACTTTTAGGGTTTATATAATTAATGTAAACCTAATCCTAATTTCATATATTCCTTTAATCAGTTGTTTGATGATTGTGATGGAATTAGGGTTTTGACCTTGGATATGTGTAGACTTCATGTGAGGTATGTTGCATCCCCTATGAGTTATATTGAGCAAGTGGTCTAATTTTTCTCTCTCTTGTTGAATGTTGCATCCCCTATGGGTTACATTGAGCAATTGATCTGATTTTCCTCTCTCTTGATGTACGTTGCACCACTATTTTTTATATTGAGCAATCATGTATATATACTTTATCTCTTTGTCCTTTGGGACACAATACCTTATACACTTTTCTCTCTCTCCTCTGAGAGTTTTGGCTCATGTGAGTTGGATGATATGAATCTTTTGTTGGATATTCTTATTGGACTCTGATTTGAGTATTTGATAACCTAACCCTCTTGTGGTGGAATTAATGATCTTATGTTGCACCTTTTAGTGGAAATGATTGGATATTTATTCATGGGTCCACTGACCCCAACTTATAATTGTTGGATGTTCACATACTATTATTTTTTATGACTAAAATTATTCTTACCTTTATAGTCTATGTGGGCACAAGCAGACTAAGTTTATTTATAGTAGAAGGTACATCTTGACTATCATAATATTTGGGTGTGCCTTTCCACCCCGAGTGCATCTTTCCACTTGTTTTATACATACATTGGGTGTGCTTTTGCACCCCCAGTGCACCTACATACATACATACATACATACATACATACATAGATACATATATAGGGTGTGCCTTTCCACCCGAGTTAGGCTTGAGGTTTTATGGGTCTCGGCCCTACATAAATAAAAATAGTCTAATTATTTACATGCACAGAATATGATTTGTTAATATTGTTATATGGGAAGAATTCAATTTTTAATCATACCCTTTTTAATACATGCCTCATCTATACATTTTCTTATCATCATTTTGAAATCCATATTATTTTTTATATCCAATTGGATAATACTTTTCCTTTTCTATGGTATCCTTGTTATATTTGAAGTCCTTTTTCCCTTATATTGCTTCATCTCTTATTAATATGCTCATATCAGCCTGTATGCTGATAATTTCCATCTTTTGTCTTCTTTTTTTGGGTATATTTCCAACCCCAAGTGCTAACATGGAGGACATGACATGCATATGTAGACCTGGCTTATGGAGATAACTCTTAATGGGAGATTGATTTGAGATAGTTGGATTCTCCTCTATTTAGACCTTGAAGTTATACTTTCGTGTAAGACCCTCAATAGGAGATTCTTTTCTAATCTAATATAAATTGAATATAGTCATAATTTATTATTCTGTTGTTATACTTTGGCCTTTTATATACCATCACTTGAGAAATAAAAACAACTTACACCTATTCCAGCATGCTTGTTAGTATGTTTGGAATACATGGATTTATTCCTCAAAGTTTAGTAGGGAGTGGACCCCCTCCCACATCCCAATCCTTACAGAATCTAGATATGAAAGAGAAATCAGTAGCTTGGCAGAGTGTTAATATGCATAGTCTTCTCACTCCAATGCATATATATTGCCAACTCAACTTATTTATATTTATTATTAACGTAATTATAAATCTATAGTGTCTTGTACAAGGCAATGATTGGGCATGATGATATTACATGATGTTGTACATGGAAAACATTGTTAGGCATGCATTACTAGATATAAAATGTATAGTGAATGTATTTTTATTAGTCTTGTATCATAATTGATGAACTATTCTCATTTGATAATACAAATAGTCAAATATAATTAGAGTTATGTCTCATTATCTTTGTAGATTTTTGACACTAATGAAGCCTATACATTGGAGGGGATGAATTGCGTGAAGAGTAGGTAAACTGCTTCATTAAGCATGTGGATTTTTCAACTAATTGGATGGTTGATTGATATATGTATACAAAGTTTGATGTCAAAAAAAATTATATAATATACACGTGGACTGAAACTTTGTGGAAGTTGATGTGTATATGTGTTCACGCATATGTGTGTGTAAATTGAATGTGAAGTGCACGAGGAGTATTCAAAGTTATCGAGTCCACTTTTTTATGTGTATTTATGCATATGTATGAAATTTAATGTGTGAACGAGAACTGAATCAATTGAGATGTGAGTTCATTCATATGTGTGTGCATTGAAGTAAACAAAGATAGAATGTTTCTTGTATATATATATATATATTTATTCTTACAGATTTGTTGGCATGATGTTAAGCTGTGATGCTTGTAAAGCATGCAGTTCTAATGAACTTTGGGCTTCAAAAAGTCTAGTAGTTAGACAGCAGGTCTGCAGACATGCTATATACAAAAACACATATGTCTTCAGTTATTTCAAAAGAAACTGACTACAAATTCCTTACTGTTATAGTTTATTCATTTAAACTTTGTCAGTTGTGTGAAAGAAACTGACGACAAATTCCTTACTTTTATAGTTTATTTATTCAAACCTCATGAGTTATTTCATATGAAACTGACTACATAATTAAGTGTTACCTCATTGGTACATAATAAACCAATGAAAAATCTCTTACTTTCACTACTTATTCACTTAAGCCTCGTCGGTTCTACTTGGAATGATTGACGAGGAACTGCCAAAGGAAACTACATTTTTGTTGCACATTACGTGTCATTTCATCAGTTTGGTTGTAATGTGGAACCGATGATATACATCTATGTCATTGATTTCATTTTGCCAAAGTAACCAATGATGTACTTCTTGAGTTTTATCATCACCCACTTAGTCGTCAATTTATAATTGATGAGTTAGGCCAAAAATAACCAATGAGATAGGGCATTTCTGTACTAATGGTCACTCTATTTAAGTATAGAATCATCCAAGTAAACTTCAATTAGATGTCTAAGAGGAAGTTGACTCATAACTAATATTCCCCTCCTTTTAGGATTTTGTATCAAGATCCAAGAAATATTTGGGAGAATATCATAACATCGAATAGTGCATCTCTCTCAGTATCTTCTTAGTAATATATATAGGTTTTCTTTCTTCCTGATTACATCATTTTGTGCTTCTTAGATCTTTTACATTGAAATATAACATTTTTCAAGTTTTGGATGGATATTTCGTCTCCAATAATCATCATATCCCATTTTTAGTATCTTAAGATTATTATATAAATTTTATTTGTACATCATTTTCATGTGTTATTCCAATCACCCTTTACATTCTTATTAAATTTGATTAGGAATCTCATGATCAAGGTTACAACTTATCCTTCATTATTATCCACATAAATTGGTTATTTTCACAAGAAAGAATATTTTATTAAGATGTAATTCTAATTTCTTATTGTTTCTTTAAAAGTTCATACTCATGCGCAAATTCAAATACATTGGAGTTTTCTTCATAATCTATTAGATTCATTCATATTTCTCATATGAAAGTTTCAACATGTCTTAGGTTCCATATTGTATTTATATAATGAATTCTCTTTCTTCATGTTTATCCTTTGTATTTACATATTACATATTATTATACTCCCAAATTGTCTTCATTTGGATGTTTGCCATTGGAATCCATAATAAGTAAAGTTACAAATTCCATACTAACTTATCCCAACACAGATATTTGACTAGATTAGTGATGCATTTTTTCCTTCAGTCACACACTAATCAACTGAAAGGTGACTAGATGCAAATCCATGAGGTTTTCAAACAAATTGGATATCTTTCAAAATTTATAAATCCCTACTAGTCTCACTCACACAAACTAGAACACTTACCTGCAAGCACATAGTGTCATGTTATAGTATAGGCAAGCGACAAGTTATGGGTCCCAAGGGATAATGGGGGCCCTAGAGATAGGCTATCTTTTTTATTTATTTTTATTGATTACACTAATGGTGAAAAATAAAACAAAGGAAATCAAACAATATCAAAACCTAAGTTAACCCTAGACAGTTGATTCTAATGAGCAAGGAAAGACAAGCTAAGCAAGAAAAGAGCAAACTGCACTAAGGAAAGCAAGAAGAGATCTACACTACATTAAGCTATAAAACTAAGCACAAGAGCAATTAAAGACCTAAACTAGCAAGAACAAGGTAATGAACTAACTAAGCAAGTAAATATCTAACTAGACTAACACTAGCTAATCGACAAGAAAATTAGGGTTTTAATGCAATAAAGGGACATGTGGGATGCACTCATCAATTAGGTTGGAGAGATAACATGAAACATCATTCTTTCATTTAGATTAACAAACCAAATAACAAGTTAGAGGCTAATGAAATACCCTAAACTACTAACTAGTCATGGATAATATAGGTTGTGTATAGGGGAACTAGTCCCTAACACCTCCTACCTACCCTTATGAGGCTCAATTGGGTTATGATTTAGGTGGAATTCAATTAGGGTCTAGTCAGGTATAGGATTCTAGGATAGGAATTATTAGGGTAATTAGGGGTTGAGGGTAGTAATGTAAGGTAGAAGTGAGGTATTAGACCTCACATCACCCACATTATAGCCTTGAGAAGGTTGTCCAAGCTAATTACACTAAATGCTCCTATACTAGCTACTTAGATCTCTCACCTAGGTATAGGAGAATTTATTAAGATGTAGGAAGGTGAATAGATAACTAGGGATCCATGAATTGGACTTAGGAGCAATTCATAAAAAGAGCCACATATAAGCAATTTTCTTAGAATCCTAGGTGATTTCAAGAACAAAACACAAATCAATTCATGAGGAATGAGATAGAAATATAACATAATCATTATCAAACCAAATCATAATCCTTACATATCATTTTCCTCCAACATTGGTATCAAAGTAACATTCTGAGCCCCACAAGCCACTCATAAAACAAGAAAATACAAGAATAAGTGAAGAAGAATGAGTAGGAGTGAAAACCCATGTTGAGCTTGGTGAAGAATCATTCTCCACCTCCTAGAAGCAGAAGCTCAAGAACAACCCTCCTTTGAGGTGGAATGGCATGGATGTGTGGTGGAAGATGGCCAAAAACCCTAAAATAGATGTTTTTGGGGTGGAAGGTGATGGAATGGAGGTGGAATGAGGTGGGAATGGATCAGAGGCAAAATGGGGAGGCTATAGTGGATGTAGGGGAGCTAACCTTATGCCCCATCCACCACCTATGTATATATAGGTGGTGAGGAAGAACTTGGTCAAGTGGGGGTAAAATGGGGAATGCAGTGGAAAATTGAGCTAGGTTTATATGTAGCACGGTCGTGATGGGTAGGGGTGAGAATGGTTGTGGTGGTGTGGAGCATGCAAGGTAGAATTTGGCAAAATCATAGGTTGTTTTGGGGGAAATGGTAGGATGGTGTTCCAAGTATGGTCCAAGTACCTGAAAAACATGCACATAACGTCCATCCAAGCATATGCGAAAATGGGAATTACAATGGTCCAAGTATGGTCCAAGTGCTCTCTAAGGGTAAAGAAACCCTAGGATCATTCTTTCTCTCTCTCTTCCATCTAGACATGGTCTAAGTACCTAAAAAACATGCAAATAACATCCATAAGTGCATTTTACATGAAATCACATATTAGGGGAAATACATGCAATCTAACAGGTATAGATGTGATTTTAAGTGCAAAAAAGACAAAAGATGGAGCCCTAAAATAGGACTGCATCACCACCCCAAACTTAAAACATACTCATCCTCAAGTATGCCCCAACTCAATCTCTCTACAATTTTTCCAAAATTAAGAAATGACAGATGCAATGCAAAAGATGAATATTTACTAGATGGGCTCAATGATGACTACGTACATGCATTCCACCTCTCTCCTCTCCACTTTCACAAACCATTCATGAAAAGAGCACTGAGCATAAAAAATTCAAATATAGGGTGTAGAACATACAAGCTATCCATATGGCTTTCATGTAGCTCGGGGTAGACTGTTTCATGATGGCGTTCATCAAAGATGACTAGAAGTGTTGTTTCACTTTCATGCATTCAATCTTTTGCTTCAAACCACACAAAGTCATTAATTCATACCTATTTTAGGGCTTCATCTTGTGTCATTTTGCATTTCAATCACATCTATACCTGTTAGATTACATGATGTTTCCCCTAATATGCATATTTGTGTAAAATGCACTTATGGACACTATTTGCATGTTTTTTAGGTACTTGGACCACACTTGGATGGACGAGAGATATGGAAGGGCTCAAAGAAGGCCCTAAAGGTCTCCCAACCTACCCCTAGTGGCCAAGAGTCAAGCTTAAGCAAATAATTTCATGGATCATGAAGTTTTAAGCTCAAAGTGCAAGCAAAGCCCTCAGAACGACCGTGGTAACACAGAACGGTCGTGTTGCAAATGAAGAAATCATAGGAAAAAACTCAGTTTTGAAGCAGCTGCAAAACATACCCCAACACGGCCATGCTACTACCCTCTAACACGATCATGCCAAGAAGCACGGCCATGCTACCACTAACCTAACATGGCCGTGCCACGCAGCACGGCCATGCCACATATAACCCAACACGGTCGTGCTACCCAGCATGGCCATGCTAGTAGCTCCCAGCACGACCGTGCTACCAGCCATCCACTCCCCCAAAACAACCTGCCATTTTTCACCTCATCCATTCCCATCCACCACGGCCGTTCCACTCACCCCACCACGGCCGTGCTACCCAGCACGTTTGTGCTACTCACAAAAGACCTAGCCACTTTTCCACTGCATTTCCCACTTTGCCCCTACTTGACCTATTTCTTCCCCACACCTATATATAGGGGGGTGGCGCATGTAGGTCGAGGTTAGCTACCCTGCAGCCACTCTAGCCTCCCCATTTCATCCTCTATCCATTCCCACCTCATTCCACCTCCATTTCACCATTTCCACCATCAAAACACTACTTTCCTTCCATTTCCACCCTTTTCCACCATACATCCATGCCATTCACCTACCTTGGAGGAGGGAGATCGAGCTACATATGCTAGGAGGTGGAGAAGGATGACTCTTCACTGAGCTCATCATGTCTTTTCACTCCTCTACTAATTCTTTCTCCTTTCTTTTTGTATTTTCCATTTCCATGAGTAATTAGGCCCCATTGGGTGGGCTGTTTGGGGTGTAAAATGTTACTTTGATACCATGTTTGGGGAAAATGACATGTAAACTTTATAATTCCATTTGCTAATGATTATATTCTATCTCTATCTCATTATCCATGAATTGTTTGTTGGTTGGTTTGTGTGTGAAATCACCTTGGAATTTCGGGAAATTGCTTATATATGTGAATTTGGGATTTACCCCTAGATCCAATTCTTGGCTCCCTAGGTTGCCTCCCATCTTCCTACATCCTAATCAATCTTCCTAAGCCTAAGTGAGAGATCTAAGTAGCTAGATTAGATGATTCTAGTGCAATTAGCAAGGAGCCTTCTCAAGGCTAGAATGTGGGGGAATTAGGGCCCAAAACCCTAATTTCACCTCCCCATTACTACCCTCGGCCCCTAATTGCCCTAGGAATGTCTAATCTAGAAACCTAGACTTGATTAGACTCTAATTGAATTGAACCTAATCCCTAACCCAATTGAGCCTCGCAATGGTAGTAGGGTGTGTTAGGGACTAGTTCCCCTATACACAACCTAGCATATCCATGGCCAGTTAGTAGCTTAGGTTAATTCATTAGACTCTAACTTGTTGTTTGGTTTGGATAATATAAATGGAATCATAATGTTCATATCACCCCCCAACTTAAGTGATAAGTGCATCCCCTAAACAACCCACACCTTCATTAATTACATCTAAACCCTGATGTACCTTCTTGTTTAGTTTATGCTTGCTTAGTTAGCATCTTTTCATTCCTAGTTAATTGCCTTGCTTTAGTCTTGTTCTAGTTAGAGTAGCTTCTTAATTTCCTTGTAGTCCTAATTTCTATTGTAGTGTAGTTCTTTCCTTGCTTGCCTTAGTGTAGTTGTCTCTTTCTTGCCTAGCTTAGCCTTTTCGTGCTTACTTAGTCTTAATCTAGTCTAGGTTTAACTTAGATTTCATTCTTACCTTTAATTGCTTTCTTACTCACCTAGTTTAACAATTAAATCACCTTTAAACCCTTAACCCTAGTCTCCACAGTAGGAACCCAGCCAAACGAGCCTAGCTCTAGTGCCCCCTTTTCTCCCTAAGGATTGACCCCTACGCTTGCCCTTCACCTATGCTACAATAGTACCCTGTGCGCTAGCGGGTGACCTATTTGGTATTGTGATCGAGTGTGTTAGGGTTAATATAAATTTTAAGAGATCTCGTGTGTTCGAGTCCCGTGGAGTACATCTAGTCACCCCTTGTTGGCTAGTGTGTACACCTATGGCTCGACACACCAAGCTTTCTGGCGTCGTTGTCGGGGATAGAAAGTGCCATAGCTACCTAGTAGTTGTGGTGTTGACTCTCCCCTTTGGCACCATATTTTGCCAGTTTGTTTGGCTGCATTTGAGAAACGTATCAAGCTTTCTGGCACCGTTGTCAGGGAGAAAGGCATTTGGCATAGCTAGTTAGTTTTGCTTTGACTTTTCCTACTGCCCACATCATTGCTATTCTTTATTCATTATTCTTTGCATTCTTTGTGTATATTGGCTTACTAACTTGTTCTCTCTTTTGTTTGGTTTTGCCTTATGCATGTGACAAGCCACTCAGGGAAGACAAGATGGAAGGCCAAAATGTACGAACCCATCCATTTCCTCCACCACCCTACCTCCAAGGCAATCCTAAGCCTTACACACCTCCATCACCACAACCTTCCCACCATTTCACCTTCCAACCTCAATTCCCTCCTCCACCTCAATTCCAAAGGGCATTAATGCCAGTGCCACCACCACAACTATTACATGCTCCCCCTACTTTGAGAAAATGGATATGGCTTCAATCATGGGGTGTGACATGGTTGTTGAGAAGCTTAACAAGGGAGGGAAGCAATTTGACAAAGATCTTAATGAAGAACCCTTGCCAGAAAGTCCTTGTTTGCAAGTGTCCCATATGATTGAGACCCCTCTCATTGATGCCTATGAAGACTCATTCCTCAAGAGAGGGCAAGACTATAGCATGGAATTTTTGAAGGTCATAAGGCTGATTAAGATCTATGATGATGATCCCCAAGGAGAGATAATTGCTGAAAAACACTTGAGAAGATCACATGAGCCTTGGGAGGAAGATCAATCAAGGAAAGCATTTGAGAAGATTGCCTATGATGGGAATGCAAATATTTTGTTTTTGGACAATGGTTGATGTTGAAAGAACAATAAGCCCAGTTGAAGGCATGAAACTCAGCGCTTGTGGGAGTCAACCCACATAGGTTTGGGAATTTTTCACCCAACCCTCATTTTTTTATACTTTTGCTTTGTTTTTACGCTTTCTAAGAAAAAAACACACACACTACACTTGATGGTTTTGTTGTTTGTGAATCATTTTAGAACAGTTACAATGGAGGAAAGATGATTCATGGAAGAACCAACCAAGGAGAAGATCATAATTGAAGAGAAGATTACAAATTAGTAGAAAAGCTACAGGAAGGTGACCAACATGGTCGTGGCGGAGGCAATACAAAATGGCTATGGTGGCAACCACGGCCGTGGTGGATATTCCCTTCTCACTGGACACCTTGAGATCTCTCTACCTTGTTTGCGTTTGTCTATTACGACTCCATGCCCCCTACCCTATCATCCTAGACTTATATTTCATGTTGAGGACAACATGGTTTAAAAGTTTGGGGTGGTAGGGTGGTACGCCCTTTCTCTACCCCCACTTTCCTCTATGTTCCTTGTTCTAAATTTTTGCTCAAGACGATCAAATAGTATAACTATCTCTCATACTTATGTATCCATGCTTTGTGTACTTGCTTTGCATACTTCCATGCCATGTAGGTTGGTTTTTTGTCATTTTTACATAATTTTCAAAAAAATTGCCTTTTTGCCATGCATTGCATATAATGTAGAGTTTTGGTAATTTTTACATGTTTTAGCTAGGATTTGCTTGTTTACTGCTTTAAGTTCAATTATATAGACTTAGATGTGATTGGAGGCAACTTGGCACCGTTTTGGCCAATTTTGCCCAAATTTGAGATTTCTTGTCTAAAAAGTGTGTTTTGACCCAATCTCTACTATTTTGAGTAAAATTATGACCTTTGAGAAAGGCAAGTGAATTATCATTGTTTGTTGCTAAATGGTATCAATTCTTGACTTTTTACATGCGCATCACCTCTCTTATGTTTGTGAATGTTTTAGTTGAATTGTGACTTGATCAATCTATGAGCACTTAGTGCCTATGAAATCACTTGATAGAAGTATCAACTTCAAGTTGTTCATTCATGTAGTGTGAAATTGTTGGATGAAGTGTTGGACTAATTTTCATGCAGGAGACCTTATGTTAAGAATCACGCCAGTGACCCCTCTTTCACCCGACTCTTCACTCACCATCTTCTTACCCCTTCGCCTCATGAAAGGATGCCAAAGTGCACATATCACCCGTGGCCACCTCCAAAAGTTTGGGGCGGCCACACCTACATCTCACCGCTTTACTCTCATCACCATATACCCTATCTACTTCAAGGGCAAAGGAAAAGGAAAAAGAAAATACAAAAAAATAAAATAAAAGATGCTCTTGTTTAAGAGCATCTATATAAGAAAAGATGAGTGCTCTATGTAATAGCACTCTAAAATCTTACCACAATCCTTTCTTCCATTTTCATACCCATTGAGCTAGGAATGATCAAACCCAGCTCATTTGCCCTTTCCATAGCCATGTGGGTCATGTGGTGTGATTTAAAACATAAGGTTGAAACCATGAAGGTGAAACAACACTCCTAGTCATCCTTGATTAATGCCATCATCAAGCGGTCTACCTGGAACTACATGAAAGAAATATGGATATCTTGTGTGTTTTATGCACTATATTTGAAGTTCATATGCTTTGTGCTCTTTTCATGATTGGTTTGTGAAAGCAGGAGAGGAGAGAGGTGGAATGCATGTACTTAGTCTCTATTGATCCTATTCAGCAATAATCATCCTTTACATTGCATTTGTCATTTCTTGCTTGTGAAAATACTATAGAGAGATTGAGTTGGAGCATACTTGAGGACAAGTATGTTTCAAGTCTGGGGTGGTGATTCAGCCCTATTTTAGGGCTTCATCTTGTGTCATTTTGCATTTCAATCACATCTCTACTTATTATATTACATGATGTTTCCCCTAATATGCATATTTGTGTAAGTTGCACTTATGGACACTATTTGCATGTTTTTTAGGTACTTGGATCACACTTGGATGGACGAGAGAAATGGAGGGGCCCAAAGAAGGCCCCAAAGCTCCCCCAACCTACCCCTAGTGTCTAAGAGTCAATCTTAAGCAAAGAAGTCCATGATCATGAAGGTTGAAGCTCAAAGTGCAAGCAAAGCCCCCAGCACGGCCATGGTAACATAGAACGATCGTGCTACAAATGAAGAAATCACAGGAAAAATCTCAGTTTTGAAGCAGCTGCAAAACATACCCCAACATGAGCGTGCTACGTAGCATGACCATGTTGCTATCCTCCAACACGGTCGTTCCAAGCAGTACAACCATGCTACCACTAACCTAACATGGTCGTTCCATGTAGCACAATTGTGCCACATATAACCCAACACGGTCGTGCTACCCAGCACAGCCGTGCTACCAACTCCCAACACGGCCGCACTACCCAACACGGCCGTGCTACCAACCATCCACTCCCCTAAAACAACCTGGCATTTTTCACCATTTTTCACCTCGGTCGTTCCCATCCACCACGGTCGTTCCACTCGTCCCACAACGGCTGTGCTACCCAGCACGACCGTGCTACACACAAAAAACCTAGCCACTTTTCCATTGCATTTCCCACTTTTCTCCTACTTGACATATTGCTTCCCCCACACCTATATATAGGGGGGTGGAAGCTTTAGGTCAAGGTTAGCTACCCTACAGCCACTCTAGCCTCCCCATTTTGTCCTCCATCCATTCCCACCTCCATTTCACCATTTCCACCATCAAAACCCTACTTTCCTTCCATTTCCACCCTTTTCCACCATACATCCATGCCATTCACCTACCTTGGAGGAGGGGGATCTAGCTACAGCTGCTAGGAGATGGAGAAGGAGGAGTCTTCATTGAGCTCATCATGGATTTTCACTCCTCTACTCATTCTTTCTCCTTTCTTTTTGTATTTTCCATTTCCATGAGTAGCTAGGCCCCTTGGGTGGGCTGTTTGGGGTGTAAAATGTTACTTTGATACCATGTTTGGGGAAAATTACATGTAAACTTTGTAATTCCATTTGCTAATGATTATATTCTATTTCTATCTCATTCTCCATGAATTGTTTGTTGGTTTGTGTGTGAAATCACCTAGGAATTTAGGGATATTTCTTATATATGTGAATTTTGGGATTTGACCCTACGTCCAATTCTTGGCTCCCTGGGTTGCCTCCCATCTTCCTACATCCTAATCAATCTTTCTAAACCTAAGTGAGAGATTTAAGTAGCTAGATTATATAATTCTAGTGTAATTAGCAAGGAGCCTTCTCAAGGATAGAATGTGGGGGAATTAGGGCCCAAAACCCTAATTTCACCTCCCCATTACTACCCTCGGCCCCTTATTTCCCTAGGAATGTCTAATCTAGAAACCTAGAATTGATTAGACTCTAATTGAATTGAACCTAATCCCTGACCGAATTGAGCCTCACAAGGGTAGTAGGGGGTGTTATGGACTAGTTCCCTTATACAGAACCTAGCATATCCATGGCCAGTTAGCAGCTTAGGTTAATTCATTAAACTCTAACTTGTTGTTTGGTTTGGATAATCTAAATGGAATTATAATGTTCATATGTCACTCCCAAAATTAAGTGATACGTGCATCCCCTAAATAGCCCACACCTTCATTAATTGCATCTAAACCCTAGTTTACCTTCTTATTTAGTTTATGCTTGCTTAGTTAGCATCTTTTCATTCCTAGTTAATTGCCTTGCTTTAATCTTGTTCTAGTCAGAGTAGCTTCTTAATTGCCTTGTAGTCCTAATTTCTAGTGTATTGTAGTGTATTTCTTTCCTTGCTTGCCTTAGTGTAATTATCTCTTTCTTGCCTAGCTTAGCCTTTTCTTGCATACTTAGTCTTAATCTAGTCTAGGGTTAACTTAGATTTCATTCTTGCCTTTAATTGCTTTGTTGCTCACCTAGTTTAACAATCAAATCACCTTTAAACCATTAACCCTAGTCCCCACAGTAGGAATCCAGCCAAACTAGCCTAGCTCTAGTGCCCCCTTTTCTCCCCGAGGATCGACCCCTAAGCTTGCCCTTCACCTATGCTACAATAGTACCCCATTCCCTTTTGGGTGACCTATTTGGTATTGTGATCGACTGTGTTAGGGTTAATATAAATTTTGAGAGATCTCGTGTGTTCGAGTCCCATGGAGTGCATCTAGTCATCCGTTGTTGGCTAGTGTGTACACCTCTGGCTCGACACACCAGTCACCCACTGTGGAAAAAGGATGAAGTAGTCTAGGTTTGATGATTCCTAGCTCAATGGGTATGGAAATAGAAACATGGATTGCAGTAAGATATTAGAGTGCTATTACATAGAGCACTCATCTTTTCTTTATTTAGATTCTCTTACATAGGAGCATCTTTTATTTTCTTTTTTCTTTTCCTTTTCATTTTTTCTTTTCTTCTATCCTTGGTGGTAAGAGTGAAGTGGTGCGATATAGATATGGCCACCCCAGACTTTTGGAGGTGACCAAGGCTGAATATGTGCACTTTGGCATCTTTTTATGAGGCAGAGGGGTAAAAAGATGATGAAAGAAAAGTTGAGTCAAAGAGGGGTCACTAGCGTGGTTCTCCACATAAAATCTCCTGCATGAAAACTATTCCAATACTTCATTATATAATGTCACATGACTTGAGCGAACAATATGGAATCCATACTTTTATCATGTGATTCCATAGGCCCTAAGCATTCATAGCTTGCTCAGATCACAATTCAACCAAACCATTCACAAACATAAGAGAGTTGGTGCACATGTAAAAATTCAAGCATTTATACCATTAATAATAAACCATGATAATTTACTTGCATTTGTCAAAAGTCATCATTTTCAGTTCACAAGGTAGAGATTGGGTCAAAACATGCTTTTTGGACAGAATATTCTAAATTTGGGCAAAATTGGCCAAAATGGTGCCAAACTTCCTTCAATCACATCTAATCCTTCATTATGGAACAAAAAGCAAGAAATAAGAAAATCCTAGCAATAAACATGCAAAAATTAAAAAAATCTACATGATATGCAATGCATGGAGAAAAGAGCAATTTTTTTCAAAAATTAAGCAAAAATTGACAAAAAGTAAACTACATGGAATACAAGTATGCAAAGCTTGTAAAATATAATCTAGATAGCAAGAGAAAAAAAATAGAAGTAAATGACAGGATAAATGCAGAATGAGTGAAAATGAGGGCATACTGCCCTACTATCTCAAACTTTTGAATCATGTTGTCCTTAGCATGACACTAAAGTATAGGAGTGATAGGGTAGATGATCAGGGCTGTTGTGGTGGCTCTGGTGGTTCTCCTCCCTGAGGTGGAGGATGTTGGTAGTAATTTCCCCATTACTCCTCATGTGGAGGCGGACAAGCATCCTGATACGCGGACAATGCACCCCACCAATCTTCCTCCCATTGGGGGTTCATCTGGACCTGGGCATGCTGGAAACGGTACATATGGTTGATCGGATGGTGCATTTGCTAATGATCCAACCATAATGCATCATGTGTACACTGAAATCCCTCATGTGCCCTCAGATCGCCCTCCTAAGTCCTCTCAATGCCCTCTAGATGTGCCTGTATCTTTGACATGTCATAGGCATTCACTATGGGATGATGCGGTTGTTGTGTTTCCTCTGCCTCCTATCTTCTCACCCTACATGCCTCTCTCTCCTTTGATGTCCTCCTCTCAGCAGGTTCACGTGACCCTCTAGTCCCTCGTGCAATATCTCTGGTTACTGGAACGTGTCCTAGGGATGCTCCTCCTCCCATCTCCTCGCTATATCTAAGATATGTGGAGTCAGGCCATACTCATCTAACAGAGGTGCAATATGATATGGTAACTCCAATGACACACCTGCATATGGGGGGTTGACCTAATATATTATTTTTTGGTCCACAATTGCTATCATAGAAGAATGGACAAGATATTATAGGTCTACCAACTCCCCCCCCTTTCCTTGGTGTATTTAGAAACATCATGACCTAGGGCAATGGAAAAGGAAGTTCCAATCCCCCCCATAATAAAAGGATTCTTACTCTTGGAGGGGACTATCCTCAGATGATCAATCAACAATGCTCCTAAGTGCACATTCTTACCCTTTGTCATCCACCTCCGGTCCACCCCAAATCACTTCCACAACATTTTCCCTACCTTAACCTACCATTTCCACCCATTTTCCACCATCAAATCCGCTCCATTCTCCCCATTCCGCCCCACATATGCAAAAATCCGAAAATCCTAAATCTTCCACATTTTCCCACTCAAATCAATCCACAATGAAGAAAATCACCAAGCAAGTGGTGTCTAAGACCAAGGAGGTTCTCTCCTACCAACGTCTACCCAAAAATGGATCATCTTCAACCCTGGCGTCATCTCAAGCTCCTCCATTGACACCAGTAGCCTCTGATTCACATGGAGAATCATCGCATATGGTGGCATCGGTGGATCCTATAATGGAGGAATCTACTAGATTGCCTAGAGGAGGTGGGACAACATCCATATAGTCTATTTCTACTGGGGCAGCACCACCACCTTCACTAGCTTGGCCTTCTATTTCAGCGGCTTGGCCCTCGACCTCCTCCACGCCACAACCACAAGCATAAAGGGAGCTACTTCTGAATAATGAGGATAAGGTTATGCAAGTTGCACAACATGAGGATGCACCCAATCAGAAACATGAGAAATACCTGAGTCATGGAAACACACATTCTGTTTCGAAGAAGTGAACTGAACAAGTGAGAAAGAACATTGTTGAATCTGGGGTTCAGTTGTTAGGTCGGGTTGCATCATGGTCATGATGCATGGCATAGTAGTGTTGTATTGCTAGTTTCATGCATGTGTTGGCCCATACAACCATCCTGTCCTGGTTGTAACACAACCATGCTACCTTGCATGGTCATTTTGGCTTGATTGTAACATGGTCGTGCTGCCTCGCACGACCGTTCTGGGTCTGACTTTAGTTTCTTGATTTTCTTTGATTCTCCTATTGATTTCGGTGTGACACCATGGATGTTTCATGTTACCACAGCCATGGTGAGTACTATAGCAGGTCATTTCAATCTTGAGCTTCATCAAAACACCAAATCTTTGCTCAAAAGTGATTTTTCATGAATCCTTATCTAAATTTCATCTAATTTTCCTCATTTCACCTACACATCTTCAAACTAAACAAAAACTATTAAAAACAAGCATGTGTGTTTTGGAAAAGTGTAAAAATAATCAAAAAGTATCAAAAATGAAAGGTTGGGTAAAAAAATTCCCATTTGGAATTCTTAGGTGTCCATTCATGCAATAAATGCATCTCTTACTTGCATTCAACACATGTTCCTCATCCTTTTGATCACAAAAGCTATCATCTAGTTTTTCATCTAGATCCCCTTCTTTCAAATGATTAGTCGAACTCTTGAAGTGACAATGTCCAATATCGTCATCTCAGGTTTGCCGGTTTGGGGTCTTGTACATGTTGATATCTAACTTCATGTCCATGAAAGAGACTATCATTGTGCCACTGCACACATATATCTCGGCATCAGATGTGGATAGGAATGGCCTTCCCAATATGATGGAGATCTTCCTATCCTCTGGCACCATGACAAGAACAATGAAATCTTCCAGGAATACTGCTCCCCTTTCCTTGTCTATCATCACCAAAACATCATCCAATCTTCATCTAGGCACTTTCATTGAGAGATATGTTAATTGGAGAGTGCAATGAGCCGGTTTTAGCTTGCCTAACTCTAGCCCCACATAGACACTATATGGTATCAAATTCACACTAGATCTTAAATCAAGTAGGTATTTGTCTATGCGATATCCCCCTATGTATCTAGGCATGAGTGGGGCTCCTGAGTCTTTCCACTTCACTGGAAGTGAATGTTGGATAATAGACTCACTTGTTCGTTCAACTTGACTCTCTTTGGTATTCTTCTTGTTGACCTTCTCTTCACAGTACACTGGTTCTTGAGAAATTTGGTATACGATGGAATATGCTTGATAGGATCCAATAATGGAATGTTCACATTCACTTGGAGAATACATCTAGAATGTCAACATTATGTTTTTGCCTCCTTTTTACTTTCAGTGCTCATCAAATGCATCGGGGAATGGTGGTTCACTTGCTTTTGCAGCACCTGAATCAACATGATTTCCTTGTGGCATGCCAGGAGGTGAAACACTGGGGTTGGTGGAACCTGCAAATGGAATTTTAGGTGTAGCACATGGTATCACAAACTCAACATGTGGTGTCATAATATCATCTTTAGTAATTTCAATCACAGTATCATCATTGTATTGCCTTTGCCTTGTTTTATCAACTTTTCCTTGACTTGTGGGCTGCTTAAGAGAATTTCCACTCCTTAGAACTGTCAGAGCACTTCCTTTCTCATGGTGGAGGGGGGAGCTTGTTGTGGTTGTGGAGGAGGTGGAGTTCATACTTGGTATTAGAATTGAGGTGGAGGGGAAAATTGAGGTTGGAAGGTGAATTGGTGGGGAAAGTTGTGGTGATGGAGGAGGAGGAGGAGTGTAAGGCTTGGGATGGACTTGGAAATGTTAAATGGGTTGTACTTGCATGGGAGGTGGATTATAGAGAAATTGAGTGGAATTCATAGGCCCATTTGATTCATTGAAACTCATTATACATTTTGAAGACATTTTTTCCTCTAGGAGAGCAAGTATGGAAGATAGCTTATCTATCCTTTCCTCAAGCCTTGTAACATTCTTTTGCACATCATCAAAGCATTTCAATCTAATAAGAACCTCTTCCTCAAACCTTGAGCTAAATCCTGAACTTTGTTGTTCCCGATAGCTATAGGAGTGAGGTGACTTCATTTCGACCAAGTGACAAGGAACACTTCTCACTTGGTGTTTCATGCAACTCACCATTTCTCCAAGAATCTTCATTACTTGTGGGCTTGGATCAATATGAGCTGGAGATGTCACACCAAAGGGGCAGTCACCATCATTCGTCGTGCTAGAAGCTAGTATCCTTGAATTTTCTATTAGCTGCTCAAACAATGGCCATGTATCCTCAGGTGGCCTAGCCATAAAAGCTCCTCTACAAGAAGAATCTACTGTAGCTTGACCAATTGGCAATAGACCGGAGTAAAAGGATTGAACTAGCTGCCACAAAGGGATCTCATTGTGCCAACACTCTCTCAACATCTTCTGAAACTCTCCCGAACATCGTAAAACTACTCATTACCCATTTGACTGAAACTCACCATGGCACACCGTGTTTGTGTCAACCTTGCAATGGAGTAGAATTTCCTTAAGAAGGCATTCTTCATATCTTCCCAACTCATGATGTCCCTTCTCAAATCATACCAATCTTTGGCTTTGTCCTTGAGGGAGAACGAGAACAAGGTTAACCTGATGGGATCACCATTGGTTGTCAGCATCTTGAAGATGGAGCATACTTCAAGAAAGGAGTTCAAGTTCTTGTAGGGTTCTCACTCTCCTAGGCATAGAAGGTTGGTAGGAGCCCAAGAAACCCTGGAGGGATGGAGAATTTGCTCCCCTAGCATTTGATCAACTCTACTAGAAGTTGGCGATTTGTAGTTTCTAGGAATAAAGTAATCTTGAAGTGGCTTATGAGGTGCATTTTGGCCTTCTATATTGTCTTCCCCGAGTACCTAGTCACATACACAAGGCACAACCAAACAAAAGAAAACAAGTTAGCAAACCAATATGCACAAAGAATACAAAGAATAAATAATAGCAATGATATGGCAATAGGAAAAGATCAAAGCAAAACTAAGTATCTAGGTTGAGCGCCTTTCTCCTTGGCAACGACACCAGAAAGATTGGTAATTTTTTTCCTTAGGTCACAAACTAATTAACTGAAAGGTCACTAGATGCAACCCCAGGAGGGTTTCAAACACACTAGATATCTTTCAAAATTTATAAATCCCTACTAGGTTCACTCACACAAACTAACACCCGCAAGCGCACGAGATCGTGTTATAGTATAGGCAAGATGCAAGTTAGGGGTCGAACCCAAGGGAGAAAGGGTGTTAGAGCTAGGTTGGTTTGGGGCTAGGTTCCTACTATGGAGTCTAGGGTTGAAGGGTTTGATGGTTGATTTTTATTGATTACTCTAATATGCTGAATAAGAAATTAAAGGAAAGCAAATAATATAAAAACCTAAGTTAACCCTAGACAATTAATTCTAATGAGAAAGGAAAGACAAGCTAAGTAAGAAAAGGCAAGAAAAGAGAAAACTACACTAAGGCAAGCAAGAAGATGTCTACACTACACTAAGCTAGAAAACTAAGCACAGGAGCAATTAAAGACCTAAACTAGCAAGAACAAAGCAAGAACAAGGAAATGAACTAACTAAGCAACTAAAGAGCTAACTAGACTAACACTAGATAAGAAACAAGGAAATTAGGGTTTCAATGAAATAAAGTTAAATGTGGGATGTTTGGGGGTAGCAATTATCAATTAGGTTGGGGTGATAACATGAAAAAATCATTCTTTCATTTAGATTACCAAACCAAACAACAAGCTAGACGCTAATGAATCGCCCTAAACTGCTAATTGGCCATGGATAAGATAGGGTGTGTATAAAGTAACTAGTCCCTAATGCCTCCTACCTACCCATACGAGGCTCAATTGGGTTAGAATTTAGGTGGAATTCAATTGGGGTCTAGTCAGGTCTAGGTTTCTACGATAGAAATTCTTAGGGTAATTAGGACCGAGGGTAGTAATGTAAGGTGGAAGTGAGGTTTTAGACCTCACATCACCCACATTCGAGCCTTGAGAAGGCTCCAAGATAATTACACTAAATGCTCCTATACTAGCTACTTATATCTCTCATCAAGGTATAGGAGAATTTTTTAAGATGTAGGAAGGTGAATAGATATAACTAGGGATTCATGAAATGGACTTAGGAGCAATTCACAAAATGAGCCACACATAATCAATTTTTCTAGAATCCTAGGTTATTTCAAGCACAAACCACAAAGAAATTCATGAGTAATGAGATATAAATAGAACATAATCATTAGCAAACAAAATCATAATGTTTACAAATCATTTCCCACCAACATGGTATCAAAGTAACATTTTGAACCCCAAATAGTCCACGTAAGGGTCCTAGCTACTCATAGAACAAGAAAATATGAGAAGAAGTGAAGAAGAATGAGTAGAGGAGTGAAAGGCCATGTTGAGCTCGGTGAATACTCCTCCTCCACCTCCTAGAAATAGTAGCTCCAGCACAACCCTTCTCCAAGGTGGAATGGCATTGATGTGTGGTGGAAAATGGCCAAAAACCCTAAAATAGGTTTTTTGGGGTGGGAGGTGATAGAATGGGGGTGTAATGAAGTGGGAATGGATGGGAGGAGAAATGGGGAGGCTAGAGTGGCTATAAGGGAGCTAACCTTGTGCCCCATCTTCCATCTATGTATATATAGGAGGTGAGGAAGCACTAGCTCAAATGGGGGCTAAAATGGGGAATGCAGTGGAAAAGTTGAGCTAGGTTTGTATGTAGCATGGTTGTGGTGGATAGGGGTGAGAATGGTCATGGTGTTATGGAGCAAGCAAGGTGGAATTTGGTAAAATCACAAGTTGTTTTGGGGGAAATGGAAGGCTGGTGGCACGGCCGTGGTTGTTACCATGGTTATTGTGGGACATGGATAGTGCGGTCGTGGTGGTCACCACAACCGTTCTGGCTCTGGAGTTGGTTGTCCATTCTGAGTGGAATGGCCATTTTGAAATCTCTATAACACAGACGTGTTGTTCTGCATGACTATTCTAGGACATCATGGCATGGTTGTTTTGTGTTGCATAGTAATGTTTCTCTCTACAGTAGCACTTTGCTCTTGTTCCTTGTTCATCCTTGAATATCTTTTCTTCAATTGATCTTTGGTCACTAGGGTTAGGTTGAGGGAGCCTCAGACTTATCTTTGTGCCTTTGTAAGGGTAGAAAAACCATAAGATCATTCTTTCTCTCTCTCTCTCTCTCTCTATTCCATCCAAACATTGTTCAAGTACTTGAAAACACGCAGATAACATCCATCAATGCATTTTATATGAAATCACATATTAGGGAAATAACATACAATCTAACAAGTATAGATGTGATTGAAGTGCAAAAAAGATACAAGATGGAGCCCTAAGATAGGGTTGCATCAATTAGTCGATATCGAATTATGTCAGTATGCAAATCATTCAGGTTACATTCAACATCCATATTATCATTTATCCCTGGATCCTATTTTCCCTGCAAACTCATCTAACCTAAACTCTAATACCACACTGTAAGGACCTCTCTTTTGATCAAGCCTGAATGCCAACATGAAAGATAAATTGTAAATATAAACCTAGACTAAGCATTAAAAGACCATATTGTCGACAAATACAATCAAAATCAAATACAAGAAACCCTTGTATCTTATTTTGTTTCAAGAAGAAAACAACTCAAGGACAAATTCCACATAAAATGATCCATAAGTTCAATTATCAAACATCTCTATTAAAACTAATATAAGATCTTGTTTTTCATATATAATTCAATTTACATATGATTACATGTACATGAAAAAAACAACTTTACATATACAATCCATCCTAGAAAGTAAAACTACAAGGACTTTCCATACTAAACTATTCTTTTTATATATTCTTTGTCACGACCTCTCCTATGGATATCATTATACCTAAAAGCATGTGAAACAAACTTTGAGACTCATAAAGAGTCCCAATGAGTGTCACACTCAACCAAGTAACATGCATGAGCATTAGGCTAATTAATTGAATTTAAAAGAAACCTAAACATATTGAAAAATCTAATAGATAATTTTAGCAACCAATACATCTACTTATGACAATAATCTTATTAATAATGAAGGCATTCGTTTAATAAAATACTAATCTTTTAATCATTGTGACGGCATATATAGTAACATATCATTGAATGATAATTAACCTTAGAACAAAAATCATATTATAGGAGTCACAAAGTCAACATCTACACATATATAATTCAAAAATAATAACACTATCTCTATGACTCCCCACCACTGAACCAAGAACACATTCTATGGTCTCAAAGTTTGCACAAGACATATCTACCAAATAGAACTATTCAAATGAGAATTAAAGTTTAATCGTAATAGGAGTAGATATCAAACTCTAGCATAAATTAGATTTCAAAGTTTTAGATAAAATTCCATACTAGAAAGATAAGTATAAGGTAACGTATTATCTATAAATAAGGATAAATAATTTTCGCATTGAGAAGCATATTTGATAAAATATATTTATCAATGTAAGAAACATGTTCAATAAAATATATTTATCAACGATAAGTCGAGATGGATGTAACAAACATTCATCTCATATTCTATTCCTTTACAATTTAATGATAAGGACAGAATTGCAGCCTACTATAGAATTAGTTAATTGTTTTGTCTAGTTCTAGGAATTTATTAGGGTGTTGATGACAACTATCCAATCTAGCTCTAGTTCAAGTTCCACCATTGGTAATATACGTTGACAAACCAATAAGCGTCTCAACTTTTTTAAAGCTTCAATCAAAGTTATTAGGGTGTTGATCACAACTATTTAATCTAGCTCTAGTTCAAGTTCCACTAGGGGTACTATATACCTTGACAGACTAATAGGCATCTCAACTCGTTTAAATTTTCACTCAAGGCTGTCAGTTTATATGAGGTACTTGCATCCTCTATGTACAACATGACAATTATAATCGTATGAATTATGATATAGTGTAACATACATGCAAAAGCTTCTGTGAAATCTTTTGAAAATCAAACTGAAATTCAAAGAGATGAACCCAAACCTGCAAATGGAAGCTATTTTTTATTGAAATAAGGTTTCTCATAATTTATAAGTCAGAAAGAATGTCCATATATATTGAATATATGGTATAGGTCGTAATGATATCACAGGTAACACTCAATTGGCTCCAAAACAGCGGGAAGAATATATTCAGTGCACATTATAAAATTAAAAGAAGCACTAGAACATACCCCAGAGCATGGAAAAGACTATGATATACGATAGTTGATTTCTATGTATCTTTTATTATTATCTCAATGGTGTTTAGATAAGAAAATATCCTTTTTTTGCATGTGGAAAATACCTAGGAGAATAATATGCTATTAATTCTAGTCAAATTATTGTAGGGCACATTTGGTTTGCTGGATTTTCAAGAATCATACATTTATGCCATCCTGCATTTGCAAAATATTGTATTGTCAAAATTCCATAAATACAAATTTCATGGGCCAGCCACAACTGAATTTTGGAATCCGGGAGAATTTTGATAGAAACCAAAATGCGGGATTTCTATTATGTCTGGAAATCCCAGGATTAGTCTCATTTTCATAATCATGTAAATCAAACATAAACTTTCTGCAGATGGATGTCAAAATACAATCCAATATGGCAAAATCCAAGAAACCAAGCATGCCCCTAGGAAGCTCATAAGTCATAGGTTGCTCAGTTTATCAGTTGGTTAGGACTAGCGATTATGTTCTACCGACATATTTGTGATTTTAAATGATTATATACAATAAACATTGTAAAATCATACAGTGTTGCATTTTAAAGAAACATCTCATTGTGGTTTATTTTTTCATTTTATAACGGATAAACAAGCATGAGAGATTAAATCTATTTCATTAAGGGTAATGATCTTAATGCGCATGTATACACATGTGATAGGTTATTCTAGACTAACTTCATAATGATGTTAGTTGCTTTTTGTACCAAGCAGTAAAACATTACATGGAATTATTCATACAACCAGGAAGGAGTGGTTCAGGTGGTTCGGCACGGTGTCCCCTCATGAAGGGACCCGAGTTCGAAACCCAGCGGCCGCCTCCAAAATGGTATCTGTCATGCAGGCCGACCAATTGTGTGCTTTAACCGGTTCTCCATTCAACGTGTGATTATAAGTTTTAATAATTCATGTTGGAATTTACTTGTTGAATGTTGAAATTGTTTATGGTGTATTCCTATGGTTGTATGTTCATGTACGCGTAAATTGTTGCCGCATCACACTATGAAATATTGAGTAACGTTTTCAAAGTGTCACACATCATTTTGGGAAGGCGGGGACATTGCATTTGATATCAGAGCATGAACAATAGATACACCTTACAATATCTTACCATGAAACCAACATTTAATTCAATCTTTCACTTAAAACCCTAGAATTTTAGTAAGTTGTTGAATAGGGACTAGGTTTGACTTAGCCTCTAGTTCAGAATTAGATGTTCGAGAACCATGTTTAGATAGGTCTATGAAACCCTTTCCATATATACCTGACATGTATTGGGTAGCAACACCAGTATACACCTTGTTCTCACCATTTCACTAGGTGACACGACAGTAGACTCTCTACTATACGTGGGGCACTCTATTTTGCTGATTTGATTTTGTTTCAAATTGTCTCGAGATTCATTATATATATGTAATTATGAAAATACTATCATTGCACAGTATAGAAGGAGGTGTTAATGCAACCTAAGTGAAAGGAAGTGATGTCAGTCTAGAATAGAGTAGTTCTAGATTAGATGTCCATACACTTATCAAGATATGTGATTCATAGATAGACATTTGAATGATAATTGATACAATCATGGATGGTCTTGCCTATGTTTGATCTGTGATGATATAAGTTGCTTATAAATATCTAAGTTGTATATTTACAGGTATGAACATGTATACTAGCTAAGATCTTGCACAATAGGTAAAACATGTAAATTGCTCACTTCCTGTCTTTTCTCCCATGCTGCCTCTAAACCAAAAACATGTGTGAAACAACAGATCAACACTCAAGGTGTTGTCTACATGGGAACAAAGATACATATATTAGTTATTTTCATGACATGAAAGATTTGCAGAAAGAAAGAAATAAGATCGTACAAAACAATTCTTTAATAAGAAAAATGCCAATTTTAGCCATTTTCTAAATGAGTTGTATTATCAAGGTGGACTAATATGAAATATATATATGTTGGGCCTAACCCCATGTATAAAGTACTCTATGGAACTACCCATACACTGTTTACTCTAGGGAGGTGTACTAGTCAACATTAATACATTTCTCATAAGAGGATAATGAACACCTCAATAACTACAAAGCATATACATATAATTTATATTTGCAAATGGAAAAACATCGAGTACTACATAGAAATGCTACATCCAACATACATATCATGATCTCATGCAAGAAAACTATAGACATATAATTAAATAAATCCATTTACCAGAGTTCAGATATTCCTAACCTACCTTGATCATAAATGTCTCTAGTCATCACCTAATTAATAATAGTAAATCATCATTAATACAAGGTTCACCATTGTGAATGGTATTTATGTCCAAATTAGGGTTTAGCCATACTAGTCACTGATATTTGTATACTGATATGATGTTATAAACTAGGTGTGATTCAATTTTCATATTTTTTTGATGCTTGGTTCTATTTTATAGAATTAGTATGAGGTTTATATTGAGCAATAACATCTAAATCAGGGTACATATATTGTTTCTAAGTGATAGTAGGTCCAATAGTAATTTTCTCAGATTTAATATACATAATTTTCAAACTATACCATTTAAAACATCCTAATTTCGAGAATTATCATTTATACTAGAAACATTCCTATAATATTTTTCAAGAGTTCGATCTAGAGTTCCCTAACAAAGGGGATATTTTTTTAGCCCAAGGATATTTTCTAGGGATATATTGTTCATGGGAAATATTTATACGGCATTTTCTATGGATACTAGTAAATATGGGCATTTAGATTGTAATTACCTTTGGGTTATAAACATGGATCATTCATCTTCTGTAGATCCATCCAAATCATTTCCATACTACCACCAAGGGGGGAACATCTCCATATCGTCTTAGGATGGTTTGGTTGGTTCCCACCTAGTCAGCCAGTTGGTTTGGTTGTTAGATTGACCTTGTTGGGTCAAGGGCTCTAGAGGGGGGTGAATAGAGCTTCACAATTCTCACAAAAAGGATTAGACCACCAAATTATATTAAGTACATAAACTTAAACAAATAGCAAATTTGATGTCTTAGCTAGCAAGCACAGTAAGGATGAGAGACAAGGAAGAGCAAGCAATTGGACATGTGGTTTAGAGTGGTTCCATGTCCTAACTAGGAGCAATGTCAGTCCACTACCTAGAGGTGGTTAATCTCTAGGATTTGCAA
Source organism: Alisma plantago-aquatica (assembly GCA_963693085.1). Taxonomy (NCBI): domain Eukaryota; kingdom Viridiplantae; phylum Streptophyta; class Magnoliopsida; order Alismatales; family Alismataceae; genus Alisma; species Alisma plantago-aquatica. The sequence goes on from OY856409.1 coordinate 1,769,262,613, forward strand.
TCTTGGTACTCTTATATTCCATCATAAGATTACAAGACACAACAGCCACACATCCAAGGGCTTAGTACCTCAAGCAAAAATCTTCAACCTATAGAAGGAGCTTACCCACTTGAACCATGGAGTCTTCAGCCATCAACATGGACTTACCCACTCCTTCTTCAAGTCTTCAGCCTTCAAGGGATTACCTATCTTTCTTGAGTGCTTGCCTTGACTATCTCCTTCACTTGGAGATCTGGAACACCTTGCCTTCTTCAACCTTGAAGAACAGTAACCTCTTCTCCTTCACTCGAAGAAGATCTTCAACCTTTTCTTTGATAGGAAAGAGGGTAGGAAAATGGTGAAGGAGAGATTTACATCAATACATGGAGCAGCTCTCTTACAAAGAAACCTATCTAACTCATACTCACAAATTTGACTTGAAGGTAGAGAGAGAAAGGGGCTCAAAGGGTTAGAACACTCTCAACTAGGCTAGGACCAAGCATGTAGTGAATGAGCAACCTTGGAATGAACTCTAAGAGGTCCTATTTATAGTTGAGGGTTCCCCTTTAAGTTGTGGGACACTTAGATACGAAAATATCCATTTTTTCTCAAAGCAACGACTCTATTTTTGCTCAAAACACACACCAACGGTCACAATCACTTTTTTTTGCAAATTCCGTACAGTGCAATCAGTTGAGTTTCAATAAAGGTAACTCGACCGATAGACTAAAAGACAACACTGATATTCAAATCATCAGTCAAGTTTGTCCTGGAAAAACTCGACTGACCAATGAAGATCGATTTGGTAAGGTACTCGATCGGTCAAGTTCTGTGAAACCACAACTCGACTGATGCTATCTTCAGAAACTTGACCCAGGAGGATCGGTCAAGTTTGCAAATCGACCGATTGACTACCTATAGTCAATTTTCTAAAGTGCATCTAAAGTGATTAAAACTTGGTGTTTAATGTCCCAATCAATTTTATCAACTAAGTAACAAGTCAATTTGTCATTACAAGTGATTACAAAAATGTTCTAAGGTCATTTACATAGATTTCCAAAATTGCACACTTGTAGCTCTTTTGACTTGAACTTGACCCAATCTAGGGCTTTGGATTTTTGATCCTTTTCTTATACCTAACATCTGAAATCAATCTTTAATACACATATTAGATACATATGAATGGAATGGTTAAGTCATTATCAAAATATGGAGAATGTATAACCTCTAGGTCAACATTCTCCCCCTTTTTGACAATGACAAACCATTCCTCAAACATATTGAAAATGATATAGAAGTTATACCTTTGCCTTGTGGATTAAGGGGATTCAAGATGTGAACAATGTGAATTGCTCCCCCTCAATCTATGCTTCCTCTAACCTACATGGTTAGTCTATCTACACATAGTAATCATAGCATATATGCACTATGTGATCCTTTGCAAGTCACATGATAAAATAGTAAATGAACAAGAAAAGGATCTCATAAGCAAATAAGCAATAGTATAACAATGAATAACAATATGATTGAGTTTCAAACCATTGAAATATCTCTCCCCCTTTTGAAATTATCAAAGGGGGGGGGGTAGAAGAGCAAAAAATCTAGGTCTTCTCCAAAACACAATCAACCAGATTTACATACAAGCAATCTCATATCATATGGCAAACAGAGACAAAAGCAACATACAATCTCAGTCATAATCAAAATATGGTGAAAGATGGCACCAACGCATAAGATATATCATAGTAAATAGCAAGAGTGCACATCACATATATTACAACTCAGATGCATGTTCTCAAGAAAACAACTACAACCAAGAAGCGATGAAAACATAGGATAAAATAGTACAACTCGGATAAATGTGCCTAGATGTTTCTTATACAAAATAGCCTAGAAAGATGTATATGATCAGCATGCTAGACAAAAAACTAAGAAACAAGCTAAACATATAAACTATCTTTATCAACAACATCATCATCATCAACTCCTGGCTCATAGTCCTCGTCTCCATCAGAGGGTGCAGCAGTAGTGCCTTCATCACCAGATCTAGCACCATCACCATCACCATCGTCAGAAGTGTCCTCGCCATCACCATCGTCATCATCATCAGCCTCAGCATCGTCACCTTGGTCAGGCATCTCCTCATCAGCAGGAGGACCGAACACGTGACCGGGCCAACGTGCATTCTTCTCAGCCCACGACATACCAAGAGCGTGGAGTCCATTGGCTTGTGGAAAGGACAGAGCAGAGTCACCAAGGCTGGCAAGCAAGGTGGCCAGGGGACCAACAGGAAATGGGAGGTAGGCAAGAGCAGAGCTACCAACAACAAAAGGTGGAGGTGGAGGAGCAGCAGCGGAAGGCTTGGGAGCAGGGTAGTAATGATTGTATGCATATGAAGCATAATCACTACCTAGGTATGGCTGGTAGGTGGGGTAGGGTGAAGCACAAGATAGGTTCATGGTTGACATGATAGAACACAAATCTTAATGCAGGTAGTCCTGAATCATTTGGTTGTATGTTTATTGGCGCATCATGTAGCCCATAAGGGTTTCATTTGATACACGGAATGAAGCATGGCTAGGTCTAGGAGGAGGCTGAGGAGGTGGAGCTCGGGCTGAGGAGGCAGGTGTTGCAGAGGATGAGGCAGAGGGATAAGCACGAGGGGTAGAGGAGGCAAACACAGGCACATACTTTTGAATTGTGGTCTCACTGATACAAACACCCTTTCTGGCTATTTGTAATGAAAGTCAGAAAAGAGGGATTTCTCAGTGGTGAACTGGAATAAACCACAAATCAAATATGGGTAGGGAGGGTGAGTGCCTTTGGTGTTCTTACCAATGTCAAAGCAGGTCATGTGGTGTAGAATTTATCTGGCCCACTTGACACTGATGTTCTCTAAGATACAGTACATAATGACAGTAGTGTTCTCTACAATATCCATTTGATTTCTCTTTGGAGGAATATTATAGTTGATCACTAATGCCAAAATACGCTTCCTAAGGTCAAGGGAGGAGGAAGGAAGGGTTCTCTTATTCTTGTAGGGAACGTCAGGTTTCTTCAAGTAACGATGAATATTAGGGAGAGTCAATTCATTTTTCTTGTTGAAACCTTCCGAGTCCAAAAGGTCAAAATACTCGCCATAATCCTTATGCCAGGTGTCATTTTCCTCATCTCTAGAAACGAAGACATTTAATATATCCTCAAAGGTTTGGAAATGCTTTCCCGCGATCATTGACGTGAGGATTCCTTGAGTATTATGCGGGGGTAAGAGGGAGTCGTAATTCCAACACAAATTAGCGTATAACTCGTGAACTGCTTTAGTGCTAGACATAGAATTATTAAAGCAATCATGTTCGACAGCCAAGGCAGAGAGGTGGTGAATGGAAAGCAACCTAGCGACTTGATCTATAACCGCTTGACGCCTAGGAGATGGATCAATCAAGGCACGAAAAGGAAAAGGACTCCTAGGAAGAAGTTCCTTGTACTGATTAACAGCCTCAATCGAGATAAATGAGGTATTGTCAAAAGGAATCAAGTGATTAGAAGACGAAGACGAAGGTGCATTTCTTGGAGCAGGTCATTTTCTCCTTTGGGATGCCATGGAGGCGAAATAGATGAAGAAAACAAGAAAACAAGCAAAACAATCCTCAAAAGTCATTCAAACACCACCAGGGAGCGCTCAGGAAGGTCTAGGTCGAGCTATCTAGGTCGAACTAGGGCTAGGAGAGGGAGGTTTAGGGCTGGGGTTGAGAGCTTAGGGCTAGAAGAAGAGGAATCGATTGCCTATTCTCTAGTTGAGAGGGAGAATAGTCGGTTGAACCTAACTTTTAAGTGACTTCAGCCTACAGATCAGTCGAGTTCTGAGAGTTGGAAACTCGACCAATTGGTTCTCTGAAAAACAACTCTCTGCTCCTGATCGGTCGAGTTTGTCCTGGGGGAAACTCGACTGATGGTTAACCTGACCTAAAACCATCAGTCATAATTTCTAATCATATACATGCTGATTAAATTCATTTTTCAAGTCTATTATGTACATTGAACATATTTAGACACATATCACTCATCATTGGGTACTATTTTGTGATAAAACCAAGAAATAGAGAAATTAAAACCTAAAAACAAGTAAAAACTAAGAATGTCAACAAGCAAGTTAAGCACATTTCAAGCATATATAGGCAAGCAAGATGAGGAAAACATGAGCAAAACATATAGGATGGAAAAAACTAGCTAGATCACATATCAATATCATCCAAAGCAACAATGAGCAGTTTAGATCGAATAAAGTTAAATTGCTTTCTAGCTAGAGGTTTAGTGAAAATGTCCGCCAACTGATGTCTACATGTGTGATATAAATATCCTTCTTAGCAATGTGATCATGAAGAAAGTGATGGCAAACCTCTATATACTTAGCTCTACTATGCAATATAGGATTATAAGAGAGATTGGTTGCACTAGTATTATCACAATAGATAGGAGAAACATCAAAATGTATGTTAAAGTATTGGAGCATTTGCTTCATCCATAGGATCTGGTCACAACAACTCCCAGCTGCAATGTATTCATCCTCGGTAGTTGATAATGCCACGATGCTCTGTTTCTTGGAAAACCAAGACACCAAGCAAGGTCCTAGAAGGAAGCAAGTGCCACTTGTGCACTTTCTATCAACCAAACAACTTACGTAATCTGCATCACTATATGTCACAAGAGTAAAGTCCCTTGACTTAGGATACCATAGTCCAAAATTTTGAGTTTTGGCTAAGTACCTCAAAATCCTCTTAACGGCAATAAGATGTGATTTCTTAGGGCTAGATTGAAAGCGAGCACACAAGTCAACACTAAACATAATATCAGGTCTAGAGGCAGTTAAATAAAGTAAACTTCCAATCATACAACTATAGAGCTTCTCATATACCTTTTCACCTTCTTCATCTCTACTAAGTTTGGAGGTATTGGACATGGGAGTATCCATCGACTTCATGTTCTCCATCCCAAAGCATTTGAGTATTTCATGTGTGTACTTGACTTGGTTAATGAAGTTTCCTTCTTTTGTTTCCTTGATTTGAAAGCCAAGGAAGAAAGTCAACTCACCCATCATGCTCATCTTGAACTCACTCTGCATAAGAGAACTAAACTCCTTGCAAAGATCAAGATCAGTCCCGTCAAAAATGATATCATCAACATAAATTTGAATGATAAGAAAGTTTCTAGAAGTGTGTTTTAGAAATAAAGTAGAATCAACTTTGCCCATGATATAGCCATTGTCTAACAAAAAGTTCTTTAATTTCTCATACCAAGCTCAAGGTGATTGCTTGAGTCCATAGAGAGATTTTTTCAACAAATAAACATGATTAGGTAGCTTGTCATTTTCAAAGCCCAGAGGTTGAGCAACAAATACTTCCTCCTCAATTGTACTATTAAAAATGCACTTTTAACATCCATTTGATATAACAAGAAATTTTTGTAACTAGCAAAAGCAAGTAGCATTCTAATAGATTCCAATCTAGCAACAGGAGCATAAGTTTCATCAAAGTCAATACCTTCCTATTGATTGTAACCTGGTGCTACTAACCTTGCCTTATTCCTTACCACTTTGCCTTGCTCATCTAGCTTGTTGCGGTAGACCCACTTGGTGCCAATCATTTTTCTATCACTTGGTCTTGGCTCTAGAGTCCACATGTGATTCTTCTTGAATTGCTCCAATTCCTCTTACATGGCTAGGATCCACTCATCATCACCAAGAGCTTCTTTGATGTTATTTGGCTCAAGCTGTGAGATGAAGGCATTGTCTTCTTGTTCTTTGTTGTAGGTAGCTCGTGTATTCACTCTCTCAAATGGGTTTCCAATGATTATCTCTTTGGGATGGTTCTTTGCAAAGCGAGGAGTGGGATCCTTCTTTTCTTCATCTTTAGCTTCTATCACCTGCTTACCTTTGTTGTCGATGTTGAGGTCTTTCAAGATAGGAATCAAGTCATCTGCAACATCATTATCAACAACATGCCTGCCAACAACAAGGTTAGTTTCAATAAACTTAACATTAATAGATTCTTCAATTTTAGACAATTCAATGTTGAAGACTCTATAAGCCCTGCTTGTAGTGCTATAGCCTAGGAAGAAAGCCTTATAAGATTTCAGATCAAAATTTTCAAGAGAATCCTTCGTGTTTTAAAAAAAACAAGCACATCCAAAAACATGAAACAAATCAATGGATGGCTTTCTACCACGCCATAGCTCATAGGGGTTTTCTTCAAAGAAGGATGTGTGAAAACTCAGTTCTGCACAAAAACAGGCAGTACTAACAGCTTCGGCCCAAAACTTCTTAGGAATGTCATATTCAAGAAGCATTATCCTTGCCATCTCTTGAAGTGACTTGTTCTTCCTCTCTACTATCCCATTTTGTTGAGGCATACGAGGAGAAGAGAAATTGTGCGAGTAACCAGATTTTTCACAAAAACGTTCAAAAAGATCATTTTCAAATTCTCCCCCATGGTCATTGTGGATAGAAACAATCTAACAAGAAGATTCATTTTCAACCCATTTGCAAAAGCTTGAGAAAATATCAAGAGTATCACTCTTCAAAACTAGGAAGAAGGTCCAAGTATATTGAGAGAAATCATCAACAATAACAAGACAATACTTGGAACCACAAAGCGTTTGCATTCTCATTGGTCTGAATAGATCAATATGAAGAAGCTCAAGAGCTCTTTTGGTACTCATGACTCCTTTGAATTTATAATAAGATTTGGTTTGTTTTCCTTGTGTACAAGGTTGGCATTCCTCATCCTTTTCAAAATCCAATTTGGGAAGTCCTCGAACCAAATCCCTTTTGCTCAACTTCTTCATTTGATGCATATTCACATGACCCAAACGACGATGCCAAAGAGAAATATCATTTTTATCCACTACCAAGAATCTATCAAGTACGGGCTTAAGAGCATCAAGAACAATAACATAAAGATTACCATTTATAGTTCCCTTATATATGACATTTTAAGTGAGGGAATCTAGCAGAAAACATTCTAAAGATGTAAACAACACAAGATATCCAATATCACATAGTTGACTTACACTAATCAAGTTGTGATGTAGGCCATCAACAAGCAAAACATTCTTGATACATATCTCATTTCCTACCTCACCCTCACCTATGACCTTATCCTTTTTGTTGTCCCTGAAGGTCACCGATCCTCCTTTCTTCTTCATGAATTTGTTGAAATGGCTGAATTCACCTGTCATATGTTTTAAGCAGACACTATCAACAATCCATCTCTTTTTAACCTGCAAGAAAGAAGGATGTCATTACCCAACTCAAACTTTGGGATCCGGGGTTAGCTTGGGGACCCATTTCATCTTTGGGTTAGTCCCCTTGGGCTTGTAAGGACAATAAGTAGAGTAATAATCATCACATTTACAATGAACACATACCATAGGGTTCTTAGAGCCAGAAGTCTCTCCATGGAAGATAGGAGGTTCCACACTCTTCTTCTTACCTTTGTTCTTGCTGTTGCTCTTACCTTTGGGAGTAGTCTCATCATATCCCAAACCACTAGTACCAATTTGTTTGGTAGATTGTTCTAAGACATCATTGAGGGATTTCTTTCCCGAAAGAAACTTTTGCAAAGAAGATCTTAACTTGGCATCATCATCACTAAGGTTAATGAAAGTAGTAGAAAGACTAGAAAGATAATCTCTAGCATGCAATAGTTCGGCCTCTAAACATAGGGCTTTAGTATGAAAGGAATATCGCTCTAAACTATGCTAGCAACTTCATTACTTTGCAAAATAGGTCTAGAAGATAAATCATTAACTTGAGCAAGTAACTTGGCATTTTCAGATTTAAGCAACAAAATTTCCTTTTGATAAACATGAATCTCTTGCTTCCTAGCATCATCAATGAGAGTTAGTTCTACATTTTCAGTTTTAAGAACATCTAACTCTTCTTGGCACTTTTGGTTGTCTTCCTTAAGATCTGTAATAGTCTTAAGATAGACCCCATTCTCAGCCTCTACTCCATTATGTTGAAGCTCAAGGTCAAGAAATTGCCCTTGCAAATAATCTATGCTATCAAGGAGCAGTTTTTCATTGTTATCAAGAATCTCAATTTTAGCATAAAGATCATCTACTATCTTGCCTAATCTTTTCCTTTTAGATTTGCATTTAGTAAAAGATGTCCAGCAATCATTAAGCATATCAATAAGAGTTTCCTTAGATAACTCATACAAATTGACTTCACTTACCTTACTTACCTCACTTACCTCACCTATATCTTCACTTGTAGAGGCCATGAGAGCAAGGTGGCATTCTCCATCTTTGGAGCTTGAAGAGCTTGAGGAGGACTCCTCCCAAGTTGCATGAGTTGCATCTTTGGATCTTCTATCTTTTTTTTCTTTCCTATTGTACTCCTTGTCTTTCTTGTGGCTGCTCTTGTGATGGCTCTTCTTGGCCTTTGGGCAGTCACTCTTGAAATGGCCTTTTTGGCCACACTCATAGCATCTCAGAGTTGATGAAGAAGGCTTCCCCTTGTAGTTGTTGCCCTTGGAGTAGTTTGCTTCATGCTCATTTGGGCCTTCATCTTCACTTGATGAAGGAGTAGGGGACTTGAGAGCAAGTTGCTTCTGCTGAACCATCTCTTCAATTTGAGTTTTGAAGGTTGTTTCCTTGATCTTCTTGGAGTCCTTCTCTTCTCTCTTTTCTTCTTTGTCTTTCTTATCAAGCCTAGGTTCATGGGCTTGAAGGTTACCAACCAGCTCCTCGATTGACAACTCACTTAGCTTGTACACCTCTTCAATGGATGTAACCTTGGGCTCCCATCTCTTAGGAAGAGATCTCAAGATTTTGGAGTTGATAGTGCCTTTGTTCATCACACTCCCAAAGGCTACCAATCCATTGATGATCACATTGAGCCTAGTGTACATATCATCCACTCTCTCACTATAAAAAAAGATGATTTAGCTATGATTGTTTAAGTTACATTTAATTTATGTGTAGCGAGAGCTATTTTTACTTATAAAATATATTTGTGTAACTTAAATAATTGTATCCACCTCAATAAATAAGATGTAGCTACAAATTTTACTCCTTTTAATTGTATCGAGAAAAAATGTAACGAGATGTACTAAAGGGAAAAACTCATGCACTCTCTCCCCATAATCCCCCGTGCCTTGTGCGAACGGTTTTGCGCCTCCCAGACTCTGACCTGATCATGAGAAGCAAAGGATCCCTCATCGACGTCATAGCTCACCCGATCGCCTGCCTCCCTGACACCGTCGATCTGATCTGAGCCTCCCTGACGCCGAGCGCTCCATCGAACCCCAATCGGCGGACTTCCGAGCCTCCCCGACGCCGAGCGCTCCATCGAACCCCCATCTGTGGACTTCCCTTTTCGAGCCTCCCCGTGGTAGACTTCCCTTCCCGACGGCCGCCTCCCAGCCACCGACCCGATCACACAAAGCAGGATTTCCCGTCGACGTAGCAACTCCCCCGATCACCTGCCTCCCCCGAGCCAAGCCTCTCCAACACTGAGGAGTCGAGCCCAGCCTCTCCAACACTGAGAATCAAAGCAGGGGTGTGTTCTCACCTGGAACTCTTTAACTCTTTTAAGTTGTATCGACATGCTTCTCACCAGTGGTGGAGCCACATTGGGACTGGGTGAGGCACTTGCCTCACCTAAAGTGTTACAAGACCTTGGTTAATTTATCACTGCCTGAATTTTCTGTGAGGGGAGTGTCTATTCTTCATTATCGACAACCTGAATAGTAACTGAAAGCGTTTGACAATCTGACGTTTGATTAAACATTCACCTCACGATTTAGATTGTTAGTGACCACTGTCAGCTTCCCTACAACTAGGGAACTCAATATTCCCAAACAAAAATAGGCATGAATAGAATAGGAAACCAGGCCATACCAAGGATTGTGAATATCTGAGTCAGTATTTAACTCGGAAAATGATTACACGAATACAAAGGTATTTTCCTTCTATGCCTTAAGTTTCTGGCAGCACCCTTGTGGTAGCCGGTGGTGGACTCTAGCACCCTAGAGAGAGATAACAACTGGTGAGATGTCTAGTGAGGCATTGGTGACCCTATGTTTTGTTTACGATGGATTGGCTATTGCGGAACTAGTAGTGTGAGGCTGGGAGCAGGTCTTGTTCTGTTCCCCCTCGGTTAATTTTTTTCCAGGAAATGCTAGTTTTTGGTCGCTACTGAATTCTTTTAGTACAATATATGTTCTATCCATGTTAACAAAAGGATCATTTAGTAACATTACACAGTCATTCACATTGCTGCCTTTCGTACAATCATCTAGTATCCCTTATTATTACACTAATCTACTCTAGACCGTTGTGGGAAGGCAAGACTAGAAAATTTTTGATTTAATATTTTCATGGGCATCATGCATCCGTTATAACTTTTGGGTGATGCTGGAGAAATCTCTCTGAATTATTGTAGTGGGAGGAAGGCATTTACAGTTCTCATCAAGTTTTAGGTATGTATATTCACTAGCCTCTCTTCTCATAGTTCTCCCATCTCCTTTATGATCTATGCTGCTTGATTAGTTCAGTCTTATTTGATTTTATACATTTGAAATCTCTATAAATAGGAATCAATAAAAGATTTAAAAATGCATAACTAAGAAAAAATTCAATGGAACCATCAATTAGTAGGATCAAAAAGATATTTGGTGCTTTATGCTCAAGAAAATATCTCTGTAGATTTTGATATGGATGTTATTAGGCAATGATTTTAGGAAACGTAACCACAATTAATTGTTTTATGTTAATCTTCTTTTGCATTTATATCTGGTTGTTTTGAAATGATTATTCTTTGGCCTTTTTACATAACTGAAAAAGATCGTAGTCATAAAATTAGAATTTAATATTATAGTCATAAAAATAGATTTTGAATTGTGCCTCACCTACTCCTAATTTCGGGCTCTGCCACTGTTTCTCACGTTGACTCTTCTTAGTTGAATTCGGTGTGTCTATGTTTTGTTTGCTAATATCCATATATTTATGATATACAAGCTTATCAGTTGGTCCAACATCAATTATTATGTTGTATTGGTACATCTATTTAAGATTCTAGGCCATATGTAAATGCTTATGATGAGCTAAAAAAGATAAGATCTCAAACATTCTACAGTTATCCTTATTACCCACCTAAACAGTTAACCTCACTCTAACCAAAACAAATTTGTCTATTCATTTCCTTGATTTGGTCCAGTTAATCTTGAACTTTAATTGCATCTTCCAGGACCAAATCATATGCCATTGTTTCGGAAATGGAGCCATAGTGTAGTACCAAAACAAATATTAGAAACATTAAATGTCAAATTGATATGATCAATATGGAAATTAAAAAGATATTCTTAAGGCTGACGAAATATTAATGATGATAAAATGACACGTAGTACAACATTCACTACTCCAACCCCTCCTAAAACAATCACAAATCAAACAGAAAGTGTTCTAAGCAATGTTGTAAACACCTAGAATATATTGGTGAGTTATGATGATGTCAAAACTGGAATAGAAAATTGAATATGACAATCAACATTTTGCTAGTTCAGAGGGCCCATGAACTAGGGAGAGTTGTGGAAAAACTACTGGGAATGGATAAATAGTCAGGACCAAGATACATAACTTCACATAATTCTGTATGAGGACTAGAGTATAGAGCATTAAATCTATGTCTGTTATGTAGAGCTTATTTGCTATTTACTATATTCTAGTGATTCTGTTTATGTGTTGTATTGTTTCTAAACACTACAGCCACACATGTCATATATGTGATTGAGTTGTATAAAATTGACTGAATCACTACTTTTGGTAATGCATATATGTTCTAGATATACAAATTGAATCTAGCTCCCCTTCATCTTTTCATGGTCTCATATTCTCTGTGATTACATCCTTGTAGGAACCAATCATGGTAGATTGAATTTAAATAATCATACTAGGATTATATGGGACTTTTGGTGGGGTTACATTTGACTATTACCATGGCAACATTATTGAGACTTTTGTTTATATTGTAGAAGTTGTTGTACTTCAAATGAGAAATGACCTAAAACTACATGACTGATGGGAATCTACAATAGCACAGAGTTACAAAACATCTTAATGACCAGATTATATAGGAGACTTTAGTATTGAAAATAAGTTATATAATGATTTTTCAATACTTTATATTCTTATTTTTTTTTTCTTGCTTGTTATAGGTAGTCATGATAGATAAAAGTTGGATCCATGAACAACATAGAACAAGCACAACATATTTACTTGGGGTGGTTAAATTTATAGAGCATACATTTTCAAAATCCAGCAGAGATGGGACTATCTTATGTCCTTGTAAGCATTGCTTAAATGTGCATAGGCAGAATCGACAAGTCACAACTGAACACTTGTTATGGAATGGATTCTTGACCAGATACACAAATCGGATTTTTCATGGTGAGGGTTCATTTGATAGCTTTGAGGATTCACAAATACAAAATGACATGTCCAAAGATGACATGAGAGACATGTTGCATGATGCGTATGGTGTATCACAGGATGGAGAGAATATGAAAGACGACGACCATCGATTTGTATTTGTTGATGATGCAGAAGCTGAGCAATTTTATAAACTGTTAGAGATTGTTGCACATGAATTGTACCCTGGAAGTAAGAAGTACTCTAAATTGTACACTATTGTGAGGTTGTTTCACATAAAATGTGTCAATAACTGGAGTAATAAGTCATTTTCTGAGCTGCTTGAGCTTTTGAAGGAATTGCTTCCAGAGGGTGAGACGTAGCCTGTCTCTTATTATGAATTCAGGAAAATAATCAGGGACCTTGGACTTGACTATGATAAAATTGATGTGTAAAGAGTGGGACCTGAAATGGGGTCCACTGAACTGATACAATACATGAGCCATGCAATAATAAAGCAACGGAAACAAGACTATTACAAGGTTACTTCATGATTCACTTATAAAATTGTTCCTCACCATAATAGGTGATTTTACAAAAACTTGAACTAAGTATAACTAAATCCAGTAGCAGAGGGTAACCCAGCCATTCCAAGATATCCTTAAGTCCATGTCATGTTGGTGATCTTTTTGATCTCTTGTCTCCCGATGTACCTAAATCTGGGTGGAAGGGAACATCACCCAGAACAGAGGAAAAAAGTATAGGTCAGCAAAGGCTTAGTATGCACCATAATAAACTTTGGGCATTATATTGGGGTAAAAGTGCAAAAAGAGATGTTCCCACAAGAATGGGGCTATTTGCCATTAGGTAATTTCAAGATAAATGTAACAAAGAAATGAGGCATATTAAATTCAGATTACAAGCATGATAATAAAGAGTGTCTTGCCACAACAATCATCCATAGAATCATACTAAAACAACAAACATTTGCATGCATAACAATGTAGACTAAATATACCTAAAACAGGGCCATAACACCATAGGATCATGGCCTAAAAGAAATAAGGGTGGAAACGCACACCCTGGGCAGAATATGCACGCCCTATATAAGTATGGTTGTACATAAGTACCACTATTCTAGATATTCTAGTCAAACATGTAGCATGCATAAAATAGAGAGGCAAGACTAGTATTTCAATCAATTTTCATAAAAAAGCATTCATAACAAGTGGGGTACAAGTACCCTTATAAACAAGGTAGTCCAAAAACCAGAATGAATAATGAGTCAACATCAGGAAATGTAAATGTTCAAGAATTTAGATTTCATAATGTATAATTGTTCAAAAGATGCCTCATTAAAAGAAAGTAGGTTTTAGTCAAACAATGCCCAAAATAAAATAGAGGATGTATATACCTGATCTTCACGACTAATCCTATCTCTAGGATGAATTAACAATTTGCCCTTCTCAATCCTAAAATAAATATATTTTGTACACCTATTAGTCCATGTCTACTAAACATAAAAAAAAAGATCATATATAAACCCATTATTGGTTACCTAGTGTGAAGTTAGGGTTTTTAAGATCTTGGTATTACAAATATATATGATGAGGAATGGAATTAGCTATTATTTAAAAAAATACTCTTAATAGGAAAAACAAGGCTTTAATATGACATATCTCTATATAAATTAGTCATATACTCATACACTGATCTCGATATGTATACGAATACAAGTCTATTTCATATGGTTATAATAGCTAAAGTATATCTGCACATGTCTCAACTCACATATATTTTATGATCCATTTTATCAAAATATAATTTCACCCATGTATATAGTTATCAAAGTACAATGTAGTATATTCTACCTCTCTTTTATACCATTCAATTCATTCAAGGAAAAATTTGATAATATACTTCCTAGTGTCATCAAATAGACTTGTATATCTAGGGTCTTTAGTTTATGTACAACAACACTAGGGTGATGCATCTAGGTTAGACTACTATCATGTCCCTAGCGACATATTTGTATTGAATCTTGCTTATAATATACGTGTGGTGGCTAAGACACTTATCCATTACTAGTGATGGCATTGTATTATGTGTATACATATGATGAATATTAGGGTGATTGATAGTGAAGTTTTTATTATTATCATCATACAAGTTTTTATACCATGAAGCTTGATTACTATCTAAACTATATTGGATGTATTGGTATTATCTACAAAATTACATATTTTGGTTTTCCCTATGTTTACACATGAACATGTTTTATATATGTTTATGTATAGAGATGTATATGCTAATTGGATAGAGTTGATTGAGTGACTACTTAGACTGGATTTCATGATTATTTGAACGACCCATTAGTCCCACAACTAGATATAACTATGAAATGTAGGCTATGGAAGTTTACCTACTCACGATGACTTAACTGATCTTTCATGACCATTTGTAGATTGGATTCTAAAGACTAGGGCATGTTTGAATCCCATCCATGGACTCCATTGTTCTGGCCAATGATGGTGTTGATGAAGAGGCAACTCGAGGAGGTCCTGCACAAATTCACTGGGTGGTTGCAACCAATCTGGAGCTTAGCAGGCAGTAGGTAGAGTGTTAGCTTGGTGGTAGACATGAGGATAAGAATTGCACTTAGAAAGTGGTCTCATTGATGGATCCTAGTGTTCGTGGTGACATTGGCAGTGTGTCACAGGCGTAGGGGTTAGAATGATGGATGATGGATCTGTAGGTGAGGGAAAGCGATAGTGTGTGACTAGTTTATACAGGTGGAAACAATCACCTTGCAGGAGATTAGTGGTGGTGGCCCTTACCTACATATTGGAGGTGGAAAGAGGCAGGAAATAAGAGAATTAAGCCATGGCAGTGGCCTCTCCTGAGTTGGAGGAGATTATAAGGACGACGTCTGGTATTCATGGCGGTGAAGCATAGACGATCGCACTGCAGGTGGTGGCAATCATAGATCTTGTAGCTGTCATTGTGGCTGCCGATCTGTAGGTCTGTGGTGAGGAAGGCAGAGGTGTTGTGGGAGGAAGAAGGTGAGTCTTGGCTATGTGGAGAGAGGAGGAGGGGTTCCGCCAGGAGGTGATTAGGATGGTGTGGTGGTTGTCGAGTCTGCAATCTGCAACAGATGGGTGGCACTTGCGTTGGTGGCTGTAGAGATAAGGCCGACATCATCGCGGATGCTCGTGGGCAGCAGCATCCGCAGGCCTTGTGGTTGCAGGTGGCGGTTTGGATACTGGGCGCAAGATGCTGAAGGTCTGGAAGAGATGAGAAATACTGGTGGTGGTGGGTTACCTGGAGGAAGAGGAACGAAAGAGGAGGAATTTAGTGGTATTGCACAGCCAGGTTGTTGGGTGCCCGATTGAGTGGCAGTAATGGAGACTTCATCTGGAGATGGTGGCGGCGCTAGTAGAGAAGAAAGGAGGGAGTTTCGTTTCCCTGAGTGGATAGCTGAGAACTTATGCAGCTTTGAGACCCATCGTGGCAGTGCCTTATCACAGCCAAGCTGTCTCAGCGGCTGGAACAAATGAGGAGATGGGGTGAGTCTTTTGGCATCGGGGTCGGAGGCAGAGTTGTCAGAAGTAGGCGATCCCTAAATATGTTGACTGCGAGACTGGTTTGCAAAGGCTACAGACAAACTATATGTGAAGAAAGGACGACAACTAGTAGGATTTAGTCGTTGCAGAGAGATGATGTCGGCCACTGCATCTAGTGCCACAGAAGTCTTTCTATGTAGTCGTTGGCTTGTACCTGGCTATGGAACGAAGGTGATGAGGGGGTAAGAAGGGGGGTGAGAAATAGAAGAAGCGGAAAGCACAGAAAAGGAGGAAGAGGAGTCACAGGTTGAGGAAGAGAAGAGGGAATATAGATCTGCTGTCTGCGACATCTGTTGTGAAGAGGAAGGAGTCGTGAAGGACTAAGACGCGTGACCGGGTTTTGGGGGAGAAGTAACGGATGACAATAAATGTAATAATTGACTTGGTAATCAAACTTAGGGTATGTAGAGTATGTCTCTTTCAAATTATATTGGAGGAGTAAATAAAGTTTGATTAGCATGAAATTTTTTAGGTAGATTAAATAAGACACGAGGAATCCCATTTTAGAGTCAGATTCTCCTTTTAAAAATGTTTAGTATTTTATCTCTACCTTGTGTGTTAATTAATCAATTATGCATTTATTGTCTTTCTTAATTTATTTATACATCATTTTATATTTTGTTTTCATCAACTACACTTAGTATGGTTTTATAGTGTCAAAGTAATTTCAAGACTCAAAAATTGGTAAATTGTCACCTTAAACCCTAGTAGTGAATTTATTTAAGTATTTCATCTTAATACATTTAAATTTTAGGGGGAAAAACTACTAGATACTAGCACATTAGAAAATATCCTGGAAAAGAAGTGGGTCTAGGTTATGAAACTAGATTTGAGTATGTTACAACACTCCACCCCTGAAAGAGGATTTCAACCCCTAAATCCATCAGTCTATCGTCAGGTATACATACTAGGTTATACTTCCCATCCTAATAATAGATTTTAGTTTACTTAATATAGTTGATCATGGTACATCACCATATTTCACACTCATAGACCAATCCCAAGGTGAAAATATATTACTCTATGCCTTAAGTCTTTGCTCGTCATCTTATATGTGATGTTGAGGTAGGGAAGTTACACCAAAATATACGATTATCTCAACAATGTTATATTCATTATGAGTACCTATATTGTTATGGTGGTTTCACCACCCCTTACATGCTTGACGTACTCCAATAATATTTTTTTTCTAACCTACTATACTTATGTTCACCATTTTGGATTAGGGGAGATCCATTTTTGTAATATATTTTATGGATGTAAGTAATGCTCATGGTGTAAAATTTATAAGGCATACCCATCTATCCTGGTTAAGTGGTAGCTACATACCTATGATCTTACTATTGGATGTTACTCATGTATTATTTATTACTACCACTATTACTTTAGATAGCCCTAAGCTCAGTTACATTCCTAAGGGATAAAACTTTCAATACTCCAACCCTTAAAAGTATTATGATATATCTTAACTAACCACCTAGATAGGCAACTTGGGTGGTTCTACTAGGTTAATTATAACTAAGACTCCTTCTTACTCTCTACTTCGCACTTAGGCCTAGGGTCTCAAGGCTGATCCAGATAGTCATAGGGTTTCACTAAAGAATTTATCTAATATTACAAACTTCATTGTGGTGGTGACTTGGTTCCAAAACCATCGATAAAATCTTGAAAGCTTTTCTTTTGTACATATAATTTAATAACAAAGTAAGTTTGATGAGGAAAACATTATGATGAAATTCTTAAAATTGGCACCAAAATCGATCTGTCAACCAAGTCAGCCACCTTCCACAAACAACACATTATTCTATCATCACTTCGTTCAACTAAAAGGGTCTAATTTGTCAAACACATAAAAGGGTTTATGACACCTCTAATATATAAGCATAGGCGGGAGGAGAGTTTCTTAATACACATGGTCAACATCATCAAACTTAATAAGCACAACATTAACCACTATCCATGTCACTCTTAATCGTTATTTCCACTGCCTCAACTCAAGCCCTAAGGGAGTCATGAGATTATCCAACATTATAGGAAGAGATTTAGCCTCTTTTTTCATTACTAGCTGATTTGCATCAATAGTAATTTCACAAGACAAGGCACCCTATACAATCAACCTATTCATCTCAATCACTAGATAAACCAAGCACATTTTTAGAGATGAAAGATGTAAACACTCAAAGATTTTTACTGAAACTTATAGATTCCTTCAATAAACTCTCACATATGGGGCATAACAAGCTCAAAGAAGATGGTATCCAACCCTTAGATAGATGGATTTGCGCCAAGATATGTGGACATACTCTATGTTGAAGGCAAGACATGCCTAAATCTAACAAGGCCAGTTCAGGTTATCATTTAGTATCAAATGAATAATATCAACTCTAGAACTTACCTCAGGTATTTACGATTGTCATTCATGAATGCTCAACCCAAAATGGATGCATCTGAGGCATGATAGTCAACCACAAAGAAAATGGGTTAGAGTGAGAACTAGGATAAAGCTTAGCTATGACTAATCAAGTCAACCTTCACTTCATAGCTCTTTGGCTAACATCCTAGATTAATTGAGATGGGAACCAATCACTACAAGAGTCAGTTCTATGTGGCATCATATCCACCTCAATAAAGAGGGTAAGGTTAATAATGGTTACTAAATATTGGCTCACATCTACATAGGTGGGTTCAAGAGTGTAAGAAATAGGTGTTGAAAACCCTAATTGGTATTCAACTACTAGGATATATGTTTGTCAACAACCTATAAGGGTCACCAACCTAATCAAGGGTCATACTAGGATAACTTGAAATAATCAAGTTGTCGACTGCTTTGGCTCTGATACCATGTTGTAAAGAGTGGGACCTGAAATGGGGTCCACTCAAATGATACAATACATGAGCCATGCAATAATAAAGTAGCGAAAACAAGACTATTACAAGGTTACTTCATGATTCACTTATACAATTGTTCCTCACCATAATAGGTGATTTTACAATAACTTGAACTAAGTATAACTAAATCCAGTAGCAGAGGGTAACCCAGCCATTCCAAGCTATCCTTAAGTCCATGTCATATTGGTGATCTTTTTGATCTCTTGTCTCCCGATGTACCTAAATCTGGGTGGAAGGGAACATCACCCAGAACATAGGAAACAAGTATAGGTCAGCAAAGGCTGAGTATGCACCATAATAAACTTTAGGAATTATATTGGGGTAAAACTGCAAAAAGAGATGTTCCCACAAGAAGGGGGCTATTTGCAATTAGGTAAGTTCAAGAGAAATGTAACAAATAAATGAGGCATATTAAATTTAGATTACAAGCATGATAATAAAGAGTGTCTTGCCACAACAATCATCCACAGAATCATACTCAAACAACAAACATTTGCATGCATAACAATGTAGGCTAAATATACCTAAAACAGGGCCATAACACCATAGGATCATGGCCTAAAAGAAATAAGGGTAGAAACGCACACCCCGGGCGGAATACGCACGCCCTATATAAGTATGGTTGTACATAAGCACCATTATTCTAGATATTCTAGTCAAACATGTAGCATGCATAAAATAGAGAGGCAAGACTAGTATTTCAGTCAATTTTCATAAAAAGGAATTCATAACAAGTGGGGTACAAGTACCCTTATAAACAAGGTAGTCCAAAAACCAGAATGAATAATGAGTCAACATCAGGAAATGTAAATGTTTAAGAATTTTGATTTCATAATGAATAATAGTTCAAAAGATGCCTCATTAAAAGAAAGTAGGTTTTAGTCAAATAATGCCCAAAATAAAATAAAGGATGTACATCCCTGATCTTCACGACTAATCCTATCTCTAGGATGAATTGACAATGTGTCCTTCTCAATCCTAAAATAAATATATTTTTTACACCTATTAGTCCATGTCTACTAAACATAAAAAAAAGATCATATCTAAACCCATTATTGGTTACCTAGTGTGAAGTTAGGGTTTTTAAGATCTTGGTATTACAAATATATATGATGAGGAATGGAATTAGCTGTTGTTTAACAAAATACTCTTACTAGGAAAAACTAGGCTTTAATATGACATATCTCTATATAAATTAGTCATATACTCATACACTGATCTCGATATGTATATGAATACAAGTCTATTTCATATGGTTATAATAGTTGAAGTATACCTGCACATGTATCAACTCACATATATTTTATGATCCATTTTATCAAAATATAATTTTACCCATGTATATAGTTATCAAAGTACAATGTAGTATATTCTACCTCTCTTTTATACCATTCAATTCATTCAAGGAAAAATTTGATAATATACTTCCTAGTGTCATCAAATAGACTTGTAGATCTAGGATCTTTAGTTTATTTACAACAACACTAGGGTGATGCATCTAGGTTAGACTACTATCATGTCCCTACACTAGTACATAACCTACCTTTAGTGTTGGTTATTTAAGGCCTTTAGCGTCGATTTTAATGCGACACCTATGTGGGCGCTGCTAAAAGGCCAACCGTTAGGTGTCGGTTTCCAAACTGATGCCACAACCCTTCGCGCACCACTGAAAATGGGCCAACATGGGGGTATAGGCGTCAATTATTAGTTTTGAAACCGACACTATAAACCTTCGTGCCATAGAAAGGGCGCCATCTGGGGTACTATCAACATCAGTTTATTAGTAATAACCGATGCCATTTCACCCACTTCCACGGTCGTGCTGGCCAGCACGACCATGTTGTCTGGTTCGCTGCCATGGTCGTGCTGGCTAGCACAGCCGTGGTGTCTGGCCTGCTGCCACGACTGTGCTGGCCAGCATGGCCGTGGTGCCTGGCCTCATTAGGGAAATTGACATCAGTTACTAGTAGGGAAACTGACATCAGTTACTAGTAGGGAAACTGACACCAGAACCATAAGTGTCGGTTTATTATTGATAATTGATGCCACATCACGTGCATTAGGCATCAATTATAATTATTTATCTGACGTTGTAATCATTTGTCATCAGTTTTAAACAAATAACTGACGCCTATTTCATGTTTTTTTCTTAATAGTCTGCAGGCCTGCTGTGGCTGGTCGCAGGATGAGAAACCTGTAGTTCAGTTATGAACTGTAGGTTTTATGACATCCATTGATATCAGCCAACAACAGGCCACAAACCTACAAAATTAACAACAATAATTTTCACACATTTAGCAACCTGTAGTTCCATTCGATTTTCACACATGTAGAAACATTCATGTAGCAATTTGCAGTTCCATTCATTTTCACATTCACATATGTAGAAACATTCATATAGAAGCCAACAGTTTCATTCATTTTCACATTCACACATGTATAAACATTCAGACACATGTAGAAACATTTAGACATGTAGAAACATTCAAACATATTATAATTCAAAAATTCATTTACAAAATATCATTCTTTAGTCATTATTCGCTATCAACATCTCAATTATATGTTAAAACCCCCACTACTTGTATGGCTGTTGCCCATTCTTCTCTTACATCATTTAATTCTACCATCATATAGGGAGCATGTACATCTGGTAAGGCCTTTCCTATAGTGTGGTCAGTTTTAAACACCTGCAAAGAGAATGATGTATATATATAATTAATAATATATAGATAAGATTGATATATTTCATATTATCTAATGAGACTATATATAATACCTCAGGAATGGTATCGATGTCCACTGTGGCATATTTGATAATCATGTGCATAAATCGCATCACATAGTATGCACATGCCCATCTGTTGTCTTGTGTAGCACACTATAAATTGAAACATACAAAATATTAAAAAATACAACTAATTAAGCATTGTTCACATAAATAATATATACATTGCAGTCGGGAACTTACTTCCACGTTCTTCCATATTATTGGTTGGTTCTTTTTCCTGCTGACCTTTCCTCCAGCCTTTTTGAACTCATCTAAACCCCTACATGTTAATGTAACACAGTACATTGCATAATTAAATAGTAATGTAATAACATATGTTAACGGATATGAAAATGAAATATTTCTCACCGGAATAATGCCATTTTCATTGTGTGTCCATATTTTGAATTGAATTTAGTCCCCTTAGGATCTAGATAATAGACAGTGAACATCTCGGGGACAATAACTAGTAACTCCCAATGCATACCACTAGAGGTAAAAAAGTTTAAAATTAATAACTTAAAATCCACAATAAAAATGTAATTTTCTTAAGTCCAAATTATAAGCAAAGTAAACTTACTCCACATTGAATGGAGCTATTATCACCGTCTTCTTATTTTGAGAAAAATTTGTAAAAGCTTCACAACAATATTGTTGAACTGACGAAGGGTCTTTAGCTACTAGACTAATCAAAGATGGAATCAAAAATCCTACATGTTCGAATGAAAAATCTGCACATATCTTGTCTAAGTAGCTGCAAAACATGTATTACGTATGCATTAATATATAAGAAACTAGATCACCAGATCCTACACAAGGTATATGGATGTATAAAGAAGATCTCACCTTATCCATAGCTCTATCACAAATGTATTCAGCCAATCATATCGAAATAAGTCCAAAATATCTTGTATAAATAGTTTGCTTTCATATGATTGACCTGCAGCATCTGCATCTATAGAAACAGTTATAGGGCAATTTATATCATGTTCGCCTAAACATATTGCCATACCCCTACAATTAGGAACTAACGGGACAGGTAGGTCCTGTGGACCCCAACTTGGTAATGTAGGAGGTGGAGGTGGATGCCTAGATGTTCTGGGTGTCTTCTTTTTAACATGTATATATATATAATTTCAGATCAGTTGACATCATATACACACACTAACAATTTAATGTAATGTAAATTTACCATACAGTTTCAGTATAGAGGACATCCGCATTTGGCCACAATATCACTCCGCCAGTGTAAAAGTCACATTGTAAAGTTCACATTCACATTATTAGTGTGTGTATATGATGTCAATTGATCTGAAATTATATATATATACAGGTTAAAAAGTCATATTGTAAAGTGTTAGTGTGTGTATATAGAGGACATCATATACACACACTAACAATTTCACATCATATTCACATTGTAAAAGTCACATTGTAAAATTCACATTCACATTATAAAGTAATTCACATTGTAAAGTTCACATTCAGAAAAATAAAATATATAAAAAAATATAAACATGCCTCTAATATTGCAATTTTTTATCAATTAACAATCCTTCATTGTGATCTTCGCGCACATACAAGTCATCATTAACTTCAATATTTGCTGGTGTTGGCAACACAACTGAGAATGGACTGGAGTCATCATACTTATCATAGTACTCTTCTTCATCTATAGGATCTTCAATGAACTGTCTTTTACCATGAAGAACAACCGACCATTTATCATTTGCAGGATCATCAATATAAAATGTTTGTTTCTCTTGTGATGCCAATATGAATGGTTCACCCTTCTCGCCAATCTTTTCAAAGTTCACTAAAGTGAAACCCAATTCATCCACTATAACTCCTTTGGTGTTATCAACCCAATTACATTTGAAGAGTGGAATTTTGAAATCTATGTAGTCAAACTCCCATATGTCTTCAATGACACTGTAATATGACATTTTAGCTTCACGTGGACTCTTATCCTTTGCACTTGCAAAAAACATAGTCGACGCTTGAAGGGTGACCCCACTGTTTTGGACGACACTCTTATCATCTTTGCGCTTTGTGTAATATGTGAATCCATTAATGTCATACCCTTCATAAGACATAACATTCAATTTTGGTTTAAAGGTGAGGCATTTGATAGTTTTAGTAATATCATCTAGTGTTTGAGATAGTTGATGTAAGACTTTATCTTCAAAATACATAATAAATGTCTTGTTATGCTCTCTAGCAAGCCACATTGTATTGGCTCGAGGATATTGTCTCTTGATGAAATTGGTATGTTCCTCGATATAAACACTCACTTCGTCCATGTTGTGTAAAATATACAAGTGACCTTGTTCCAACTGCTCACAGCTGATTACTTTCACCCGTGATCCCAAAATTCCTTTGCCAAATTGCTCCTCAATATTCTTGTCATTACCAGGAGTGTCATTACCACTAAGAAAGTCATTGCAAAAATCCATAACCTCTCTCGCCACATAACCCTCAATAATACTCCCTTCAGGCCGATAATGGTTTCGAACATCACTTTTAAAAATGCTCATGTATCGTTCAAAGGGATACATCCAATGCAAGAAAACTGGTCCCAACATTTTCACTTCCCTAGTCAAGTGGACAACAAGATGTACCATGATATCAAAGAATGACGGAGGAAAATACATCTCAAGCTGACATAGGGTAACAACCACTTCTCTTTGCAAATTAACGAGAGTATCAGGGTCAATAACTTTACTGCACTGACTGTTGAAAAAGAAACAAAGTTTGGTGATTCCAAACCTTACATGCTTCAGCAATATAGATCGAATTGCCACAGGCAATATTTGTTACATTAGAGTGTGACAATCATGAGATTTAAGACCTATCAACTTCAGATCTTTCATTGATACCAATCTATGGATGTTGGATGAGTAACCCTGTGGCACCTTAACATTTACCAAACATTCACAAAAAGCTTTCTTCTTTTTTCTAGACAATGTGTAACAAGCGGGGGTAAGTATGTTCTCCGATTTCCCATTTCACATAATTCTGTTAATTCTGACCTTATTCCCATTTCAC
The DNA here is from genome assembly GCA_963693085.1 of Alisma plantago-aquatica. Taxonomy (NCBI): domain Eukaryota; kingdom Viridiplantae; phylum Streptophyta; class Magnoliopsida; order Alismatales; family Alismataceae; genus Alisma; species Alisma plantago-aquatica. The sequence goes on from OY856409.1 coordinate 1,769,287,333, forward strand.
GTAGGTCTCGTCTGGATTTTATCCCATCTTTAGTCTTACCTGGTATATTCAACAAAGTACCAATGACACTATCACAGACATTTTTCTCAATGTGCATGACATCGATACAATGTCTGACTGTCAAAGAACTCCAATAAGGAAGATCCTAAAATATTGATTTCTTCTTGAATAAAGATTTGTCACTCCGTGTGGCCATAGTACATTGTGATCTCTTACCAAATTCATTGACAAAGTCTTTTACTCTTTCATAAACAACCTCCCCTGGTATAGGTTTAGGTGCACTCCGTTCCTCATTCAATCCATTGAATGCTTTGCACTTCCTACGATACGGATGGAATTTTGTAAGAAACCTTCGATGACCGAGATATACAGTCTTACCGCCATGTTTTAGTCTTGTTGAATCAGTGTTCTCTTCACATATAGGACACGCTTTAGCTCCTTTGACACTATATCCAGACAAATTCCCATATGCTGGAAAGTCATTAACAGTGCAAAATAACATAGCATGCAAATGAAATGTCTCTCTTCGTGAAGCATCATAGGTCATCACACCTTCACCCCAGAGTTTCTTTAAGTCATCAAGCAGAGGTTCAAGATAAACATCGATATCATTTCCATGTTGTTTAGGGCCCGATATCAACAACGACAACATTACGTATTTATTTTTCATACACAGCCAGGGAGGAAGATTGTATATAACAAGCATGACTGGCCAAGTACTATGTTGGCTGCTCAATGTCCCGTACAGATTCATCCCATCTATACAAAGCCCAAGTCTTAGATTCCTAACTTCTTCACCAAATTCAGGGTACAATAGATCAATCTTCTTCCACTGTGGGGAATCAGACGCATGTCGTAGGATCCCATCATTATTTTTCTTAACATCTGCATGCCACCTCAAATTCTTTGCATCTATCGGATTGGCAAATAAGCATTGAAACTGTGATATTATAGGTAGATACCACATCACCTTGGTAGGAGAACCAGTTTTGGACCCCCCCCCCCGAAGTCGTCACTTTATACCATGATGCACCACATTTTGGACAATCTTTCAAATCCACATAGTCCTTTTGAAATAATACACAATCATTCAGGCATGCGTGTATCTTCTTGGCATCCATTCCCATTGGGCACAACAATTTCTTTACCTGGTATGTTGAGATTGGCAGCTCGTTTCCTTCAGGAAGCATTTCTTTCAACAAAGACAACAATGATGTGAAGCTTTTATCGCTCCATCTATTGTTATCTTTCAGCTTATACAATCTCAACACAATGCTAAGCTTCATAAACTTAGTACAACCTGTGTATAATGATATCTCTACATCATGCACAATGTTTCTAAAAATGGGAGGTGGATCGGTGTGCTCTACCCCACAACTATCTAGCATCACATCAATGATGTCTACTGGAACTGGTTCATTCACATATATGTCATCGGAGGCAATTTCTTCTTCCACACAAGCACTGATATCGACATCCACTGGTTTCAGGTTTGAAATCTCTCCATGCCAGTGCCATTCTGTATAGCCTTGTATAATCCCATTGCACATGACATGACTTTTGATTTCGTCACCAGTGTTGACTTTCAAGTTGTTACCGCAATGCCTACATGGACAGTAGAACCTATCTCCAGGTTGTTTCCTATGTTCCTCGGTAAATCTAATAAATTGGTCAAGACCAGAAATAAACTATGGGGTGCAACGATTGTGAATGGACATCCATGATCTATCCATTCTATGATCAAAGAGAAAACAAGTATATATTACAATAAGATTAGGGTCTAGGGTTAACAAATACATGTGATGTCATTCTTATATATAATAAATGTACATGTACCACCTATCCCATCCTTGAACACCTAATCTCACTAGTAAGTGTATAATGTGTATTGGGTTTTCAAGAAAATTTCGGCAGCATTTCCCCACTGTTCTCCAAGTACATATGTACTTAGAGAACAAATGGGGAAATGCTGCCGAAATTTTCTTGAAAACCCAATACACATTATATACTTACATCCTAAGTGAGATTAAGTGTTCAAGAACAGTCCCAAACCGGGGACTATCCAAGATTTACTCCTAATGAGTAAATCTTGGATGAGTTTCTAGGCCAACAAATACATGTATGTTGTCATTCCAATACCTACAATCCTAGTTTCATCATTCATATCCTAGGTTTCATGTAACATCATTTAATCTAGGTATCATATTCTATAACATTGATTTCAACATTTCGAGTGTCCATACGTGTTCATCATCAAGATAAAGATTACACATGTGATGTCATTCTTATATATAATAAATGTACATGTACCACCTATCCCATCCTTGAACACCTAATCTCACTAGTAAGTGTATAATGTGTATTGGGTTTTCAAGAAAATTTTGGCAACATTTCCCGTTGTTCTCCAAGTACATATGTACTTAGAGAACAAATGGGGAAATTCTACCAAAATTTTCTTGAAACCCAATACACATTATACAACTTACATCCTAAGTGAGATTAGGTGTTCAAGAACAGTCCCAAACCGGGGACTATCTAAGATTTACTCCTAATGAGTAAATCTTGGATGGGTTTCTAGGCCAACAAATACATGTATGTTGTCATTCCAATACCTACAATCCTAGTTTCATCACAATTGATGTTAGGGTTTCATCATAATTTTAGGTATCATATAGAGTATGTAGATGTTAGGGTTTCATCATACAATAGGGATTCATGTAGATGTTAGGGTTTCATCATGCAATAGGGATTCATGTAGATGTTAGGGTTTCATCATGCAATAGGGATTTCATCATATAATTGATTTCATCACAAATTCATAATTGATTTCATTTAAATATATACCCTCTTATTCTTCCTTCTCCCTCCTTACCAACAGCAACCATGGTCATGTGGGCTGGCACGGCCGTGGCTGTGTTGGCCAACCACACGGCCATGCTGGGTAGCACGGCCATGTGGTCGGCTAACACAGCCATGGTCGTTCCATCCCACACGGCCGTGGTTGATGTTGGTAAGGAGGGAGACGGAAGAAGAAGAGTAGGAGAACCAGTGATGAAGAAGAGGAGGACCTACTATTGGTAGCAGCGTGGAGACAGAGGCGGCAGTGTGAGGAGAAGGGCGCCGAGCAGACCAGAGGTAGGAGAAGGGAGTCGAGCAGAGAAGGAGAGGCACCAACAGTGAGTAGAGAAGGAGAGGCAGGCGACAGCGGTGGCGAGTAGCTGCAGCAGTAGCAGGCAGCGGTGCGGAGGTAGGCGGCATGTGATGCAGCAGCAGGCGGTGGCGACACAGCACGGGTTGGGAACCAGAGCAAAATTGATCGATGAAATAGAAGAAAGGGGAAGAGTCCGCTGTGGGTGGGGGCTATTAAGTTACTAAAAGGCGTCGGTTATCCATAACAACTGACACCTTTATTATTAAGCGTCGGTTATCCAAAGACAATCGACGTCAATTGGACATTCCTTTACCCTAATTTTTTTGGCGGGGACGGTGCATGCACCCTTATCACGTTAGTTATTCTAAGAAAACCGACGCCCATATTGGAACTTTTAGCACAAATTTTATCTTCATTCATCGATGGTTATTAGGTAAAACACCGACATTGTACCTGATACTTAGGCGCAATTTTTTTTTGCTCGAAAAAATTAGATTTCGTGGGCTACTTTAGGCATCAGTTTCTTTTCTTCAATCGACACTGAATGAAAAGTGATACCCATGTCTGGCTGGTCTTCAAATATAGACGTTAGATTTCCTTATTAACTGACGTTTAATGTTAACAACGTTAGTTTTACTAAAAAAACTAACGCCTCTAAAAGCGACGTTGAATGTTGTTTCTGTAGTAGTGAGCTAGCTACATATTTTTATTGAATCTTGTTTATAATATACGTGTGGTGGCTAAGACACTTATCAATTACTAGTGATGGCATTATATTATGTGTATACATATGATGAATATTAGGGTGATTGATAGCGAAGTTTTTATTATTATCATCATATAAGTTTTTATACCATGAATCTTGATTACTATCTAAACTATATTGGATGTATTGGTATTATCTACAAAATTACATATTTTGGTTTTCCCTATGTTTACACATGAACATGTTTTGTATATGTTTATGTATAGAGATGTATATGCTAATTGGATAGAGTTGATTGAGTGACTACTTAGACTGGATTTCCTGATTATTTGTAAGACCCATTAGTCCCACAACTAGATATAACTATGAAATGCAGGCTATGGAAGTTTACCTACACACGATGACTTGACTGATCTTTCATGACCATCTGTAGATTGGATTCTAAAGACTGGGGCATGTTTGAATCCCATCCATGGACTCCATTGTTCTGGCCAATGATGGTGTTGATGAAGAGGCAGCTCGAGGAGGTCCTGCACAAATTCACTGGGTGGTTGCAAGCAATATGGAGCTTAGCAGGTGGTAGGCAGAGTGTTAGCTTGGTGGTAGACATGAGGATAAGAACTACGCTTATCAAGTGATCTCATTGATGGATCCTAGTGTTCGTGGTGACATTGGCAATGTGTCACAGGCATAGGGGTTAGAATGATGGATGACGGATCTGTAGGTGAGGGAAAGTGATAGTGTGCGTCTAGTTTATATAGGTGGCAATGATCACCTTGTAAGAGATTAGTGGTGGCGGCCCTTACCTACAGATTGGAGGTGGAAAGAGGCAGGAAATAAGAGAATTAAGCCAGGGAAGTGGCCTCTCCTGAGTTGGAGGAGATTCTAAGGACGACGTCTGGTATTCATGGCGGTGATGCATAGACGATCTCACTGTAGGTGGTGGCAATCATAGATCTTGTAGCTGTCATTGTGGCTTCCGATCTGCAGGTCTGTGGTGAGGAAGGCAGAGGTGTTGTGGGAGGAAGAAGGTGAGTCTTGGCTATGTGGAGAGAGGAGGAGGGGTGCCGCTAGGAGGCGATTAGGATGGTGTGGTGGTTGTCGAGTCTGCAATCTACAACAGATGGGTGGCACTTGCGTTGGTGGCTGTAGAGATAAGGTTGACATCGTCGCGGATGCTCATGGGCAGCAGCATCTACAGGCCTTGTGGTTGCAGGTGGCGGTTTGGATACTAGGTGCAAGCTGTTGAAGGTCTGGCAGAGATGAGCAATATTGGTGGTGGTGGTTACCTGGAGGAAGAGGAACGAAAGAGGTGGAATTCAGTGGTATTGCACAGCCAGGGTGTTGGGTGCTTGATTGAGTGGAAGTAATGGAGACGTCATCTGGAGATAGTGGCGGCGCTAGCAGAGAAGAAAGGAGGGAGTTTCGTTTCCCTGAGTGGATAGCTGAGAACTTATGCAGCTTTGAGACCCATCGTGGCAGTGCCTTATCGCGGCCAAGCTGTCTCAGCGGCTAGAACAGATGAGGAGATGGAGTGAGTCTGGTGGCGTCGGGTCGAAGGAAGAGTCATCAGAAGCAGGCGATCCCTAAATATGTTGACTGTGAGAGTGGTTTGCAAAGGCTACGGGCAGACTAGAGGTGAAGAAAGGAGTGCAATTAGTAGGATTTAGTCATCGCAGAGAGACGATGCCGGCCACTGTAGTCAGTGTCGCAGAAGTCTTTCTATGTAGTCATTGGCTAGTACCTGGCTATGGAACGAAGGTGATGAGGGGGTAAGAAGGGGGTTGAGAAATAGAAGAAGAGGAAAGAGGAGAAAAGGAGGAAGAGGAGTCACATGTTGAGGAAGAGAAGAGGGAATACAAATCCGCTATCTCCTGCATCTGTTGTGAAGAGGAAGGAGTCATGAAGGACTAAGCCGCGTGACCGAGTTTTGGGGGAGAAGTAACACATGGCAATAAATGTAATAATTGACTTGGTAATCAAACTTAGGGTATGTAGAATATGTCTCTTTCAAATTATATTGGAGGAGTAAATAAAGTTTGATTGGAATGAAATTTTGTAGGTAGATTAAATAAGACACAAGGAATCCCATTTTAGAGTCAGATTCTCCTTTTAAAAATGTTTAGTATTTTATCTCTTCCTTGTGTGTTAATTAATCAATTGTGCATTTATTGTCTTTCTTAATTTATTTATACATCATTTTATATTTTGTTTTCATCAACTACACTTAGTAAGGTTTTATAGTGTCAAAGTAATTTCAAGACTCAAAAATTGGTAAATTTTCACCTTAAACCCTAGTAGTGAATTTATTTAAGTATTTCATCTTAATACATTTAAATTTTAGGGGAAAAAACTACTAGATACTAGCACATTAGAAAATATCCTAGAAAAGAAGTGGGCCTAGGTTATGAAACTAGATTGGAGTATGTTACAACACTTGCAAAAATAACTGCATTTTGTATCGAAAGGATTTTGCAGATAAGACTTCATGTCCGAAATGTGGATTTTCTAGATATAAAGAAATCAAAATTGACGAAGCTGGTGTAGAAAACATTCATACGAACAAGAAAGGAGTTCCTTGTAAAGTCCTATGCTACTTTTCCTTGACTCCTAGGTTGAAGAGATTGTTTATGTGTTCGAAACTGTCACCCCTAATGCGATGGCACGATGAAAGTCGTACCAAGGATGGGATTCTACGACATCCAATAGATTCTCCAACATGGAAGACATTTGATAATATGCATGCTGAGTTTGCTTCTGATTCTCACAATGTTCACCTTGGATTAACTTCCGATGGATTTAATCCCTTTGGCCTCATGAGTCTATCATATAGCATTTGGCCCATCGTATTGATTCCATACAACTTGCCACCATGGTTGTGCATGAAGTCTCCCAATTTTATCCTGTCGATGATTATTCCTAGTCCAACTCAACCCGGAATGGACATAGATGTCTACCTACAACCGTTGATTGAGGATTAAAGAATTGTGGGAAGCTGATGTTGATACTTATGATGTTGATCGTAAAGAGGTTTTCAAGTTGCATGCTACCTTACTGTGAACGATAAGTGACTTTCCTGCATATGGTTATCTATCTGGTTGGCAAACTAGTGGGTATCTTGCATGTCCTTTCTGCAATAAAGATGCGTGCTCATGGAGACTACCATATAGTAAGAAAGCATGTTTCATGGGTCACAGGAGGTTCCTCCCAATGGATCATAAATTTCATAAAGATGCTTCATCATTTGACGGAAAAGAAGAATTTAGAAGTGCTCCTAAGATGTTGTCGGGAAGTCAAGTTCTAGATCAAACTAGAGATGTAGATAATTTATCATACAACTGGAGAAAGCAAAGTATATTTTTTGAGCTGCCATACTAGAAGCATAACCTTATACGTCATAATCTTGACGTGATGCACATAGAAAAGAATGTATGTGAGAGTTTGATTCACACACTACTAGGAATGGAGAAGTCAAAGGACACTAAAAACTCTCGATATGACCTCGAAGAGATGGGCATAAGGAATAGACTTCACATTATCAAGGACGGAAATAAAAAAATCATCCCGCCTTCGTGTTTTACTTTGAAGAAGGAGGAAAAAGAATTATTTTGTAAGTTGTTGAAGTCTGTTCGAGTTCCTGATGGGTATTCTTCTAATATAGCTAGAAATTCACGCATCAAAGAAAGAAAGTTGATGGCATTGAAGAATCATGGTTATCATGTATTGATGCAACAATTTCTCCCATTAGCTTTACAAGTAGCGTTGCCCAACAAAAATGTTAGATCTGTTGTAATAAAGTTGTCCAAGTTTTTTAAAGACTTATGCTCTAAAGTTATAAATCCAAATACTTTTGAGAAGTTGGAATCCAGAATAGCAGTTACTCTTTGTAACCTAGAGAAGATTCTCCCACCATCATTGTTTGATGTGATGGAGCATGTGGTCATTCATCTTCCATGAGAAGCGAAGATAGCCAGACCGATATTCTATCATTGGATGTACCCCGTGGAGTGGTAATCTTTCTAATAATTAAACTTGTTTAGACTTTGCATCTGATCGTATGTGATGTTATTACAAAGTCTTTTCTTCTTATTAATGTAGACACTTACAAACTTTAAAAAGATATGTGCAAAATAAAGTTGTTGTAGAAGCTTCTATAGTAGAAGGTTACTTGGCATACGAATGCTTAACATTCTATTCGAGATATCTCTCAGGAGTTGATACAAGGTTCACTAAATTGTCTAGAAATGATGTGGAAGATGAAGATATGGATAATGATGAAGAGTGGTCTATATTTTTTCATAAAGGGCGTCATCTAGGAAAGAAGACTCCTATTATGCTTGATAGCACAATGCTCAAAGTTGTGCATCAATATATTTTAGCCAATTGTGATGCAGTTGATCCATACGTGAAGTAAGATCATTATTTACTTTTCACTATGTAATTTCATATTTACATCTAGGTGTGTCACACATATTTGTTGACAGGGAGCACATCTGATACTTGAAGAAAATCAATCCACGTGCATGACAATGGGAAATCAGTAATCTTCATATGAACAGTTTCAATGAATGGTTTAAGAAACATGTAAGTTTAAATAAGTTATTTCCATTAGCATAATAACAAAATTATATAAATAATAAAATTCATAATATTTTTGGATTGAGGAGAAGGCAAAGTCGAAAACTATGTCACCAAACCTTTTAGTGTTGGCTCGAGGACCACAACAAATGACAATGCAAAATGTGGGATATGTAACAAATGGTTATAGATTTCGCACCAAGGATCGAGAATGAGATAGAAAAACACAAAATAGTGGAATTATGGTGAACGCTCAGACCGAAAGTTTTGCCATCTCCAAGGACAAAAATCCTACAATGGGTCAGGTTACGTACTATGGGGTGTTAAGGGACGTTTTCGAGATCAGTTATTATGAGCAACTTAAAGTTGTATTGTTCAAATTTGACTGGGTCAATGCAAACAGAGGCATCAAAAAAATCTGAAAATGACTACACAATGGTCAATTTAAAACGTATTGATGTAACTGATCATCCATTTGCATTGGCCTCCCAAGCACAACAAGTCTTTTATGTGAAAGACATAAGTCAAACAAATTGGAGCTTTATTGTGCACACTACACCTCGTGATACTTATGACATGGAGGAGAAGCTTCATGATAATTTCATGGATGGAACCTGCTTATCAGAAGATAAATCTCCAAGTGATTTGAAAGATATCTTAAGTGACATTTGTGATGACGTTAATTTAGTCAGAGAAAACATGGAGGGTGTGACCTTTTATGAAGGGGGTCATGATCCCCATCATTGATCTTATGTAACTCTTTTTATTTTATTAATTGGGTCAATTACTGGAAACACTCATGTTATCCTTTTATTTCTAAAATGGTCATTTATTCTTTTACATAATTATACATTTGTTGTACACTTTTTTCTTTTGGGTTAATCTACTTAATGAGTTCTCTTATCGGATGTTGGCTTCATCAGCAAAATAAAAATATTATTGAAATTTTTAATTTTATTTGAGGAACACAATTATAGAATGTATGCCATGATTTCAATTTGTAATTGAATATTTTTTATATCAATTGTCTTTTTAGGAGAATGAAAAGACACAGTCAGCTATTGTCTCCACTTATTGATGATGTCTACAATGAAGGATCAACTCATGAGAGTATGATACATAAAATAAAAAACTACATCATTGAATATCTTTCTTAGAACCGCTCATATCATCATTTTAGTTGCAAGTATTTCCAAAAGACTAAAAGGAGGGTATTTTGGTTCGATAAATGTTGATTGGGGGTGTTCAAATGTAAAAGGACTTAGAAATACTAAAACTGTGGCGGGATCAGCTGCAAACAACAAAAAAGTTCTTCTTTGAACCTTGCAAAAGAAAAAATCCCTCTGTGGCAAATGATGGAGTTGGTACTATTGGTATAAGTCATGTGGTGGCAAACTCAAATAATGTAAGAGAAGGAAGTCATTCTAAAAAACACTTAGAAAAAAAAATCATCAAGGAGTGCCTATAAAAGCAAGTATGCAATGTTTGGTAAATGATGTCAGTAACAATCAAGAGGTTGAAATTGATAAATTAGATAATGATCAACATTCTGTTGTTGATTCTCCTACTGTTGATCCTGGGTAGAGTGAAGGTAAGAAAATTTAGATACAAAGATGCATTACATTTTTCACAAACTATTATTTAATTATATGTGTAATATGTATATCCTTGTAAATGCTTACATCATATTCGTGATTTTTTAGGGGGAGCTACAAATAAAAAAACAAGGGGTTATTCTAAGTGTATCCGATTATGGGGTAAGATAGGGGATAAAAAGATGCCAATTACTTTGGATGAGAATGGAGATCCAATAGGACCACATCAGAATGACCTGTCTTCCTTTTTGGGAACTGTTGCTAGAAATTCTGATCTTGCACCATTAAACTATCTTGATTGGCGACAAGTACCTGTGGAAAACAAAACCGCTATATGGAATTATGTGGAGGTAATTCTAGTCTTAGTGATATAATACAATGATGTGAATTTTTTATTTAAAAATTATTCTTTTGTTACAGACCAAGTTTGTTATCGACATAAAGGGGAATAATTTAGTTTTGCGAACAGTGAGGGATTGTTGGAGAAACTTCAAAGCAGATATTAAAAAAACCACTACATGTGACACAAAGAAAAATCTGACCGACTTAATGATTGTCCCTGCCGTGTTGATCCTGATCAATGAAAAATTTCTTGTGAATTTTTGGGATTCTGATGATGGAAAGGTAAAACAATTTATTCCTTACTTTTATAGAATTTAATAGTGTATATTTTATATAATTATATTATAATGCATTGTATGTAGTTAAGGAGTGCTAAAAACGTTATGAGAAGAAAGTTCGTAAAGACAAGACATACATCGGGATCAACGTCGTATGCCTGTGTGAAGGCTAATGTGAGTTATCTTCTGGTTGAAATGTGCATTACACTTTCTTACTACTATGTTCATATATGTTGCTACTGTTACAAACAGTTACAAGAAAAGAAAAATGGTGGCAATGTTAGCAGATTAGACTTGTTTAAGGCCACCCATTTGAAGAAGGATGGTACTGTTGTGGATGCAAAATCTACAGAATTGATTGTAAGCAATCATTTAACAAATTCATTTTTTATTTAATGAAAATATTCTCATTAATATTGTATGTAGGACAAGATGAATGCGGCACTTGCAAGTAATGATGAAAATCTCGATGAAGATGAGATATTTGATCATATTTTGGGCCCAAAGAAGATTCCTGTGAAACATGCAATTCATCTGTCTCATAATGTATATGAAAATAAAATCACATACTTAGAACTGGTTGTTGATGCTCATACCCAGATATACGAGGCTCAACAAAAAGAGTTGTTAGAAATGAAGAAAAAAATTGAAAATCTTGAAGCTATGATGCTGAGAAATTCTAACCTGAATGCTTCGTTTCAACCGAACGAGGTAAATCTTCAAATTCTTATAATGTGATTACATAATAAAATTGATTTTCTTATAGTAAACTATTTATTTTGTAGAATATCACAAGGACCACCAATGAAAGACTACCCAGACCAAATCAATCGAGTAGTGAAACACCCATTACCAAAGGATAGGTTATTATATCCAAACATTTATTGATCACTTTTTTCAATCTGATTTTTAGGTATAAACAATGTTTGACACAATATTTATAAATTTAAGGGTCATTTCCTTGTTAAGTTTTGAGGATGGGAATTCAATTTTAGTACAAGGACACATTATTTCTACAAGTACAACTTATGTCGTAGGAGGAGCACTGTTGGGGTCCTCATTTGCTGCTGTGTCCATTACTGTACCAATCCAACCTCAAGAGCAGTTGATTAAGCCTTTTGGTCCACACCAAGTCATTGAGGATGTAATTGGGATAGTGATAGCTTGTCCAAAGAAATTACTCATTGTCAGGTACCATTTTATAAATTAATCTCAATATTAGAAGTACACTTATTAACTATTTATGCATCATTGTAGGTGAACCATTTGGAGATGTGGAAACCAAGAGTAGCAGTCATTTGATCAACATAGAGATTCACATATCATATGAATTCATAAGATTTAGTAAAAATAGAAGTCAACCATTCTTTATTATATTTAGTTGGTTTTCAATAAATTTGGATGTCACACATATTGTAGTACTGTTCATTATTTCATTGTCTTGATTTTAAATTCAAAGGAAAAATTCTTATAGATCATTTGCTATCTATTTCCCATTCATAAAATGATTACCCTATTATTATAGTTACTGAACAAGTGGCATGTATGGTTCTGGTTGAAGAACAATTTGTTGAGGCCAAATCGATAGTAAACTTGTTTATCTGTTTGATGCCTATGATTTAGCAGTCCTACTGATATCTGATTACATTTTTTTCATGTATTTGAGTGACATTTTTTGACACGTTGCATCCAAATTAGTAGCACAACATTTACTTGTTACAGTAGTCATGGGTACAACACTCATCCATAGAAAGTATATTAGCTAATTGGTATTAAGTCGTAGTTGACCATTGAAATACCACAATTTATGTTAGCCATCTGAATGATGTCTAATAAGTTCAATTAGAATCTTGCATTCATCTGAACAGTTATAGAAATTGCATCAGAGATTGTGCATACTTTGCAGATCTACTCTAGATCGTGAATGTTGGTAGGAAACTGAGACCATATGTGACTGATTTGAAGGTCTGAAAGCACTTTAAGAATGCCATCCTCAAGAATTCTAACATACATAGGAATCATCTTAGAATGAAAAGACTCGGGTTCTATGTGTACTTCCAAGTTACCATACCACCTTAGAAGGAAAAGGTCAGGCTCTATGTGTTCATAGATTTGTGCATGAATTTGTGCAGCTTGGTCTGGTAAAATAGGTTTGTGCATAGGTGTTTGAATGATTGTTGGATTATATAAGATGATTTACATCACCAAAGAATCATCATCTCCAAGAAACTTGAATTCCATGTTCTGTAGTTCAGAGTAGGAAAATTTATTGTTGTCATGAATTTGTGCAAATTTCTATAGTCCACCATACCAACTATGATCTTAGAAGCATATGCTGAATTTTTGTTGCTTGTTGAATAACTAATCACATATTTGATTTTCGTTAATGTCTATCTTGTTGGACATTTTATTATCTATAATGGAAGTTAAACAGTTCTTGGTAGATATACTGTTTAAGTATATTTCCCACTTATTGCTTGTATCAATTGTGACCTTCAATGAGTACAATACATGTCATCCAATTCTAAAATTTCATAGTAGTCCACTGACCTTTCTTTGTGAAAGTTTCTATTATATACACTACAGAGAATTATGTGATTTAATGAGCATATAATTAACTTTTAGGTGATTGCATAGGTTTTAGGATGATTTATGACTTCATGAATGATGAGGTTTAGTATATGGTATCTATGCTACAACTGAATGCCATATTTTAGTGAGGCATAGTTAGAAAACCATGGAAGTTTTCCTCTATTTGTGAGGGTTTTACCATGTACTTTTCTCCCATATCATGATACATGGAATTATGGGATCATATTCTATTGCAAATCTATCTACTTGTTATAACTTGGTTCATGCATATTTATTGCTTAGGGAACTGACTACACTAACAGGCTAAAGCTGGGAAAGCGGTACGTGGCACACAGACTTCTTCTCATATATACATGTTGGGGAGACCACTAGAAATGGTGGTATTCATGACTCATTACCATAAGGAATTATATATATAGTGTTTTATGTTACCCACTAAAAAAGGATGAAAACATGGCCATGGGTAGTGTAGGGAGTATAAGAACAAAATTGGTACTTGTATCATCCCATATTGTATGCTGCAATGTAGGAAAGAGTTTGGTACTGACAACATTTTAGAGGTAAAAATGAAAATTGTGATTGCATTGTTTTAGATTGTTTATGGTGTTATCATCCCGTCGATTACTTGATGAACAAGTCTCTTGCTTCAATTTTTCTATTACTCAGTAAATTACCAAAATGATTAATCAAATGCTTACACATTTGAGCCTTCCTTGTGCTGAGTCATGGTTAGGTTTCCTGATCTGAAGTACAAAATTTTCTGAAGCTTGTTGGCCATTGGTTCTGACTTCGGAGTATGCAATCCTAGTTATGCTTCTCTGACTATGATGTTGAGCCTTTATCTTGAAACAGTTCAGCTCTGTTTGCAAGACTCTCATATTTCTTAACGACATAGTGTTGAATATGACGTCTGGTTCAGTTTATTGATGTACCTAGTTCATGTCATTGATGTTATGTGATCCTCTTATCACTTGGAAGGTACAAATGAATTGCAGAGTTGCTTCAAGTTCAATTAGTTTCAAATTTAATGACAAGTTTGGGAAGCCTCATGTATCACTCCAATGACCATCAAATTGACTATCATTTTTGATATCATAGCATTTATATACAAAGTACAAACTCATATTCAGAATTGCTGCTTGCACTCAAAATGAAGATGCCTTTAGGTATGTATGGCCTTTTATTTAACCATATTAAGATATAAGTCCATTTACATAAAGCTACTCAGTGCCAACTATCCAGGAGCTTTGTCGATAAGTGGAACCTTAAAATATAGCAGGAACTATGTGGTAAGACTTATGTTCACAAGCTACGAACTACTATTTCCTAGGTTTTGTACAAGTATTGCCATTAGTTTTTCTGCCACCCTATGGAGGAGCCTCAAGATTGACACTTGTGTGTGAGAATTGGTCTTTTTGCTTTGATCTCACATTTTGGTCATTTTTTGCATACATTATACTGAGTTGGGTGTTCATCTTGTTCTTCATGCAATGCACTATAAGCAAACTGATGAAATTTACTTGAATGTTGTTTTTGATTGCTTGACTCAGGTCATAAATGAACGTGGTCAAGTAGTATCCTTGTTGGAGAATCTATATGCTACTGGAAGCTAGCCATCATGACTCACTCTCCAAATAATCAGTCCTACTAATGGACTTCTTGTCTTCTGCAAGCTAGATATCTCTACTCCTCCAACTTTATTCTTTGTTAATGTATGAAAGAAGGCTAAGTCCATAAGTAGGTACGAAGACCCTCTACACCTTTAAAGCTCGTGACATGTAGTTTTTCTGGATTAGATAAGATTTTTATTTTATAACATCTAGGGAAAATCTAAATATGCCTATGGATGTAGGGTATTCTAGATTGCTTATATTTTGAATATGTTGTGGATCTAGAGTCAATCACATGTCCTTTGACTAAGATGGAAAACAAATGTATGACTAGAAGACATGTATTGTAACTGGTATTGACATCAATCTAAATGCCCTTTTATAGATACAAGAAACTAAAGGTATCCTTTTAGCTGGTTGATTATTTGCTTAATATTAGTCTTGTTGCTGGCAAGTGTTTTTAGGATGATTTTTTAGACATCTATTAAATATATGTGTTGGATTTTCAATAATTAAGGAGTTCAGATTGGTGGTCTTTGTTCTTACCTTTTCTTTTGCTGCCTTTGTGTTTTGATGCTCCTTGAGTTTCTATGTTGCCTTAGTGTTTTGATGCTCCTTGAGTTTATGATTTTCTGAATTGAAGGGTTTTCCATATCTCTGATTTTCTTGAGCTCCTTCTAAGATTGTGTTGTAGAGGGTCTTCTAGAAGTGCTAGAATATCTCAATGCCTTATTCTATTGTTTCTAAAGTGCTAGAATTTCTTGTGTTCAGGCTTGACTGGTATTTTGTTGACCTACTTGGCTCAAATATGATGAGTTTTGGACGTGTGAATCATGTATGCTTGTGGACTGTGGACTGATGGGAATGTACATTAGTGAAGTTCTCAATAGAGGATGCACCTGAAGTTTTTCATGCTTTCTTTCTCATCTAAAGGATCTTGCTGTAAGAGATGAAATTTGCAGGCTGGATGTAGATCCCTCAACTCCTGAATCGAGTGAAAGAGCCCAATCCTACTCATCTGATTATTCAACTGGAGAAAGTTCTCTCTCTTCCAGGCATTTACGACACAGGAGTAAACTTATTCACTGTCAGACTAGATCAATAGACTTTAAAGAAGCTCCAAATGAGAGCAGGAACTTCCAAATTGTTGCAACTAGGCATCCATTATATGAAAGTTATATCTTAAAGGGGCTGCTTCTTCCTTTGCATGCATTTGAATTTGGCTGGAGAATGATGTCTTCTTCACTTCGGCATTTATTTGTTTGTGCAAAAGAGAGACATAACCAAGTGAGAAGCTTTGTGTTTCATTTGAAGAGAAGCTTGCAGGGTTCATCAAAAGATATAGGGTGGTTGGAAAGAACACTTGGCCTGCCACCTATAGAAGATGGTATGGCAAGATTTATGGAAGCGATTCACACCATAAGAAATGGGGAACATTCACTGCCTAGATCTTTTGTTTATCTATTAGTTCCAGGACTATTCAGCAATATCAGTCCCCTGTATTTTGTGAACACAAAGAGGCATTTCTCCAAAATGGGTCTAGCTTCCCATATTGCCAAGATTCACAGTGAGGACTTGATCCTGGAGCAGTTTACATGTGTATCTCTTCTTAAGTAGGGACATCAATTCAGAAGAATGCACTGGTACTGAAGCATTACATAGAGGAGCTGTACTGGGGCTCTGGGAAGCAAGTGATGATTCTTGGGCATAGTAAGGGAGGCGTTGACACTGCAGCAACATTATCCCTTTACTGGTCTGAGCTGAAGGGAAAGGTTGTTGGATTGGTGCTGGTTCAGAGTCCTTATGGCGGAACACCTATGGCTTCGGATCTCCTCCGTGAAGGTCAAATTGCTGACAAGGAGGCCAGGAGGATAGCAGAATTGATAGTGTGCAAGTTGATTAAGGATTTTGCATGTTAAGTGCGTAAAAAGAAAAAAAGATGAGACAAAAATGCACGAGCTTGAAAAATTTAGTGGTGACATGACGTCCCTTCAAGATCTCATATATGAGAAGCGGAAGGATTTCATCATGAAGCACCGTCTCCCTACCGAGGAAATCCCATTGGTGTCCTTCCACACTGAAGCGGGAATTACTCCATGAGTTTTTGCAACAATGTCACACATAGCACATGCAGAATTCCCTCAGCTCCCAATTCCTAGTTTTAACAATGGACCTGACGAAGAAATCAATGTGAAGGTCCATGTGATCATCCCTCTTTCAGGTACATTGGCGTTGGATGCCCTGCACTTATGGCTAAGGTATGGTGAGAAGAGTGATGACCTTGTTACAAGAAGGGATGCTGAGGTCCCCGGTTCAGTTGTGGTGAGGCTAGGATGCAAGCTGGACCATGCGTGGATGGTATATTCCCCTATGAGAAATAATGATGTTGAGGCAGATTCGTCCCAAATGTGTGAAGCATTGCTGATGTTACTGGTAGAGTTGTGGAGAAAGAAGAAAGAGCCTCAGTTGCTTTGTTGATTTCCAAAGGATTTCTTTATTTCTGGTTCTTTCCTTGAGATGGATTAAGGGATCCAGGTTGCTATCTCAAAGTGACATGTTTGATATCTGCTGGATGGAACCTGAATTTCATGTGAGACTGAGGTTTTGATTTTCTGCTATATGAAGCTTTGTGTTTTGAAGTTTCTAAGCAACTCTACAACTGACAAGAAGTAAGATTATTAATATTTATACATTTTCTATGAATTTGAACAGTTATAGGGAGTGCCCATACTAGTTGGTGGCATGTCAAAAGGTTTTAGGATTAGTCCGAGTAAGTTGACATGACATTGACACATATAATTTTTTGCTTTCTCATATCTGGGATTTCTACTTTGTATAATAATACTCATCTCTGGAGATGATGATCTTCTATTGTTATGTAGGAAATCATCAGTTATATTGTCAGGAACCAGATATCATCACTTATAATACTTTGATTGCAGGATATTGTCACAGTGGGAGGGTCAGAGGAGCTGGAAACCTCTTGAAGAAATTGATACAGATGGGCCTGAATCCAAATAAGTTCAGCTACACTCCTCTCGTTCATAGGTATTGTCAGGAAGGCAATATTCTTACCACTTTTAATCTCATAATTGAGATGGAAGAATGAGGGATTTATCCTGATCTAGTTACTTATGGAGCCGTTCTTCATGGTCTTGTCACTACAGGTGAGGTGAAGGAAGCATTAATGGTGAAAGAGAAAATGGTAGAGAGAGGTTTGTTTCCAGACATTACTATATACAATGTCTTGCTTAATGGGTTATGCAAGAAGCAAATGCTTCCTACTGCCAAGATGCTTCTTTCTAAAATGTTGGACAGAAACATACAGCCTGATGAGTTTGTTTATGTGACACTTGTTGATGGCTTCATTAGAAATGATGAATTGGGTGAAGCGAGGAAGATATTTGGCTTCATGGACAAAAAGAATATCAACCCAGGGATTGTTGGATACAATGCTATGATAAAGGGTCTCTGCAAATTTGGGTTGCTAAATGAAGCAATTTCATGTATCAATAAAATGAGGAGTAGAGGATTCTACTGTGATGAGTTCACCTATACCACACTTATAGATGGATATGTGAAGCAAAATGACCAAAAAGGTGCTATGAGAGTGTTAGCTGACATGTTAAAGAGGAAATGCAGACCAAACGTAGTCACCTTCTCTGCTTTGATAAACAGACATTGTAGACAGGGAGAGTTCAAAAGAGCAGAGAAGCTTCTTAAAGTGATGTGTTCCTGGAGTCTCCGTCCTAATGCCATTACATTTGGCATTCTTATTGGAAGCTACTGTAATGCTGGTAAAGTTGAAACTACTACGATGCTCTTTGAAGATATGCTACGTAGCAAGTCTCCCCCAAATGATGTTATATTCCATTACTTGATGAATGGACTGAATAAATATAAAAGAAAAAATAAGATACAAGAAGAGGTGCATCATCATGTGGCATATAGAGTCTGCATTGGATAGATGTAGTCAGAAGAACATGTTGTATACATGTGTCTTTTTCCCATGCATATTGTAAAATAGGGGCCAGGTTAATGTCCTCCCCATGTGTACTCATTGTTCAAATATAAATAAAAGTATCATTGTTGACATTGTAAGCATAACTCGATCTTGATTAACATTCATCTATTTTCTTATTGAAAACCCCACTATATTGGCAAGTGATTGACTGGATACATAATGTCTCTCACTACATATGTATGTATAGTACATGGTGTCTTTCACTACACACTAGCTATAATTACATGTGTAGCAAGTGCTAATTTTTTCTATACATGATCTACAAATACAATTGTAACCAATGCCATCTCTCCCTACATATTATAGGTACAAATTGAATTGTAGTCATACATTTGGCTACAATGGAAACTACATTTTTATGTGTAAGGACATTTTTACCTACAATTAGGGTTACATATGAATTTGTAGCCAGAGGCATAACTAACTAAAAGTTTGAAAATTGTAGCCTAAACCATTAGCTACACGGGTATTATCTATATATTATAAATGTAAGGATAATTGTAGCCAAAGATTTTGGCTACAAATTTTGGGGTTTTCGCTACAATTTTTTTTGTAGTTAAAGACCATATTTTTCGTAGTGTCTCATTCTTACCCATCTTGAAGTTCTCAAGTAGCCCACAAAGCATGTAGATCTTGGCTTCATTTACTTGCTCCATACCTTCATAGGTGACACATAGCTTGTTCCAAATTTCATGTGCGGTGTCCCAAGAAGATATGTGGTTGAACTCAGATGGAGTGAGGGTTGCATAGATGATGCTTACTGCTTTTGCATTGAGTTGATCTTGCTTCATTTGTGCTTCAGTCCAAGTGGAGATTTCCCCCTTTGGGTCTTCATACTTGAGGTGCACCACCTTCCACATCTCATAGCTTACACCTTGAAGGTAGAACTGCATTCTTCTCTTCCAATATAGGAAGTTGGTGTCGTCGAAGACCGGAGGTCTCATGGAGAAGCTCCCTTCTAGGTTGAGGGATCCCAGAGACAAATCTCCCATCTTCTCCTACTTGTTAAAGTAGCTTGGAGAAGACCTACTCTGATACCACTTGTTGGATCAAGGGCTCTAGAGGGGGGGTGAATAGAGCTTCACAATTCTCACAAAAAGGATTAGACCACCAAATTATATTAAGTACAAAAACTTAAAGAAACAGCAAATTTGATGTCTTAGCTAGCAAGCAGAGCAAGGATGAGAAACAAGGAAGAGCAAGCAATTGGACAAGTGGTTTAGAGTGGTTCCACATCCTAACTAGGAGCAATGTCAGTCCACTACCTCGAGGTGGTTAATCTCTAGGATTTGCAATCTTGGTACTCTTATATTCCATCATAATATTACAAGACACAACAACCACACATCCAAGGGCTTAGTACCTCAAGCAAAGATCTTTATCCTATAGAAGGAGCTTACCCACTTGAACCATGGAGTCTTCAGTCATCAACATGGACTTACCCACTCCTTCTTCAAGTCTTCAACCTTCAAGGGATTACCTATCTTTCTTGAGCGCTTGCCTTGACTATCTCCTTCACTCAGAGATCTGGAACACCTTGCCTTCTTCAACCTTAAAGAACATCAACCTCTTCTCCTTCACTCATAGATGATCTGCAACCTTTTCTTTGATAGGAAAGAGGGTAGGAAGATGGTGGAGGAGAGCTTTACATCAATACATGGAGCAACTCTTTTATAAAGGAACCTATCTCACTCATACTCATGAATTTGACCTGAAGGTAGAGAGAGAAAGGGGCTCAAAGTATTAGAACACTCTCAACTAGGCTAGGACCAAGCATGTAGTGAATGAGAAACCTTGAAATGAACTCCAAGAGGTCATATTTATAGTTTAGGGCGCCCCTTTAAGTTGTGGGACACTTAGATATGAAAATAGCCATTTTTTTCTCAAAGCAACGACTCTATTTTTTCTCAAAACACACACTTTTTCTACAAATTCCATACATTGCAATCAGTCGAGTTTCAATAAAGGTAACTCGACCGATAGAGTAAAAGACAAAGCCAATATTCAAATCATCGGTCAAGTTTTTCCTGGCAAAACTTGACCGACCAGTGAAAATCGATTTGGTCAGGTACTCGATCGATCGAGTTCTGTGAAATCACAACTCAACCGATGCTATCTTCAGAAACTTGATCTAGGAGGATCGGTCGAGTTTGCAACTCGACCGGTTGACTGCATGTGGTCAATTTTCTAAAGTGCATCTAAAGTGATTAAAACTTAGTGTTTAGTGTCCCAATCAATTTTCTCAACTAAGTTACTAGTCAATTAATCATTACAAGTGATTACAAAAATGTTCTAAGGTCATTTACATAGATTTCCAAAATTGCACACTTGTAACTCTTTTGACTTGAACTTGACCCAATCTAGGGCTTTGGATTTTTGATCCTTTTCTTGTACCTAACATCTGAAATCAATCTTTAATGCACATATTAGATACATATGAATGGAATGGTTAAGTCATTATTAAAATATGGATAATGTAAAACCTCTAGGTCAACAGACCTCACCTTCTACCTCCTCAATATATTTTCTAGTTCCTCTATTCCTCATTGTCTGTGGGTCACAATCAAACTTAGATTCAGTGAGAATTTTTATGGAGAATAACTCTGCATCATCCCATCCTTCCTCCATCACAAGGTTTGAGTGACTCGTGGGTGTTGGAGTGGCTAAAAACCTCAACACAGCTCCTCATAGATTGGCTCGTCAAAGTGGCGGTGGCGAGTAGCACATGGAAGATTGAGGATCTTTGCATTAACATCACACCAGGTCTATTGAAGGATCTTAGATCTGTAACTTGACTAAGAAAACTACATTCCACCCTTAAAGAGCAACGATTAAGGGTGACCTATGCAATCCAGAATCAATTTCCCCATGGTCAAGTTGGAGATCCACAACATAGACCCCACCTTCCTCTGAGTACAAGATGGATCTCATTGACAAAGACCCAACCTCATGTTTCCTATATAATCCCATCTGATAGGATTGTCTAGTATCAAAATACCTCCTGATATGATTGCAACTACACACCACACCTCAATGTATAGACTACCATGTTTTTGTCTCCTATTCCAAGCTTCAATGGAGGAGGAAAGGATGGGGTTTTTGGATCTCACCGGTCTCCTAGATCTATCACTCATAAGGGGTTGTTGGGTAGTTATTGGAACTTTAGATCTATAACAACACTTGAGATCTATCTTAATCCTGCGTTTCCCATGATCTCAATCCGATGAGCATCATAACTAAGTTAGACTTTTGGTCCCATTATTCATGGAGGAGGAAGATGAACCAAGTCGCATACTATATTTATCCTAGGGTCCAAGTTTGAACCACACACCCTAGGTTCCTCACAGATAAAAGCATGTGTGAAATCTAAATTGAGACAAATCTAAGTTGGACCATACTCTAGTAATTGAAAATCTTCAAGTATAACCTCATCACTTCATAGACATTAAACATGAATAAATTTTGGTAGGAAGCCTCAAATCACTTGAAATTTTAAGGATAACTTCATTACTACTAGATGTATCTTCTTAGCAAATGTATTGACCAAACAAATCTCATATCAAAGCTGATATATACCATAAACATTAATAAATTCCCACATTATTGACTAGTTTTTCGTTATCATTGTGATCAAGTATTCATTTATCTAGATCCATAGTGCTAGTCAAGCCTCAGAATTCTAGGATATCACAACCATAGACTCATGACATATTCTTTACATCACAAGGATTCTCATCAGCCTTCTTTGGAAGGAAAATAGCTTGTAATTCCAGCACCTTAGCATTCTCTCGGAGGTCACAAACCTCAAATTCCTTCCAAGTAATGAAAGATATTTTTGAAATTTGTAGTTACTAAATTACTTTATACGTAGGACAACTAGTAACATCCATATCATGTGCCTTGGTAAAAACATCCACAATGAGATTTTTTTCCACCCAAGAACTACAAACTCAAAAGGGAGGTTTGATCCTCCTCATTTGACCTATAATCAACATTAATTTTATATTATCACTATGGAAGGTAGACACAATTTCCCATGGAACTCAATCCATGCAAAGAGTGAACCTTCATGTCTATCTCAAACATCCCACAATTCAAAATGCAGTTATTAACTTCAGAAATAGAGGAGTTAGAAGGACAACTTCTACCCATTCTCTCCAAATTGATCTTTATGGCATTAAAATCTCCTAGCAACAACAATGGTGGTTAGACTTTATCTTGGATAATTTTGAGATATTTCAAGAATTGTAACCCTTTTCATCATTGTTATGTATATCCACAACAACAAGTTTAGGAGACTTCCATTCCATAGAGATACTCAAATGAATCAATTGATCAGCCTCCCATACTTATTGGGGTTCACGAATATCACAATTCTAGAGAACCATAATCCTATCCAAAGCATGACTACCATGATTAGTTATACAATTATTATTATGTTAAACATAAGAAACAACTTTTAATAGACCCCCCCTCCTTATTTTAGTTTTAAGCAAGAGAGATAAGTCATCCTTAACTCTCCTTCATTATCCTTGGACCTCATCATGGTACCTATATTTTCCTGTGACATTCTAGTAAGCTATATGAATCTTTGGAATATCCATTAACACTAGTTATAATCGATGCTTCACAAGCCTCTTTATCACCTTGTAGTATATATTTTAATCCTACTCTTATATGTGTGTTAGGAGATGAACTCGTAAAATTGCACAACATGTAGTTGAATGCATTCTCACTAGGTTGTAGTCCTATGGTGATCCGTCTTGGTAAATGAATCTATATTGGGTTTTTTCACTTCAACATTTTTGCACACATATGGTCTTAATTCATATCAAATGAATGTGATTAGTTTTGTTATTTTCCAACATCTAACATACATATGGTAGAATTTATAACTATTGTCCACATTGGCATTACCTCTTTGATGTAAACATGCTTTCTCTTTGGGTAATATATCTCATACCTTTTTTGTAGATCAATACTACATTTTCCATGTATACTAGGATTCTATCTGATAGCAAGGTCATTCTGGTAATAGTCAATGTATATAAGGTGTATGTTGTTATATTTGTTTTTATCATCCTCATGTTTCATATTCAATCTTCTATGTATTTTCTTAATGCATGCAAAGCTTAAAGAAACCCATATGTTTGTTCCATTTTTACTGAGAATTTGTCCAAATTCCATGCTATGGCTCCAAGAAGTCTTGTTATTAAACATATAACTATTTTCTTATTTTCTATAAACTTGTGGAGTGAGGGGATTTGTGGTTTATATAAATCTACACTAAATATGGGATACATTATAGTCACTCTTTGATTTGTGGATTCGTTCTAGGTTTTTGACCACTTAATTTCATCTCTTGTAGAGGACCCTTCTTTAAGGTGAACAAAGGGATTAAGCAATACATATTAGTTATGTCAACCTCATTAAGGGTCTTAGTTGAGTTGAAGTTGGGTCTGCCTCAATTATCAACTTAGGTGAGCATGATGTTTAAATCCCTCACTATAACTTCACTCTGCCACAATCTTGTCAATTCTGAGGAGGTTCTTCCTCAGGTAGGTATATATAGGTAACTTATTGATAGTGTAGATGATGGATAGCATGTAGTTATGGTTTACTTGATAGAGAGTGAATATGTAAGATTTTGATTTCACCACACGCATATTTCCATAAAAACCATATGCCTCTAGGTGACACCCTTTTTTATAATTAATGACAAAATTAAACCCCACAATCCAAATGTATCATAACATATTATTTGTATACATGTGTGATTTAGCGATTGCCACAAAGTTAGATCTATGCATATATGCATTTTCCTTCATCAACGTGCAAATCTTGTCATTACATATTCTCCACATGCCATAGATTATATTGATTGTTAATACAACATTTTATGCATTATTAATGATTATGCAAACATCCAAACTCAATGCCTCCTTTTCGGCCTTGGTAAGACCATACTTTCAATCAATTATACTTCTTGGTCCAACGCCTTAGTTACTACAAGGCCATTTTTGTTTTAACTTTACTCATTTTTTTCTTCCTCCATACTGTGATTTTTAACATGTTGTATTCCTCCATACTGTGATTTTCAATGACATGGTGTTCTCTATGTTTTCCAACTCTTTCATTGGATCCACTTGTGTGTATGTCTTCTTCTATGCCTTACAAAAAAATTCCTCCATCTCTACTTATAAAAATATTATCTTTGAATATTTGAAAGGTAAATGTTTTACATGTGTAGTGGTCTTGGTGCTCATTTCATTATCTTACTTTAAACATATACTAGCATCACTACTAACATTTTGGGTTATATCTTCACAATGGCGGTGTTATGTTGAATAGTTTGGATGGAATGGTTCTTGTTTTCCCAAAATCTAGGATAATGTTTCTCTCCCATGTTGTATGTTTCATAGGTGTCGAGGTGGTACCATCCTCATTTAGATCCTTCTCTTCCTCTTCGTTAATCAAATATGATACATGTTTCTGGTTACTTTTCCTTTGTCATGTTGTTTGGCAATGTCTTCATTATGTTTCTTTCCTTTACAGGCTTATTTCTCAATGCATCTAGATATTGCTTCATCTAATCTTCTTGGTTAATGGGCTTCAACTGCATTTCTTAATTCTTTGCATTCTTGACTTGTATGGCCTAGTTTGTCACAATCCATGTATATTTTTATTTAGTAGAGTTGGTTCTTGAGCGAGCATCAGTGTAACTTACAAGTTTGACAAGCATCCCCAAACCTTTTTCCAATAGTTTGAAAGATGCATACATTTTATAGGTGGAGAGGAAATTTTAGAACCGTCATCCATGTGACAATCCTCTCTGGAATTCCCTTTGTATGTTGGAATATGAAGACCACTATAAGAACCAAGCAAAGTATGTTGATCAAACCCTAATCCCCTAGTTGAAAAATCTTTAGACAAAAACCCAACATAAAAAAATCAAAATCGAGTAGAAAATCCAAACAGATCAATCCATGATAAATCTAAACAAGAGTAATGGCCATAAAAACTTTGCAAAATGACATAAAAAAGTGTAGTACTTCAATAAAAACTTTGCAAAATGACATATAAAAGTGCAGTACTGCACATACGAATCATTCCACACGTAAACACTATAGATAACAACTAAATCCTCTCTTTATTTATTTAATCAAAAGGACTACAAGATTATTCATAACCATTGATCCAAAACAATATGGAATGCCTAAATTTATTATAAGTTGTGTAATGTCCCAAGATTTGAGGCCTTGGATAAAATTCAATGAAAAGGGATGATTGAACTACTCATATCACCCAGGTGGACCTCCTTTTCTGGGAGACTTATCTTTGTTATTTGTCAATTAAAACCTAAATAGATTTACTACACGCCTGAGTTATACATTTTTTTTACAATGTGTAGTTTGAGGTTTGCCACTAAAATTACTATTTGATCACTACAATTCTATAATCATCTATGTATAAGATCTTAAGATTACTTAAGATTACTTGACTTTCTAAAGGTATATTCCCCTCAATCATTATGAGTGAAAAATGTAATGGTGCACAATAGTAAACCCCCTAAAAATTAGTCTGCCCTAGGTACACAAAACACTACACCAAAACTACGACATAACAACCCTAAAATTCAAGTTATGACCTCAACCACTCTCAATCACATATAGCTTAAAAATGATGACACCTCATTTACACACTTTTTCATGAACCTCAAGTATATATACCACTCATTTCACCTATTAGTGGAATTTTTGGAAATTTACCACCCTCTTTCTCTTAGATATCATGCATAGTGTCTTGTTTCATGCATAGATGAAGGGGTATCATTCATAGAGTCTTGGTATCGGCCATAGCAAAGTGATATCGGTCATAGCAAGGTGATACTGTCCATAGCAAGGTGATATCGGCCATAGTGAAGTGATATTGGCCACAAGTGAAGGGATATTGATGCAGGGGTTTTGAGTCATTTTTATAGACTGGTTTTGCATACATTTTATGTGTATTTTGGTCATATTTGTGATTAATATCGCATGATTCACTACCTTTAGTCTATAATCTCATTTTGCATCAAATTTACCTTATTTTATCTTATTATGTATAAAAGATCATATTTGTTGGATTTGATTGGTGTTCTTCTCTTCATTTCAGGCAATTTGGATATTTGAATACGTCGATACCATCGACGGATGGTCGATACCATTGACCTGATCACAGTGCATTATCGGAGGAGAGCAACCAGAAGTCGATACCATCGATGGGACTGTCGATGGTATCGAGAGAGTGTCAGCGAGCCAGATTTCCAGATGTCGATATTATCGACCCAAAGTCGATACTATCGACCTTGCCTCAGAAAAATCAGCTTCAACGTCAGATTCCAGAGAAAAGCGACGCCTAAGGCGTCGATACCATCGACACACCGTCGATGGTATCGAGGCAACATCAAAGAGAACCCCAAGAATCACGCAAGTGTCGGTGCCTCATGCAGGTCGATACCATCAACCCGCGTTGATGGTATCGATGCTGTCAGATCAAGTTTTGCTAAAGATCATGTCTAATCATACGGTGGTGATTTTTTGGTGACCTAAAGTGGTGCATATACCTAAGTATGGTGGTCTGAAGCAATCTATCAAATCATTAGTTGTCAGACAAGTCTCAAGAAGGAGAGGAGAGAAGAACAGAGCTGAGAGTTATGCCTCGATCGTTCCGAGAGCCGCAGAAGACGTTTCCCACTGCCGAAAGGCTGTAGATGCTCATCCTACACTGGGGAATGCCCAGACCTCCTCCGTTCAGGGGTTTACATTACATCTATTCACGTTTCCCATATGTTTTCCCTTTCTCTCATCATGTCTTTCATTGAGATGAGCTTGCGAGGCTAATCCCCTTTATCTTTAGGACTGGGAGTAGCCCGAGTAAGCGTTGTATGAAAGTTTCAACATAGTTATCATAATTTGTCTCTAAAATCCATGGTATGATTTTGTTTTCTCCATTATATCATTATGATTGATCACCCTAATGATAATCTAATCCCTTTAATTACTTTGAAAGAAGAATTAACAGTTGAAAAGAGACGAATATCACATTAACTAATAAATCCTTTGAACAAGGTGATGTACAGTTAATGGTGGAAACCCATAGTGTGATCTTCATTCACCTAGTTTAGGGTATAGGTTACTACAACCGTAGAACAGACCTAGATTTAGGTAGTGAATTGTATCGCGATAGCGAACAATTATGACTACAGGCCACTACCTGGAATAGGAGACGAATTAGGATAATTGTGTAGGAATTAGTACAATGAGAAGTTGTGGTGAAACCGCCATCCTAAAGATTCCATCTTTAATTGATTAAACCAACCATTTAATCGATTGTTTTTCTTTCTTTAAAAAAGTTTGTTTTCTTTTTCAATCAACTCTCAAACCATTTTAATCGGTCTAGCTGATTGCGAACAGTTAGTAGTAGTATACCAAAAATCCGTTCCCTGAGTTCGACTCGGGCCTCACAAAGGCCTATATTACTTTGGCGCGTGCACTTGCGTTTTATGCACAGTAAATTCGTGTCAAGTTTTTGGCACCATTGTCGGGGAACGGAAATTTTCGGCACTACGAGGGCTGCAAGCGGCCACTCTAGGCCACATTTTTTTTAAATTTTAAATTCTGGAAATTAATCATCTATCTTTTATAATCTGTAATCGTCTAGCACTGTGTCTAATTAAATTTATTACTATGCAGGTACTCGTGCATGGTGAGTACGTGTAGCACAGACTACGTACAGTCATCGTTGGAGGTCCCATTTTTTGGATCAGACTACGAGGAGAATGACACCCAAAATCAACTCGAGAATGAGAATTCAGATTCTGAACCCGAAGCAATGGCTGAGGAACAAACAATTTGGGAGAAGATCAAGGCTTCTTCCTCCTCTGCATCTAAGGGGCCAATTAAGAAGCAGGCCATCAACATTCCTAACTACAAAATTGACCCAGACCTAATCAATTTGGTCAAGTCTAATGCATTTCATGGGCTCAAAAATGAAGATCTAGTGACCTACATCAGCACATTCGTGGAAAAGTGTGATATGATAAAGATTGACAGGTTCCCGCAAGAGTCACTCTACCTAAAACTTGTTCCCAGTTCTTTAGTGGGCAATGCTTGGGAATGGCTGCACAATCTGGATGACAAGTATGTTGAATCTTGGGATCACATGGTTTAGGTGTTCTTTGAGAGGTTCTTTTTGCCTGAAAAGACAAACGATCTAGTGAGGAAGATACACAACTTCATCCAGTGAGCCGGTGAAACTTATTCTGAAACTTGGGAGTGCTTCCAGATAATGCTGAGGAAGTGTCTACATCACGGCTTAGACAAGGAGAAGCAAGTTAAAATTTTCTACTTCACCCTAAATGAACATGATAGGAGAAATTTGGACTCAGTAGGTTCTGGTTTCTTTTTTAACAACACAGGCACAAGGTGCTGGGATATTCTAAGGAACATGTCCAAAAAGTAGTCTTGGGGTGAAAGAGATGCACCCGAGCAGGTCAGCGTGACACATGAAGCAAAGGCCATCAAAGCGCTTAATGACAATATGGATCTTATAGACAAGAAGATCCTAGAGAAAGAGGACAATGGGTCTGATGATGAAGCACATGCAAAGTATATGCATCAACAGGGATATAGAAATAACAATTATGATTGGAGGATGGAACAAAATTTTCAGAAGCCACAGCCTAGCCTAGAGGAAAAGAACAATGAATTGCTTAGTCAGGTGGTGAAGCAAAATCAGGAATTGATGGTCTCACTCGCCAAGACAGTACAGTCACATGGTGAGTACTTGAACCAGTTTGGGTAGAAGATACAGAGCCATGGTGCACAACTGAGGATGCTAGATACGTCCATAACCCAAATTGCAACTGAGGTGGCTACCATGAAGCAAATCATTCAACAAAAACCAACTCGGAATGCAGAAGCTGCTCAAGTGCATCATCAAGTGAAGTATATATCTATGATTAAGGAGATAGAGCCCCCGGTGGGGGAGGTCCATGAAAAGGGCAAAATGCATTTTGAAACGGAGGCTAAACCCAGGGTGGCATACCCCTGTAGCTTATATGGACTACCAGGAGGATGTCGCCCGTTCAGCAAATCCCACCAAGAACCCATCACAGTCGTACCCACACCTAGGCAAGAGGAGCAGGTGAAGGCCATACTTCGTAGTTGAGCTACTACCACCGAGAAGGATGATCATCTACGAGCCACACCAACCATGAATGATGCACCAAAGCCTACACCAGAGGGTGACATTGAAGCAAGCTTAGGGGAGGAGACCCCAAATAGCCCATATGTGCCACCGCATAAGTGCATAAAGGAGCCAAGCGTGCCATTCCTGGATAGTCTAAAGCTGAGGAAAGAGCAAAGGCACTTCAAGAAATTTCTTGAGATCTTCTGGGAGCTCCACATTAACATTCCATTGGTGGAGGCTATAGAGAAAATTCCTTCATATGGAAGATTCGTGAAAGACATCATCAACAATAAACGGCGGATCAAAGATACATATGTTGTGTTTGTTGATGAAACAGTGAGTTCTATAATCCAAGGAAGGCTGCCAAAGAAGAGGAAAGATCCAGGATGTTTCTACATCCCATGTTCCATAGGTGGCCAAATTTTTCCACAAGCACAGTGTGACTCAGGGGCAAGCATTAATCTTATGCCACTTGCTACTTTTCAAAAGTTGGGATTGAAGAAGCCAACACAAACTTCCATGACAATTGAGTTGGCGGATGGATCCATTATAAAGCCACAAGGTATATGCGAAGATGTGCTAGTCAAGGTCGACAAATTCATCTTCCCTATTGACTTTTTGGTCATGGACATGGATGAGATGGAAGGAGGTGAGATGCTATTGGGAAGGTCATTCCAAGCTACAGCTGATGTAATCACTGCGATTGGGCGAGGTTACTTGACACTTGGGATTGGTGATGATAGAGTTGAATTTAAATTGCCAAATGAATCATTAGAGACATCCCTTGACAACCCAGGTTAAAGGTATCTTTATGTCAAGCCTAGGACATTAAACAAGGGTGCTTGTTGGGAGGCAACCCAACTATAGGTTTATTTTATGTTTGGTTATGGTCTTTCATGTTGATGTACTTAGTTTTTTCTTAGGTTTTGATAATTTTTGTAAAAATGGTACCCTAACTCGAGTTTTGAAGTGTGCAGAATTTTAAGGTCAATACTATCGACATCCCTGTCGATAGTATCGAGTTTGGATTAGTAAACGCTGAGAAAGAGTCGATACCATCGACCCTAGTGTCGATAGTATCGAGATCCCAGAAGATTTTCAGAAAAATTGGTGACAGAGATATCGAGTATCGACACTTTTGATTTCCCAGGATTTTAGATACATCGGTACACCAAAATTGCTGATCCTGAGTCAATACCATCGACCTTGGTGTTGATGGTATCAACACATGTAGGACAACTACATAAAACAAGCCGTAAAAGGTGTTGAAATGAGAGTTTTTCGCACCATTTTTTTGCAGAGCAAATAAGGATGAAGCAAGTCACGTCTTAGAACCCCTAAGACACAAAAATGGGCCACCAAAAAGAGGAAGATAGCAAGCATATTCAAGCTTTTCCGCCTGTTCCGCCTCTTAAGTGGGTCACCATTGTTCCGCCTCTTAAGTGACATAGTTATCATAATTTTCTCTAAAATCCATGGTATGATTTTATTTTCTCCATTATATCATTATGATTGATCACCCTAATGATAATCTAATCCCTTTAATTACTTTGAAAGAAGAATTAACGGTTGAAAAGAGATGAATATCACATTAACTAATAAATCCTTTGAATAAGGTGATGTACAGTTAATGGTGGAAACCCAGAGTGTGATCTTCATGCACCTAGTTTAGGGTATAGGTTACTATGACCGTAGAACCGACCTAGATTTAGGTAGTGAATTGTATCGCGAAAACGAACAATTCTGACTACAAGCCACTACCTGGAATAGGAGACGAATTAGGATAATTGTGTAGGAAATAGTACAACGAGAACCTGCGGTGAAACCTCCATCCTAAAGATTCCATCTTTAATTGATTAAACCAACCATTTAATCGATTGTTTTGTTTTCTTTAAAAAACATTGTTTTCTTTTTCAATCAACTCTCAAACCATTTTAATTGGTCTAGCTGATTGCGAACAGTTAGTAGTAGTCTACCAAAAATTCGTTCCCTGAGTTCGACTCAGCCCTCACAAAGGTCTATATTACTTTGGCGCGTGCACTTGCATTTTATACACAATAAATTCATGTCAAATTTTTGGCACCATTGCCGGGGAACGGAAATTTTCGGCACTACGAGGGCTGCAAGCGGCCACTCTAGGACACATTTTTTTAAAATTTTAAATTCTGTAAATTAATCGTCTATCTTTTATAATCTGTAATCGTCTAGCACTGTGCCTGATTAAATTTATTACTGTGCAGGTACTAGTGCATGGTGAGTACGTGTAGCACAGACTACGCACAATCATCGTCGGAGGTCCCATTTTTGGGATCAGACTACGAGGAGAATGACACCCAAAATCAACTTGAGAATGAGAATTCAGATTATGAACCCGAAGCAATGGCTGAGGAACAAACAATTTGGGAGAAGATCAAGGCTTCTTCCTCCTATGCATCTAAGGGGCCAATTAAGAAGCAGGCCATCAACATTCCTAACTACAAAATTGACCCAGACCTAATCAATTTGGTAAAGTCTAATGCATTTCATGGGCTCAAAAATGAAGATTCGGTGACCTACATCAACACATTCGTGGAAAACTGTGATATGATAAAGATTGACAGGTTCCCGCAAGAGACACTCTACCTGAAACTTTTTCCCAATTCTTTAGTGGGCAATGCTTGGGAATGGCTGCACAATCTGGATGACGAGTACGTTGAATCTTGGGATTACATGGTTTAGGTGTTCTTTGAGAGGTTCTTTTCGCCTGAAAAGACAAATGATCTAGTGAGGAAGATACACAACTTCAACCAATGAGCCGGTGAAACTTATTATGAAACTTGGGAGCGCTTCCAGATAATGTTGAGTAAGTGTCCACATCACGGCTTAGACAAGGAGAAACAAGCTAAAATTTTCTACTTCACCCTAAATGAACATGATAGGAGCAATTTGGACTCAGCAGGTTCTGGTTTCTTTTTTATCAACACAGGCACAAGGTGCTGGGAGATTCTAAGGAACATGTCCAAAAAGTAGCCTTGGGGTGAAAGAGATGCACTCGAGCAGGTCGGCGTGACACATGAAGCAAAGGCCATCAAAGCACTTAATCACAATATGGATCTTATAGACAAGAAGCTCCTAGAGAAAGAGGACAATGGGTCTGATGATGAAGTACATGCAAATTATATGCATCAATAGGGATATAGAAATAACAATTATGATTGGAGGATGGAACAAAATTTTCAGAAGCCACAACCTAGCCTAGAGGAAAAGAACAATGAATTGCTTAGTCAGGTGGTGAAGCAAAATCAGGAATTGATGGGCTCACTCGCCAAGACAGTACAGTCACATGGTGAGTACTTGAACCAGTTTGGGCAGAAGATACAGAGCCATGGTGTACAACTGAGGATGCTAGAGACGTCCATAACCCAAATTGCAACTGAGGTGGCTTCCATGAAGCAAATCATTCAACAGAAACCAACTCAGAATGCAGAAGATGCTCAAGTGTATCATCAAGTGAAGTATATATCTATTATTAAGGAGATAGAGCCCCCGGTGGGGGAGGTCCATCAAAAGGGCAAAATGCATTCTGAAACGGAGGCTAAACCCAGGGTAACATGCCCCCGTAGCTTATATGGACTACCAGGAGGATGTCGCCCATTCAGCAAATCCCACCAAGAACCCATCACAGCCATGCCCACACCTAGGCAAGAGGAGCAGGTGAAGGCCATACTTCACAGTGGAGCTACTACCACCGAGAAGGATGATCATCTACGAGCCACACCAACTGTGAATGACATGCCAAAGCCTACACCAGAGGGTGACATTGAAGCAAGCTTAGGGGAGGAGACCCCAAATAGCCCATATGTGCCACCGTACAAGCGCATAAAGGAGCCAAGCGTGTTGTTCCTGGATAGTCTAAAGCTGAGGAAAGAGCAAAGGCACTTCAAGAAATTTCTTGAGATCTTCTGGGAGCTCCACATTAACATTCCATTGGTGGAGGCTATAGAGAAAATTCCTTCATATGGAAGATTCGTGAAAGACATCATCAACAATAAACAGCAGATCAAAGATACATATGTTGTGTGTGTTAATGAAACAATGAGTTCTATAATCCAAGGAAGGTTGTCAAAGAAGTGGAAAGATCCAGGATGTTTCTACATCCCATGTTCCATAGGTGGCCAAATCTTTCCACAAGCACAGTGTGACTCAGGGGCAAGCATTAATCTTATGCCACTTGCTAATTTTCAAAAGTTGGGATTGAAGAAGCCAACACAAATTTCCATGATAATGAGTTGGCGGATGGATCCATTGTAAAGCCACAAGGTATATACAAGGATGTGCTAGTCAAGGTCGACAAATTCATATTCCCTGTTGACTTTGTGGTCATGGACATGGATGAGCTGGAAGGAGGTGAGATGCTATTGAGAAGGTCGTTCCAAGCTACAACTGATGTAATCACTGCCATTGGGCGAGGTTACTTGACACTTGGGATTGCTGATGATAGAGTTGAATTCAAATTGCCAAATGAATCATTAGAGACATCCCTTGACAACCCAGGTTAAATGTATCTTTATGTCAAGCCTAGGACATTAAACAAGGGTGCTTGTTGGGAGGCAACCCAATATATGTTTATTTTATGTTTGGTTATGGTCTTTTGTGTTGATGTACTTAGTTTTTTCTTAGGTTTTGATAATTTTTGTAAAAATGGTACCCTAACTCGTGTTTTGAAGTGTGCAGAATTTTAAGGTCAATACTATCGACACCCCTATCGATAGTATCGAGTTTGGATTAGTAAACGCTGAGAAAGAGTCGATACCATCGACCCTAGTGTCGATAGTATCGAGATCCCTAAAGATTTTCAGAAACATTGGTGACAGAGATATCGATACCATCGACACCCATGTCGATAGTATCGACACTTTTGATTTCCTAGGCTTTTAGATACATCGGTACACCAAAATTGCTGAGCCTGAGTCGATACCATCGACCTTGGTGTCGATGGTATCGACACCTGTAGGACAGCTACATAAAATAGGTCGTCAAAGGTGTCGAAATGAGATTTTTTCACACCATTTTTTTTTGCAGAGCAAATAAGGATGAAACAAGTCACGTCTTAGAACCACTAAGACACAAAAATGGTCCACCAAAAAGAGGAAGATAGCAAGCATATTCAAGCTTTTCCGCCTGTTCCGCCTCTTAAGTGGGCCACCGTTGTTCCGCCTCATAAGTGGGAATGTTGACTATGAGGCCATAGTCATATTCAAGATTAGGGGGGGGGAGATGGAATAGTTTCTATCTTTTATTTCCTTTTGTTTTTAACAATTTTCTTAGTTTTTAGGATCAACATGCTATCTAGTGTATCTGTGGATGTCTAATGTAATGTGTCATCTCTATGCTTTTCACATGGGAATTAGGGGTGCGAAATTTGAACATATTTAAAAAAAAATTAGGAAGTTGTAAGTTGAACTTGTTTGAAATTGAGCACTTAACCTATGAAAATAATTAGGTTTGTCAACTTTAAAACATAAGATCATAACTGTACATCTGTATGATTTAAGAAATGTGGACAGACATGGATGTTGAGCCTAAACTGACCAAATGGTAATGGGACTTTAATCGAAAGTGAGAGAGAGAAACCCTTTGATTTATTGTTACATAGGTCAGTAAAGAGGGAAATATAATCTATTCCAATGGTTTTGTACATTAGTCTTGTGATCTATCCATTTCATTTCATTCAATATCCACCATAAGAATTGGAAGCACTTATAGTTTTTCATCTCTTGATTGCATGACATGTAGATAGGATTTCATTGTAGCTAGATTTTGCATCTCTGCAGTCACACATTCTCAAGTGCATGTCATTATAGTTGCATTTTGCATACTCTAGAGAATATAGGACTTTTTGTACCTTATTTCTTCTAGAAAATAAGAAAAGCAGGAAAATTGTTCTATACGCTCTAAAAAGTAATTTGTAAGGCATCAATGATGTTAGCTAAGTGGAAATAAGCCCAAAAAAAAATTTGTGAATGTTCTTCTAGTCAATTGAAAAATGAGGGCTTGAAAAAAAAAGAAAAAAAGAGAAGAAATGTAAGTAAAAAAAGAAGGAGAGGGAGAAAGGAACTTGTTTCACCTGCATGTATACATAAAGAAAAGAGGAATAAGCACATAATGTAGTTTTCGTAGTCATTCCATCTCATCTTGAGATAAAATGATAGTGCATGCATCATTATACCTAAAATTTAGGCATTAGGTCATTTTCATATGCATATGCATTAGTTAGGTCATTTTGTTGATTTTGCATGATAAAACTATTTGGTGCTTCTCTTTCTTCCACATCCGCCCATTTCATCCACCCGTTGCTCAAAATGGTAGGCCACCAATGATTATCTCCTCATTATTGTATACCAAGAGTTCTGCTTCCATTTAGGTAGTAGTTAAGACTTGAGCAACGTAGATAGGAGATCACAAGATGCACTAAGTCTGAATCGGAGGAATTCATTATATCAATCGCTTTATTTGATAGTGTTTGATGATCTTGGGGTGGACATTTCTTATGGACGATCATTGTCACCTTTAGGGTAGTTATCATTTTGTGGTCAGTAAGGGCCAGCATGTGCATGATAGGTGGGAGTCATATTGAGCTGTCTTTTATGCTAATATGTTCTTTAGTTGACTCTCACAATTCTATTCTACAGTTTTGTGCTCGAGGACGAGCAATGTTCAAGCTTAGGGGAGTTTGATGCAGGGGTTTTGAGTCATTTTTATAGACTGGTTTTGCATACATTTTATGTGTATTTTGATCATATTTGTGATTAATATCGCATGATTCACTACCTTTAGTCTATAATCTCATTTTGCATCAAATTTACCTTATTTCATCTTATTATGTATAAAAGATCATATTTGTTGGATTTGATTGGTGTTCTTCTCTTCATTTCAGGCAATTTAGATATCTGAATACGTCGATACCATCGACCTGATCATAGTGCATTTCCAGAGGAGAACAACAAGAAGTCGATACCATTGATGGGACTATCGATGGTATTGAGAGAGCGTCAGCAAGCCAGATTTCGAGATGTCGATACTATCGACCCAAAGTCGATACTATCGACCTCGCCTCAGAAAAATCAGCTTCAGCATCATATTCTAGAGAAAAGTGATGCCTAAGGCATCGATACCATCGACACACTATCGATGGTATCGAGGCAACATCAGAGAGAACCCCAAGAATCGCACAAGCGCCGGTGCCTCATGCAAGTCGATACCATCGACCCGCGTCGATGGTATCGACGTCGTCAGATCAGGTTTTGCTAAAGATCATGTCTAATCATACGGTGGTGATTTTTTGGCGACCTAAAGTGGTGCATATACCTAAGTACGGTGGCCTGAAGCAATCTATCACGTCATTAGCCACCGGACAAGTCTCAAGAAGGAGAGGAGAGAAGAACAGAGCCGAGAGCTATGCCTCGATCGTTCTGAGAGCCGCAGAAAACATTTCCCATTGCCGAAAGGTTGTAGATCGCTCATCCTACACTAGGGAATGCCCATATCTCCTCCGTTCAGGGGTTTACATTACATCTATTCACGTTCCCATATGTTTTCCCTTTCTCTCATCATGTCTTTATTTGAGATGAACATGTGGGGCTAATCCCCTTTATCTTTAGGACTGGGAGTAGCCCAGGTAAGCGTTGTATGATAGTTTTGACATAGTTATCATAATTTGTCTCTAAAATCTGTGGTATGATTTTGTTTTCTCCATTATATCATTATGATTGATCACCCTAATGATAATCTAATACCTTTAATTACTTTGAAAGAAGAATTAATGGTTGAAAAGAGACGAATATCACATTAACTAATAAATCCTTTGAACAAGGCGATGTACAGTTAATGGTGGAAACCCAGAGTATGATCTTCATGCACCTAGTTTAGGGTATAGGTTACTACGACCCTAGAACCGACCTAGATTTAGGTAGTGAATTGTATCGCGATAGTGAACAATTCTGACTACAGGACACTACCTGGAATAGGAGACGGATTAGGATAATTGTGTAGGAATTAGTGCAACGAGAACCTGTGGTAAAACCGCAATCTGAAAGATTCCATCTTTAATTGATTAAACCAACCATTTAATCGATTGTTTTGCTTTCTTTAAAAATTTTTGTTTTCTTTTTCAATCAACTCTCAAACCATTTTAATCGGTCTAGCTAATTGCGAACAGTTAGTAGTAGTCTACCGAAAATCTTTTCCCTGAGTTTGACTCGGGCCTCACAAAGGCCTCTATTATTTTGCCGCGTGCACTTGCATTTTACGCACGGTAAATTCATGTCAGATATCGACTACAAGTGTGGGGATATAATGCCTGAGTGGTGAGGTATCATGCATGGTGCTAAGGATCAAGAAGGAGCTTAAGTCTTAACCCTAAGGTGAGACCATGATCATCTTCAACCTTGGATTAAAGAATGGATTTAGGGTTGAGATATTCCCTTCTTTTCTTCTTCACCAAATACTTATCCATGGTGATTATTTGCCTATATAGGAGTTCTGAAGCTCATATTCAACCTTAGGAATGTGAACCTTTGGAGATTGGATCTTTGTAGTTGTTCTTGAGGCGGGTTATATAACTTGAACCCAATTATGTTATTATTCACTTTCAATTCTGTTGAATTTGTTGAGTTACTTTCAATTTCGAATTCTCTTGCATAATTGATGATTCCATGAGTTTTAATAGTGACATGGGACTGTTTTCCATGAACTATAATAGTAAGGATAAGAGTCTAGAGGTTGATGATGATGACATCATCATGTCCCAACCCGATATTTGGTTGAAGCACCACTAACCCGATATGGTGAGGTGAATACACCCCTAGCACGATACAATGAGGATGTATATACTTTATACACGATATGATCATGAAGAATACACCTTGTGAATGATATGGTGTCAAGCATACACCATGTGCACGATATGAGGTCAAGTATACACCTTATGCATGACATGAAGTCAAGTATACACTCTAAATCTGATATGACAAACCCTAGATGATGGATAACTCGATATAGTGATGGGTGTATACCTCATGGATGATATGAGTGACGCATACATACACCTTGTGCACAATATGGTGTCAAGCATACACCTTGTGCACGATATGAAGTCAAGCATATACTTTATGCACGACATGGTGTCAATTGTACACCCTAACCCGATATGGTGTTGAAACCCTAGATGGTGATATGAAACCTGATATACCTTAGAACTCCACACCCCTATCATTGTGTGTAAGGGGTTGATTGTGAAGGGTTCAACCAGTTGTCTATCGTGTCACTCAACACATTATATGATTGATCCCTTAAAGGCATGAAAAAGTATGAGCATAAGGGTCTAACCCGATATGGTAACCTGATAAGGTAACCCCATATGGTGAGGTGATTATGTCTCTAACACGATACCATGATGAAGCCCATACCTTATGAATGATATGATGGTGAAGTGCACACCTTGTGCATGATATGGTATCAAGTATACACCTTATACACGATATGAGGTCAAGCACTCACCTCATACACGATATAGATCTAACTTGAGATGACAAACCCTAAATGTGGGATAACCCAATATGGTTGCACGATATGGCAATGGGGGATACCCCTTATACACCTTATGGTGATGA
Source organism: Alisma plantago-aquatica (assembly GCA_963693085.1). NCBI lineage: Eukaryota > Viridiplantae > Streptophyta > Magnoliopsida > Alismatales > Alismataceae > Alisma > Alisma plantago-aquatica. The sequence goes on from OY856409.1 coordinate 1,769,327,091, forward strand.
AGATACGCCTCATGCCCGATCTGGATGCATGATATGGTGTTAAGGTTACACCTCAAGCATGATATGAAAGCATGATATGGTGTTAAGTACACACCTTTATGCCCAATATGGTGAAAGCATCTCAATTCAATGTACTTGATGGAGTAACACATGAATTGTGTTATGTCAAGTAATACATTAATACATAAAGAGTTTAATGCATTGTGTTAAGTGTGGGCCAATGTACCTTGAGAGAAGGATTGAGCCAATTTAATAAAGTATGATGCAAACAACATCCTAATGAGGATAAGAGAGAAACTTTTACATGTGTGATAATCATGTTAATGAGCATACATTGATACTCCTAGTATGAATGGAGTATGAATTAGGGTTTGATTCTTGATAATATGATCTTGAATCCTTAATTTGTTAATAAGGGTAAAACCCTAACCCTAATGAAGGGTGATGATATAATTTGAAACTCTAATTGATTAATAAGGGGAAAACCCTAACCCTAATGAAGGGTGATGGTATGCACTTGCAACCCTAATCAGTTAGAATGAGAAACCCTAACCCTAATAATGGGAAGGATGTATTTCTCTTATATCGCATAGTGATGATGTTAATCTGAAACCCTATTCGGTTAGAATGGGAAATACTAACCCTAATAATGGGAAGGATATATGTCTCTTGCATTGCATGGTGATGTCATATACTGCAAGTGTTTTTATCATGAAGTCTGATGAATGCATATTCGTCAGGAATTTCAATTACCATCTTGGGTCGAATTCGACTCAATACATTCAACTTCATTTACTAAATATCAATGTGTGCAAAATTACTTAACTGATCCAACTATCATGATTTTAACTAAATTTATGTTAATTTGATGCATGCCTTGATAAGGTTGAACAATCAAACCATTTCGAGTGGGACCCACCTTTCTCATCCTGGGTTTCAACCGATCGGTTTCATCCATTCGGTCTCACCAAATGGTTTCATCTATTCGGTCTCACCATTAGGTCTCACCAAATGGTTTCATCCATACGGTCTCAAGACCGAATGGACGTGTCCATGTCAAGACCATTTGGAGCTGGGTCTGTGAGACCGTTTGAGGAATTTCAGTCTGCGAGACTGTTTGAGAAGTTACGGTCTAAGAGACCGTTTGAAGGGTTTTGGTCTGCGAGACCGTTTGGAGGCAGGAACATGGGACCGTTTGGATGTCGAGGTCGCGTAGACCGAATGGATAAATTCAAAGACCGTTTGGAAAATGCTAAACGCAAAACCGTTTGGAGGTCTGCATTCGGTTTCCAAACTAGATGAAACAGGCATGCATATGTCAAACTGTTTGAGCAACCAATTCAAGACCGAACGGCCAATTGTTAATTCAAAACCGAATGGAACTTACAAAGACAGTTTGTTGATCATTAGCACATGAAGACCATTTGCATTATATGCATGCAAACCATTTGGAATAATCAATTGAAAAGACCGTTTCAGCTATACGTGAATACCGAATGGACACCTGCTACAAAATTGAATGCCTTGAGATCGTTTGCACTCGCACGTTTATATGATACTGTTTGGATCAGATGGCATGAAGATCGTTTGCTGCCACAATGTGAAGACCGAATGGATGGCAAAGCTATGAAACTGTTTGCCTATCATTTGCCCAAGACTGTTTGCCAATACAAATCTGCATGGGACCATTTGCATGCAACTACGTACGAGATTGTTTGATAAAAGACAAATTTGCATGGGATCGTTTGCATGCCACCACATGGAAGACCGTATGATAAAGCTGAACTCGCTAAACCATTTTCTGTTGAGAACACAAGACCGAATGGCTTACTATTCGAAACCGTTTGGTTGAAAACATCACATGCATGCAAACCGGATGGAAAAGGGAATGCATGCAAACTGTGAGCAATATCCACATGAAGACCAAGCAGCAAAACTGAATGGCCTAATGGCATGAGGATCGAATGATCATGTGAATAACATTTGAGAAGCATGCAAAGCACAAGACCGAATGAACCAAATCACACGTAGACCGTTTACTCAAAAGCTGTGAAGACCGTTAGTTGCTAGTATATGCAAACTGAATGGAGTGAAACCCGCATGCAATGAAGACCGAATGGAAAGAGTTGACAGTTTGCTGATTTGCATGAAATCGAATGAGCAAGGCTACGTGAAGACCGTTTGAAGCTGCCGGCGCGGAGACCATTTGGTGCTTCCGAATCATTTGATAAAGGAAGAAAATCAAGATCGAATGGACCTGCTATGAGGACTATTTGCTCTAGTGGAAATCAAGACCAAATGATAAAGTAAAAGCATAAAACCGTTTGGAGACATGCATGTAAAGTCAAAACCGTTTGGTTATATACAGCAAACCGTTTGAGGAAAAATATCTCCGGACCGTTTGGAATCACACCAAACTGGTGAAGGCCAGATCTGTGCCTATAAATAGGAGTAGCAGGGTCTTTATTTGGGCATCGGTTCTGGGACGCTGATAGGCTACCTGTACACAAGTCTGATCTAGATCCAGTGTCGTGCATGCCAGTTTCATTCCACCTACTCCCTGTGTTGCAACCAAGGAGACTGAGAAGAGAAGGAAGACGGAGTGAGGGAGACTGTCCGGTCTATCTTGGCATCTCCCGTTCACATCCAGATATGCCCCGACACGACGTAGAAGGCCGCATCATACTCACCAAGATGTGACTACCTTCTGCACCAAGTTCATGGTGGATTTCTCTCTCTTTCTTATTCTTCTTTTTGCTCACATCATGAGCGAGTAGTACCTTTTCGCTGGGGTTTGGGGACTAACCCCGTTGCCCATGCAATCATGTTCTTTTGTTAAATTTTCCATGGCAATTTATATAGCTTATCATTTTGCTATTAATTGGTGTGTTTGTAATTGATTATCTACTTGCTTTCATCTTGTTCTTTCCTATATTGCGAAATCTTCTATATGTGGGATGGAATGGCGGTTTACAAAGTTTGACTCCTTGATTAGAACTTCCAATATGATTCCTTGAGGTCGTAAGTGTATGATCTATGAGGGGACGAGACATCTAGCCTACAATGACACTTCTATGATCTAAATATCCCTCAGGGAGGACCATAGCCTTAGTTGGATTTTGTATCATCTTTGTTTATCATCGATGTTAGTTTGTAGATCTATCACCTGCTTACTTATCGATTAATGCAGTTGACTCCCAAACTAGAAATAGAATGGGATTTCTTCGAGGTCGTAAGTGTATGATTTATGAGGGGACAAGCCATCTAGCCTTCGGTGACACTTCTATGTGTCTAACACCTGTATAGGGGGCCTACAACCTTCGTTGGATTTTTGTATTTTCAAAGTCATAAGTAAGTGATCCGGTTGGTGACGAGACATCTGATGCCAAAGGTGATGCTTACGCGAACCTAACACCCGTATGGGGGGTTCTGCAGCAGCTCTATTTGGATCGTTTTATCTTGCCTGGATTGTTTGCGTTGGGATGTGTTTGCATGTATAGCGGTGGTGAAACTCGATACCATCCCAGCGATTCCATATCATTGATCTAAATCCTACTTAAATTATGCTCTTTTACTTTCTTGCATTTAGTTTAATTAACCTCAACCAAATCAATAGTTTTAAATATTAGTCTTACTAAGAGCTAGACTTGACTGACAAGGATTCTTAAAAATGTTGTCCTTTGGGTTCGATCCTTAACTATACTGCGATAAGACTCGTCTGCTTGCGGGTGGTATTATTGCACATTGGTTTTGGTAAAAGCTCAGGGATTTCAACCCAGAGTGAGTTTGTTAGTGCAATAAAATACCACGTCAAATTCTGGCACCGTTGTCAGGGACAACAGAATCAGTTAGTTAAATCTAGTTCTTTTGAGGCTAATCTAGGATTTCAATTTTCTTTTGGTATAATCGATCATCTACTCGAATTTTGACCCTACTTTGTGGTTCTCACTTTTGAAATATTTCTATTTTAGGTACAACCCAAGGCATAGTGCATGCGCCGTTCGGACAGCCCCAGACTAATAGCGAGCTTTGATCCCGAGATAGACAGAACTTTTCATCGTCAGATCAGAGAAAATCAAGCAATGATGGTTCAAGAAGAAGAAGTAGTGCGAAGGGTGGCTCAAGCCATCAATGCGTAGAGAGAGAGGCTCATGCAAGAAGCCAAAGCCGTAGTTCAAGAAGAAATCCTAGCGGCACAAGCAGTAGCGCAAGAAGTTGAATGGAAAAAGGATCGTAGAGAGTTCTCAATCCCAAAAGCTGCGAATGTTCATCATCCAATACTACCTCCCCCCATCAATGCTGCCAATTTTGAGATTAGGGCACATTAGATCACCCTGCTTCAGAACAGCCCATTCTACGGTAAACAAGGAGAAGACAGCCAAGAACATCTTCTTACATTCATCGATCTATGTGCCATGACAAAACAAAACAGAGTATCCGATGATGCTATTCGACTTCGTCTCTTCAAGTATTCCCTTGTTGATAGAGCCATAAGTTGGTACAATTCATTTCAAAGTAAAATACCCATCACCACTTGAGAACAACTCCAAAATGTGTTTCTAGAAAAGTTCTACCCTCCATCTCTCACATATGAAATTAGAGGCCGAATAACAAATTTCACTCAAATCCCTAGAGAAACCCTTGCTGAAGCTTGGGACAAATACAAAGAGCTTCTACGCAAATGTCCACACCATGGAATTCCTAAGAATAAACTCATCGAAATTTTCTATAGGGGCGTAGACGACGATATCAAGAGATTCTTAGATTCCTCATCTGGAGGAAACTTCATGCGTCAAAGTTATGACAGCGCATGGAGGGTTATAACCCTTAGAGCTGAAAATCAAGCTAATTGGGGTAGATCTGTGGGTACAGGAGTCTTGAAAGTAGCTATGTATGAAGCTCCTCCCGAGTACAAGTCTATCACTGAAACCCTAAAACTCTTAGTTGCCAAGCAAGACCATATTGAATCATCTCTTACTGCTATTGGAAGAGGACGTTTGTCCACTCGACAACAAGAACAGATCAAGTCAGCTTCATTGTTCTGTGAAGCATGTAAAAGTAATGATCATTCCACATTAGCATGTAATGTTCTTTATGATGTTGTTCTAAGCAACATATGTGGATAAGGAGATAATGGTCAAATGGAAAATCTTAATGTTGTTAATACCATCCCTGGTCAAAGTTACTACAATTTGAATCAGAATAGGAATCATCCAGGATTTCAATATGGAAACCCCTCTGGAGCAGTAAACTCACATCAATTTGGTTCGAACAATCAGCCACGAGGCCCACTAGGATTCCAGTACAATCAACAACAGAATTTTGGAAATCAAGGAAATTTCAAGGGAAACTTTCAGAATAGGAACTTCAATAATTATCAAAACAATTCCTAGTACCAGAGTCTTAACCAAGTTCCTTATCAACAACAAGGACAACAAGAAGGTCCCATCTCTCCTTATGATAAGCTATCAGCCATTGAAAAGATATTGCAAACTCAGCAAACTATGATAGCTAACCAACAAGCTCAGCAGAAGGCTATTGAATCTCAACTAGCTCAACTCGCAGCTAGCATAAAGCCACCTTCTATAGTCTTTACTGGCCAACCCGAGAACAATCCTAAGCATCCTGAAAAGTTGAAGGCAGTCACCACCAGGTCAGGAAAAGACTATTCTGATCCCCTTGTCAAGACCCTTGTGGTTGTTACAGATGAAGATGAACCTGTGATTGTCCAAGACTCAACAACATCAGAATCCCAACCGAAAGAACCAGTAACTACCGATAAGATAAACAAGGAAAGTCTTGAGAAACCTATTGATGAAGAAACTGAAACACCAGAACCTGATATTCATGTATACAAGCCTCGTATACTATTCCCTGCTCATTTAAGGCAAACCAAGCTTGATACTCGGTTCAATAAGTTTAAAGAAGCTATGAAGAAACTTCATGTTGATATACCCTTTTTGTATGCACTGGTTGAGATACCAGCCTGGACAAAGTACTTAAAGTCACTCCTCACCAGGAAATATATAACTAAAGAATATGAGACATTCAAGTTGTAACATCCCTGACCTGGGTTATGTTCTAACCCCAGGAGTTTTTCTTAACAAAGTTGATTATATGCTTGTACTTATCCTGTGAAAAGTAATTAGGGCTCATGAGGAACTTATGTTTCAATTTTGGTCCTGTTTGAACAATGTTAAAGCAATGATTGCTTGTTTTGGACTAAAGTGCAAATTACCCAAGTTGAGGGGTTAACTTGCAAATTGCATATGATAAGATGTTCCTCTGATGTTGAGACATCATAAGGATGAATATGATGTAGTAGTATGGTTTCCACAAGCCTGGACACCAAGATAGAGCTTGTTGGACAATGTTGTGCATTAAAACCTAGTTTTGGAATAAAGTGCAATTTACCCAAAATCTAGGGTTCAATATGCAAATTACCACTTCAACAAGGTCCCTAATGTTTCTTGGCATCATGTAGAGCAAATAAAATGAGAGGGGTGCTTCATTTGAATTAAGTTGGAGGAGAGAGAATCTTGATATTAAAATAATCAAGATTAATGCCTAATTGAAACCCTAATTCGATTTAGGGCAAAAATGAATAAAAATAATTGAAGGGCTTTTAACCAAAATGTTTTGGGTTGATTTTGAATAAGGATGGACGTTCCTTTGCCAAGATAAGAAACGAAAATATCCTAAGTAGGTGAAATTCCACTCACCATTATTATAAGGAAAAGAAAACCCACTCACATATGGATATTAATATAATAAGCATTAAGGTGCTTAATTTGATTTTCTTTAAATCATGGATAATGGAGAGGAATAAGAGGCAATGAATATAGCCTCGTCCTTAAGGATTTTTAGGAGAATTTTATGGGGAAGAGGCGGCACCAATTTTGGAATTAAATGCATTTTAATAATGCATTTTCTCTTTCATTGAATTTTTATAAAAAGGCCTTTTCCTAGCCAAATGAAAGGCTATTTCGACCCCACTTCTTCTCTTAGCTTGGAAACCGACCAAGGAAGCTAGGGAGGACCAGGAGGACGAACCCCAACCTTTGGGTAAGCTCTTGAACTTCGTTCTCCTTGATTTCATGGTGGAAATCGAAAATAAATTATGGATTCCTTCTTATTTCGATCTCCTCTTCAACCCTATCCAACTTTTTCAATCAAAAGATTGAGGACGAGCCTAGGGGGTTTCAAGAGCTTCATCCACCATTAATGGCGTGATCTTGGAGCTTTGGAGCTCAATTGGAGGCGGGTTTTATAACTCAAACCCTTAAACATTGCTATTGCATCAATTCTCTATGCTTTGTTGATTGATTTCTTCAATTTGATACACACTTTGTTTCTTTGCTGCAATTTCCATCAAGAACGGTTGCTGTTCTTGGTTGTTCGAAGGAAGGGGATGATGAAATCATCCTAGATGCTTATCCAAAGAAAATTACCAAGCAAAACCGTTTTGATAGCTACTCCAAATCGTATTAATTTGATTGGCTATGCGGTTTCAGCAAATCGTTTAAGGGCAAACGGTTTGAAACCGTTTGAGAGCAAACGGTTTCAAGACCGTTTGAGATGGTTGACCAAGCGTTGAACGTTTGGGAATTTTGTTCCTAATTATGTAGTCTGATAACCCTCCAAATTTGAGGGATTAAATCCAAAGGAATTGCGAGTTGAAGGCCAATCAATTAGGCAATCGGATTGAATTATGTGCTGATTTTCAACCTGATTAACTTGACCTGGTTGAGCAAACGGTTTCAAGACCGTTTGAGATGGTTGACCAAGCATTGACCGTTTGGGATTCCTGTTCATAATTATGTTTATTAATAACCCTCCAAATTTGAGGGATTAACTCCAAAGGAATCGTGAGTTGAAGCCTAATCAATTAGGGAAACCTAACTGGATTAAGTGCTGATTTTCAATCTGATTTAATTGAACTTTTTGGGCAAACGGTCTCAAGACCATTTGAGTGCGTTGACCAAGCATTAACAGTTTGGTATTACTGTTCCTAATGATGTGATATAATGACTCACCGAATTTGAGGGATTAACTCCCAAGGAATCATGAGTTGAAGGCTATTCAATTAGGCAAACCCTAATTGAAAACAGTGCTGAAATTCCAATGAGTTAAGTTGAGATTTTGGGTTGATTAGCCCAAACGGTTTCAAGACCGTTTAGGGATCACCCAAACGGTCTCAAGACCGTTTGGGGGTCACCCCAAGACCGTTTGGAGGTCTGGGGTCAAGTATAGTGGACCAATTGAAGGTCCAAAGGTACTAATCATATTGCAATGTAGTGTTGATTTGTTGATCAACTCGATAGACCAATCCATGATGATTTTTCACTAGAATCCAAAGGTTGGATGGGACAAACGGTCTCAAGACCGTTTGGAGCTCATCCAAACGGTCTCAAGACCGTTTGGTGGTCACCCAAGACCGTTTGGAGGTCTAGGGTTGAGTATGGTTAGGTGTTTGAAGGTCTAAAGGTACCAAGTTGTTATACAATGCAATGCTGATTTGGTGATCAATCCAATGATCCAAACCTTAATTGCATGGCTTGGATTTGAGTGATATGATGGGAAAACGGTCTCAAGACCGTTTGGAGGTCATCCAAACGACCTCAAGACCGTTTGGGGTCAGGTCATACCCAATTTGGATAATGGTTCAATAGTTTCAAAGTAACCAATCTTGCATTGATGAGTGTTGTTGGATCTTCGATTCCAAACCCTAATTCAATTGGATCAAGCCCTAATTGATGACCAATTGAGGGTCAATTGAGGGTCAAATTAGTTGAAGGTTGACCTATTAAACTCAATTGAAGTATGAGCATAGGTCCAATTGATGATTGGTTCCATCAATTCAATGGTTGAAGGTCCAATGCAATCAATTGAAACACAATTAGTAGCATGATTGATGATCAACTTCAAAGATCTAATTGGTGTTTATAAACCCTAATCCCATTGAGATCAGACCATAATTGAAGTCCCAATTGAGGGTTGAGCCATGATTCAAATTATGATTGAGTTGATGATCCAATTGGTTGAAGTTCCATTGATTAGAATTGAGTGTGGTTCAATTTGGTTAATTCAATTGGATACCTCATGTTATTGAAGGTCTAATTGATCAAACCATTTTGAAAACCTAATGTGATTAGGTGGGAGATACCTTTAATGGTACTAGTCATTAATGCATAACAAATGCATGGACCCAATACATGATGTAAACCCTAATTGAGGCTGATTCAATGTATAACCTTAATAAGAGGTTGTCTACATGTGAAATCACTAATTAGGATGTTAGTAAACCCTAGTTGAGGGTGTATCCTTGTGAAACCCTAGTGGAGGGTGTATCATTGTGAACCCTGGTTGAGGGTGTAACCTTGTGAAACCCTAGTGGAGGGTGTATCATTGTGAACCCTGGTTGAGGGTGTATCCTTGTGAAACCCTAGTTGAGGGTGTATCATTGCGATTGTTTATAGGCAACTTTATAATAAAGTTATGCCTTTAACTAAGATAAGTCCATATCATGTGAGATAGCTGGACAATTCTAATGTGTGGCCTATGCATTATATGCTAAGGGTGAGTATTCTATGATGGAATGTATTAAGAGGGGAAATACCTTAATACAAGATAAAGTTGGTTAACTCAAGAGGGTCTGAATTAATGAGAAATGGGAAACCCTAACCCTGGTAAGGGAATAGTGGTGTTACCCTTGAATAATGATGATATATATTGTTTTGCATGGTGCTGATATGAAATTGATGTATTATCATCTGTACTAACCATGCAGGTATGATGTGATGATGAACATAGCTAGGTATGAGCTATGACATTTTATGTATTGACATTGTTTATTGGGCCTTATGTGCCATGCTATACCTTATTGCCTAGTATGAGGTAATAAGAGAAGTAATGGGCCTTAAGTGCCATGAGAAGATGTTTATGTAATAAGCATCATATTTACCTTGGTCAGGTGACCTGAAGGTGATAATTACCTGAAAAAGTGGTAATAATGCTCAATGATGAGCTAAGGGTTTGAATACCCAGAACCATATGATTATGGCATTGAGTTGCAAAGGAATGAAAATTCCCAGTATTGAAATGAGGGACTGAGATCCCCATGTCTTATAAAGACTGAGAAGTGATTAATGGAAATAGTACATGTTTTCTTTATAGCATTTGTATTATTAAGTTATGTTTGGAAACTTGGCTGATGCTAAAAGAATATGATAATGTACTTAATTAATCAAGTGATACCATATAATGTAGTTGCCCTGATCACAGATCCATCAGCGTCAGAATTAGGTGAATGGTGAAACAAGTTTACTCGGAACGCATATTTTTGAATATGTGGGGGTAATTGGGCAATTTTATCCTTATGCCCCATAGGCATTGCTACGGGCTATGTCCTATGAACGGAATTGGTTACGGACCATACCCCCAATAAGAGCATGGCTACGGGCCATGACTCCACAAAATAATACTGGGCATTGGCTACGGGCCATATCCTGAAGAGAGTATATGCTATGGGCTATAACTCTAATAGCGATGTTGCCAGTATACCCTGGAAAGCTATCTAGCAGAGACACAAGATGTCCTGCATGTTATCTCGTACTGACCGAGATAGTTGAGGTCATGGGAATCCGGCTCTTCCATTGACCTATGTGTGGTACCGATGCTTTACGTAACCGTGGTCGGTTGGAGTATGAGCGGTATACCTCATCTCCTCAGGGCATAAGTATGATTGTAAAACGTAATCAGCCGTGTAGCATATTTGCTTAGGGTTGAATTGCGAGAATCAATGGTTGATGATACATGGTCTATTATATCATAGTTGGATAAATGATATACATGTTCTTCATATTCCTTCTTAAATGAATGACTTGCTGCTTAATCAAGTTATAATTGAAATGATTGCATAGAGAATACTGCTCTGCATATCTTATTCAATGATTTACCTGCTGTTGAGTAAATATAATTCTACTGCTCAGTGTTATTCCATTATCGGCAATATCAATGTTTCTGGCGGAGTGTTATATCTCTCGCTGGGACAATTTTTATAATTGTCTCACCCCCGTGGGATTAAATTTTTAGGTAACCGCTGACGAAAAGGCAAGGAACCTATTACAGTGGAAGAGCAGCAGCAGCAGTAGCAGGGACAACAGTAAATCCTAGGTGGGGATATGAGCTGTCAAGTTGTATATAGAAAGTCCTATGAGTCGTCTCTGTACTCTCGGGTCCTAGGAGTAATGTTTTGATGGATCGATCTGAGATTTTGGCTTTAAGCCTCGAGGGTTTTATACTACCTGTGTACAATTAATACAGAGTAGTTGATGTTTGTATTCCTAGAGAAGTAATAGTACATGAGATGTATATATGAACCAGGATGTAATATTTTACTTTGGTTCTAAATGAAAGAGTTTTCCTATGAATGGATCTCTTGATAAATGGTTTTAATTTTTAGTGATTTTCAGTAATCCACTGCTAACGATCGCTTCTGCATGTTTTATTATTGCTGACGATGCTTGTTATCTTAAATGATGGCGGGTGTCATCACAGTTTAGTGGTATCAGAGCTCTAGGTTCGCTGAGTCTACAGAGACATAGGATTAAGGTAGTTGAGTCTGTTCTAAGTGTCTTCCAGTTTATCTGATAGTGTCTTCTGCTCATATAGGAGAAGAAGAACTAAAGATGTCTGGATCACACGATGAACACGCTGCTGAGAGCAGTGTAGCTGCACCGGGAAGAGGTGCAAGAGACCAGGACAGGGAGGAACCTGTACCTGATCAACCCCAGTTCAACCCAGCTGATATGGGGAACCCAACCTTTCAGACTATGTTCGGGCAGTTTATGGCAGCTATGACCCACATGACGGATAGAATGCCAGTACCTGCACCCAGGGCACCACCCCATGATGAAAGACATGGTGCCAGCAAGACCTTTGAAAGGCTGAAGAGGGTAGGAGCATTAGAGTATGCTGGTACAGCTGATCCAGCAGATGCTGGCCTATGGTTGACTGAATTAGAGAAAGCCTTCAGAATCCTCATGATACCTGATGATGATATGGTTAGGCTTGCTGTATATCTCCTAAAAGGGAGTGCTGGACACTGGTGGACCATTGAGGAGGGCAAAAGACCTGGAGTTGTGATTGGATGGGATGAATTCAGGCGTGAATTTGTCACTAGATACTTTCCTAAGACATTTCTAGATGAGAAGATATCCCAGTTTGAGAGAATTAAACAAGGACCTATGAACATTAGTGAGTATGAGGCTAGGTTCATGGAGTTGTTGCAGTTTTTTCCGCACATGGCATCCAATGATGAGGAAAGAATTCGGCGATTCGAGAAGGGGTTGAACGCTGAATTAACCACTCCGGTGTCTGCTCTGGAGAACCGGGAGAGGTTTGCAACTTTTTTGGAGTCTGTAAGACGCATAGAGAGATCTATAGTTGAGAAGCGACAAACTAAGGGTAAGAAGGAATACCCACAGTTTCAAGGGCATAGTGCTGGGAGTTTCAAGAAACCAAGGTATTCTGTGCCTACACCACCAAAGGAAGCTCACAGTTCAGCTTCTATGTCAGTAACTGGACCCCCCTAGACCACACCTAGAGAATATAACTTGTCATCGATGTCGACTAGTAGGTCATCTGGCAAGGGATTGCCCAATGGGGAATGCTGTGGTGAATCAACCCCCAAGACAAAGTCAGCAAGGTTCTCAGAGAAAGCAGTTTTCTAGTGGTACCCGAGGACGTGGACAAGCATCCCAGGAAGGATCTTCTGCGTCCAATAATAGAGCACAGGGCCAACAGCAGGCAACGGCTAGGCTCTATGCTATGAACCAGTCTGAAGCAGTAGTCAACCCTCGGGTTGTGACAGGTCAGATGGAATTACTTTAATTCTGATATGTCTTTATCCTGCTTCGTATTTGTGTTAATAGATCGGGGAGTTGAGGAGGAAATATCCTACTCTTTTCTCTTAATGTTTTGTTGATGATTTCGGGGACGAAATCCTTATAAGGGGTGGATAATTTGCAACATCCCTGACCTGGGTTATGTTCTAACCCCAGGAGTTTTGCTTTAAAAAGTTGATTATATGCTTGTACTTATCCTGTGAAAAGTAATTAGGGCTCATGAGGAACTTATGTTTCAATTTTGGTCCTGTTTGAACAATGTTAAAGCAATGATTGCTTGTTTTGGACTAAAGTGCAAATTACCCAAGTTGAGGGGTTAACTTGCAAATTGCATATGATAAGATGTTCCTCTGATGTTGAGACATCATAAGGATGAATATGATGTAGTAGTATGGTTTCCACAAGCCTGGACACCAAGATAGAGCTTGTTGGACAATGTTGTGCATTAAAACCTAGTTTTGGAATAAAGTACAATTTACCCAAAATCTAGGGTTCAATATGCAAATTACCACTTCAACAAGGTCCCTAATGTTTCTTGGAATCATGTAGAGAAAATAAAATGAGAGGGGTGCTTCATTTAAATTAAGTTGGAGGAGAGAGAATCTTGATATTAAAATAATCAAGATTAATGCCTAATTGAAACCCTAATTCGATTTAGGGCAAAAATGAATAAAAATAATTGAAGAGCTTTTAACCAAAATGTTTTGGGTTGATTTTGAATAAGGATGGACGTTCCTTTGCCAAGATAAGGAACGAAAATATCCTAAGTAGGTGAAATTCCACTCACCATTATTATAAGGAAAAGAAAACCCACTCACATATGGATATTAATATAATAAGCATTAAGGTGCTTAATTTGATTTTCTTTAAATCATGGATAATGGAGAGGAATAAGAGGCAATGAAGATAGCCTCGTCCTTAAGGATTCTTAGGAGAATTTGAGGGGGAAGAGGCGGCACCAATTTTGGAATTAAATGCATTTTAATAATGCATTTTCTCTTTCATTGAATTTTTATAAAAAGGCCTTTTCCTAGCCAAATGAAAGGCTATTTCGACCCCACTTCTTCTCTTAGCTTGGAAACCGACCAAGGAAGCTAGGGAGGACCAGGAGGACGAACCCCAACCTGTGGGTAAGCTCTTGACCTTCGTTCTCCTTGATTTCATGGTGGAAATCGAAAATAAATTATGGATTCTTTCTTATTTCGATCTCCTCTTCAACCCTAGCCAACTTTTGCAATCAAAAGCTTGAGGACGAGCCTAGGGGGAGTTGCAAGAGCTTCATCCACCATTAATGGAGTGATCTTGGAGCTTTGGAGCTCAATTGTAGGCGGGTTTTATAACTCAAACCCTTAAACATTGCTATTGCATCAATTCTCTATGCTTTGTTGATTGATTTCTTCAATTTGATACACACTTGTTTCTTTGCTGCAATTTCCATCAAGAACGGTTGCTGTTCTTGGTTGTTCGAAGGAAGGGGATGATGACATCATCCTATATGCTTATCCAAAGAAAATTACCAAGCAAAACCGTTTTGATAGCTACTCCAAATCGTTTTAATTTGATTGGCTATGCGGTTTCAGCAAACCATTTAAGGGTAAACGGTTTGAAACCGTTTGGGAGAAAACGGTTTCAAAGCCGTTTGAGATGGTTGACCAAGCGTTGACCGTTTGGGAATTTTGTTCCTAATTATGTAGGCTGATAACCCTCCAAATTTGAGGGATTAACGCTAAAGGAATCGAGAGTTGAAGGCCAATCAATTAGGCAATCGGATTGAATTATGTGCTGATTTTCAACCTGATTAACTTGACCTGGTTGAGCAAACGATTTCACGACCGTTTGAGATGGTTGACCAAGCGTTGACCGTTTGGTATTCCTGTTCATAATTATGTTTATTAATAACCCTCCAAATTTGAGGGATTAACTCCAAAGGAATCGTGAGTTGAAGCCTAATCAATTAGGGAAACCTAATTGGATTAAGTGCTGATTTTCAATCTGATTTAATTGAACTTTTTGGGAAAACGGACTCAAGACCGTTTGAGTGCGTTGACCAAGCGTTGACCGTTTGGGATTACTGTTCCTAATGATGTGATATAATGACTCACCGAATTTGAGTGATTAACTCCCAAGGAATCATGAGTTGAAGGCTATTCAATTAGGCAAACCCTAATTGAAAACAGTGCTGAAATTCCAATGAGTTAAGTTGAGATTTTGGGTTGATTAGCCCAAACGGTTTCAAGACCGTTTGGGGATCACCCAAACGGTCTCAAGACCGTTTGGGGGTCACCCCAAGACCGTTTGTAGGTCTGGGGTCAAGTATAGTTGACCAATTGAAGGTCCAAAGGTACTAATCATATTGCAATGTAGTGTTGATTTGTTGATCAACTCGATAGACCAATCCATGATGATTTTTCACTAGAATCCAAAGGTTGGATGGGCCAAACGGTCTCAAGACCGTTTGGAGCTCATCCAAACGGTCTCAAGACCGTTTGGTGGTCACCCAAGACCGTTTGGAGGTCTAGGGTTGAGTATGGTTAGGTGCTTGAAGGTCTAAAGGTACCAAGCTGTTATACAATGCAATGCTGATTTGGTGATCAATCCAATGATCCAAACCTTAATTGGATGGCTTGGATTTGAGTGATATGATGGGCAAACGGTCTCAAGACCGTTTGTAGGTCATCCAAACGACCTCAAGACCGTTTGGGGTCAGGTCATACCCAATTTGGATAACGGTTCAATAGTTTCAAAGTAACCAATCTTGCATTGATGAGTGTTGTTGGATCTTCGATTCCAAACCCTAATTCAATTGGATCAAGCCCTAATTGATGACCAATTGAGGGTCAATTGAGGGTCAAATTAGTTGAAGGTTGACCTATTAAACTCAATTGAAGTATGAGCATAGGTCCAATTGATGATTGGTTCCATGAATTCAATGGTTGAAGGTCCAATGCAATCAATTGAAACACAATTAGTAGCATGATTGATGATCAACTTCAAAGCTCTAATTGGTGTTTATAAACCCTAATCCCATTGAGATCAGACCATAATTGAAGTCCCAATTGAGGGGTGAGCCATGATTCAAATGATGATTGAGTTGATGATCCAATTGGTTGAAGTTCCATTGATTAGAATTGAGTGTGGTTCAATTTGGTTAATTCAATTGGATACCTCATGTTATTGAAGGTCTAATTGATCAAACCTTTTTGAAAACCTAATGTGATTAGGTGGGAGATACATTTAATGGTACTAGTCATTAATGCATAACAAATGCATGGACCCAATACATGATGTAAACCCTAATTGAGGCTGATTCAATGTATAACCTTAATAAGAGGTTGTCTACATGTGAAATCACTAATTAGGATGTTAGTAAACCCTAGTTGAGGGTGTATCCTTGTGAAACCCTAGTGGAGGGTGTATCATTGTGAACCCTGGTTGAGGGTGTAACCTTGTGAAACCCTAGTGGAGGGTGTATCATTGTGAACCCTGGTTGAGGGTGTATCCTTGTGAAACCCTAGTTGAGGGTGTATCATTGCGATTGTTTATAGGCAACTTTATAATAAAGTTATGCCTTAAACTAAGATAAGTCCATATCATGTGAGATAGCTGGACAATTCTAATGTGTGGCCTATGCATTATATGCTAAGGGTGAGTATTCTGTGATGGAATGTATTAAGAGGGGAAATACCTTAATACAAGATAAAGTTGGTTAACTCAAGAGGGTCTGAATTAATGAGAAATGGGAAACCCTAACCCTGGTAAGGGAATAGTGGTGTTACCCTTGAATAATGATGATATATATTGTTTTGCATGGTGCTGATATGAAATTGATGTATTATCATATGTACTAACCATGAAGGTATGATGTGATGATGAACATAGCCAGGTATGAGCTATGACATTTTATGTATTGACATTGTTTATTGGGCCTTATGTGCCATGCTATACCTTATTGCCTAGTATGAGGTAATAAGAGAAGTAATGGGCCTTAAGTGCCATGAGAAGATGTTTATGTAATAAGCATCATATTTACCTTGGTCAGGTGACCTGAAGGTGATAATTACCTGAAAAAGTGGTAATAATGCTCAATGATGAGCTAAGGGTTTGAATACCCAGAACCATATGATTATGGCATTGAGTTGCAAAGGAATGAAAATTCCCATTATTGAAATGAGGGACTGAGATCCCCATGTCTTATAAAGAGTGAGAAGTGATTAATGGAAATAGTACATGTTTTCTTTATAGCATTTGTATTATTAAGTTATGTTTGGAAACTTGGCTGATGCTAAAAGAATATGATAATGTACTTAATTAATCAAGTGATACCATATAATGTAGTTGCCCTGATCACAGATCCATCAGCGTCAGAATTAGCTGAATGGTGAAACGAGTTTACTCGGAACGGCTATGTCCTATGAACGGGATTGGTTACGAAGCATACCCCCAATAAGAGCATGGTTACGGGCCATGACTCCACAAAATAATACCGGGCATTGGCTACGGGCCATATCCTGAAGAGAGTATATGCTATGGGCTATAACTCTAATAGCGATGTTGCCAGTATACCCTGGAAAGCTATCTACACAAGACGTCTTGCATGTTATCTCGTACTGACCGAGATAGTTGAGGTCATGGGAATCCGGCTCTTCCATTGACCTATGTGTGGTACCGATGCTTTACGTAACCGTGGTCGGTTGGAGTATGAGCGGTATACCTCATCTCCTCAGGGCATAAGTATGATTGTAAAATGTAATCAGCCGTGTAGCATATTTGCTTAGGGTTGAATTACGAGAATCAATGGTTGATGATACATGGTCTATTATATCATAGTTGGATAAATGATATACATGTTCTTCATATTCCTTCTTAAATGAATGACTTGCTGCTTAATCAAGTTATAACTGAAATTATTGCATAGAGAATACTGCTCTGCATGTCTTATTCAATGATTTACCTGCTGTTGAGAAAATATAATTCTACTGCTCAGTGTTATTCCATTATCGGCAATATCAATGTTTCTGGCGGAGAGTTATATCTCTCGCTGGGACAATTTTTATAATTGTCTCACCCCCGTGGGATTAAATTTTTAGGTAACCGCCGACGAAAAGGCAAGGAACCTATTACAGAGGAAGAGCAGCAGCAGCAGTAGCAGGGACAACAGTAAATCCTAGGTGGGGATATGAGCTGTCAAGTTGTATATAGAAAGTCCTATGAGTCGTCTCTGTACTCTCGGGTCCTAGGAGTAATGTTTTGATGGATCAATCTAAGATTTTGGCTTTAAGCCTCGAGGGTTTTATACTACCTGTGTAAAGTTAAGACAGAGTAGTTGATGTTTGTATTCCTCGAGAAGTAATAGTACATGAGATGTATATATGAACAAGGATGTAATGTTTTACTTTGGTTCTAAATGAAAGAGTTTTCCTATGAATGGATCTCTTGATAAATGGTTTTAATTTTTAGTGATTTTCAGTAATCCGCTGCTAACGATCGCTTCTGCATGTTTTATTATTGCTGACGATGCTTGTTATCTTAAATGATGGCGGGTGTCGTCACACAAGTTAGCTAAAACCACTTCCGATATCATCCAGAGTAAGATGCCAAAGAAACAGAAAGATCCAGGATCTTTTGGGATTTCCTGTCATATCGGTGATTCTTCATGCAAGAAAGGACTGGCAGATCTTGGTGCTAGCATCTCCATCATGCCACTCAGCCTTTGCAAAAGGCTAGCATTTGCTTAAATTCTTCCAACTAGCATGACCATACAACTCACAGATAATTCGATAAAATGTCTGTTAGGAATTATTGAGGATGTACCTGTCAAGGTAGGAAAAGATTCCTATGTTCTATGTGACTTTATCATCATGGACATAAAAGAGGATGCCATATATCCTCTCATCTTTGGATAACCATTCCTCACCACCACAAGAGTTCTAATTGACGTTGAAGCAAGAACCTTGCTTCTTAGAAGGCAAGGAAACGCTTGAATTTAAAGTTTTTAAAAGCATGAGAAGACCAAGTATGCAAGAAGAAGTCTATCTAATTGATTGCATAGAGCATATGTCACTTCTAACTCAAGAGAATCATGATTCATACGATCCATTAGAAGTCGCTCTAACGGATCCATCAGTTGATGAACCTATTGACGAACAAGTAAAGGATTGCATCGAATCCCTCGACTCTGCAAAAGAAGAAGTTGAAGCCACGTGTGAAGAACTCAAGGTTGTGGAAGCTACTGAAGAAACACATGAAAAACCAGAAGCCCCTTCCTGAGGGTCTGAAGTATGTGTTTTTGGATGGCCTCAAGGTTTGTCCAGTGATAATAAATTCCGATCTTATGATTGAACAAGAAGATAAACTCCTGAAGGAATTGAATGAGAGGAAGAAAGTGATTGGCTACAAAATGAGCGACCTCACTGGGGTTAGTCAAGCGCTATGTATGCACAAGATCCCCATGATGGAAGATCACAAGCCAACTATTGAACATCAATGAAAACTGAATCCAAATATGAAGGAGGTAGTCCGTAAAGAGGTAATTAAACTACTCACTATTGGAATTATCTACCCGATATCAGACTCACCATGGGTGAGCCCGGTGCATGTAGTCCCGAAGAAATGTGGGACAACTGTAATATGAAATGAAAATGATGAACTCATCCCCACCCGAACAGTCATAGGGTGGAGGATGTGCATTGATTATAGAAAGTTGAACAAGGCAACTCGAAAATATCATTTTCCAATGCCTTTTCTTGATCAAGTATTAGAGCGCTTGGCCCATCAAGAATACTTCTGTTATCTCAATGGTTACTCTGGATTCTACCAAATACCTATACACCCAGATGACCAGGAGAAAACCACCTTCACCTACCCATTCAGAACATACGCATTTAGAAGAATGCCATTCAGACTCTGCAATGCACCTGCAACTTTCCAGCATTGCATGGATGCTATATTTGCCGGTCTCACCAAAACCATTATGGAAGTTTTCATAGATGATTTTTCTTTATACGGAGATTCATTCGATTCATGTCTAAAAAACCTCTCCCTGGTCCTCAAATGATGTGAAGAATATCATCTTGTGCTCAACTGGGAGAAGTGTCATTTTATGGTGAAGGAAGGAATTGTCCTCGGCCATAGGGTCAGTAATAGAGGAATTGAAGTAGATAAAGCCAAGATTGAAGTGATTTCCAAGCTCTCTGTCCCTATCAATGTAAAGGAAGTTCGAGCATTCCTTGGTCACGTAGGTTTCTATATATGGTTTATAAAGGATTTCTTGAAGATAACCAAGTCGATGACAAATTTGTTACTAAAGGATGTTGAATTCAATTTTGACGAAGAATGTGTTAAAAGTTTCAACACATTGAAGCATGCCCTTAGAACTACACCCATCATTAGAGCTCCTGATTGGGACCACCCTTTTGAAATCATGTGTGATGCAAGCGATTATGTTGTAGGTGTTGTCTTGGGCCAATGTATAGAAAAGAAATATTATGTGATCTATTATGCATCAAAGACCCTCGATGAAGCTCAGAGGAATTATGCTACTACTGAGAAAGAACTTCTGGTAGTCGTGTATGCTTTTGACAAGTTCAGATCCTACCTAATTGGTTCAAAGGTCATTGTCTACACAGATCACGCTACCATTCGTTACCTTCTAGCAAAGAAAGATGCAAAACCTAGGTTAATAAGATGGATTATCCTCCTACAAGAATTTGATTTAGAGATCAGAGATAAAAAGGGTACATAGAATGTTGTAGCAGACCACCTCAGTCGCATCCACACTCTGGATACTGAGAAGATTTCGATTAATGATTCCCTTCCGGATGATCAACTAATGAAGGTCTCAGAAGCTATACCATGGTACTCAGATTTTGTGAACTACCTCGTTGTTGGGGTTATTCATCATCAATGCACCGGAAATGCACTGAAGAAATTTATGCATGATGTGAAATAGTACTAATGGAATGAGCTGTACCTTTTCAAACTATGTGTTGATGGTCTATATAGATGATGTATCGCCGAAGAAGAAGCTCAACTTATTTTGGAACAATGTCACTCAGGACCAGTGGGAGGACATATGAGCACTAAAAAGACTGCCTTGAAGGTTTTGCAATGTGGATTCTTCTGGCCAACCATATCCAAAGATTCCTACGACTTTTTCCTATCATGTGACAAATGTCAAAGATCAGGTAATATAACAAAGAGAGATGAGATACCGCTGAATCTATGGCAAGAAATAGAGATATTCGATGTTTGGGGGGGTCAACTACATGGGTCCATTCCCATCTTCTCATGGATTTTCACATATCCTAGTGGCAGTGGACTACGTCTCAAAATGGGTTGAATCCATACCAACTGTCACTAGTGATTCCAAACCAGTCATCAAATTATTCAAGGATATTATTTTTCCCCGTTTTGGTGTCCCACGCACGGTAATATCCGACGGACAGTCCCATTTTCTTGAAAGAATCTTTGAAGCATTGCTAAGGAAGTATGGTGTTATTCATAAGGTAGCTTCACCTTACCATCCACAGACAAGTGGACAGGTGGAGGCTTCTAATCGTCAACTCAAGAGTATCTTGGAAAATACAGTAGGCCGCAATCGGAAAGATTGGTCGGTGAAAATCAACGACGCATTATGGGCCTATCGAACTGCTTATAAAACCCCCCTCGGGACTACACCTTTTCGATTAATATATGGAAAGGCTTGCCAACTTCCAGTCGAACTGGAACACAAGGCATCGTGGGCAATAAAACAACTGAATTTTGATATGAAAGAAGCAGGCCAAGCCAGGATTCTGCAACTCCAAGAGCTGGATGAACTCAGGATGACAACTTATGAGAATGCACGAATCTACAAAGAACACACCAAACTCTGGCATGATGGTCATTTGAAAAGAAAAGACATACAAGTGGGATACCAAGTTCTACTATTCAACTCAAGGTTGAAGTTATTCCCAAGGAAACTCCGCTCTCGCTGGTATGGACCGTACATTGTCAAAAGCATCTCCCCACATGGTGCTTTCACATTATGGAGCAAAAATTCGGGTGAATTTGTGGCAAATGGCCAACGCTTAAAATGATATTTCACCACATCCGACATAAGCACCGAAGCAACAATAGATCTCTCCAATCCAAAGGAACCACCGTGAAGTTGAAGATATCACGTCGAGCCATCGACGTAAAACAAAGGCGCTTGTCGGGAGGCAACCCGATAAATAAAATTTGTTTTAACTTTGAATTAGAAATTTTACTCAATTCTGTTTTTAAATTTTAGAATTTTGCACTAAATAAAAATTACATCGCGAGATGCTACTTTGAGTTCTGAATGATCTTTTTGTTTGAGATTTTCAGATGGAGAAAACACGCTGATTGGAACGCAACCACATCCAGTGGTCCAAATGGTATGAACTTTCCCCTCCATCTCAGATTTAGATTTTGCTCAGGATGAGAAAATTTCTAAGTTCGGGGTGGAGGGTGGGTGGTACGTACCTTACTTTCCACCTTCACCCATCTAAAGATTTCATCGTCACATTTTTGACCTAAATTTTCAAAATTTTCAAATAAACTTTTCAAAAAAATTAAAGTTTTCAAAAGAAATTTGAACAGATATTTGATGAAATTTTGACATGTTTTCAATTTCTATGCCTTTATCATTATACCCTCCTTATCCAAAGCAAATCCTCAAAAGGACCTTATTCTGAAAAGTAGCCTTTTGATTGAAATCATCTTGTGAAGCTTATGAATCCTAACATCATGATACAATGCAAAAATGACAAGTGTCTGTCAGAAGGATAGGGATCAAACACGTCATGCTTCCTAACTGACTAGTGGAACAATAACATGGAATTCCCACCGGATCCTCATCAAGTCATTATCTGAGCAGAGTATGATAAAGAGAATGACCCAATGCACCGAATTGTAAATCAAGTTGCATTCTGATCTGAACTCTCTTCTACACTTCTTCTATCATCTTCGTACCCCTCCATCCATCAAAAAGAAACAAAAATAGCCAATTTAGTGCCAAACCCTAAGTTCGGGGTGGCACGCCACTTCCCTCTATATCTGCTTCTTCCATACCCCTCGCAAATTAATAGGGACGTACCATAAAAAAATGCAATCTCGAGTCGAATAGAGGAGAGATTTACAAACAAAAAGATGCCAAAGCGCACACAAAAATAAATGCAATCTCGAATCGAATAGAGGAGAGATTCGCACAAAAAATGCAATAAATGAAATTGCAAAAATAATAAAAATATCGTGTCGAATAGAGGAGAGATTGACTTCTTCCTTCCATACCACCCTTCACTCCCTTTTCTACCTAATGGCACAATAAAAGCCTCCCTACTCAGAAATACACCAGTGTCAGACCAGATGCACACTTGTTGTTCTGCAGACGACTCTGGACTCTTAAAAAACTCTTTGACATGCATGTTGTTGGAAAAAGTGAGGAGGAAGTGATATTGGGAAGCAAACTCAGGAATGAAGATATGGTAAGATGTGTTCAGTGGTCTCAGGAAGTTGAGATACTCAGTCATTCTGAGCAGAAGGAAAACAATCGTGATGTGAAGAGGAGGCAATCACACGAATTGAAAGTATTCATTTGGCGACTGTTTCAGATTTTGTGTTACTCGAGGACTAGCAACGTTTAAGTTCGGGGTATTTTGATGAATACATATTCATCAGGAATTTCAATTACCATCTTGGGTCAAATTCGACTCAATACATTCAACTTCATTTACTAAATATCAATGTGTGCAAAATTACTTAACTAATCCAACTATCATGATTTTAACTGAATTTATGTTAATTTGATGCAGGTCTTGACAAGGTTGAACAATTAAACCATTTCGAGTGGGACCCACCTTTCTCATACTGGGTTTCAACCATTCAGTTTCATCCATTCGGTATCACCAAATGGTTTCATCCATTCGGTCTCACCATTCGGTCTCACCAAACGGTTTCATCCATACGGTCTCAAGACCGAATGGACGTGTCCACGTCAAGACAGTTTGGAGTTGGGTCTGCGGGACCGTTTGAGGAATTTTGGTCTGCGAGACCATTTGAGAAGTTACGGTCTGTGAGACCGTTTGAAGGGTTTCGGTCTGCGAGACCGTTTGGAGGCAAGAACGCGGGACCGTTTGGATGCCGAGGTCGTGTAGACCGAATGGACAGATTCGAAGACCGTTTGGAAAATGCTAAATGCAAGACCGTTTGGAGGTATGCATTCGGTTTCCAAACCAGATGAAAAAGGCATGCATATGGCAAACCGTTTGAGTAACCAATTCAAGACCGAATGGCCAATTGTTAATTCAAAACTGAATGGAACTTACAAAGACCGTTTGTTGATCGTTAGCACATGAAGACCGTTTGGATTATAGACATGAAAATCATTTAGAATAATCAATTGATAAGATCATTTGAGCTATACGTGAAGACCGAATGGATACCTGCTACAAAACTGAATGCCTTGAGATCGTTTGCACTCACACATTTATATGAAACCATTTGGATCAGCTGGCATGAAGACTGTTTGCTGCCACAATGTGGAGACTGAATGGATGCCAAAGCTATGAAACTGTTTGCCTATCATTTTCCCAAGATTGTTTGCCAATACAAATCTACATGGGACCATTTGCATGCAACTACGTACGAGATTGTTTGATAAGAGACAAATTTGCATGGGATCATTTGCATGCAACCACATGGAAGACCGTATGATAAAGCTGAACTCACCAAACTGTGTGTTGCTGAGAACACAAGACTGAATGGCTTGCTATTCGAAATTGTTTGGTTGAAAACATCACATACATGCAAACCAGATGGAAAAGGAAATGCATGCAAACTGTGAGCAATATCCATGTGAAGACCAAGAAGCAAAACTGAATGGCCTAATGGCATGAGGACCGAATGATCATGTGAATAACATTTGAGCAGCATGCAAAGCACAAGACCGAATGAACCAAATCACACGTAGACCGTTTGCTCAAAAGCTGTGAAGACCGTTAGTTGCTAGTATATGCAAACTGAATGGAGTGAAACCCACATGCAATGAAGACCGAATGGAAAGAGTTGATTGTTTGCTGATTTGCATGAAACCGAATGAGCAAGGCTATGTGAAGACCGTTTGAAGCTGTCGGTGCGGAGATCGTTTGGTGCTTCCAGATCGTTTGATAAAGGAAGAAAATTAAGACTGAATGGGCCTGCTATGAGGACCGTTTGCTCTAGTGGAAATCAAGACCGAATGATAAAGTAAAAGCATAAAACCGTTTGGAGACATGCACGTAAAGTCAAAATTGTTTGGTTATATACAACAAACCGTTTGAGGAAAATATCTCGAGACTGTTTGGACTCACACCAAATGGGTGAGGGCCAGATCTGTGCCTATAAATAGGACTAGCATGGTCCTTATTTGGGCATCGGTTCCGAGACACCGACAGGCTGTCTGTACACAGGTCTGATCCATATCCAGTGTTGTCCACGCCAGTTTCATTCTACCTACTGCCCGTGTTGCAACCAAGGAGACTGAGAAGAGAAGGAAGACGGAGCGAGGGAGACTGTCTGGTCTGTCTTGGCATCTCCCGTTCGCATCCAGATCTACTCTGACATGACATAGAAGGCCGCATCATCTTCACCGAGCTGCGACTACCTTCTACATCTAGTTCATGGTGGATTTCTCTCTCTTTATTATTCTTCTTATTTCTCTAATCATGAGCGAGTAGTACCTTTTCGTTGGGGTATGGGGACTAACCCCGTTGGCCATGCAATCATGTTCTTTTGTTAAATTTTCCATGGCAATGTATATAGCTTTTCATTTTGCTATTAATTGGTGTGTTTGTAGTTGATTATCTACTTGCTTTCATCTTGTTCTTTCTTGTATTACAAAATCTTCTATATGTGGGATGGAATGGCAGTTTACAAAGTTCGACTCCTTGACGAGAACTTCCGATAGGATTCCTTGAGGTCATAAATGTATGATCCGTGAGGGGACGAGACATCTATCCTACGGTGATGCTTATGTGATCTAAACATCCCTCAGGGAGGATGACAGCCTTAGTTGGATTTTGTATCATCTTTGTTTATCGTCGATGTTAGCTTGTAGATCTATCACCTGCTTGCTTATCGATTAATGAGGTTGACTCGCAAACTAGAAATAGAATGGGATTTCTTCGAGGTCGTAAGTGTATGATCCGTGAGGGGACGAGCCATCTAGCCTTCGGTGACACTTCTGTGTGCCTAATGCCTATATAGGGGGCCCACAACCTTCGTTGGATTTCTGTATCTTTGGAGCCGTAAGTAAGTGATTTGGTTGGTGATGAGACATCTGATGCCTAAGGTGATGCTTACGCGAACCTAACGCCCGTATGGGGGATTCTACAGCAGCTCTATTTGGATCGTTTTATCTTGCCTGGATTGTTTGCGTTGGAATGTATTTGCGTGTGTAGCGGTGGTGAAACCCGATACCATCCTAGTGATTCCATATCATTGATCTAAATCCTACTTAAATTCTTCTCTTTTACTTTCTTGCATTTAGTTTAATTAACCTCAACTAAATCAATTGTTTTAAATATTAGTCTTACTAAGAGCTAGATTCGACTTACAAGGATTCTTAAAAATGTTGTTCTTTGGGTTCAATCCTTAACTATACTATGATAAGACTCATCCGCTTGCGGGTGGTATTATTGCACATTGGTTTTAGTAAAAGCTCAGGGATTTCAACCCAGAGTGAGTTTGTTAGTGCGATAAAATACCACATCAAAGTGTTAACCATGTAGAAATCATGAGATGATGAGCATATCTAGGTATGAGCTATGATGTTTTATATGATACAGGTTTAAATGGGCCTTGTGAGCCATGATAAATACTTGTACAACAAGTATAATGTTTATATAATCTGATATCTTAAAAGATAGTTGTTTCCTAGTGAGAGGTGATAAGATGTTTAATGGGACTTGTGAGCCATGTGAGATACTTGTGCAACAACTATCATGTATACCTTGGTCTGAGGACCTAGAGGTAATAATTACCTGATAAGAGGTAACAATGTTCAGTGATGAACTAAAGGTTTGAATTCCCAGATCTAGTAATCATGATGATGATAATGTTAAGGGATGAAAATTTCCAGTAATGTGATAAGGGACTGAGATCCCGAGTGTTATGCATTCAAAGTATTCCAAAGGTTATAAAAGTACTTAATACATGTATTACACCTTTCTTTATAGCATATGTTATAATTCATGTTTAAAACTTGGTTGATGCTAAAAGATATTATAATGCACATAATCAATCAAGTTGAATCTCATCATGTAGTTTCCCTGAGCATAGATCCATTCAGCGTTAGGATTTGCTGAAATGGTGAAATGAGTTTTTCCCACAGGATTACCTGGAGCGCATATTTTTTAATATGTGGGGGTGTGAGCTTGGACGGTCATGTGTGAGCCTATCCCCTTACGTCCACAATCTTAGGGATTGGTTATATGCCATATCCTGGCTTGAGTGTAAATGTGGTCGTAAACTCAGTAATGAGCACGGTGAACTGACACGTGGCTCAGAGTATGGCTTTATGCCATCACTCAATGAATATGGGGATGAATAACTGAAATCTCTCTGAAGAGAGTACATGTTGCGGCTGTAGCTCTATAGTGAAGATACTAGTATGCCCTGGTAAGGTCATTGTAGTTGACACGAGATGTCTTGCCTATAGTCTTGTACTGACCGAGATGGATGAGGTCATGGCAGCCGGTTCTTCCATTGACCTTGTATGGTATTGATGCTTTACGTAGTCGTGGTCAGTTGGAGCATGAGAGGTATACCTCATCTCCTCAGGGTATAAGTGTGATTGTAAATTTATAATCAGTTGTGTAGCGTATTTGCTTAAGGATCGAATACGTAAGACATTGGTTGATGTACACTTCTTTTATACATCTTAATTGGATAGATGTTATACATGTTTCTTTATATTCCTTGTAAAATGATTTATTTCTCAATCATAGATAGCTGCATTACTTTAAGAGAAGAGATTACTCTGTTCTGCTCATAACAGTGATTAATCTTGTTTGTTAATATAAAAGAACCTATGCTCAATTTTATATTGCTTACATGTGATAATAATATTATTGGCAGAGAGTTATATCTCTCGCTGGAATAATTGTCTCACCCCGTAGGATCCACAATTTTTAGGTGGACATGTACGAGGAGGTAGAGACTGTTCTGCAGAGGAAGGACAACAACAGTAGGGACAACAGTAATAGCTCAGGTTGAGTGTATTGTCTGTCATGTCTTGTAGATAGAAGTCATATGTGTAGTCTATGTACTCTCAGGTCCTTGGAGTCAGTACGTAAAGGTTTTATAAACAATCTGTGATTTTGGCTTGTATGCCATGAGGTTTTATATTACTTCAGTATATGTTTTGACAAAACAACTGTTATATGTTATCATCAAGATGAGATAATATAATGTATGTACAATGTGAACCCTGATGTATATAAAGTTTTGGTTCTTTCATTAAGAGTTTCCTGGAAGAGGACCTCTTTCCAAAATTGTTTTAATTTTTAGTGATTTTATTAATCCGCTGCTTATGGTTATTCCAAAATTATTTACTGGTGATGGCTTGATTTGATGTCGGTTCGTCACACCAATCGACCTCTTCAATAAAAATCAAAGGGAGAGGCAATTGCAAGGCCCTTAACCTTTCTTTATACGTAAACATGTTCTTTTGTCTTGATTGGATGACTATTTTTTAAAGTAGACTTGGTTATGATTTAATTTCAGTTTACAAAGCTACATTTAAATTTTGAGCCAAATCGGACTTCGTCCGCTCAAGATATGCAATTTTATGTACTTTGTAGACTTATATGTTTTTTATCCATCTTTGGGGTCTAATTGCAATTTTAACACTTGAATGTTTTTTTACATGAAGTTATTGACAATTTTGCAAAACTTCATTTCATTTGGATACTTTTGAACTTTGTTGCATGGGTACCATGTCCATATAAATATTAATTTAGTTAATAATAGTGTCGTATGATTTTTAACAACTGATGGCTTAATTGCCTGTTGGATTGATGAAAATGCATGGCTTCATCGTTCATTCTTTTATAGAGCATGAGGAAAAATCTCCAGAAGTATCTCCATTGAGAAAAGGAAACCTTATCCCGACTTGTTTTTTATTTTCATATACTCTTTTTTCGTGTAGTGATAACATTGAGCTAAGGATTAGGAACCCCGAGACTTGCCCCAAGAATTGACTGGCTTTGACCAGCGGGGCTACCCCAGCGATATACTAGTCGATGATACTTTTCTCCTATTTAAAGTTGACCAACGGCCAGTAGCTGTTTGTGTTATTTGTTTAGTGGGTCGACGCTTGGACTGTTACTCTCACACCGACTAAGATTGTGTTCTGAGCGACATAGGAAAGAAGGAGCTCCGACGAAGGTTTTGAACAACTGAAACTCCGATCTAAATGAGCCTCCGATGCTCGACTTTTTCCCGGCTGACGGGACCTCTATATGCCGACCGACGAGTGCAGCTTGTTGCACCGATGGATTTTCTACCCCCTTTGACCGATAAAAACATATTCTTAAACCCTTCGACCACCCTACCTACCACTTCCCATTCTCTTCCAACAATCTGTGGATAAACCCCTTGCTACATTTGGGGGACCGACGAGAGTCCAACGGAGGTCAACAAAAGCTACTGTTCTTTGATCCATGCCTTGGATCGGGCATCAATAGAATAGCTCTATTAAGCCTTTTAGACCTTTTTTCTCCCTTACACGTAAAATTTCCTCTTCTAAACTTTTTTTTAATGATTTTATTCCTCTCTTCTATCCTGGTCGAGATCTATGGTGCTACAAGTTGGAAGCATGAGCATATAGCTAAGGAACCATTCTTTCTTTCCTCTTTGCTCTAGATACACCCTCGTTTTTGGAGAAAAAGAGCATTTTTGGAACCCTCGAAGGACAAAGCTCAGATATTTGTTGGTCTTTCTAGTGGTTTCATATTGAAACTCTATTTTCCTCACCCAAGGCAAGTGATATAGCTTCTTAAGATATATTTTACCTACTTAATATATGTACGACCTTAATCTTGTTCTAGAAAATCTATAATATCTCAAAAGAAGGCCTTTTACGCACTTTTTGAATGAGCATCTTGATAATACAAATCCTTAAGTATTTCTCTTAGTCTTTTTGTAAATATATGTTGTACAATGAACTTTATTTTGAACGTGTAAGAACTAAAAACAAAATAAAAGTGTAAGGACTCCTAAAAATGTTATACTTATGGTATTTTGGTATTCAAAAAATAAAAATCTGACCCATATGTTATTTCTTATTGCATGATGGTCACCTTATGAAAATTTTAAGGTGGGTAATTATTGTTATGGTTTGTGTTAATAGATGGATGAGATTTTATTCATTCAGCTTGCATATCCATGCTAGGTTTTGAGCATATGATTTCTAATTTTTTAGGAATAGCATAACTTTTACATATGCTGGAATTTTAAGCTAAAATTTAGGTTGCTTCTTGTTTATAATTTATTAAACTATAAAATTTTGAATAACAAATGAGACTCCTATAAGAAGTTATTATGGTTTTGGTCTTAATGACAAATTTGGTTGTTATGGGTCCTAGTTTAAGGCTCGGTGCTATTTACAACTGAGGATTTGGATATTTATACTATGATGCAGTAATAAGAATTTGTTTTATGTGTTCTACACCATTTGAAGTAGCAATACATGATCTTTTTACAAGAATAATTCATGAGTTTGTATGTAATTTGATTTATATAGTAAAAGTACTCAACTAGTTTAATTAATTAAGTATAACCTTAATCATGTAGTATCATGTGTTTGTAAACTATATCAGTGTTAGAACTTGTTGGAGAGTGAAATAAGTAATACAAAAGGAGCTTGGAGTCATATACAATTGAGTATATTTTGATGCAGAGACAATATATCTTTGTCATCCTGATTTTAAAGCTTTGGAGAATGATTGAGGCCGTGTCTCGGGTTTTATGTGATACAGAGCAACTATGGTCGTAACTTGAATTTGGTTATTTATATCCTAGTTTGGTGCCATGGTATGTGTACCTAGGACGGACCATGTTTAATTTTTAGTAGGTTGGGCCATTGTACCACTATAGTTTGTCACTTGTACTGATCGTGGGGTAGAGATTTTTAAAATTTTGGTCATCCTAGATCTTATATGAGGCTGACAGTGACTTCGCACTGGTCATCTAGTAGTTTGAGTGGTACACCTCAAACTATCTATAATTTAATAAAATTTGTAATCTAGTCGTGTAGTATGCCTATTAGGGTTAATTGGTGAATTATATTAGATGATAATTATTTGCATTCTTCTCTTACTAGTATTGTATGTGATTCATATCTCTTCATGTGTAGTTATATGAGCCTATAACTTTATCTATGCTTAATCCTTGTGTATACACTGCTCAAATTTCTTATCTATTATGTTGTATGTCTTAACTACTTTAATTACATAACTTGCCTATAAGCAATAAATGTTATCATAGGTTATATCATGTCATTGGGAATTGGGGTCTCACCTTGTGGGATTCCAGACCTTTTTAGGTGATTAGCAGTGCAATCAGTCCCGTATTGGTGAGAAGGCTCACTTTGGAGACTAATGAAGTTGAGAGGTTGGTGTGGTTTGCATAGAGTCCAAGATTCTTCCATGTACTCTCAAGTCTAGCCAGGGAAATTTGTACATGATGTATATCGACTCAAGCTTTTGATTATACACAATGAACAATTTAAATGTTGTAAGAATATGGAAAATACCTTTTATAAGCATGTTGTGACTGAGGCCATTGAATTCATGTAAAGATACCTGATATGAATATATATGCAGCTAAAGCTCTGTGTAAATGTTTCTTTTGAAACATTTAAATTTTTTAATTCAGTTTTAATTATGTACCTTTTGATAATATGATTAATTAGTGTTTGATCAACGTTTTGGGTTCTGAGTAATATTGTTTTGTGTGGTGTATTGTCATAGTAATGGGTGGACTAGGTTGTCTATGATCTAATGGTGATTTGTAGTCTCCATTGGGTTTGAGTTCAATGATGTATCCCTCAAGAAGACCAAGCTTGGCTATGATAGTATCCCAACACCAGACTAATTGGACTCTACCTTTGTCATCTTCCTAGAATCACACTCTAAGTGCCTACTCCCCAGTGTGAATGTGATCCACCGTTATTGTATGTTGTAGTGCAATAATCACCAATATCTAGGTAGGGTGATGGAAGATGTGGATATGTTATCCACTCTGACTCAAAAATGAGAGGCCAAATTTGCACCATATTGTCGCATATGATCCAAGGAGTTCACCTTGATAAATAGGGTTCTGGCTAGGTTGTTTATAGAATGTGTGTTGTGGTAAACGATGAGACTGATCTCAAAATCTATCCAGGGTCAATGATGTGAACACAACCTTTTGATCATTATAAGTTCTCCCATCCTTCTTTGAGTAGAGTTTGTGCAGGTAGTTGTAAAATGCACAAAGTTTCTTCTGCCATACTCTTAGATAAAATGGTATCCAACTTGTGTGCCCAAGAAAGGATATGGAGCCATGCTATCAATGGTGTATCTTTACTATGGTCCTTGGACACAAAAAGCCCCTCATGAGAAATTAGATGGCATTATAGGTGTTGTTATTGATTTATATCAGAGAAAAAGTCCTCCTGAAGCAATAGTATGCTAGATAAACAGTATCTGGGAGAAGAGGGTCATCGGAGAATGTGAGAGAATGGAGGAGAAATCCATAGGGAGAAGTTTTACTCCTAACATTAGAGAAAATTTAGAGCTATCTCTCCCTATTTCTAGAGAGAATTTGGATCTATCTCTCAACTCTACTCTAGATACTCCTTGTCTACTGAGTGCAATGGACTTAACTATTTAAAGGCTTATATTTATCAAATTTTATTCATATGTTATAGTTTTGGTTCTTCAGACAAGATCATTTAAAGTCTATTTATTTTTTTCTTGATAACAACCAAACTTATAGGATCTTTTGCATCGTAATATAAAATTTTATGAAACTTCCACATTGTCTATCCACATGTGTAAGTGTAACATACTCAAATTTAGGTTTTTTTCCTTTACTCTTTTTTATTATAATCTTTTACTCCTCTTCACAGATCGGTGTGTACTAGGATGATAATAATCTACAAATATAAGAGTTTAAAATTATGAAAATTTGAGGGTTTAATACAAGAAATATGGGATATTCATTAGTTTTGAGGTTAGTCTACAAAGTAATCAAATTAATACATTTAAGTTGAAAATTATTCTTCTAGATTTTTCTTGTGGATAGATTTGGTTAAGAGAGAGTTACATAAAAAAATTGGTTAATAAATAAAAACTAATGCATTAATATGAAGAAAATAGACTTTCTATTAAATTGTGTGTTTTACATATTAAAGTTTACCAAAAGGCAAAATTGACTCTAAAATTGGATTCTTTGGGTCCTTATTAGTCTGCCTCAACCAAATTTCACCTTATTTGGACTTTATTTACTCATCCAATTTTAAAGGAAAAGAAAAGAAATTGAAAATACATCACTATTCAATTTTGATTTTAGGAAGCAATGAATGTCATAGCCAGGCTTGCCGATTTGCACAATTTTCTGATCATCAGATCGCGATCAGGCGAGACGCAACTCGTCATATACCTTGCAAAACATATGGAAACCAAGCCTTTTTGCACACCATTGAAAGTTTTAATTTTCTATCAAATTGTGTGTTTTACATATTGAAGTTTACCAAAAGGCAAAATTGACTCCAAAATTGGATTCTTTGGGTCCTTATTAGTCTGCCTCAACCAAATTTCACTTTATTTGGACTTTATTTACTCATCCAATTTTAAAGGAAAAGAAAAGAAATTGAAAATACATCACTATTCAATTTTGATTTTAGGAATCAATGAATGTCACGGCCAGGCTTGCCGATTTGCACAATTTTCTGACCGTCAGATCGCGATCAGGCGAGTCACAACTCGTCATCTACCTTGCAAAACATATGGAAACCAAGCCTTTTTGCACACCACTAAAAGTTTTAATTTTCTCTCACCTTAATCGATCTTTGCTCAAGATTTCTTCTCCAATGAATTCAACAACCCAACATGCACCAATTGATACCCTACTCGATAACCCCCATTGAGTATTTGTGAAACACTCAAATTCTTGGTACGCAAGAGCTCTCACAAACAACTTGTAGGAAATCTAGAATCTATTTATATAAACAGAAGAGAAAATTATAATGTTCACTACACCACCCAGCAATGATCTCCTCCTCTATTTTCCTCTCACATCGTCATCTCAACCACCATCAATATGTATTTAACCCTGAGTTTGCAACTCCTCACATTGGTTTTTAGTGTCACCAGTCTCCGATTGAGCCTAGAGGTAAGTTCCTTTAGCCTTGTCCTTCATGTTTGTACCTTCAAATCATCAAATTATCACTGTGCTAGGTTTTCCCCAAATCCACTCTGACCAAGCTCTAGCTTCTCCTCGTAGACATCATGAGTGGGCAAGGAAGGGGGTGATCCTCCTATGACTTTCTTACTTTTCCCTCGCCTCATTTCCTGTTATTTCTTTCTTGCCAAGGGTAGATGGGTATTTTCATTGTATGATTTTTTCATGAGCGCCTTACTGACAGTGGACCCACGTCACTTGGCTTCCCGTGATTGGGCCAACTCAGCAGGTCTAACCCCACTTAATCGAATCTTATCAGTTGATGTGGATTTTTGGCAATTTCTGATTGGTTAGAACTTCAAAAATATATAAATAATTTCATGATCATCCAAAAATTATAGAAAAAGATATGATTTGGAATTGTGATAATGTTCACTACCTTTTAGTATATTTTTCATCCTTGGAACTCAACTTTAAAGATCACATTTTAGGGTTTTAAGCCTTCATAATGTCACATTAATAATTAAAGAGAGGTTTTAAAGGATAAAGTTGAGATCTTGGAGTCAAATCGATGATCACTAACCTTGGACCCTCTCTCTAAGATAAAATCATGTATCCATCTAGGTTATTGTCGAAGATTTGTATTTTGAGATTTTTTTCACTTATGATCTTAATAATAACCAAAGACAAGATCATGATTAATAAAGTTGTGATTTTGAGTCCAAATATCATTAATAAACCCTGAACTCAATGTTAGGTCAATAATAAGAGCCAGTCTAGGGTTTTGCTGATGGTTTTAGATTTCTAGGGTTTTCCCAATACACACACATATATATATATATATACATATACATATATATACATACACACACACATATATATATATATATATTTATATATATATATAGAACATAAACCATAATTGATGAACCTAATCCTATATATAGGTTGAGTTGACTTTAGAATTGGAGGGTTAGGATTCAATCTCTAACTTAACAACTCAAGTTGAGGTATGTGCATCTTTTTCAATTATCTAGGAAATACTATGATGACTAATAAGTTTTCCCATATGAGGCATTAATTGGTTCAATCTTGATTATTCTTGGACATATCTTCAAGCTCCTTGCTACATCTTGAATTATTGTTGATGTTATCATTTAAGGTCCTCTGACCTATTATGCGACTTGGATGATCTTATCGTCATATATATCTCATCATTTATTTCATACTTATTATGACCAAAACTAAATCTTACCTTTACATTATTGTGTGTGTGCAAATAGACTAGGTTTTATTTATTGTAGTAGTATATATGTACTTCCATAATTATTGGAGGTGTGTTTTCCATCATGAGTGTATGTATTATGCTCATATAGTCACATGCATTGTTTAAAAAATTATTATTTTTGGTATATGGCAAGATTATATTTTTGTTAATCATCATTTTTATATATAATGCCTTATATCTTGCCATGTTATATTTTTGAAACTATCCTCTTGAACATCCCTTATTTTGAAGTGTTTACTATTTTGTCTCCTATTGCCCTAAGTATCGCCTAGTTGTTAATTATTGCACATGCTCATCATTCACTAACGTTCTTGCTTTTTGTTTCCTCTATCTTGGGTGTTGCATTCAACCCACCCAGAGGTTGCACAGTCTTAGGACCAGGAGATAGGTGGCGACGCCCAGATCTAGATGTTTAGGACTTCTGAGATGAAGAGGTTACTCACCACAAAGTGATCTGAGTAGTATAGGCTTTTATTTCCGTTAAAAGCCATCTATGGCTCATTAGTTGAACTTTGGTGATAAAATCTTGTACTAGTTAGATTTAATTTACGCTGCAACAAAAAGTATGCTCCTTTTGTCATTCTATTTAAAAGAAAATTTGTGGAACTCAATTATTTGAATGGTTTCATTTTGATGGATATGATCTATTGGGGTATTTTGTAATTATTTCCTTAAAGTAGGGAGTGGTCCCTCCCGGGCTCCACTCCTTACAAGAATGGTATTAGAGCATGTTTGGGCTTGGTAATCTGACTATTTTAGAAGCCATTACTTAGTATGTATATCATACCCATTAGACCTATGTTTTAGGAGATCTAACATGTTTGGTGACACCAGTGCTGCCCCTTATTCCAGTGTTTTAGATGGATTCTCCACACCTGAGAACCTTGATTTTGGCATGTATCCCCCCTCCTAGGATCAACCCTGACTCTGCTAATGGGTTTGGTGACACCCCGACCTCTACTTTGATTAGTCTCACCCTTAAATAGGATTTAGCCTTTCTATAATAGTTTCTCACAATGACAATGGTGGGAAAGTTGATCACCCCTCCCGTACTTCATAAGATGAAGGAGTACACATTGACTGATTTCATGAAAATCCAACCACCCTACTTCAAGAGAGAAGGGGACCTATAAATGGTAGATAAGGTCGATGACTAGGTCTTATCCATAGAGCAGACTTTTGATGGTATGGCATGTCCTCAGCACCAAAAGTTTAGTTTTACTTCTTATGTCCTGGATGGACCAACACGTGCATGGTGGATAGTGTGGACTCATGACATCTGTACTTTGACCTAGGAACAATTCTTGGCACTATTTTGTGGGAAATACATCTGAACTACCGTTCTTAAGAAGAAGAAAGTGGAATTCTATAGTCTGAAGTAGTGATCATTGTTTGTTCTTGCATATGTGTAAAAATTCCTCTTGCTTGAGTGTTATGCTTTAGTGTTAAGTGAGGATCGTAGGGCCAATTTATTTTTGCAAACACTCAATTACTATGTGGGTCATGCTATAATACCTCAGCTTCCTCTCATGTCTCAATAGATGGTTAAGAAGGCATTAGCTGTTAAATCATATCTTGGGTTTCAAGCCCCCTCACAGAACAACAAGAGAAAGAACTTTGACTATGATCAATGTCCAAAGTGCAATCACTGTTACCACTATCATCCTACTAGAAAGTGACCACAAGGAAAGGTTGTTTCACCTAGGAATGATAGGCCGATAGTCTATCATGAGTGTGGTTAGGATGGACACTTCAAGCCATAATACCCTCAGTTGCATCAATGTCATGCCCCTTCTCAACAGCCTGCTCAGCAACCTACTAATCAGACCCGACAAAATCCACCTCTAAGAAACAACAATAACAACAACAATCCACAAGGTCAACATCCTTCGGTAGAGCGTCATGTTGGACATGTTTTCATTATGGATGTTATTGATGCTAGTGATGACAATGACGTAATAGAAGGTACCGTACATCTCCATCTAAATCCTATAAAATCTCTATTTGATTCTAGTTCTTCAAATACCTTTATATCTTCTAAGCTTGCTGAAATATTAGGCATATAATCTACATATATGGACTATATTCTTGATGTTCAGACCCCTAGTGGTAGGATATTCCCTTCTTATCTGCAAACCCCACCCATGGTTATGTATATCTGGATAGATGTTTACAACTGAGTTCATCTTCTTGAACATGACAGCTTTCGACGTCATCTTGGGTACGAATTGGTTGAAAAAAAATTAAGGAAGCCGTGTTTTGTGAAGAGAAAAAAGTTAGTTTACTTCACTCGGATGGTGAACGACTTTGTGTAAAGGGCACAAAACATGAGGATAAGCAATTCATCATCTCATCCATAAAAGTTGAAAAGCTTATATCATGGATGTTGAGCTTATTTGGCCTCCATTATCTTAGACCCTTCACCACCTCAGTTAGAAAATATTGAAGTAGTTCGAGATTTCCCTGATGTTTTTCCTAAAGAGATACCCAGTATTCCTCCTCCTCAAGAATTCAAGCTCACCATCAATCTCGTATGGGGTACCACGCCCATATAAAAACTTCCCTATCGTGTGGAGCCTATGGAACTTGCGAAACTTAAGAAGAAACTGTAAGAACTTCTTGACATGGGGTTTGTTCACCCTAGTGTATCTCCATGGGGAGATCATGTTCTGTTTGTGAATAAGAAGGATGGTTGTTTGAGGATTTGTATGGATTATAGAATGTTGAATCAAGTGACAGTGAAGAACCAATATCCTCTACTACAATTTGATGATTTATTCAGTCGGTTGAAGTCTACCACAATTTTCTCTAAGATGGATTTCATAGTGATTACTATAAAATGCGGGTAAAATATGAAGATTTGTTGAAGATGACCTTTCACATTTGCTATGGGCATTATGAATTTTTAGTGATGCCTTTCGGGTTGACTATTGCCCCTGTCGCTTTCATGGACTTGATGAATCAGGTTTTTCCTCCCATATCTAGATGACTTCATGGTGGTGTTCATCAAAGATGTTGTCATCTACTCCAGGACAACAAAGAAACATTGAGAACATCTATATATTGTCTTGCAGACACTTTGTGAAAACCAACTTTATGCCAAGTTTTCTTATTGTGAATTTTGGATAAAGGAAGTGATGTTCCTAGGCCACATGATATATGATGGTCATATAGCTTTAGATCCAGCTAAAGTTGAAGTTGTGACAAAGTGGCAACCTCCAAGAATCCTTCTGAGATAGGAAACCTCTAAGAATCCTTCTAAGATACAAAGTTTCTTGGGTCTTACGAGTTACTACATACGGTTTATTAATAACTTTTTTGAGTTGTATCATCCAATAACCAAGTTGACTAGCAAGGATACCAAATTTAACTAGTCCTCAGAATGTGAACAGAGTTTTCTAGAGTTGAAGAACTGTTTGACATCTCCTCTTATTTTGTCCTTACCTGTAGAAGGGAAACCCTATGCTATCTTCATTGATGCATCTAGACAAGGTTTAGGTTGTGTTATTATGCAAGAAGGATGGGTTATAGACTATGACTCCTTCCAGTTGAAGTCGAATGAAGAAAACTAACCAACCCATGACCTTGAGCTCGTAATGATTGTTCATGCTCTCAAGATTTAGAGGCATTATCTGTATGGTGTGCAATTTGAAGTTTTCTCAAACCATAATAGTCTTTGTTGTCTTATGACACAAAAGGACTTGAATATGAGACAAAGGCGTTGGATGAAATGAAGGACTGTGATTTCACAATCACATATCATCCTTAAAAAAACAGCATAGTCGTTGATGCTCTTAGTCGTAAGAAGGACGTCGTTTGTACATCTCTTCATAGTTTCATGTAGAAAAGCATGGAGCATGTTTCCAGATGGAGACCATATCTAAAGAATGATGTAGATGATGTTTTCATGGATAAGATTTATGTGCACATGGAAAGTCTCTCCGTTACTCTATCTTAGATATTTGAGGTTATCACAGCACAAGCAGCTAGTGTCGACCTTGGTAAAATGAAGATCTTGACGGAAAGACCACAATCTAATTTCTTTGTTGGTGTTGATGGTGCAATTCATTTTCAACATTGGTTGTGGATATCAGATGTTGATGATCTGAGGCAAAGGTGTTGAATGAGGCTCATGGTTCAAAATATACAATTCACCCTGGAACCACAAATATGTATAAAGATCTACAAAGAAGTTTGTGGTGAAAAAATATGAATAAGTACATCAGAGTTTTTGTTGTAATTTTTTTAACCTATCATCAGTTAAAGATTGAACATCAAAGACCTGGTGGTCTTTTGCAATCGCTCAAAATACCTGAGTGGAAATGGGAAAATAATGCAATGGTTTTCATGACAGGATTTCCAAAAATCTAGAAGTGGTTATGATGTTGTATGGATTGTGATATATTGACTTACGAAATCTGCTCAATTCATGCCTTTCAAGACTACATATAAGGTTTTGGACATGGCACAACTCTACATCAAATGGATAGTATGTCTGCATGGTGTGTCAAAGTCTATCATGTCAGATAGAGACTCAAAGTTCACTTCTCATCTGTGGAGGCATATTCAAGAAGAGATGGGATTAGATTTACATTTCAATACATCTTACCATGTCTATATTGATGGTTAGTATGAAAGGACAATTCATATTCTATAAGATCTCTTGTGAGCTTGTGTTATGTATAGGGAAGGTTCTTGGGATAAATATCTCCCTTTGGTTGAGTTTTCTTATAATAATAGTTACCAAGCGAGCATATGTATGCCACCCTTCAAAGCTTTATATGGCATACCTTATCGTTCACGCTTACATTCGGATGATGTGGGTGAGTGTGCTTTGGTAAAAACTTATGTCATTATGAAGGAGAATATTGTTTTGATAAAGAAGCAAATAAAAGTAGCTCAGGATCATCAAAAGATGTATGTTGATAATAAAAGGATAGATGTGAACTTTCTTGTTGGTGATTATGGTTTCTTAAAAATAAAACCAATTTGGTCTATTGCAAGATCTAAGATTGAGCAGCTAGATATCATGTTCTTTTTTAGAGTAAGATGAAATTTGTTACTTTCCATACAAGGTACCATGGTACCTTTGGAGAACGTGTAAAATAATCTCATATAATTAAATATGTTTTTCTGAAAAGAGAGATGTTTATCTACGTTAAAAGTGAAAGAATAATTTTCTATGCTCGGTCCTACATAGGTACTTCAACAATGTTATTTTTGTACTTGTGTTGCCAGACTTGTGGAATGGAATGATGTTTTACATCTGTCTATATATTATCTTCCCTTTGGTCCATTTTCTAGTGGTCTTTATGTTTAAAGCTTGTTTGCTAGCTTATTCTATGACATTTCTCACACAATTTTACATGTACTTAGGTTCATAGTGGCATTTCTTCTTTCAATCAACTCATCCTTGAGTTTTCTATTGACTTTGATTCTGCTTCAATCATAGATGATCCATTAGAAGATGAAGATTGGATGACAATATTAACGCATTGTCTCGCATATCATTCATCTTTTGTTTGTCTCATGCAAACAACTTTTTGTAAGAT
The DNA here is from genome assembly GCA_963693085.1 of Alisma plantago-aquatica. Classification (NCBI taxonomy): domain Eukaryota; kingdom Viridiplantae; phylum Streptophyta; class Magnoliopsida; order Alismatales; family Alismataceae; genus Alisma; species Alisma plantago-aquatica. The sequence goes on from OY856409.1 coordinate 1,769,368,268, forward strand.
ATGGCATGCGTTAAGTTCTTCTGCTGAGACAATTGCTTTCTTGGGTTTAGTGGCCTCAATTTTATTGGTCCTGTCATTATTAATATAACACTATATTTGGTTTAGAAAGGAAGGTTTCAATCATGTGGTTTTTGGTGGATAATGTAAACTATCAGATCTACATAAAAACAAGGCAAACAACTTCAAGGACCATATTGTTATCAAACAACTGATAAGAGATGGGGAGTTGTTGAGGTAATATGATGATGGTTTTAATCTAGAATCACATCTGTCTATTGATTGGTTACTATATGAATCAATTGATTTACTTCTTGTTTTGATAATCTTAGAAAGGATTCTGAGTTTTATCATGATTTTCTATAGGACCACCAACTGGCTATTGAAATATTCATAGAAGTCACTTTTGATGTTGTCCACAGAGCAACACATTATCTTCTTTTCCCTTTTGACAGTAGGTAATTATCTAGATGGATTTCTCTTGGGATAAATGTTCATGAAAAAAAATTCTTCTAGGGAGTCAGATGAACATGTTCCAACTCTCAGGAGAAATCTTTAACAGAACAACATGTAAGTATTCATTATTTTATAAATATGATTGCTCTAATTTGTGTGCCACCTTTTAGGCATTCGGGAAGAAGGCCTACAACATATTGCCTGTATTTCTTAGATTAATTTCATATCGAAAGTATGAACAGGACTAGTGCATTTGAAATTTGGGGTCTAGATATTGGAAAAATTATGACTGACTAAAATATTGGTTTTACCAACCATTTATACTTTATACCGAGCAAACTCAATTCAGGATGTATAAACTTGAAAAAATAATGGACGACTAGTAAAAAAATCTAATAATTTGTATCAAATATAAACATAAGAGCAATGTTTGGGCATTCTTGAAGTTGACCCAGAATGGAAGTTGCTTGTATCAAGGTGTAAAATTCATGGCTTTCCTAAATACCAGCAAGATATCATCTTGGATATATGGAGCTGCTTGGTATCCATGTTTACCGCTTTACCCTCGACATGCTTCTCTGAAGGAACACCCTTTTCTCTCATTGTTCTTCTGTGATAGGTCTCCATTCAGGTTGAAATTTTTCATCCTGGAAAATCATCTGGAGGCAACAAGGTAGAGGGGAGAAAATGTTATTGAAACACAAGATTAGGACGATAGGGCTGAGTGAGGGTGAGATTAGTTGTCAAATTGGGATGGAAGAATAGATAAGTGAATTGGAGAAGAAATTGAAAAGTGCATATATGACATGTTCAACGCAATATGAATTGTTTGATCCATTTCCTGGAATACGCCATTGCCCTTGACTTTCCTACAAACTCCATGAGACTTCTTAAGGTCTTAACTTTGAGGAGTATTCTGGTCTCCATTGAAAACAACCTCGACAACAACTGTATCAATGTCTTAGATGTCACCCGAGCCCTAGGTCTTCTAATCCCAGGATAGACGATCCTCAAATCCAAGATCTATTCCCCTACCCAGCTAATTTACATGGTCCCAGAAGGCACAAAAATTGAACATTTGTTCAACCAGGTCCTCACCATTCCTTGTGGATCAAGCTTCATTCAAGCCAGATTAACCAAATGGTCGGCTGATCTGGGGGCCTTCCCAGTGCCAGCAGGAGGCTCTGATTGGGTTGCCATTTCAAACCTCCCACCCCACCTCTAGGAAGCTGAGATCTTCAAGGGGATAGCCCACTCTATTGGGGCCACTCTACAATACATCAGCCATGAAACCTTACACCTTACTTAATACATCAAAGCTTTCTGCCTCTTTGTTGTCAAAGCAGCCATGTCTTTACCCCCAGCCATCAATATCAGAATAGGAGAATCCATTTATAACATCAAGTTGTCAGTCGAACATCCTTTGGATTACAAAACAGCCTTCTCGGACCTTTATGTCCACCCACCCTCCTGGTTCTGTCCAAACAAAGATAGAAAGGCCCCAAACCCTACTCACAAGACAGGTGAAAGACATCTTGTGTGGGAAAGGAAAAATTACAAAACCACTTCCTCTGGTCACTCAAATACTCCATCCAACCGCAAGAGAACTACATCCTCCTCTCCTCCCAAACCCAGACTAGCCTCCCCACCCACCAGCATGAAATACCCTTCTCCACCGCCTTCCAAGGGAAACAACAGTGCTCTTAGCATTAGCCCAAACAACTTGAAAAAACTCAAAACAACCATTCTAAAAGAAATTAGAACTTTGCAAAGTCCACAGTCGAAGAGCACAGGACAAGGAGAAGAAGTCAGCAAACTCCCAAAGATAATGATGCCATGTCCTGAAGGGGCAAATAAGAAACATATCATCAACCGACACGAATCAGGTACATCCACACATTCTTCTTTTAGCACATCATGCACAAAATCTTATATTATGGATGATTCTTCTTCTCCTTTAATCAATACTTTAGATTGAGATCTCGATAACATAGAAGATCTAGCATCTTGGTCTAACATTTCTAGTTTTACAAAATTTGCTAGCAATATAGGAATAAAATTTGATGATGAGGACAAGGCAAATAAAGTTTTAGATGATATAAAACTTTTCATGGGATGGACCAACTGAAGGAAATGAGAAACCACCAAAGTCAACTTCGACTTACTTAAAATCCAATAGTTTGTCTCTAGACTCCCGTTTTCAGTAATCATTTTATCATATATGAGAATATCAACATGGAACGTCTGTGGGGCAGCAAACCTCAATAGACGAAAGGAAATTCATTCTCAGATTTACAGAAAAAATAGACCTCATCACAATCCAGGAGAAAAAAACTTGTCTTTCCCCTTTTTCCCTTAAAACCATTGGTGGTAATAGAATAACAGACTAGATCCAAATTTACCCCTCTGGATTTAAAGGAGGTCTAGTAGTGGGTTTCAATAACCAATCTTTCATCCCTACTAACTCCTACATCCATGACTTCTCCATAACCATCACTATCAAAAATACAACTTATGGTTTTAGTTGGAATTTCACAGGGGTTTATGGAGAACCTAGACATAATAAGACTACTTTCCTAACTGAATTAGAAACTATCATGTCTTCTTTCTCCAAGTCTCCCTGGGTCCTAGGTGGGTACTTCAATCTAATAACCCAAAATTCAGATCAATACAACCCAACTAGCTCATCACAACCCATGTCTACTTACGACAAACGTTTTAGCAATCTTCTTACTTGACATGATTTAATTGAACTTAAACCATCAAACGCCTCCTTTACTTGGTCAAGAAATCAAACCTTCGCCAGATTAGACCACTTCATCTGCTCCCCCACTTGGGAAGACCAGCACCCCCTCTCCACTATTCACACATCTCACCGAGCCATCTTAGACCATTTCCCCCTTATCCTTGATACCACCACTGAACCATGGGGAAAAAGACCATTTCATTTTGATAACTACTGGCTCTCATTAGATAAGTTCTCTCTCAAATGTGTCAAGCACTGGAAGAAGGCCGACCCCCAGACCGCAAACCTTGGACTCCATATCCTCAAAAACACAAAAAAAAAAAATCAAAGCCCACATAAAAGAATGGAAACTTCTTAACCTAAATAAGCTATCTAAAACTCTCAAAGACCTTGAGCAACAATTCTTTTTTGTTGACAAAGACCCTGCAGCTGACCTAGATCTAGTGCTTTCAATCAAAGCCGACTTGGACTTCACAAAAAACTACATTGACACAAAATGGAAACAAAGAGCAAAAATCACATGGGCTAAAGAAGGAGATAAGAACTCAAAGTTCTTTCACAAAATGTGCAACAATTACTTCTGAAAGAACGCCATCACATACTTACAGATCAATAATAGAACCACAACCCACAAATCTACCATCACAAACCATATCACATAACACTTGAAAAATATCTTCAACACCAACCACCAACCCTCATGTCTAAATGACCTGGTTTGGCCTACGATATGTTCCTCAAAACTTGACCATCCTCTTGATCTTATCAAACCATTCACCTCAGAGGAACTGGACATGGTCATAAAAACCTTAGGCTTAAATAAATCACCTTGCCCAAATGGACTAAATGTTGAATTCTACCTTGCAAATTGGAACCACTACAAAGTAGACTTCCTAGCTCTACTCAAGGCTATTCATGATAGTGAAAACGTTCACAACATCATCAAACATCTAAATAGAACTTTCATCGCTCTCATAAAAAAAACCAACCAACCCGACCTCATTGCCCAATTTAGACCCATAAGTCTCATCAACACCTCCTACAAAATCATAGCCAAGACTTTAGCAAACAGAATAAAACCTCATATCAACAAAATCATCCCTCTCAACTAAAATGCTTTCTTCAAAGGAAGAAATATTCAAGATGCCTACTTGATGGTTAACGAAACTATACATCTCTGTTATAAAAATAGAACACCCTTACTAGCCATCAAATTGGACTTTGAGAAAGCTTTTGATTACGTCAATTGGCAATGTATCACCAAAACACTCCATGCCTTTGGCTTTCCCGATAAATGGGTCAATTAGATTCACGCTTGCATATCCACAAATGATTTCTCTACTATCATAAATGGTGTCCCCTTCGGATATTTCATAAATACAAATGACCTTAGATAAGGGCATCTGCTCTCTCCATATATGTTCATCATTGTCACTTCCATTCTCTCCCGCATGATACAATTAGGAAAAGATAATGGACTGATACACTCACATGTGGAATGCAAAGAGAAGATTATACAATTCACAGATGATACCATCATCCTCACATCTCCAGAGGACTCCTCTATCCTCAATAACATCAGAATAATAGGTATCTTCTCCTACATCTCTGGACTCAAAATAAATCTCCATAAGTTGTCCATCTTTGGAGTTAACATTGACTTCTAAGAGTTGGCCAGATTTAGGGAACTCCTTAGATGCAAGGTCGAAGACTTCCCCATACAATACCTAGGACTCCCCATCACCCCCCACAACATTACAAATGCCACTTGGAAACCCATCCTTGATAGAATCAATAGAAAACTCTCATCTTGGACAAATAACTTCATCAACCTCACTGGACGACTTACTCTCCTAAATAGTGTCATAACCACTCATTATCTTAGTTGTATCCCCCTCCCAACCAAGACCAGAAAGCTCATTGATAAAACTCGTAGAAAATTCCTCTGGAACAACTATATTCCTTCCTCCAACTCTGGATGTCACTACTATCTTGTAAATTGGGACACTATTGCTGCACTAATTGACCAAGGAGGTTGGGGTATTCTTAACATAGACACCCAAGCATTATGTCTTATCACCAAAATCATCAACAGCCTGGCCAAAAACAAGAGGAAAATCTGGACCAGTCTCATAAATTTCAAATATTACCAAAAATTCCCACCCTGGCACAAAGTGCCCAAAAAGTCTGCCTCACCTCTCTAGAAATATATTAACAAAAACATCCAAAAAATAACCCAGATCATTAACACCCCCACACTCCCATCTAAAAATCTCCTTTTGGCATGACCCATGGTTAAAGAATAACACTATCCATAATCTGCACACAAATTGGTCCATACCTAACAAACTCACAAAGATCAACACCGTCAAAGCGCTTAACCAACTGACCAGTAACAGATCAAATGCGCTCAAAAGATGTATTCTCATACATCTCAACCCAGACTGACTCTCCACCCTGATCCAGACACTAGAACAAAATTCATCAAATCATATTACCTGGAAATGGGGTAACACATACTCTGTGAAGAAAGCTTACACTTACCTCTCCTATAGAGGTTTGTCCCCCCACCTCCAAAATCTGGAAGCAAAAGGGGCAACAAAAACATAAAATATTTATTTGGATACTTCTACATAACAAGCTACTCATTGAACAAAACCTCATTAAGAGAGGCTTCAACGGCCCCTCTAGATGCTCTCTATGCCACAACAACACAGAATCGGTGGATCACATTTTCTTCAACTGCAACTTCTCACTCACTATCATCTCACATTTTATTCGACATTTCCAGCTTGATCTCTCATCAGCAACATTTCCTTTGGATCTCTCTCCCAACAGGTCCTTCACTTCATTTAGTGGTGATGATCACTTTGTCACCATTAGTTGGAACCTTTGGCTTGAGAGAAACAACAAATACTTCAACAACGTGTCAAGACTGAAGCATATCATCATCTCACATATTAGTGCAGATCTTCATATTATCACCATGTGCAGGCAAGCAGGTACTAGAGGGGACTGAGGATTCTGATGCTGGTGAATCGGAGTCTCGTTTTCTTAGTGACTTGAAGGCGATGGTTGATGACGAGACTGGTGTTAGTTTGTTGCTTCAACAGTAGCGATGATGTATTTCTTCCTAGTTCTGAACAACTCTTTTGAAGTCTTTGATGCTCTATTCCTAGTACATCTTGCTTATTGTCAATGAGGCTTGTTAAGGGGTGCCTCCCCCGTAAACTTTCTCATTTCAGCATCTTCCCTGCTCAATCAAACTTTAGTATTGTATCGACCGGCTCAGTAGGTGTTTGCTTGCTTTGCCTTTTTAATATATGCTATGATCATTATAAAAAAAATGAATTGGTTGATCCATGTGTAACTAGTAAAGTAACATGTAATCAACTACATGTGTTTTGGTTACATATATAGAATTTGTAGGAAAAGATGTGTTTAAACTACAAACAGTATTCATGTAGGTAGAAAAATTGTAGCTAAATCATTTTTTTGTAGTATGAGTTGTTGTAGCTTGTTGAACTTTGGATTTCTACTATGATGGGGGGTACTTTGGCCACGTCCATGGCATTGTACCACTGTGAATTTTGAGGGCCCAACTATCCTCTTTGGCTCTACAATCCTTCAATCAGTTGCTCTTTGCTTCGGATGTATTTTTACCCATCTATGGAAGGTTGGGAGCTGGTCTAGGGCTCATCCCCGGGTGTACAAACCCAAGGATACTCCCTTCTTACTCCTATTCATCTAGTTCATGGTTCAAAAAGCTAAAAAACACACAAAGAACATATATAAGTGCATTTGGAAATGACATGCATATGAAGAGAAATAACATGTAATCTAACAGATTTAGATGTGACTGAAGTGCAAAAGGACACAAGATGAAACCCTTAAATAGGTCTGCATCACGTATAAAGTCAGCTCTGATACCATTGTTGATCTTTAGGAAAGGGACACATCAAAATAAAAAAAGTTCTTCCCTTTAAACCTACACTATTAGGTTCGTTGTAGCTATAAAACGTCTGAAATAAAAGACATAAGAGGGGATAAAGGTGATACCTTTGTGCGCACTACTTGTCCAACAAGTAGACACATCTTATGTTAGTGAAGAACCCAATCCTCTGGATCTTGATCTGGAATGACAACCAAGAAGTCCGGACAGAACACCAATAGATCTAGATTGTCCACCAAGAAATAACTTATTTCCTCTTTTAGAACATGTTCTCCACATATCTACTCATATGCCTCAGTTTCCACTCTACCCACACAAATGAGGGAGAACGTGGTGTACCACTATGGTCACTAAGTGGAAGAGGAATAAGATTTGTCAACGTGTTAGGCATCCTGGAACTCCCTTAACTTATCTTGGGCAAAACTTCTATGGGATTCTCTCTCTCCAAGAGAATAGTATGACGGCCAACTCGTGTTGGTATGTATACCCAGAGAGCCAATCATATGATTATTGTGGTCATATCCTATATATGATTCAATTAATAACAAAGGCAATCTTCTGATGTATTCTATTTCAATCAGTTATGAGATAATGATGAAACATAATAAATGTCTAAATAATGACATTATCAATGACATATGTCTTCGAGTTGATGACCTGAACAATGAGATCATCTAGATTTCAAGAGTATGTACATTCTTATTATGTCCCTATTCAGATGTTATTATGAAGGTTGATAGATAACAATGATACATAAGACTAGAGCGTGTGTTGATTGATGACAAAATCTCACCATTCATGATATGTGATATCAAACCAAATACATAGATACTTGTTAGATAATAGTGTATCGGATAATCCCACCTTGAGAGTAACAGGAAGAAACCATAATTGGTAGTCTGAATCATCTCTCATAGTGATGGTGGTGATTGTGGTTCTTAGACCTGAAGTTACTACACTCATCATATGCCATTCAATGTACTTTGACATCATCCACCGTGACCTTGAATAAGGGTTGCCATAAAGGTGGTGCTTGGGTCCGCTGTGATACATGGGGATAATAGTGAGTGATGTAGATGGGATTTGTCCCTCCTATAGGAGTTTGATATTTAGGCCACTTGATAAGAGAGACTAAGAAAAAGCATGCAAATGTACATGTGAATCAATATGTGATATTGAGGTCACATATATCTCAGTAGTTTGCTCTAGTTCAAGGAATATGGATTGAACATTGAGAGGATGAGTCCATGCCTCAAGTTCAATCTGGATATCTGTGACAAAGGAATTAGACAATCACTATAACACCAATCACATATTGTAGGTTGAAGTTGTTCTCCAACTTTTTAGATTACTTCGGTAGCAATGATGTGTTGCTAGATACAGCTCGTTGCTTGTGATGTCATAAATTAGTTATGGACATTCACTACCAAAGTAACTTGGAACCTATAGGGTCACACACATAGCATACACATGGAATAGGAGCTCATTCATGAATATAGTTTAAAATTGATTACTAAAGAGTTAGGTATTCAGTTTAAAAAATGTTGGTCAAATGTTGACTGATTGAACTGTGTACCATCCACTTCAAGTGTTGAATCGATCATTTTAGTATGTCAAGTCAATTGAATCGATATTGGCAATATGGTCCACGAACTGACCAGTACAAGTAGTGAACCGATCGACTTAGGTCCATGAACTAATCGACTCAGGTTATGAACCGACCATTTGGTGGATCAATTCGATTAATTTAAGGATCAATTAGGATCAACTTTTATGTCATGTTGTGCATTAAATCAGATATTAATTGCCAATACAATATTTGTGATTGGAAAACGTGATGAAATGGTTGGTTCAAGGGTCCATTTACATGCCAACCCATTGGTTCACCTTTGAACTGTCTGTTTCACTGCTCGTAGGATGCAAACATTCATGAAATCCCATCCCCTTCGACTCCCTTATAAACTGGGAACCCTAAACTTGACCCTCCTATAAATAGAGGGGTATTGGAGGCTTCTCAGACACATCAATTAGCTCTGACAATTGTTATCTTCTCTGGTTGTGGTAACCGAGAGAATCCGAGCAAGTCCTACCCGATAGAGGGAGGGATAACAAGGGATAATAATTGTAGGAGAGAAAGTTCATGCTAGTACACTGACTAGCAGTGGCGGAGCCAGGAAATCTGGATAGGAGGGGCACCATTAAGATGAATGCTTTAAGATCCATACAAGGTAGGGCACCATGAGTAATTTTTACAAAAAACTGTGTCAAATTGGTATCAAATAGTGAGCAACTACAAAATCTGGGTAGGGCACTTGCCTACCCAGGCCAAAGTGTGTCTATGCCACTGCTGACTATAAGGGACAACTCCTTCATGTCTGTCTTCTAGAATGACAAGAGTTCCCAATAGTCCATAATGATAACTACACAGACGAGGAGGCTTTTGCCTGCCGCTAGGAGGACAAGATCAAGCTATTATTCGTGATGATCAACTAGGAGTTGCTACAGATGTTGACTGGATGTGACTTGAAGAAAGTTACATAATACATCGAGGAAATTGTCACTGGAATTGCTCCCAGACCAGGTATTAACTCAAAACTATAAGGATCCATTTTCAAATTAGTCGTCTAATTAGGGTTTACTTGGATGATTGTATGCTTAACTAAGTTGATCATTGTTTAAAGATCGATTAGTGATGGTAATTAATTTTTGATATTTTAAATATAATGAGAAGGTTTAATCATACTTTGATTCACATAATTAGGGTTAAGGTTTGGAAACCCTAATCGGCCCAAATTAGGGTTTTGATGACATATGAATACAGAATTTGATAAGTATAGTGTCTCACTAAATAATTTTTAGTATTTTAGTGTAACTCTGATTTAATTCAAATTTGGATATGATTTGTATATATAAAATTTCAACACTCTTGAAAAATATCAGAATTTTTGAAGAATGTTATGACATGTTTATCGGTCGAGTTTCAAACTCGACCTATCATATTTTCATATTGATATAGCAGTGTGGTAATTGAATTTTATCTTTTTATTGAAATATCAAATTGATCTCAAATTTTAACTGTACTTTACAAACTAAATTATAGGAATCATTTTAAATTGGCGTAATTTTTAGATGAATTTTGATCTCTACAGAGAAGGTGTCGGTCGAGTTCTGTGAAGGACAAACTCGACTGACCATGCTGCTGACTGCAATATAGCAGTGTAGTATTTGATTTTTAATTATTTATTTGTAACTCCAAATAATCTAAATTTTTTACTTTATATTAAAATCTCAATTTAAGACATTGGGTTAAAGTTTCATAATTTTTGGATGATATTTGAGTTCTAAAACTTGTCGTTTCGGTCGAGTTTATAACTCAGCCGACCAACCAGTCTGAGCAAAATAAAAATACACTGAGGGGCTTGTTTGCAAATGTTCTAAGCACCTCAATTCATCTATATCACTAAAATAATACACAAGGAGCTCTCATAACTCGTCCTTCCTATCAAAGAAATGAAATTCTTCAAAGAGAGGAGAGCTAGGGTTTTGAGTAGAGAAAGTGGAGGAGATGATGACCTAGGGTTTCTCTATCCAAGATATGATGAAATCAAGTAAGTTTAGCTTTTTCGCATAGAATTTCATGGTGAATCTTCTCTCACATGTCAATATTCCGTCCCTCCCTTGATTTGATTCAAAATCACATCAAATCTCTCCCTTTTCTCACTCTTTCTCTTCTAATCCTCATTTCTAGGGTTTTCGAGTTGAGAGGAGAAAGAATTGGATTCTTTTGCGAGAGTTTGATTGGGTTTCCAAAAATTCAGAGGTTGACCTATGAATATAAGGTGCTTGGCACCTGAGGTGAGTGTTTTTCTCCCTCTTAAGCTTTGTATTCGTGTTGAAATCCTAATTCAACCTGGCTAAAACAATCAGAAACCTTGTTTGTATATGTATGTGATTGGATTTGATTTGGGAAAGATATTGGGGAATCCAATTTCACTGATTTTGATTATTTCTCATTGATTGAAACTTGATTAGTTCCTATTATATTGATTGAGGATGCATGGGTATTCTTAATGGTAGATGACTATGGTATTTCAAGTGATTTTTTCCTAAAAATCAGCCCAATGGTCGATATGCTTGGAATTGAATTGACATGTATAAAGTCATATTTGAATTGTACTAGATTGTATTATACAAGTGTATTGTTGAATGTTAATGGAGTTGAATGACCACATATCCTGATTAGGATTTGTGTTGAGGAAGTGAATCAAATGAGTCAATTAATCAATGTATACTTATGATTGATGAATGAAATTTGTGAAAATGGAAACTAGGGTTTCCATGTTTGTGAATAACCCTAATGAACCCTTGGGTCATGATTGGATTACTGAATGATATGATTCTTATGTTATGTTGAACTAAGGAATGACTTCTTGAAAACACTAAAAGTTTATTACTAAGAAAATTATGAGTGATGTAGCTAGAACTTGTATATGATGTTTGAAATGTGATCAAATGCTGAAGTTGAAAGCATTAATAATTCAATTGAATATGATGAGTCTTACTATATCATCTAAGTTTAATGCATTAGTTTTAGTATAATAAAGAATGATCATTGTTGATTATGGGAATGACATTAGTAGTCAACGTCAAGGTACACTTATCTGAATATAAGAGACAATATGAACAAGATGTACTTAATGGTGATTGCAAGATAAAGATGAAACTAATGAAGATAGTATGATGAAGTATTTTATCTTTTATTAAATTACATATGGATTAACCCAAATTAAATAAAATATACTAAGAATTGTACTTTGATCAATGTTATGTAGAAGAGAAGCATTGTATGTAAAGTGAATCAAGAAAGATTGGTCCAGATGATGTAATGAACATGAAATGAAAGAAGTTGGGACTACTGAGTATAAAATGATGGAAAAAGATAGGAATTAGTAGATGATTCTAAGAATGTAACTCTTACCCTAAAATGATGAGTTTGATGATGCTAATGAATGACAATCTCAAGTGGATGATTAAGAGATGTACATAACTGTAGTCGAATTCAAATAAATGATGAAACTCAAGTATTTGAAATGACTTACAAGAATGTGTTCTTGTATTGTGATTGTTTGATAGAATACTTGTATTATGAGAATGAACTATTTTGATGGAATTCCAATGATAATCATGTGTTTACTAGTAACCCCATATGAAGAATGTGAAATAAAAGAAGAGAACTAAGTCTATTATGCATGTATATGCATGAAATTTATTTACATCTATTGAGATTAGATGGAACAAGCATATGTTGTATGATAAATCTATTCTGAGTATGAGGAATGATACATGATGTCTATATGCTTTTACTATTGCTAGTTATAATGCCTCTACTAATATTTGTTAAGAACTATGATATACAATGAATTGATGAGGAATATGTTGAAATGGAATTTAATATGCACTCCTTACATTGAGAAACTCTAATAAGGGTAAATGTTGCATAATGAGATTATGTCTAGGGATGAAAGCCCACTGATGATGATAAAACCCTGATGGGGTAAATGATGGACAATAAGATTATGTCTTGGGCTGAAGGCCCACTATTGATGATTGCTATGAGTTGATGTAGAAGACAATAATAATCATATTTGTTACAATCTATAGACTTTTTGTGCTTCTTGCTTTGATCATTGCCCTTATTGATAAACGTAATCTATTTCATGTTATCATAGTTACGCGAGAATAAACAGATATGATATATGATGTTTTGAATTTTTGTAAGATGAGTAAAAGAAATTAATAACAAGAGAAATGATGGAACATCTAGTTAGGTGCCCTGAACACCATGAGTTCCCCTGAGGACCACACTGGGGAAACAAAATGGATCTCCTTGTAGTAATCGATGAATTATGAGAAGGATTTCCGGAGTGTGGATCGAGACCTTAAAGGTTAGACCACCATTATTTAGGAGTGAGTCATCTGGAGTGGCTCTGGCCCTAAATCTTTGCTGTGAAAGTCTATGTCCAGATGGAATAGACTCTGATGAAATGAAATATGTGAAATGTGAAATGAAAAATATGTGAAATACTTTGATATGTGATATACTGTTTTGTTGGTTCCTATCTCGTGTACCCGAGATGAGGATGTGAGCCTCTTTAGGCAACCCTGAGGTGGCCAGGGTCTATTTTTTATATCTTAGGGTGGCCGACTGAACCCTAAGATAGTGACGGTGAGTCGTTGACATGAGAATCAGGCGTGGCGACTTCTACTTGGTGAGGTACAAGCCAAGTAGTTTCAGGAAAAATGAATAGAAGATGATAAGCCGTGTAGAACATGATTTGAATGGTTGTTACATTCTTTGTACTACTACTTGATGATTTGTTATTGTTGATTATGCTTCTTGTTGAGGAAAGTAATTATGTTGATATGGACATTTTCTATTTCATATTATGATATGTCATGCTGACAAGTTATAAATGATGGGATTTATATCCATTCTGAATATGAGTTGGATTGCCTTCTATTTGATAGTATTGTTTGGTAGATATGTATTATGTGTACTTCAGCTTCAGGACTGCAGGATGTGTTCCTGGTCCAGCTGGTGGAGTGTCACAAGGGTAATGTTATTGTTATGTATTGATTCAAAAATGCTTAGAACTTCATCTTATTCCACATGTAGTAGGGCTCTTAATCTAAATTGAGAAGTATTTGTTGATTTGTTCATAGACATGCTTTAAAAGATGTTTCAAAGTTATAATTGGTTCAAGTGATTTCCTTATCTGTTGGATTAGATTACCATTGTAAGATAGATTTGACTCATGATAGAACTATTTGCTATATTTTTCAATATATGCATGTTTCTGATAAGTTTATTATACTTAATCTGATGTTGATGCATGTACCTAGCTTGAGTGTGAGGTATCCACTCACTGGGGCTCTATATGAGTCTCATGAGATTGTTTCAAATATTTTTAGGTATAATGCAATCTATAAGAGGGATCGCGACAAAGAATATATAAATATCATAATCTAGGTAGAATATAATGTCCATGTACTCTCTCTTTCCCGGGATGGGTTGTAGACTATGTTTGTTCATCAATGTACATGTATCTGATGTAAACTGAACAACATATGAGAACAAGATTGATTTTGGTTTTAATGGAGTTCAATAAGATTTGTGATATCTAAATGTGATTTCCTTGTTGTGACATTGATTTATGAATTTTTAAAGAAAGAAAAAAGGAAAAAAATTATATGTATTTTTCATATATTGTTTAATCACCTGTGTCGAGAATTCATTGTTCATTCCATAATCTGGGTTTAGGCTTTGGGATTACCTGTAATGGTTGGTATTTGTGTTGATCAAAAGAGTGGGTCCCGACAGATGTGGTATCAGAGCCTAGGCTAGATGAGTCTACAGGGACAATAGGATCTAGGACTAATTGATAATGTCGATGTTGAATATAACCTGAATGATGTGCATACTGACTGAACTCAGTATCCATATACTTTGGTCAAGTATTTGGGTATTGAGCTAAGCTAGTATGGAAATGCCGACTATACTTCTTCTGGATGCCCTGACCAAGTATCCAGATGAACATAGTTTGGTAGTATAATAAGATACATGATGAAAAAGAGAAGAATGGTGATAAAATGGTGAAAGAGAACAGGATTTTTATAATTCAATATGGAACCTATGGAAAACATGAAATTTCATATAAGAAAAATGAAAGCTTAGTGGATTATGAACATAATCTCTAATGAGTTTGAGTCTGAGTATGAAATTTGAAATTGTGAGAAAAAGCTATGAACTAAGATGCACACTAGATGATCTTCTTTATAAAGGAAATTGATGAATGCAAATGATAATATGTGAATGAGTCATAATCTTAATCCATGAGATACATAATCAAATTTAAAAAAAGGATGTGAAAGGTGATGTAAATCAAATCTTGATAAATGATGTATTACTAATATTTGTGAAGTAAGTGTTTGTAATACTCAAGGAGAGATATGATGATTACAAGGGATGAAATATTCATTTAATGCAAAAAAGAAAATGTCATATGAAAGAAAGATAAAATGAAAGTCTTTATAATTTGATGTCCAGAGAGGTGAATGATTAGATGATATGATATTCTTCCATATCTTTTCTTGGATTTCGGGACAAAATCCTAAAAGGAGGGAAGAATTTGTAATGACCCATTTTCAAATTAGTCATCTAATTATGGGTTACTTGGATGATTGTATGCTTAACTAAGTTGATCATTGTTTAAAGATCGATTAGTGATGGTACTTAATTTTTTATATTTTAAATATAATGAGAAGGTTTAATCATACTTTTATTCACATAATTAGGGTTAAGGTTTGGAAACCCTAATCGGCCCAAATTAGGGTTTTGATGACATATGAATACAGAATTTGATAAGTATAGTTTCTCACTAAATAATTTTAGTATTTTATGTGTAAATCTGATTTAATTAAAATTTGGATATGATTTGTATATATAAAATGTGAACACTCTTGAAAAATATCATAATTGTTGAAGAATTTTATGACCTATTTATTGGTCGAGTTTCAAACTCGATCGATCATATTTTCATATTTATATAGCAGTGTGGTAATTTAATTTTATCTTTTTATTGGAATATCTAATTGATCTAAAATTCTAACTGTACTTTATAAACTCAATTATAGACACCCTGTTAAATTGGAGTAATTTTTAGATGACTTTTGATCTCTACAGAGAGGGTGTCGGTCGAGTTCTCTGAAGGACAAACTCGACCGACCATGTTGCTGACTGCAATATAGAAGTGTAGTATTTGATTTTTAATTATTTATTGGCAACTCCAAATGATCTAAAATTTTTAATTATCTTACAAACTCAAATTTAGACATTGTATTAAAGTTTCATAATTTTTGGATGAGGTTTGAGTTCTGAAACTTGTGGTTTCGGTCGAGTTTATAACTCAGTCAACCAACCAGTCTGAGCAAAATAAAAATACATTGAGGGGCTTGTTTGCAAATGTTCTAAGCACCTCAATTCATCTATATCACTAAACTAACACACAAGGAGCTCTCATAACTCGTCCTTCCTATCAAATAAATGAAATTCTTGAGAGAAAGGAGAGTTAGGGTTTTGAGTAGAGAAAGTGGAGGAGATGATGACCTAGGGTTTCTCTATCCAAGATATGATGAAATCAAGTAAGTTTAGCTTCTTTGCATAGCATTTTATGGTGAATATTATCTCACATGTCAATATTCCGTCCCTCCCTTGATTTGATTCGAAATCACATCAAACCTCCCCCTTTTCTCACTCTTTCTCATCTAATCCCCATTTCTAGGGTTTTCGAGTTGAGAGGAGAAAGAATTGGATTCTTTTGTGAGAGTTTGATTGGGTTTCCAAAACTTCAGAGGTTGACCTACGAATTTAAGGTGATTGGCACCTAAGGTGAGTGTTTTTCTCCCTCCTAAGCTTTGTATTCATGTTGAAAGCCTAATTCAATCCGGATAAAACAATCAGAAACCTTGTTTGTATATGTATGTGATTGGATTTGATTTGGGAAAGATATTGGGGAATCCAATTTTACTGATTTTGATTATTTCTCATTGATTGAAACTTGATTAGTTCCTGTTATATTGATTGAGGATGCATGGGTATTCTTATGGGTAGATGACTATGGTATTTCAAGTGATTTTTTCCTAAAAATCAGCCCAATGGCCGATATGCTTGGAATTGAATTGACATGTATAAAGTCATCTTTGAATTGTACTAGATTGTATTATACAAGTGTATTGTTGAATGTTAATGGAGTTGAATGACCACATATCCTGATTAGGATTTGTGTTGAGGAAGTGAATCAAATGAGTCAATTAATCAATGTATACTTATGATTGATGAATGAAATTTGTGAAAATGTAAACTAGGGTTTCCATGTTTGTGAATAACCCTAATGAACCCTTGGGTCATGATTGGATTACTGAATGATATGATTCTTATGATATGTTGAACTAAGGAATGACTTTTTGAAAACTCTAAAAGTTTATTACTAAGACAATTATGAGTGATAAAGTTAGAACTTGTATATGATGTTTGAAATGTGATCAAATGCTGAAGTTGAAAGTATTAATACTTCAATTGAATATGATGAGTCTTACTATATCATCTAAGTTTAATGCATTAGTTTTAGTATAATAAAGAATGATCATTGTTGATTATGGGAATGACATTAGTAGTCAATGTCAAGGTACACTTATCTGAATATAAGAGACAATATGAACAAGATGTACTTAATGGCGATTGCAAGATAAAGATGAAACTAATGAAGATAGTATGATGAAGTATTTTATCTTTTATTTAATTACATATGGATTAACCCAAATTAAATAAAATATACTAAGAATTGTACTTTGATAAATGTTATGTAGAAGAGAAGCATTGCATGTAAAGTGAATCAAGAAAGATTGGTCCAGATGATGTAATGAACATGAAATGAAAGAAGCTGGGACTACTGAGTATAAAATGATGGAAAAAGATAGGAATTAGTAGATGATTCGAAGAATGTAACTCTTACCCTAAAATGATGAGTTTGATGATGCTAATGAATGACAATCTCAAATAGGTGATTAAGAGATGTACATAACCATAGTTGAATTCAACTAAATGATGAAACTCAAGTATCTGAATTGACTTACAAGAATGTGTTCTTGTATTGTGATTGTTTGATAGAATATGTGTATTATGAAAATGAACTATTTTGATGGAATTCAAATGATAATCAACATGTGTTGACTAGTAACCCCATATGAAGAATGTGAAATAAAAGAAGAAGAGAACTAAGTCTATTATGCATGTATATGCATGAAATTTATTTACATCTATTGAGATGAGATGGAACAAGCATATGTTGTATGATAAATCTATTCTGAGTATGAGGAAGGATGCATGATGTCTATATGCTTTTACAATTGCTAGTTCTAATGCCTCTACTAATATTTGTTAAGAACTATGATATACAATGAACTGATGAGGAATATGTTGAAATGGAATTTAATATGCACTCCTTACATTGAGAAACCCTGATATGGGTAAATGTTGCATAATGAGATTATGTCTAGGGCTGAAAGCCCACTGATGATGATAAAACCCTGATGGGGTAAATGATGGACAATAAGATTATTTCTTGGGTTGAAGGTCCACTATTGATGATTGCTATGAGTTGTTGTAGAAGACAGAAATAATCATATTTGTTGCAATCTATAGACTTATTGTGCTTCTTGCTTTGATCATTGCCCTTATTGATAAAATTATTCTATTTCATGTTATCATAGTTACGTGAGAATACACAGATACGATATATGATGTTTTGAATTCTTATAAGATGAGTAAAAGAGATTAATAACAAGTGAAATGATGGAACATCTAGTTAGGTGCCCTGAACACTGTGAGTTTCCCCCGAGGACCACACTGGGGAAACAAAATAGATCTCCTTGTAGTAATCGATGAATTATGAGAAGGATTTCCGGAGTGTGGATCGAGACCTTAAAGGTTAGACCACCAGGATTTAGGAGTGAGTCATCTGGAGTGGCTCTGGCCCTAAATCCTTGCTGTGAAAG
This sequence comes from Alisma plantago-aquatica, assembly GCA_963693085.1. Lineage (NCBI taxonomy): Eukaryota > Viridiplantae > Streptophyta > Magnoliopsida > Alismatales > Alismataceae > Alisma > Alisma plantago-aquatica. The sequence continues at coordinate 1,769,387,032 of OY856409.1, forward strand.
TCTATGTCCAGATGGAATAGACTCTGATGAAATGAAATATGTGAAATGTGAGATGTGAAATGTGAAATGAAAAATATGTGAAATACTGTGATATGTGATATAATGTTTTGCTGGTTCCTATCTCGTGTACCCGAGATGAGGATGTGAGCCTCTTTAGGCAACCCTGAGGTAGCCAGGATCTGTTGTTGATATCTTAGGGTGCCCGGCTAAACCCTAAGATAGTGACGGTGAGTCATTGACACGAGAATCAGGTGTGGCGACTTCTACTTGGTGAGGTACAAGCCAAGTAGTTTCAGGGCAAATGAATAAAAGATGATAAGCCATGTAGAACATGATTTGAATGGTTGTTACATTCTTTGTACTGCTACTTGATGATTTATTATTGTTGATTATGTTTCTTGTTGAGGAAAGTAATCATGTTGATATGGACATTTTCTATTTCATATTATGATATGTCATGCTGACCAGTTATAAATGATGGGATTTATATCCATTCTGAATATGAGTTGGATTGCCTTCTATTTGATAGTATTGTTTGGTAGATATGTATTATGTGTACTTTAGGTTCAGGACTGTAGGATGTGTTCCTGGTCCAACTGGTGGAGTGTCACAAGGGTAATGTTATTGTTATGTATTGATTCAAAAATGCTTAGAACTTCATCTTATTTCACATGTAGTAGGGCTCTTAATCTAAACTGAGAAGTATCTGTTGATTTGTGCATAGACATGCTTTAAAAGATGTTTCAAAGTTATAATTGGTTCAGGTGATTTCCTTATCTGTTGGATTAGATTACCATTGCAAGATAGATTTGACTCATGATAAAACTATTTGCTATACTTTTCAATATTTGCATGTTTCTGTTAAGTTTATTATACTTAATCTGGTATTGATGCATGTACCTAGCTTGAGTGGGAGGTATCCACTCACTGGGACTCTATATGAGTCTCATGAGGTTGTTTCAAATGTTTTTAGGTATAATGCTATCCAGCAGAGAGATCGCGACAAAGAAGATATAAATAGCATAATCTAGATAGAATAGAATGTCCATGTACTCTCTCTTTCCCGGGATGGGTTGTAGACTATGTTTGTTCAACAATGTACATGTATATGATGTAAAGTGAACAACATATGAGAACAAGATTGATTTTTGTTTTAATGGAGTTCAATAAGATTTGTGATATCTAAATGTGATGTCCTTGTTGTGACATTGATTTATGAATTTGTGAAGAAAGAAAAAGGAAAAAAATTATATGTATTTTTCATATATTGTTTAATCGTCTCTGTCGAGAATTCATTGTTCATTCAATAATCTGGGTTTAGGTTTTGGGATTACCTGTAATGGTTGGTATTTGTGTTGATCAAAAGAGTGGGTCCCAACAAAAACCATCCTTCCTATTACATAGTTATTGACGTGATCGTCTGTTAAAGGGGAATATGGTAGTTATTTCTTTTATTTCGGTTGCCTTCTCTATTTCCATATTTCCCTACAAGTCATCTCACAAGTTGTCTTAAGAGTTGAGTCTCATCCTTTGGTACATTCCCCTTTATATAGGAGCATCATGGGCTTGGAGAGATCTAACTCCAAAATCTTTCTTAATAGCAATTGAAAACATAGTTTAATACTAAAAATCCAGACTGGATTATGTTTCGTGGCCCGATCTGCTTTGCATGTTCACTCAATCTTAGTCCATGATCAATTGATCTCAGAATCAAATCAGTCAATCATGAGAGTTAAGAATTAGATTTGAAATATGAAACTTTCCCTATTGAATTGTGATCACCTAATCTCATAAGAAGATTTCATGGTCTAAGAAGTCTAGTGGAAAACTTAGTCGATCAACTGACAATCAATTGATCTATTGACCCAATCATCTGATCGTCCGATCAGACATATTGATTTCCTGATCTGAGAGTTAATCAACCTGTTTATGATTCAGAATCATTCTCATCATATGTTTGTTTACTAACTTCAACTCTCTTGTCCACCCTTATGTGTGTAACCCGGTAGGTTCCTAATTATGTTGGTAGTGATGTTTCAAAAAACACAAGAAAGGATTGGTGTCTAACCACACATCACTTCCACCCAAGTAATAGAAATTATTTGGAGAACTACTACTTGTAAAGTGATCAATGTTGCCATGATGGTATAATCCTTTATTATAAATGTAAAGATTGAACTCAAGGCATGGAATGTCATTCTCTCAGCATTCAATCTATGATCCTTGAAATAGAGAAGGTTATTTGAGATAATGTGAGTTGAATGTCATATATTGACTCACATGAGCATGTCCATGTATTTCATATTCTCACTTATCAAGTGGTCAAAAATATCACTATGAAGGAGGGATGAATTCCATCTATATCACTTGCAGTATGCCCCATGCATCACATAGTACCCAATAACCACCTTTTAGACTACTCATATTTGAGAGCACGTTGGGCTAGTGTCAAAGTGTACAGAACGACGTGTTAATGCAATGACTTAGGTTTAAGAATCAAAATCACCACTGTCATATTGAGATATAACTCTGACATGTTATTACATGTCTTCCATGTGTCAATCTCAAGGTGTGTTTGTCCACTACAACTTGTTTTCTAGCAAGTACCCATGTATCTGATTTGATATCCAATATCATGACTAAATAGACATAGTCATCACTTACCATACATGCTAGTCATGTGTGTTATTATTGTATTATACTATCCAAAACAATAACAGACTAGGGATATAACAAGAATGAGTACTCTTATTATACATATGATCTCAAGTTTCAATCCTAAACCTAAACTATATATCATCAAGTAAAAACTTCTTAGGACATTATTAAGTTTATTCATTATCTCAATACCAAAATAAAATAATAAGTGGAATTTCCTTTTACTAATAATCATACTAAGTATAAAATATCCCTTTTACAATCATCATATGATGACTCTCAGCACATATAACCAACAAGGGTTTCTAGATTTAGTTGATTTATTTTACACATTCTTCCTTTTGACTAGATATAGATCAATACCAGACACGATTCAAGTTCTTATCAACTTGTTCATGTTCTAACTTCAAATCTACATGTTCAAGGCATAACAACTACTTATCAGTCTACTTATTCATTGCACAAATCTTGCCATGCTTAATTAATCAATATCTTTGCATGCTTTCTTGTCTACTTAAAAGATCACATCTTTCTCACAATTTCTTATGTTTCTTTTTTTCATCTTAAATAAATCATGTGAACTTGGTAATGTTATGATAAGTAATCACATGCACACATTTACATCTCTCTTGATCTAACCAAATTTCACTTTGCACCCTTACTCTTTATTTCCCAATTGCTAATCATCCAGGATGGATCTTTATCGTAGGATATTATGAGATAGCTAGGATATCTTCGTCAAACTAGATTTTGTAGACTGCCAAAGGAAAGTTCTATGATCATCTAAGGCCCCAAAGACTCACATGTATTACAAGTATTTTTTTTCTTTTTTTGTTATCTTAACTTAAGTAAATCCAATGGTTTGACAAACTCAAGAAATCATAGACAATATGATTTTTTTTGGACAATACAAGGGTGTGTCACAACTTCGTCAATCACAACAGGTTTGCCTTATCCAATCTGATGGCTATATTTTTTCCATCTTACCTGTCCTCAAATGGAGTCATTTTTCAGTCTTCTTGCATTTTCTCACTGATTAAGGGTTCCCATAAAAAAATGATCGTATTCGTTGAAAAACAAGGTAGCAACTCTAATTCCTTACTTATCATGTTTTTTTAGTTTTACAGTGAACACATGAGATTAGCTATTTTGTAATTTTTCTCAACGGGTAAAACACTTCACATTTTAAAACTAGTGATCCCATAAGGAATGGTTCAATAAGACAAGTAAGGTATGCTTGTATACGGCGAAGTACAACCTTGGAGTTTTACTTTGGGCTATAGTGTTTTTGTGCTCTAATGTTGTCTTAGTAGAGGAACACCTTTTCTCTAAATGTGGTCAAAGCCATATATTTGGTATTGTATTATACAATACACATTTGTAAGATCCTATTATGTGAGTGTAATCCTGGGCTGGGGTATTTGTGAGTTGTACATGCTTGCTAGAGCGCTCATGAAATGATTCCTTATAAAGCTAATAAAATGTGCAGTGATATGAACTTGTCCTTTTGCCTTTACTATGTTTGTGTGTCTTATTAAATATGTATTCGAGAGTATGCTTCAATACATACTTTGCATGTCTTTTTTTAGTGTAATGTTGCGTCAAACAATTTTTAAAAATAGTTTAAAGCACAGGGTGCCTATACCGAAAGATATAGTATACTAATATTATTTTTTTTCATTTTACACTTTTTTGAAAATTTATGAAAAGATATAGTATACTAATATTATTTTTTATATTTTTTTTATTCTCTCAGCTATTTAATATTTTACATTGCTCACTTCTAAAATAAGTGGATTCCACTTAAGTGGCGGTGAAGACCAAGGCCATGTGGGCCTTACATGGTATGAAATATGATGGATTGACTTGTTTGTGTATTGAGTTTTCCTGAAACACACACACACATGTGTGCCTTGTCTCGCCATGCCACAACCCTCATGGCCTGACTCGGTAATATTAGGTCATTTTTGTGTGGCAAAAAGAATTTAAAAATGAAAAAAAAAATATTCTATTAAACAATGTTTTAATTTGTATCATTTGAAGTTCCATTGACGTACAAATTTCATCCTTTTAATTACTGTAAAAAAAGATAATGTCTTAAACCACCCAAACATTAATCTCTAAAAGTATCTTGTATCCACTTTCCGATATGGGTTCATAGCCATTGTTGGTCCAGGTCTCCGTGGTTCTATTTGGGTACCCAACGAGCTATGCATATAAAAATTCACACATCAATTATTATTTGGAGGTGAAAATGACTAGTTGATAGTTTTCTTGGTTAGACTCGTCCATCTATAAAATGTATATGTTTTGACCATTTCCTAACACATCTTAGAGTTGTTATTTGCAATCTTACTTTTTGCTTATTAGTGTGTTGATATTTTTTTGCTTCTACATGCAACCTTCATCACCTTGCCATAAACTACTACGCGCAATTTGTAAACACCGCCGCTCCTCAAGTGTACTGTTCTTTCATTTTTACATGCTAGTTAATATGTTGTGCTTACAAGACTCCTACGATATTGTTTCTTGACAATGTTCATGAGTCAAAGGATGGATTGATGCTACGCTCTTGTTAGTTTTGGGATATAATAATTGAGTTGGGATGATTGAATGTGAGAGACATTATTGGTGAAACTCATTCGTAAGAGCCACTAATTTTGTCTTCACTGTAATCTACGTCTACGTGACACGTCTTCACTAACTTGGATCGTATAAATGATATATTTATTTTTTATTTTGTTCGAACTACTGGTATCGTTAGTTTTGAAAAAAGATGAAAGTAAATTAGACATGAAATATTTCGAATAATTATGCAATAGTAACTGGTTTTGAGCGACTCCTACCTCACATAGCTAAGTTTTGGTGAATCGTACATGTAAGAATACCTTCACTGTCGTTGATGATAAGGTTGAAACGATAAACAAGGTACAATCCACCACTACCAGTCCAACTACTTACTTCCCCGTAGTTGCAATCTGCTGCTCGGAGGCGTGCCTGACCAGCCGTAACCGGGGGACCCTGCACATATACAATGGACGAATCCACCAATCCCGGCCCCGCCGCCGCCCACCTTGTGGCCGTGCCCTTCCCAGGTCGCTGCCACGTGAACGCAGTGCTAAGCTTCTGCGAACTACGCTCCCATGGTGCTACCTTCGTCGTCACAAAAATGTCTCATCCACTCTTCCCGAACCCACGAATGCCATCCGCACCTCCGACTTCGCGACAATTCCTAATGACGTAGGTGAAGGAGATTGTTGTTACATCCAATCCCTGGTGATCCTACAACAAAAAATGCATGCAACGGCTGTCAACCAGTTCAAGATTATGGAAGCCTTGGCCGATATGACCAAAGAAATCACTGCATTGAGGGAAGAGCATGTTGAACTCCGAAAAGAAAATGAATTGATAAGAACCTCCATTGACATGAGAAAGTGCAACGAAGCAACCTAGACACCGGCAACTCCTGAAGAGTCAAATGCTAAAAGGCAGAAAAGTTTTCATGAAGAAGAAAGATGCCCTCCTAACAAGGACAAAGGTGGACGCCCACCTCAATGCAGACATGGTGCCAGCCAGGATAGGCATCATCCCTGATGTGCATTCACATGATGATGCCACCACTACAAAGGTCTCTAGCAAGAATGGATCGAAGGATTGGATGTAAAGCATTCTCAGGCCCACCAAGAAAGACAAAGTCTAGTCTGTATCCTCACTCAGAAAGTCCATGAACATAGGCAAAGCTGCTAAAGAGGAAGAGCCCAACAAACTCTACTTGAGAAAAAGCTACTTTGGAGGACGATGAAGAAAGATTCACCCCAGAAAACCTCGTCAAGAAGTAACCCCTATCCATGTAAAATAGGCGGTTGGAGAAAACCAAGCAGTACCGGGCACCACTGAAGGAAGGTAAGAAGAAGAAGTATGGGAGACCACTGAACATGTCATGGATGAGTTATATGAACTATTTTTCTACACAACTTATTGTATAGGACAACCAAAGAAAACACCAAAAACCCAACCCATAAAATAATTCATGGAGAGAGAAATTATTTTTTAATACTAAAATGAATTTGTTAATACTATAACAAATTATAATTGGTCTCCTACCATTTTTCTATAGGAGGCCTCCTATAGGATAGGTGTCCCTCCCACTTCCCCTTACCGACGATGATATTTATGGAGAATTAAAGCTAGATGAGCTTGATAAGGAACAAAGCTTGGTCTTGTAATCATTGTAGTGAAAATCACGAAAAAATCCGCCTTGAATGATAAAGAGGGAAATTTGAACTGTCTGGTCCGGGAAGCGCTTGAAAAACTGGAAAATCCAATCTTTTCCAAACCTGAGGCCACAGACAACACCAATCTGGCTATACCTCCACCTCTACAAAGAAAATGAAAGACATGTTTATAAGGTCTACTTTTGGGATGCTACTTAAGAACATCCACGCCCTAGCTGATGTCCTAGATGATGAAAAGTTTGGAGACTACATCATATACAAGAATCAACTGCATACTCTAACAAGGGAGGTCCTACAAACAACTTTCCTACCCAAGGCCTCCATAAGTAAGAATTTATTCAAAGCTCTCTATAGTAAAATAACTGAATAATACAAGCACAGAGACAAGGTGGGATCAATTATCAGTGCAACACTGAGTCTGGCATCCCGCATGTAGGACAATAAAGATAATGTGCCATCCGCCAATAAGCTTGTCACAATACTGGAAAAGACCATGAGTCTAAGGGTGATTACTCTCCCCTATTAAGTCATGGACCATTGGCTATTAACAATGGTAGATCTGTCTGTACAATAGATACTAACATACAACTGAAACATTAAATATCTTCCATGCAGAAGAATGGTCCAAAACCTGAATGCCAGAGATACGTACAAAAGATCTTGGTCTGATTGACGCACTTGATAAAAGGGGCCTGATGAATGGTATCAACCTAATTGGACAAGGATTCAGATCAACTATGATGTTTCCCAACAAAGTCCCAATTTAGGGGACAACATGTTCTTTGCGCAACAGATGATCGAATCATTGAGTTCGGAGAACCCCCTAGTAGATATTGCTAACGAAGACTTACATGCTTGGCAAGGAAAGTAGGTCATGGAAAATATTCATGCTAGAAGATTTTTCAATGACCCTTGCATGGAAGATATTCCTAAACTCTTGTACCCCTTCTAGAGATGAGACCCTAGAGAGAAGCTTTAAAGACATTCTGGATGAACCCAGTCATACCAGTCCAACACGACACATCTCAACTCTTCTTAGTCACCAGAACAACACCCTTCCACACCACCACTTCAACAGGATATCGCAGGCCCTGCCGACTCAACACTTGAAGCAGAGCAAGAGGCTGAAAAAGGAGCTTAAATTGCTTTATAAAGAAGTTGTAACAGACGACTTGTTACCTATGGACCTGGTCACTCCATCCTTTGAAAACTCCAACCAAGATTCATGATATGATTTGTTTATGGAAGACTTGGTTCTTATCATGGACACAATGAAACCCGAAAAAGAAGAAATTATCACCATCTTTAAAAGGGAACATGTTAGAGCTCTGAATCCAAACCCTTTTTAGATTCTCACAATTGGTGGCTACATGACTGTTAACATCTTGGCTTCTAGTCAGCTACTTTTAGGTGACAAGATTGTGATGTGTACATTGATTGTTATGAACTGGTGGGGGACACTTCACTACAAAAAATAGTGGTTTTAGTCAAAGACAATTGTAAGGGACACACAACCTTCACAAAAGACGAGTATTTGTGAAGGCTAGACATTCATCCATAATGTGGAATCCCTCAACCGAGATTTCAAGAAAATAATGAAGATCAAATGACCGCAAGTCCCTCATAACTAGAAAGTTTACACACATGCCTTCAAAACTGTTTAGAAGACTTTCCCGCCATTTTTTTCACATTGCCTCCTTTCCCCCAATACTTACCTCTTATGCCTAAATGAAATAATCTAAATCAGACATCTTTCTGCCATCTCGGCCACAAGCCTTTTCTCCCATTTCTTGCACCCACTCTCGCCACTCGCTCAAAGGCACCATGGTTTGTCCACCAACGACAACCACCATGATATTGGTACGTGAATTACAATGAAGTTAGACAAAGCCCTACGCTACATCCGTAGTTGCTCATATTGATGACTAATTTTTTAGCCTGAGATTGATATCTAAGATCAAAATTCATTCACAGGTGTTAGGTATCCGAAAGTTCTCTCCCTTTCCTACTAGTCTGCATCTTGTCGCTAGTATGTAACGCCTAATGTAGTTTCTGAACAATGATAATTTTTTATCAATTTTGCAGGAACGTCAACTACAAGGGGCCAGAACAACAGGTAAAGGAGATAGCTATATGTGGATTGGACAGACACTGGCAGGCTATAGGCATGTAAAGGGTGAGATATGAGTTGTGTTTATCATTTTCCAATTTTTGTCATGTGCGTATCTATTTGGAAAGTAAAAGGAAGACTAAATATGATTTTGAGGCCTGACTACCAAAGAAAATTATGGGGACACTAAATCTAGCATCCTGTCATGGGGAGTATATTCTACATTAGCAAAGAGATATCACCATTGTATATGGCTTAATATTATATATAGTTTGTCTCATTTGTTTAACTAATGGAATATATGAATCAAATAAAAGTGAGGCAAGCACAGTTTCCAATTCTCCTAGAAGCACAATGAGCAAAAGTTCTCTTTTCACTATAACTTTCTAGATTAATAAATATAAGATTGTTACTTTTAATAGTGAACTTTTCCTGAATGTAACTCGTAACATTGAAACGATGCACATACAATTCATACCATTGAATAATACTTCTTCTTCGCCCCAATAGATATACTGTTTTAACTATTGCTTTTTTGCATCTCGTCCTAGGAGGGCCTCGTTTCATTCCCTTTAGGCTGGGCTGGTTACATGATGAATCATGGGGAATGGAATTGTGACAAAATATAATTGTTGTTTGTTTTCCATGGTAATGAGAAAATAGAAATATTACATAAAGAGTCTATGGAAAAATTTGGTTCGCTTCTAACCCCACAAAGAAGTATGATGAGCCATATAAAAAGGTTATTTCAAGACTCTGCTACTTATTTAGACATATATGTAAAAAGGCATTCATATAAATATAATTCATACTTGCATAGGTTGTTTATATAAAGAAGTTTCCCTTCCTCACCTCCACACCCATGTAACAAAATATTTTTTAAGTTTTTTTCCATCTCAATTCCTTTTCCCATGTATATCTTACAAAACAACACACTTTAACAATTTTCCCTTACTTGTCACCATCTTCTTCACCGTCAGTGTCTCATTCCCTTTATTTTTTGCCTAGTACCATACATAGCTTTAAAAATTACAATTTGTCAGCATTCCATTCCCAGTCATTATTAAGTTTTCACCATTATATATATATATATATATATATATATATATATATATATATATATATATATATATATTATATATGGTCATATATAAAATATGTTTGAATCATCCAACCTTTTCTAAATCTAAGCTATTTAGAATTTTCATGCTTGACATGATTCTAACTTGATATATGTATCTGGTAAGATCTTATAATTTAGGATGGAGATTTGCCTAATTCTTTTTTCACATAGGGTATATGTTTTTATCCGATCGCCTATTTCTGAGAAAGTAGTATAACCATATAATCCTATCTGAATCCAGATCACATGCTCTATAAAATTGTCGTTAAAAGTTAGGGCATGCATGAGAGGTATGTAACTTCGAAGAAGATAGTTTGAAGTGTTTGTCATTGTATTAGCATATCACATGCAAGCTCATTCTCATCCCTTTTGGAAAACAAGACCATGTTGCTTATGGTAGACTTCGTTTACACTGTGTTCTTGATGGACTTAAGTCAGTGTCTATCAAATAAGTTTAAAAAAAGACAATGTCCCTTCATCCTACATGATTAATTTTAAAGATGGAAATAATTTCCTTTCTTGCATGATAATGGAACCACAATCAACAATACAATAATTGAAACAACTAATTTCTAGCCACTTATAAACACCATAATTTTCTCATGAAACAACAACAACAACACAACAAGTTGTTCCGAGATAGATTAATCTAAGTTCTCTACTCTAATTGTGCTCTCTCTTCTATGATCACTAACACAGACATCGAGCATCCTAGATCATGTGGTGCCCACTGATCAAAGTAAGGTTGTCTGGCCTTTGGCTAAGAACCTACAATAATATGTCAACATGAGAAGGTACTCTACTTGAAGCCATTTATGTAGTTAAGAAGGCAAATTGATGTCCTAATGTACACTTCTTTCTTGGTGTTTTTCCCCAACCAGATAAGATTGGGTTGAATGCTCCATAGGGGCCATAACTCTAGTATGACGACATTAGGGGATAGAAAACCTTTACTACAAGATTTTTTTTGTCTAATGACTACCTTGCTTCACTTGTCTTGTTTGTTTTCGCACCAGTAGTTATATACTCTTTTTCCTCTATGTAATGCTTTAATATAGGATTGATTAGTTCAAAGTATATAAATCTTATAAATTACCTTTCATGTTAAAAACTTGTAGCTTCATTGTTAGATGTATTGGTTGAAGCAAGTGTAATAGACCAGAACTATGATAATGTGATCTATCGGATGGCATGAATATCAATACTTTATTATATGGTTAAATCGGAATATGTGGTTTGGCATATTAGTTAGCAATTAGCTAGAAATTTGTTCTGGCTTTATTTGAATTGAAAATTTGCACTAGTACATAAATGGGTTATAACGTCACTACCTGTAGGGTCGGTTTTTCCAAATAACTGACCTTATATGTCTTAAAAAAATGTGGGCACCACTTAAGACCTCTTGAGTCGGTTTTCTTAAAAAAAAACGACCTTGTAGTGTAACTCTATAGGGTCGGTTTTCCAAATAACCGACCTTTATATGTCTATAAAAAACGCGGGCACCACTTAAGATCTCTTGGGTCACTTTTCTTAAAATAACCAACCTTGTAGTGTATCTATATAGGGTCGGTTTTCCAAATAACTGACCTTATATGTCTATAAAAAACGCGGGCACCACTTAAGACCTCTTGGGTCGCTTTTCTTAAAATAACCGACCTTGTAGTGCATCTCTAAGGGTCAGTTTTCATAAAATAAGCGACCTTATAGAAAATTAGATTAGAAAGTCAATTACAGTTTCCCGCGGTAAAAATTTGCTTGATTTTGGCTTCGCGCCTGATCTATAGGGTCGGTTTTTCCAAATAACCGACCTTATATGTCTACAAAAAATGCAGGTTGGACATCTTGAATTCAGTTTGCCTTCACACATGTATAAACACCTCTACGGTCAATTTTTCCCTTATAACCGACCCTAAAGGGCTCCTCGGTCGATAAATTCGTCGAACGAATAAGAGCCAGATTGCACGTCTATAAGCACCTCTAGGATCGGTTTTTCCCTTATAACCGACCCTAAAGGTCTCCTCGGTCGACAATATTGTCGACCGATATCAATTTTGAATCCAGTTAAGTTCAGCACCTCTAATGTCAGTTTTTTACTTTTAGCCGACCCTAAAGGGCTCCTCGGTCGACAAATTTGTTGACTGAATAAGAGCCAGATTTCACGTGTATAAGCAACTTTAGGGTCGGTTTTTCCCTTATAACTGACCCTAAAGGGCTCCTCGGTCGACAAATTCGTCGACCGAATAAGAGCCAGATTTCACGTCTATAAGTACATCTAGGGTCGGTTTTTCCCTTATAACCGACCCTAAAGGACTCCTCGGTCGACAATATTATCGATCGATATCAATTTTGGATCCAGTTTAGTTCAGCACTACTAACGTCGGTTTTTTACTTTTAACCGACCCTAAAGGGTTCCTCGGTCGACAAATTCGTCGATCGAATAAGAGCTAGATTTCACATGTATAAGCACCTTTAGGGTCAGTTTTTCACTTATAACTGACCCTAGCGGGCTCCTCGGTCAACAAATTCGTCGACTGAATAAGAGCCAGGTTTCACGTTTATAAGCACTTCTAGGGTCAGTTTTTCCCTTATAAACGACCCTAAAGGGCATGTCGGTCGACAATATTGTCGACCGACATCTATTTTGGATTCAGTTTACTTCAGCACCTCTAACGTCGGTTTTTTACTTTTAACCGACCCTAAAGGGCTCCTCGATCGACAAATTCATCGACCGAATAAGAGCCAGATTTCACGTTTATAAGCACCTTTAGGGTCGGTTTTTCACTTATAACCGACCCTAATGGGCTCCTCGGTCGACAAATTCGTCGACCGAATAAGATCCAGATTTCACATTTATAAGCACCTCTAGGGTCGGTTTTTCCCTTATAAATGACCCTAAAGGGCATGTCGGTCGACAATATTGTCGACCGACATCAATTTTGGATCCAGTTTAGTTCAGCACCTCTAACGTCAGTTTTTTACTTTTAATCGACCCTAAAGGGCTCCTCAGTCGACAAATTCGTCGACCGAATAAGAGCCAGATTTCACGTGTATAAGCACCTTTAGGGTCGGTTTTTTGCTTATAACTAACCCTAATGGGCCCCTCGGTCGACAATATTGTCGACTGATAACCTTTCGTATAAGCACCTGTAGCGTCGGTTTTTTCCTTAAAACCGACCCTAGAGGGATCTTCGGTCGAAAATATTGTCGACCGATAACCTTTCGGTTGACAAATTCGTCGACTGAGAATTAGTTTGAGTGTTTTTAAATAACTTGACACGGGCACCGCTTGTCTTTAGCGTCAGGTTTTTTGTGTTAACCGACGCCACAGGTCTTTCTCTCCATGAAAAAGCCAAAACCTAGTCTTTTCCTCCTCCCGCGAAAACCCTTTCGGTTCTATTTTTCTATCCTGCGGCGCCACGAAGCCCTTGCCTTCTTGTGTCATTCCGCCGCGAAGCCCTTGCCTCCTCTCCGTGAAGCCGTTGCTGTGAAGTCGTGCCACCTCTCCGCACCGCCAAGAGGATAGTGGTGTCCGTGAAGCCGTTGCCACCTCTCTGCGCCGCCAAAGCCTTTGCCTCCTCTCTGCGAAAAGAGCTCGTCGTCGCCGCTTCTCCACTCTTCTATGAAGGTCACCGCCTCTCTGTGAAGGTCGTCTCATCCTCCACGAAGGTCGCCACCATTTCCAAGTAAGTTCGCTGCCTCCTTCATTCCCGCCCGCCGCCATGGTAGCGTCCAGGTCCACTCTCGGTCGACTATTAGTCGACCGAGAGCCCACCTGCGCACAGCGTCCATGTCCACTCTCGGTCGACGAATTCGTCGACCGAGAGTGGACCTGGATGCTACGTGCAGGTGGGATCTCGGTCGACTTATTATCGACTGAGAGTGGACCTGCTCCTTATTTATGTGGAAGCTATAAATGTTTTAATCATATTTGTTGTAATGTTCACAAATAGTTCTGAATATTATAATGATTTCAATCTTTGGACCGTTGGAAACGGCCTTACTTTGCTAATTTGTACAAGTATTTTCCATTTTATATGATTTGATAACCCAATAATAAAAACATGTCTTTTTTCATATGTAATCATTATATAAATTCTAGAAATTAATACGAGATTAGACATGTGTACTCCTAGATTTACACTTTAGGATTGATGCATGATGTTTAACTTAATATATAAATATGAAAATAATGCATTTATATATTAACTTAGAAACCCCGTTCAAAATTTACTCATTAGGAGTAAACTTTGGATAGTCCCTGGCTTGGGACGGTTTTTGGATATTTAATCTCACTTAGGATGTACCTGTATAATGTTATGTTTAGTTTTGTAGAAAATTTCAGTAGGATTTCTTCATTTGTTTTGGGTACATATGTGAGTGGTTATTTGCCATTTACATCGGTGTACTTGGAGAACTTAGGGGAAATGTTACTGAAATTTTCTTCAAAACTAAACATACATTATACAGTTACTAGTGAGATTAAATATTCAAAAATGGGATAGGTGGTACACTTTAGTATATAAGTAATTAACTTCCTATCAATAAAAACTTACATATTATTATAGTATCAATATTAAATGGTTAGTTTTATAATTAATTTTAATGTGATATAGAAAATAGATCGAAGTTGGATGTCTATCAAGAACCGTTGCAGTCCAGAGTTTGTCAAAGGTCTTGATGAATTTATCATATTTGTTGAGGAACATAGGAAACTACCTACAGATAGGCTATATTGTCCATGTAGAAATTGTTGTAACAATTTGAAAGTTGATACTGGTGAGGAAATTAAGAATCATGTCATATGCAATGGGATCATACAAGGTTATAATGAATGGTATTGTCATGGAGAGAAATTGAATTATGGATCAGAAAATGTCGATACTAATAGTTGTGGCATAGAAGATATAGATAATGATGATATTGTTAATGATGAACTAATTCAAGATGACCAGATTCAGGATGATATGGTTGATGAGATGCTACGTAGTTGTCGGGACAATGTCATTGATCCACCTTCTTTATTTGCAAACATTGTCCATGATGATGAAAAAATATTATATAAGGGTTGTACTAAGTTCACGAGGTTGAGTGTTGTGATGCGATTATATACTCTTAAAGCTCAAAACCGGTGGAGCGATAAGAGTTTCACTTCATTGTTGTCTTTGTTAAAGGAAATTCTTCCTGAAGGCAACGAGCTTCCAATTTCAACATATCAAGCAAAGAAAATAATGTGCCCAATGGGAATGGAGGCTAAGAAGATTCATGCATGTCCAAATGATTGTGTTTTATTTCATAAGGACTATAGTAATTTGATAAATTGTCCAAAATGTGGTGTGTCAAGGTATAAGACCACAAATTCAGCTAAGGCTAAAAATGGCTCTCCTACCAAGGTGATGTGGTATCTACCAATAATACCACGATTTCAACGCTTATTTGCTAATATAGAAGATGCACAAAATTTGTCTTGGAATGGTGAGTTAAAGGCCAATGATGATGGCATCCTACAACATGCATCTGATTCACCACAATGGAAGAAAATTGATTTATTATACCCTCAATTTGGTAAAGAAGCAAGAAACTTAAGACTTGGACTCTGTACAGATGGAATGAATCCCTATGGTACATTAAGCAGCCAACATAGTATGTGGCCTGTTATGATTGTTATATACAATCTTCCTCCTTGGTTGTGTATGAAAAATAAGTATGTGATGTTGTCAGTATTGATATCAGGGCCCAAGCAACCTGGAAATGATATTGATGTTTACCTTCAACCTCTAATTGATGACCTAATGAAACTATGGGAAGAAGGTATTATGACATATGATGCTTCACGTAAAGAGATCTTCAGTTTGCGTGCTATGTTATTTTGCACGATTAATGACTTTCCATCTTATGGAAATTTGTCTGGATATAGCATAAAAGGATACAAAGCATGTCCTGTTTGTGAGGAAAATACTGATTCAATCAGACTGAAACATGGTGGTAAAATCATATATCTTGGTCATCGGAGATTTCTCCCACCAGTGCATCCTTATCGAAGGCAACGCAAAACCTTTAATGGGTCAACTGAGGAATGAAGTGCTCCTAAACCTATACCAGGAAATGTTGTATATGATAGGGTGAAACATATTGTTAATGAATTTGGAAAGAGTTCAAGTAGTCGTCCACTCGCATGTGACAAATCTCTATACAAGAAGAGGTCAATATTATGGGATCTTCCTTATTGGAGATCTTTGACAATTATACATTGCATTGACGTCATACATGTTGAAAAAAATATTTTTGATAGCATCATTGGTACGCTATTGAATATACCAAGAAAGACTAAAGATGGCATCAATTCTAGAAAAGATTTAGAATTAATTGGTATTAGAAAAGAATTATCAATGGAGATCAGGAGTCGCCGCACATATTTACCACCAGCTTGTTACACTTTATCAAAGAAGGAGAAAAAGACTTTCTGTGAGTGCTTGTATAATATTAAGGTTCCACAAAGATACTCTTCTAATATTCGTAGATTGGTATCAATGAAGGATCTGAAGTTGATAGGTCTCAAATCTCACAATTGTCACACCTTAATGCAACAAATTTTACCTGTGGCTATTCGATCTATATTGCCGAAGCATGTAAGGTTTGCAATCACAAGACTTTGTTTCTTCTTCATTGAAATATGCAACAAAGTGATACATCCTGATACTCTCGATAAATTATAGAAAGATGTAATTGTTACCATGTGTCAGCTTGAAATTTACTTCCCTCCTTCATTTTTTGATATCATGGTTCATCTTGTAGTACATATTACAAGGGAGGTGAAGATGTTGGGTCCAATTTTCTTACACTGGATGTATCCATTTGAACGCTACATGAGTGTTTTTAAAGGTGATGTTCGGAATCGTTATCGTCCTGAAGGGAGTATTGTTGGGGGTTACGTGGCTAGGGAGGTGATGGACTTTTGTAATGATTTTTTGAATTGCAATGAAACTTCTAGCGATCTAAAAAATTCCCATCACACTGAATCTTATTGTGGCAAAGGAACTTTGGGAGGACGAGTGAAAGGAATCAGTCGTGAGTTGTGGGAACAAGCGCATTTGTATATTTTACACAACATCGATGAAGTTAGTAGCTACATCACAGAACACAATGATCTTATCAAGAGAAATCATCCGCAATCCAGTTCAATGTGGCTTGCAAGAGAGCATAATCGAACATTTATTAGGCGGTTTGAAAAGAATTTATTTAATCAACTATCAGAAACACCGAATAATGTTGTTGAGAACATAAAATGGCTCGCCTTTAAGCCAAAAATGGATGTCATGTCATATGAAGGTTATGACATAAATGGATTTTCATACTACACAAAGCGTCAAGACGAAAGTAGTGTGGTCCAAAATAGTGGGGTCAATGTCCAAGCTTGTTCGTTGTATTTTGCTAGTGCCAAAGATAAAAGACCACGCGAAGTTGAGATGTCATATTACAGCGTCATTGAGGACATATGGGAATTGGACTATACAAATTTCAGAGTTCATATATTTAGGTGTAATTGGGTTGACAACAACAAAGGAGTTTTAGTGGATGAGTTGGGTTTCAAATTGGTGAATTTTGAAAAGATTGGTGAGAAAGATGAGCCATTCATCATGGCAGACCAAGCAAAACAAGTATTCTATATTGATGACCCAGCAAATAAAAATTGGTTTGTCGTTCTTCATAGAAAAAGACAGTTTACTGTAGAACCTATAAATGAAGAAGAATACTACAAAAAGTATGATGATTCCAGTCCATTCTCAGTTGGTTTGCCAAGTGTAAATGTTAAAGATAATACCGATGAATATTATAAACGTCATGACCATGCTGAAGGAATTTTACTTGACTAACAACTCAACCAATATTACAGGCATGTATTCTTTGAATTATTTATTTTATTATCATGTATACCTTATCACTTGTGCTTTTATTATCACTTTTTTTATGTATACTTGCAGGTTCTAAAATGGAGAGTGAAGATGAACATTTTGAGCATGACCATGAGGATGGTAGTGGTGATGCTAAGAAAAGTAGAGGTCCTACATTGATGTGTAGGCTACAGGAGCTCATGGCTAAAGGGGATAAATTGCAAGTCCAGTTTGATATGATAGGAGCACCTGTTGGGGAACATGCTAGTGCTTTCAAGCATTACGTAGGGGCGAACGCACGCAGTAAGGTGGCAATAGATATAGAAAATTGGCATGATGTTCCTAATACCAAAAAAGACCTCATATGGAAAGATATATCTATGAGTGGAAGTGATATTATTTTAATATGTTTTTATCTATTGATTCTAATTTAGTTTGCTTGGAATTAATTCCTTTTCAAAACAACATTATTAATTACTTCTTTTGTATGTATATGGTGTTTTTCATCTAAATGAAAAAGATCACAAGAAAAGAGTGCTACAACGTTGTGGTGTACGATGGAGGGGTTTTAAGACATATCTTGTAAGGGAATTTATAAATAATCCTAAAAAAAGAAGAAAGCTACAGATGTATATATTTTTATAGATCCTGAGGTGTGGGAAAGATTTGTTGCAGCTAGGAGATCGGAAGAGTTTCAGGTAATAAATATTGTGATGTATTGTATGAATATTTAATTTTATACAATTAAGGAGGTGAATCTCTTTATACATGTTTGCCAAGTCTAAATTGCAATACCTCATTTTAAATGATCAGGCTATTCACCAGGATCAAAAGGAAAGACGGGCTAAAAATGTGCATGACCATCGCTTGGGGCCCGGTGGTTATGCCTTCCGCCGCCAACTACAAGAGAAGAAATCCTCTTCTGGAGAAGAATCTAGTACAACTCAAGTTGAGCGACCACCCCGACACTTGACATGGATTGATGCTAGAAAGAATCTAGCAGGTGAAATTGTCAACCCTACAACTAAGGAGGTGGCATAAAAGATGGTAGGTTTATCCCAACTAAGTAAAGAGTAACTCCCACAAACTTAGATTTATTTATATCTAATTGATATTGTGATTTAATATTTTTATTAACTATGAATAGATTGATCTCCATGAGCAAAGGAAGGAAGGAAAGTTCATCCCAACTGGCTACATGGATGAACTAGAAGTTGCTCTTGGTACGAAGGAGCATCCAGGCCATGTTAGGGGATTAGGAGCTGGCATAGTATTCAAGTCTTATTTTTGCCCTTCACAATCTAAAAGAGGTCGTGCAGGAGGTCTTACACAAGAGGATGTTGAAGCATTAGTAGCGCAGAAAGTAAAAGAAATAATGTCTTCATTTCAGTCTACTCAACCTTCTTAACCTATTCATACTGCGCGTCTCTCAAGTGATGAGGTACAAGCCCATGATCCAGTTGTAGAAGGTCATGGGAGAACTCCCAATGACCCACCACAACAATCTGCAGTAAGTTTTTGTTCTATATGTTGTGTTATTAGTATGATAAATATATGATAATATATATAGTTGTAACATGTATCTGTTCTACTGTTTCTTATATAACTTATATTATTTCAATCTAGGTTGGTATGAACTGTAAACTTGCAGTGGAGGTTCCAGAATATAATGTTGTGGCAGCGGGCAAGGTGTACAACCTTAGTGGTACATTGCATTGCCAACAAATTACTGATAACATTTGTCGTGTGTCCATCCATCTTGTGTATGACGGAATGGGGGACAAACCACTACCCATACCTAATCCTGAATATAGTACAGTTGAAGAAGCTGAGGGTGCTATGGTGGGTTGGCCTAGACACTTGGTTATCAATGACAAGGTATACCTTATTTCTACCATATTTTTCATATTTGATTGCATATATGAACTCATGTAATATAAGTATGTAATTTAATTAAAGGTTTGTAAACCAAAAAGTAAAACTTCTACTAGTTGTCCTCCTATGCCCAAGCCATCTTTCATTCCCGAAGCTACATTCGACGAATTGGGAAGAAAATCTAAATGTTTGTGTCGATACTTAGCCAACCAAAGCTCGGGATCACATATGTTGGTCAATTTAACAGAAGATGCAACTGGGAGGGACTTTGAGAATTATATTTTTCTTGATGATATTATAGAGTTGTTCCGGTATGATTGGCTGAATACTTCGATAATAGAAGTATGGATAAGGTAAGGATCTATCAATATATATAGAAAATTCCAATACACATTTTTAGCTTATTTCTACATATGAAAATAATTACAAATGTTTAACAGCCATTTATATACCGAGGCCACAAACTTTGATATAAAGAATGTTGGATTCTTAGTTCCTTTGGTCACTAGTCAGGTGGAGACACATATTGAGGATGTGAATGAGTACTTCTCTGATGCATTCAAATATTTTGCTGGTGAGGGGAAGGAAATTATCCTAATTCTTTTTAACGTCCAGTAAGTATTATTATTCAATATAATTTTAATAATGAATAAAATTATTTATTTTAATGTTTGTTTTATTCTTACTCAGAGCTAGACATTGGGAATTAGTGTTGATTGCCCCAAAATTGATGACTCTTTATTATCTTGACCCAATGGATAAAACAACAAGGTGTCACAAACTGAAATTGCCAGCTATGGATTAAGCATAAATTTAATCAATGCTTCAACATGATATTTCTATTTAGAATTTCTATTTTACCAACTATCGTTTAATTGATAGGGGTGTAAAGGCTTTTCGTGAAGCTGGAGGACAAATACCCACAAAATTAAAGACATTGATTTTGAAAAATGTCAAGGTAGCTACTTTGACAACTACTTACTCTTATATGTATTAATTTTCAACTGTAATATGTCAACTCTTATACTCTTATCTCAATTGTTGTTTATAGTAGTTTATTAACATTAAGTATAATTTGTTATTTGTAGTGTCCTATGCAAAATAATGACTGGGCTTGTGGCTACTATGTAATGAAATATATGCAAGCTATTTTCAAACAAGCATCACATGACATTCAGACTATAAGTCAGGTAATAAAGAATAACATCCTAAATTTACAAGTGATTGTAGTCATTTTATAAAATATTAGCATGTGCATTTTCTATTACAGATATTTACAACTCAGCCTTACACACATGTGGACTTGGATGAATTCCGAGAAGAGTGGTCAGAGTCTTTTCTAAATGAAGTCGATATAGCATTGGATTAAATATGTCAGCTCCATTTATGTATGTGGTTTGAGTACTCTTTCATATTTACTTTTATATCTGTTTAATATCATCTCAGACTTGCACTCTATCATTTTGTAAATTATGATGTGATTATTAATCATTTTTGTTATGAATGTGTGGTTTTGAATGGTGACAGTTGAGCATCAATGCTCCCCTCTCCCAGAATATATGAATCTTCTTGTTCTTCTGTTCTATTTCAATTTCTGTAGAAATTTTTAAAAAAAATCGTAACTTCTAGCGTCGGTTTTTTAAATAACCGACCCTAAAGATTGAATTCAGTGTACACTCTTCGGTCGAGAAAATTTTTGACCGAAATATAACCTCTAGCATCGGTTTTTGTATAAAACTGACTCTAAATGTCCTCTATAAGGTCGTTATTTACAAAAACCGACCTTAAAGATTGAATAAATATTTTCAGTGTACCCCTCGGTCGACAAGTTTGTCGACCGAAATATTTTCGGTCGACAATTATCTCGACCGAGTGTTACACTGAAATGTTTATTCAATCTTTAGGGTCGGTTATTTCAAAAAAACCGACCCTGTAAACTCTCTCGGTCGAGAAAGTTGTCGACCGAAAATATTTCGGTCGACAATTTTCTCGACCGAGAACGTTTACAGGGTCGGTTTTTTTCGAATAATCGACCTTACAGGCTCCTTTTTTCTCGCCTAGGTCAAATTTTTTACAACCTTTTGTGTCGGTGTTTACTCTGTAAGGTCAGTTTTATTTGGTTAAATAAACCGATGCTATAGAGCAAATTCTATAGCGACGGCCACTTAGGTGTCAGTTATAAAGTGACGTTACAGGCTTAAAAAACCGACGCTGCAGACCATTCATGTACTAGTGTTGGTAGAACTATCTCTCTGACTTTGGAGAAAATCAAATAGGAAATACCACAGAGGCCTCTCCCATGTATTATATCAATCAACCACCCTGATATAAAAATTGTGATACGCCCAATGGTAAGGTAAATGGTTATCTATGCCCTTGGATTAGGTATGTACGATGATAGCAATGGTCTAATAGTTTTAGTTATTCTTAGCAAGGGTGTAGAAGGTATCACCCTGGAATTTTATCAACTCTTTGATTATAAACCTTTGAGTTTTTATTACATGAAAAATTTTAATATTGTCTCAAGATATTTATTTCTTCTATTTTCCCAATCCTTTTTGTTTATTGTTGAAAAATTAAATGTGAATTTTCTAACAGACAAATGGTTGGTTTATATATTTTCCTATCTATATTGGCAGGATAGAATTATTATTCAAGATGTATTTAGACCCTCAATGCACCTTGGATCATACCATGACTGAATGGTAAAGGTAAGTTCATTTTTGTGCAATGATTCACAATTTATCAAAATTTCAAATTCTATCAATATAATTATTTGTGTCATTTTTAGGAGTAGAATACTCGTGCAAATAATCATATGAGGAATGACATTAATGAATAGCACCACATAATTTAAAGGAATTAATGATATTATAGATCTTAGAACTTTCGAATATGTTATATTGATTGTTATCAATATCAAGTTTTATATTTTTTTTTATTTAGTTATAATAACATTGACCATGCAATGTATAAATAATATTTCTATTCAATAATAAATATTGATTTGTGGTGATTTGACATTCTTGTGGGAATTTTGGTGTGTGAATGTTCTTATGATGCCATGTGATATTATACAAAGATTTTTTAATATTTTAAGTTTAAAATTTCATCTAAAATTTTGTTATTTGCTAGAGTACAACTACATAAAAATAAATGAATACAACTAGATAAAAACCAATAAATTAATAAATAAAAAATTAAAAAATCATGTCTATTAGTCCCTCATAAATGTATTGATGAAGATTTTATAGTCCCTCAAAAATTTCGTTGTAAAGACCAAATCGACTAATCAAAATCATGAAGATGAGGACCTAGTAACCCTTTAAAAGTAATATTACTGAAGGCATTAGTCCCTCAAAAATATATTTCTTAGGACCATCAAGTTCCTCAAAAATGTATTTATGAGAAATAAATAAGACCTCAAAAATATATTTATGATGGTTGAATAGACCCTCAATATAGCATTTTTGCCAATCATTAGTCCATGAAAATTATATTATTGAGGGCCACTGACATTTGTCATAGGGGTTCTCCTCACGGACCATTTGTGAGGGATAGACCCACAACCGTTCCTATTTGTGAGGGCCTATAGAGAGGAGTTTTTCACAGAGTTGACCTGTGAAGAAAGATTAGTTTTTTTATAGTGAAGGGGTCAAGAGAGATAGAACAACTCACTAAGTAGGTCAAACTGAGCATCTCTAAATTCATTTGTGTCCCCGTTCTTCATGAAGGCCATTGGACTCTACTATCTATTGAGATGAAGGACAAGACTACCATTCTCTACAACAACTCTGATGCTTTATTTAGCATGAAAACAACAACGTATCACAAAATGCCTAACAATGTGATTGAATGAAAAGTTGCACAAGTCACAACGCAAATCATCAAGCTGATTAAAAAAATGGTAAAGGGTTCAGGATAGAGGATGAAAATTTTAGGAAGCCACAAAAATGTCACAGGAGTCCACAACAAATCCCAGAATCAAACAATTGTGACTTCCACATGATCATCTGGATGTAGATCCTTGCAACCACTAACAAAAATGTGGAGCAATTCTAAGAAGACTATTACCACCACCTACGAGGAGCATATGCAAACCATATTTTTTCTTCACAATGGGAAATTATGACCTAATTAATGACTCACCTCTTTACGTAAAATTCTATCCTTGGACAATCTTGGGACATAGTGTATGATAAATTGGGGGGTGGGGGGGGGGTTTAATAGGTGAGAAGGTATGTTTTCCAACCCAATATTTTCCCTACCACTACATATATCATTTTCTCTTTCCCTAAAAAATTTTGTTAACTTCTACATATTAGATTAAGATCTTCCTATCTTTATCTTAGATAGAAGGTTCTTAATGAAGGACATAATTTTTCTCTAATAAATTTTTCATACATTATTTTAAGATCTCACTTGAAAACTAGATCTATTTGTCTCCAAGATGCTTCTTTACATAATCATGATAATGAGTGATGAATTTGGGCTATAAATTCACTTAATAGCATGTTGAGTGATTATGTTTTTATGTCATAATAATTTCAAGACATTGTAGACTACCAATGAATGCTTTCTATCCCCAAATAAGCTCTTTGAAATAAGGAGGAATCAGTCCAATACACTCTCAAAAGACCACTCAAGCCTCCTAGTACATGTTGGAAGTGCATAAATCTTGAGAAAAGAAAAGGTTGCCGCATTTGGTGGTTGAAATCGCACAAGGGATAAACGATTCTTGGCAGCCCACACATCCTAAAAATATTTACAACCCTAATGTGAGAATAAAATCCTGAGAGAGAATAAAAGCATGAGAGTTGTTCCTGATAAGAGTTGAAGGGTTTTGCCCAGTTAGTGTATAACTAGGAGCCAAAAATGTCAAAAAAATGCAGAAATTTCATGCTCAGTAGTTGAACCTAGGAGCCAAAAATGTCACCCATTGTCTTCAAGGGCAATCACATAAACCATCTGACATTACAAGAGTAATCATGGTTAAATGATCATGTGAAGGACATGTTACACAACAACCTTAGCCCACCCCTACACACTCTCTTGACTGTTCAAAAAATAAAAGTTAGGAGTGAAAGATAACTTCAGCAAGATCACTGCACAAGTACTGATAAAAATTATGAGGGTGAAACCCTTCCCTAAAATAACGTATTAAATGATAAAAAAATGTACAACTCTAAATCTTTGAGAATGCAAGTTGGGGATATAATAAGTGAGCTAAGCAGCCAGGCATAAATCTTGACCTAAAGATTGCGTAAGAACGTGATCCATGCCAAAACAATTAAACTAAGAAGGCGTCTCATGTCTCTTGATGATTCAATTCTATTCATTATCTTAAGGACAAGCTAGACTCTAAGTATTGAGGGGTGATAGCATCCTATTTTGTGAATGTTATTGTAACATCCCTGACCTGGGTTATGTGTTAAACCTAGATGTTTTGCCTAATAAGGTTGAGTAGATGCTTAATCTTATCTTGGGAAAAGTAATTAGGGCTAATGAGAAACTTATGTTTCAATTTTGGTCCTGTTTGAACAATGTTGAAGCAATGTTTGCTTGTTTTGGACTAAAGTGCAAATTACCCAAGTTGAGGGGTTAACTTGCAAATTTCACATGATAAGATGTTCCTCTGATGTTAATACATCATAAGAATGAATATGATGTAGTGGTATGGTTTTCACAAGCTTGGGCACTAAGCTTAAGCTTGTAAAACAATCCTTGTGCATTAAAACCTAGTTTTGGTGTAATGTGCAATTTACCCCAAAACCTAGGGTTCATTATGCAAATTACCACTTCAATAAGGTCCCTAATGTTTCTTGGCATCATGTAGAGCAAAGTAAATGAGAGGGGCGCCTCATTTGAATTAAGTTGGAGGAGAGAGAATCTTGATATTAAAATAATCAAGATTTAATCCTAAGTGAAACCCTAATTCAATTTAGGGCAAAAATGAATGTATTAATTAAAGGGCTTTCAACCAAAATTAAAATGGTTGGATTCATGTGTTTGTGGATGAGCTTAAAGCCTTGCAAAGGCACGAGTATATCCTAAGGAGGTGAAATTCCACTCACCATTATTATAAGAAAAAGAATTTCCACTCAAATAGTGATATTCTTATTATAAGGGTTAAGGTGCTTAATTTCTTTTCCCTTAATTCATGGATAATGGAAGGGAGCTCGGTGGAGATAGAGATTCCCTTGCATGCAATAAACCAAGGGGGAAGTGGTGGCAACAATTTTGGAATTAAAAGACTTATATAAAGTATTTTCTCTCTCATCAATGTTCTTATAAAAGTACCCTTTCCAAGCCAAAACAAAGGCTTTTTTGGATTTCTTTCTTTCCCCTTGCTTGGAAAACGACCAAGGAGATGTGGAGGAGCAGGAGGACGACCCCCAACCTGTTGTTAAGGTTCTTGACCTCCTTTCACCTTGAATCCATGGTGAAAATCGAAAATCAATGCATGAATTCTTCATAACTCGATCTCCTCTTCAATTCTAACCAATTCTTTTCACTCAAAGCTTGAGGACGACCCTTGGAATAGTGAAAGGAGTTTCATCCACCATTGTTGCCGTGATCTTGGAGCTTTGGAGCTCAATTGGAGGCGGGTTTTGCAACTTGAACCCTTAATTTTATTATTGCAATCAATTCCTTATCAATTGGTGATCATTTCTACATTTCTGAAATTAAGTTTGGTTGATTGATGCAATCTCCATGGAAATCACAGCAGATTTCGTGAGTTTGGATCTTGATGATGATGACATCATCATAAGCACACACCTCTCCAAATATCTAGGGCAAACAGTTTTGATGTTGAGTCCAAACGGTTTCACCAAACTGTTTGGTGGTTTGGGTTCCAAACCGTTTGGAATGGTTGACCGTTTGAGATGGTTGACCATTTGAAGATATATGTCGTGGTACTTGTATCTTGATCCAATGGTTTCAATTGGTTTGATCTTGAAGGTTTCAATTGTGAATGATTCCTTAATTGCAAACCCTAATCGGCTAAGTGCTGATTTTGAAATTGATTAAGATGATGTTTTGGGTTGATTGACCCAAACGGTTTCAAGACCGTTTGGGAATCACCCAAACGGTCTCAAGACCGTTTGGGGGTCACCCAAGACCGTTTGGAGGCCTAGGGTTATGTATGGCTAAGTGTTTGAAGGCCCAAAGGTACCAAATTGAATTGCAACTAAGTGCTGATTTGATAATCAATCCAATGGTCCAAAACCCTAGTTGGATGTCATGGATTTTGATGATGGAATGGGCAAATGGTCTCAAGACCGTTTGGTGGTCATCCAAGACCGTTTGAGGTCAGGTTATATCATGTGATGATGATAGTTCATTGATTTCAATTGATTTGGTTCCACAATGTCAACCATTGATGGATCCTCAATTTCAAACCCTAAGTGATGGTTTTTTTATTATCAAACCTAGTTCAATTGGGTTCAAAACCCTAAATTAAAGGTCTAATTGAATGGAGATTCAGTGGTCCAATTGATGAATACCTTAGTGGTTTAATTTACAATTGGTCCATGGATTGATACCTTGAGTCGATTGAGAATTGAAATACCTTTTTGGTCCATGCGATTTTGAGAAGGTTTGGACCAAACGGTCTCAAGACCGTTTGGGATCAAATGATCTCAAACCTTTTGGAGACCCAAAGTTCAAACGGTTTCAATACCTACTTTGTCCAATTGGTTTCAAGTATAACTTGTTCAAATGGTTTTCAACCAATTGATGTATGAGAACCAAGATCATTGAGGGTCTAAGTAATTAACTTTGTGAAGATCAACATAGTTAATCCATTTGAATATCTCATGTAATTGAAGGTCCAATATGGTGAACCTATTTAGATACTTAATGCATTTGAAGATTTCAATGGTTAACCCAATTGATCACCTTGTGGAATTGAAAGTTTAATTGGTCAATTCTTTGGAATTCCTTATATAATTTATGGTTTAATTGATTAGACCATTTGGACATCTAATATGATCAAAGGTCAATCATCTATGTGATTATTAAAGATGTAGACCCATGATGATTGTGAAGGTTAACCCTAGCTATGTGTACTCAAGTGAAGAGTTGACCTAGATCAATCTTGGAGTATTGAATATCCTAGAGAGGATGAGAGAGAGAGAGAATAAGAGAGATGAATTTTATTATAATTAAGCCCTAATTCTCTCATTATGAGTAAACTATGTGATAAGGGTTGATCCATAATAATGAGATCATGAAACCCTAATCAATGAGCCTTAACCCTAATTAGAGCAATGCTATGTGTGAAACCCTAATTAGAGCAATGTTATGTGTGCAACCCTAATTAGAGCAATGTTATGTGTGAAACCCTAATTAGAGCAATGTTATGTGTGAAATCCTAATTAGAGCAATGTTATGTGTGAAACCCTAATTAGAGCAATGCTATGTGTAAAACCCTAATTAGAGCAATGCTATGTGTGAAACCCTAATTAGAGAAATGTTATGTGTGAAGCTCTAATTAGAACAAAGCTATGTGTGAAACCCTAATCTAGGGAAAAACTAAGTGATATCATAAATCCAGGGTGATGATGTAATCCTAACTTAGTGTAACAATGAAGGAAACCCTAATTTAATGGGAATTGTATATCCTAACCCTAATTTGGGTATGAGGTGAGAGAAACCTTACTTGGATGTGAATAGAAAACCTTAATCCCTAAAATGGGGTAAGGTGCATGAAACCCTAATATAGGGTAGTTCCACTAATCCTATGTGAAGACCTAGCACTGGGTGATGTGTTGTGAAATCTTAATTTCACATAATACTAGGTGAATCCTTGATATAGAAGGATGATTATATGAAACTCTATTGAAGAGTATTACTATGTGAAATCCATAAATGTATGGAATATTCTATGTGAATCATCAAATTATAAATATGGAGAATACTATTCCTAATAATGGAACAGTGATTAATGTTATGACAAATGTAACACCTAGAGAGGTTGATAATGAATATCCTTATATTAATAGTTCCTAACTCAAGGATGAGTCTACAGTATTGGCAATGGTTGTATATTCTAATTGAGTGACTAATGACCAATACTTTACATGATAAATGTGATGAACTGGTGCATAAACTATTAGGATGGGGAAAACCCTAATACCAGCAAGTGTATGAACTCAAGTAAGATAAAGGTGTTGAGGGAAGTGATACATCAAGATATGATAGATATCACATCCAACACCCCAATACTTGTATACCTTGATGTGTTATAAGTCCAGGATAATTGGATGAATGATACATGTGATGTGTCATGTAAATGGTTACATTGAGATGTAATGTACTCTGTTGAATGTAGGCTAACATGCCTTACAAAAAGGTTAATCCAAACCTATAAACTATGATGTAATCATATTCTGGAAAAGATGAGAGAGAAACTCATACTTTGTGTTGATAATACATTCAATGATGAATGATGAGAATAAATATGATTGAATACTTATGTTATCCACATTGATTCCTTGCTATGTGAACCCTAACATAGGGTAATGCTATGTGAAACCCTAATACAGGGTAATGCTATGTTAAAACCTAATACAGGGTACTGCTATGTGAAACCCTAATACAAAGTGATGCTATGTGAAGTTCTAACATAGAGTAATCCTATGTGAAGCTCAAATACAGACTAATGGGTTATGAATGTAATAAGATAACCCTTGTATTGCATGGTACTGATATGTAATGGTATCATGATTACTAATCATGCAGATATGATGAGATGATGAGCATAGCTAGGTATGAGCTATGATGTTCTGTATACTGAAAATGTTCTATAGGCCTTATAATCCTTCATATGCTTTGTTACTTAGTGAGAGGTAACCTACAATTAATAAGTCGTGTGTGTCACATGATGTGCTAATTATCTTAGATTGTTTATGAGCTTGTAAACTATATGCAATGCTTTGTGTACCAAGAATTATAATGTCCCTGGGTCAAATGATATGAAAGTATGAAGTTACCTAATAAGTGGAAATAAGTGTTCCATGGTGAGTTATGGGTTCAAATACCCAGATTCTATAATCATGATAATGAACTTATTAAAAAGTGGAAATGTACTTGATGAGGTGGGGGACTAAGATCCCAACACTTTGTGAGAAGAGTATGGCTACAGGCCATGACTCCCCAATGACAATGCCAGGCATTAGATATATGATCTAAGCCTGAAGAGAGTTGATGTTGTGGTAATGATTCTATAGTGAATAAATGTTATACATGTTCTTCATATTCCTTAAAGGATAAGTGACATGTTGTTCTATCAAATTATAGTTGTATTGCTTTTGATAAGAATAATGTTCTAATCTGTTAGACATTGAATTAACTGCTACCAAATAAATATAATTCCTTTGTGCATATTTATCTTCTTAAGCTGCAATAATAATGTTTCTGGCGGAGAGTTATATCTCTCACTGGGGCAATTTATAATTGTCTCACCCCCGTGGGAATCACATTTTTAGGTGGATGCGGACGAGGAGGTAGAAATACTTCAGTAGGGGAAGGACAACATCAACAGCAGCAGGGACAGCAGTGAAGTCTCAGGTGGAGACACTGGTTGTTATGCCTTGTATAGATGTAGATAGAGTCCTATGCATCGTCTCTGTACTCTCAGGTCCTCGGAGTAGTAGTTAGTGATTTCAAGATTTTGGCTCAGTGCCTCGAGTTTTTATACTACCTGTATTTAGCTTGACAGGACAGTTAATTCTTGTAATTCTCAAAAGGAGATGATACTGAATATGTACCTTTGAACAAGAATGTAAATGTGTTACTTTGGCTCTATGTGAGAAAGTTTTCCTTTGATGGATCTTTTGATAAAAAGGTTTTAATTTTTAGTGATTTTTGGTAATCCGCTGCTTAGTGAACGCTTCTGCATTAGTTAATTATGTTTTTGAGAGTTGTTTGCCACAATTAAGTGGTATCAGAGCTCTAGGTTCACTGAGTCTACAGAGACATAGGACTAAGGTTGTAGAGTTTGTTCTAAGTGTCTTCCAGTTTATCTGATAGTATCTTCTTCTCACATAGGAGAAGAAGAACTTGAAAATGACCGGAGAACATGAGGAACACATTGCTAAGGGCAATGTTGTTGTACCATAAGAGGGTGCATGGGACCAGGCAAGAGGAGAACAAGTGCCTGAGAATTCCCACCTTGACCTAATCAGGATAGAGAATCCTATGTTATGCTCTTGAAGGGCAGGATAGGACAACAGTAATGCATATAGAAGACTGGATACTAGTATTACAATCTAAGTTACCAGTCTTTAATGCATAAACTTTGGGCTTTGAAAGGATTCTTGAGTGACATGGTCATGTTAGAATAGTGGAAATGTGGGAAAGATTAATAAATGGCAAGAAAGTAGACTCTGCCATAAGTCTGGACAAATAGTACATCTGTGATGATAGTGCCCAAGGAGGGGCCATAAGCTATGAATTAAGGTAAGGTCTCTATAATTCTAGAGACATTTGCCTAAATATTCTGTAAAGCCAAAGTTTTTGGTGTCACCAGTGCAATAAATGCCTAGTGCACCAGGGCAGTAGCCACTATGTAAAGACAAAAGCAGCAACATGAAAGAACTAGACATTATGTGTTGAGTCAACCTAAAGTGGTAGATAACCATGAGGGGTAATAGTAAAATGAAATATATTCATCCTGATACTTCATTTCATGATTCTATGTGTTAAAAATATGAAAGTAGTTGTTTTTTAACTTCCTTTGACTAGTCCTATAAGGACACAAGGAAGATGAGAATTTACATTTTACTCAGTGCTCTTTAAAATGCTTTATAATCTCTCTTATCTTTGTGATACAAGATGAGATATAGAAGTGATGCCTGAAGAAAATCTAGGAAATGGAAAATCTTGTGTCCATAATGATATAAAAAGTGAGGAATATGATAGCAAATAAAGTGCATACTACCTAATCTCAATACTTATATACCCTGGCCAGGTATATGATCATTGAAGATAAGGCAAGTATGAAACTCTTAGATTGTTATCTTTTTTATTACTCTGATCAAGTAGTCATTCTGAAACAATCTAGAGAGTATAATGCAACTAAAAGGAAAAGCTATGTGAACATTCCCAACTAAAAAGAAGAGCTATGTGAACATTCTCAACTAAAAGGAAAAGCTATGTGAACATTCTCAACTAAAAGGAAAAGCTATGTGAACATTCCCAACTAAAAAGAAGAGCTATATGAACATTCTCAACTAAAATAAAAAGCTATGTGAACATTCCCAACTAAAAAGAAGATCTATGTGAACATTCTCAACTAAAAGGAAAAGCTATGTGAACATTCCCAACTATTAAGAAGAGCTATGTGAACATTCTCAACTAAAATAAAAAGCTATGTGAATATTCCCAACTAAAAGGAAAAGCTATGTGAACATTCCCAACTAAAAAGAAGAGCTATGTGAACATTCTCAACTAAAAGGAAAAGCTATGTGAACATTCCCAACAAAAAGGAAAAGCTATGTGAACATTCCCAACAAAAAGGAAAAGCTAAGTGAACATTCCCAATTGCATAGAGTTTGCTAAGTGAACTTTATGAATAAAGGATTACTGAGTGAATTATCTTTGTTAGATATATATGTTTTTCCTTTTGATAAATATTCTTGGGTGATGATAGAAGTATGCTCTTGTATGCTTTTTCCTTTCAATAATATGGACATCATATGTTAGGGGTTTATGCTTTGTATAAACATAAACATTGATAAGGTTGAATTAATGAAAGGAACTTTGTGTGGATTACAGAATCCATGATATTTCCATGATATTAAGATATTATGTGGGTACTTGAGGGTATGATAACTGAATAAATATGTCCCTCCTTTTTCCTGGGATTTTGGGGATGAAATCCTTGTAAGGGGTGGTTAATTTGTAACATCCCTGACCTGGGTTATGTGTTAACCCTAGATGTTTTGCCTAATAAGGTTGAGTATATGCTTAATCTTATCTTGAGAAAAGTAATTAGGGCTCATGAGAAACTTATGTTTCAATTTTGGTCATGTTTGAACAATGTTGAAGCAATGTTTGCTTATTTTGAACTAAAGTGCAAATTACCCAATTTGAGGGGTTAACTTGCAAATTTCACATGATAAGATGTTCCTCTGATGTTGAGACATCATAAGAATGAATATGATGTAGTGGTATGGTTTTCACTAGCTTGGGCACCAAGATTAAGCTTGTAAAACAATTCTTGTGCATTAAAACCTAGTTTTGGTGTAATGTGCAATTTACCCCAAAACCTAGGGTTCATTATGCAAATTACCACTTCAATAAGGTTCCTAATGTTTCTTGGCATCATGTAGAGCAAAGGAAATGAGAGGGGCGCCTCATTTGAATTAAGTTGGAGGAGAGAGAATCTTGATATTAAAATAATCAAGATTTAATCCTAAGTGAAACCCTAATTCAATTTAGGGAAAAAATGAATGTATTAATTAAAGGGATTTCAACAAAAATTAAAATAGTTGGATTTAGATGTGTTTGTATGATATTAAAGCCTTGCAAAGGCACGAGCATATCCTAAGGAGGTGAAATTCCACTCACCATTATTATAAGAAAAAGAATTTCCACTCAAATAGGGATATTCTTATTATAAGGGTTAAGGTGCTTAATTTCTTTTCCCTTAATTCATGGATAATGGAAGGGAGATCGGTGGGGATAGATATGCCCTTGAATGCAAGAAACCAAGGGGGAAGTGGTGGCAACAATTTTGGAATTAAAAGACTTATATAAAGTATTTTCTCTCTCATCAATTTTCTTATAAAAGTACCCTTTCCAAGCCAAAACAAAGGCATTTTCAGATTTCTTTATTTCCCCTTTCTTGGAAAACGACCAAGGAGCTGTGGAGGAGCAGGAGGACGACCCCCAACCTGTTGGTAAGGTTCTTGACCTCCTTTCACCTTGAATCCATGGTGAAAATCGAAAATCAATGCATGAATTCTTCATATCTCATCCCCTCTTCAATTCTAACCAATTCTTTTCACACAAAATTTGAGAACGACCCTTGGAATAGTGAAAGGAGTTGTATACACCATTGTTTCCGTGATCTTGGATCTTTGGATCTCAATTGGAGGCGGGTTTTATAACTTGAACCCTTAATTTTATTATTGCAATCAATTCCTTATCAATTGGTGATCATTTCTACATTTTCAAAATTAAGTTTGGTTGATTGATGCAATCTCCATGGAAATCACAGAAGATTTTGTGAGTTTGGAGCTTGATGATGATGACATCATCATAAGCACACACCTCTCCAAATATCTAGGGAAAATGGTTTTGATGTTGAGTCCAAACGGTTTGCAAACCGTTTGGTGGTTTGGGTTCCAAACCGTTTGGAATGCTTGACCGTTTGAGATGGTTGACCGTTTGAAGATATATGTTGTGGTGCTTGGATCTTGATCTAATGGTTTCAATTGGTTTGATCTTGAAGGTTTCAATTGTGAATGATTCCTTAATTGCAAACCCTAGTCGGCTAAGTGTTGATTTTGAAATTGATTGAGATAATCTTTTGGGTTGATTGACCCAAACGGTTTCAAGACCGTTTGGGAATCACCCAAACGGTCTCATGACCGTTTGGGGGTCACCCAAGACCGTTTGGAGGTCTAGGGTTATGTATGTATAAGTGTTTGAAGGTCCATAGGTACCAAATTGAATTGCAACTAAGTGTTGATTTGATAATCAATCCAATGGTCCAAAACCCTAGTTGGATGTCATGGATTTTGATGATGGAATGGGAAAACGGTCTCAAGACCATTTGGAGATCAACCAAACAGTCTCAAGACCATTTGGTAGTCATCCAAGACCGTTTGAGGTCAGGTCATATCATGTGATGATGATAGTTCATTGATTTCAATTGATTTGGTTCCACAATGTCAACCATTGATGGATCCTCAATTTCAAACCCTAAGTGATGGTTTCTTGATTATCAAACCTAGTTCAATTGGGTTCAAAACCCTAAATTGAAGGTCTAATTGAATGGTGATTCAGTGGTCCAATTGATGAATACCTTTGTGGTTCAATTTATAATTGGTCCATGGATTGAAATCTTGAGTCGATTGAGCATTGAAATACCTTTTTGGTCCATGCGGTTTTAAGAAGGTTTGGACCAAACGGTCTCAAGACCGTTTGGAGACCCAAAGTGAAAATGGTTTCAATACCTACTTTTTCCAATTGGTTTCAAGTATAACGTGTTCAAATGATTTTCAACCAATTGATGTATAAGAACCAAGAGCATTGAGGTTCTAAGTAATTAACTTTGTTAAGATCAACATGGTTAATCCATTTGAATATGTCATGTAATTGAAGGTCCAATATGGTGAACCTATTTAGATACTTAATGCATTTGAAGATTTCAATGGTTAACCCAATTGATCACCTTATGGAATTGAAAGTTTAATTGGTCAATTCTTTTGAATTCCTTATATAATTGATGGTTTAATTGATTAGACCATTTGGACATGTAATATGATCAAAGGTCAATCAGCTATGTGATTATTAAAGATGTAGACCCATGATGATTGTGAAGGTTAACCCTAGCTATGTGTACTCAAGTGAAGAGTTGACCTAGATCAATCTTGGATTATTTAATATCCTAGAGAGGATGTGAGAGAGAGAGAATAAGAGAGATGAATGTTATTATAATTAAGCCCTAATTCTGTCATTATGAGTAAACTATGTGATAAGGGTTGATCCATAATAATGAGATCATGTAAACCTAATCAATGAGCCTTAACCCTAATTAGAGCAATGCTATGTGTGAAACCCTAATTAGAGCAATGCTATGTGTGAAACCCTAATTAGAGCAATGCTATGTGTGAAACCCTAATTAGAGCAATGCTATGTGTGAAACCCTAATTAGAGTAATGATATGTGTGAAACCCTAATTAGAGCAATGCTATGTTTGAAACTCTAATTAGAACAAAGCTATGTGTGAAACCCTAATCTAGGGCAAAGTTGAGTGTTATCATAAATCCAGGGTGATGATGTAATCCTAACTTAGTGTAACAATGAAGGAAACCCCAATTTAATGGGAATTGTATATCCTAACCCTAATTTGGGTATGAGGTGAGAGAAATCTTACTTGGATGTGAATAGAAAACCTTAATCCCTAAAATGGGGTAAGGTGCATGAAACCCTAATATAGGGTAGTGCCACTAATCCTATGTGAAGACCTAGCACTGGGTGATGTGTTGTGAAATCTTAATTTCACATAATACTAGGTGAATCCTTGATATAGAAGGATGATTATATGAAACTCTATTGAAGAGTATTACTATGTGAAATCCATAAATGTATGGAATATTCTATGTGAATCCTCAAATTATAAATATGGAGAATATTATTCCTCATAATGGAACAGTGATTAATGTTATGACAAATGTAACACCTAGAGAGGTTGATAACGAATATCCTTATATTAATAGTTCCTAACTCAAGGATGAGTCTATAGTATTGGCAATGGTTGTATAATCTAAG
This sequence comes from Alisma plantago-aquatica, assembly GCA_963693085.1. NCBI lineage: Eukaryota > Viridiplantae > Streptophyta > Magnoliopsida > Alismatales > Alismataceae > Alisma > Alisma plantago-aquatica. The sequence goes on from OY856409.1 coordinate 1,769,423,431, forward strand.
TGAGTGACTAATGACCAATACTTTACATGATAAATGTGATGAACTGGTGCATAAAGTATTAGGATGGGGAATACCCTAATACAAGCTAAGTGTATGAACTCAAGTAAGATAAAGGTGTTGAGGGAAGTGATACATCAAGATATGATAGATATCACATCCAACACCCCAATACCGGTATACCTTGATGTGTTATAAGTCCAAGATAATTGGATGAATGACACATGAGATGTGTCTTGTCAATGGTTACATTGAGATGTAATGTACTCTATTGAATGTAGGCTAACATGCCTTACAAAAAGGTTAATCCAAACCTATAAACTATGATGTAATCATATTCTGGCAAAGATGAGAGAGAAACTCATACTTTGTGTTGATAATACATTCAATGATGAATGATAAGAATAAATAAGTATGATTGAATACTTATGTTATCCATATTGATTCCTTGCTATGTGAACCCTAATATAGGGTAATGCTATGTGAAACCCTAATACATGGTAATGCTATGTGAAAACCTAATATAGGGTACTGCTATGTGAAACCCTAATACAAAGTGATGCTATGTGAAGTTCTAACACAGAGTAATCCTATGTGAAGCTCAAATACAGACTAATGGGTTATGAATGTAATAAGATAACCCTTGTATTGCATGGTACTGATATGTAATGGTATCATGATTACTAATCATGCAGATATGATGAAATGATGAGCATATCTAGGTATGAGCTATGATGTTCTGTATACTGAAAATGTTCTATAGGCCTTATAAGCCTTCATATGCTTTGTTTCTTAGTGAGAGGTAACCTACAATTAATAAGTCTTGTGTGTCACATGATGTGCTAATTATCTTAGATTGTTTTTGAGCTTGTGAGCTATGTGCAATGCTTTGTGTAGCAAGAATTATAATGTCCCTGAGTCAGATGATATGAAAGTATGAAGTTACCTAATAAGTGGAAATAAGTGTTCTATGGTGAGTTATGGGTTCAAATACCCAAATTCTATAATCATGATAATGAACTTATTAAAAAGTGGAAATGTACTTGATGAGGTGGGGGACTAAGATCCCAACACTTTGTGAGAAGAGTATGGATACAGGCCATGACTCCCCAATGACAATGTCAGGCATTAGATATATGATCTAAGCCTGAAGAGAGTTAATGTTATGGTAATGATTCTATAGTGAATAAATGTTATACATGTTCTTCATATTACTTAAAGGATAAGTGACATGTTATTCTATCAAATTATATTTGTATTTCTTTTGATAAGAATGGTGTTCTAATCTGTTAGACATTGAATTAACTGCTACCAAATAAATATAATTCCTTTGTGTATATTTATCTTCTTAAGCTGCAATAATAATGTTTCTGGCAGAGAGTTATATCTCTCGCTGGGGCAATTTATAATTGTATCACCCCCGTGGGAATCATATTTTTAGGTGGACGCAGACGAGGAGGTAGAAATCCTTCAGTAGGGGAAGGACAGCATCAACAGCAGTAGGGATAGCAGTGAAGTCTCAGGTGGAGACACTAGCTGTTATGCCTTGTATAGATGTAGATAGAGTCATATGCGTCGTCTCTATACTCTCAGGTCCTCGGAGTAGTAGTTAGTGCTTTCGAGATTTTGGCTCAGTGCCTCAAGTTTTTATACTGCCTGTGTTTAGCTTGATAGGACAGTTAATGCTTGTAATTCTCAAAAGGAGATGATATTGAATATGTACCTTTGAACATGAATGTAAATGTGTTACTTTGGTTCTATGTGAGAAAGTTTTCCTTTGATGGATCTTTTCATAAAAATGTTTTAATTTTTAGTGATTTTTGGTAATCCGCTGCTTAGTGAACGCTTCCGCATTAGTTAATTATGTTTTTGAGAGTTGTTTGCCATAGTTATATGACTACTTCATCCTTCATTTACTTTATTAGTATAGGTTGTTGTATACATTCCTACATTTATTTTCATGTTTTCCATCTTTGCCTTAAATAAATAATGAGTTCTCATTTCTTATAAAAAAAATCATTGACTACCATCTAGGAAGCCAAACGTATTGGTTGCTACAATCTAGAAATCGATCAAAATCAAGAAACTACAGACTAACCACCAGAAGCCATCTATCAATGGCCTTGTGATCCAACAACCAATGGTTCTATAGGATGGGACTTCCTAAGTTTCTAGACTCCAACTCCTGACGGCTTCACAAACCTTTTCCTATAGATGGTTCCATTACGCACACCAATTGAATGTTCAACAACTGGATACCAACCTAAGGACAATATGATTCCATCAACCACTGGTCCCACTAACCATCGACACTCGAAGATACTCCCGCTAGCCTCGCCTACTGATGTCCCAACAGGATTCACCTATCGATGGCTCAACATGATTCACCTATCGATGTCTCATCAAACCCTCATCAAATGAATGGTATATAAGACGATCGACTACCTAAGAGTTTCCTATCTACCTCATCTATTTTTGGCTCACCATAGCTTCAAGCATCAAAGGTTATTCTGCTATCTTTGCGTACTGATGATTTGGTAGGTCCACATCTACTAATAGATGCCCAACAAGCCACCATCGGCCTACATCTTTAAGCATATTTCCAAGGCATGTGCTAGGTGATAGTGGGGTGCAAGCGAAGTCTAATGACAATTGCTTCAAGAACCACACTAATTCCTATAAATAGGTACCCTATATTATGTAAAGAGAAACTTCAACTATGCCACAAAGTGTTGTCAAACTTCATCATTGCAATTAACCCTTGATGACCTAGGACAAGATTCTAAGGTCTTCCACTATCACCTCTCGCTTCCATCAGCACTGGTGGCCCTCTTTGAGAGAAAAAGGACGAGTGGAGTTACCATCTTGATGACTGTCGCCATCACTATGAAGAAGGAGGTCATCGTCGACCACTGGTACCCCTGTGGTTGTTTTTTGTTGTATTTTCTTCCTTCTTCCCGTTCTTTTTCATCTCCCTCCCTCCATCCATCCATCTTGTTATGGATTCAATCATTTGTAAATCTATATTGTCTCTCATTTTCATGAGTGGCTACATCATTTTCTTGGGTTGTGAGTAGCCATGAAGTCTCTCCCAACGCGTAGATACTTATATACACTAATTCTATATATTTTTAGCAATATTTATCTTGATACTCTTAGTATTTAATGCTTCACTTGCATGATTATGTACCATATGAAGTTGTTTGATTGCCAATGTCTGGAAAAAGTAGTACTAGTCTATATTTTGAGTTACGGAGTAGTATGAATGTATGAGAATGTTGGAACGATAAAGATAATGATCATATGGTTGTACTTTTGATTGCAGATTTACCATATAGTGAGAGTGACACACTTATAATCTAGATCTAACATGATCTCGAGAGAGGAGGGAATAGATACTATTGATGATTGTTTGTAAACTATGATAAGGATATACAGTGGGTGTGGGTATTGCATGTTGGTTAGAGATCTTAAAAGGTAAAATTCAATCTAAATTTTATCCATATATTAATATATACTACAAGATCCAAGTTCCATCTTGACTTGTTAATATAGATTTACCTTACCTTTGTTGCCTTATTCTTGGCCTTGTTACCATAGTAGCAAAAGGGACACTTATCTCTCCTTTTGGTCAGACGTAACTAAATTGAGACTTTAAACTCTATACACTTGTCACCCCTTGTCTCTGTGTTCAACGATGCTTACTACCAAAAACCTTGTGTTATCGTTGTGGGTGTCTAAGAATCGAATTACAATATAAAGTTTGATTACTCTAGATCCGCCTCTGTTTTGGATGCACGATATCTTGGGTGAAGAGACATGTAAATTTACAATGGATTGAACTTCTTTATGTATTGAGCTTTTACAAAACACACACACATGTGTGTTGCCTCTCACCATGCCACAACCCCTCATGGCCTGAGTCGATTCTGTTAGGTCATTTTATGTGTGGCATAATAATTGTTTAAATAAAAAATCATTTGTTTTATATTATTAAATGACATTTTTATTTTTATCATTTGAAATCCCAACGACGCACAACTTTCATCTGTTTAGTTGTCTTAAACAGATAATGTCTTAAGACGCCCAAACATTAATCCCTAAAAAAATATCTTATATCCACTTTCCGATCTAGGCTCATTAGTCATCGTTAGACCATGTCTCCTTGGTTCTATTTGAGAGCCCAACGAATTATGCATATAGGAATTCACATACCAATTATAATTGGTTAGATAGTTTTTTTTGTTAGATTCACCCATCTATAAGATTTTTTTTTTTTGATAAGGGGCGCCTGCCATTTTATTAAGTAATCAAATCGTCTGCAACGAGTACAAGGATTCGATCATCAAAACCCTCTCGAACGCTGAGGGGGTTAACAAAATGACAAGCAGGTAAGGCTAAGGCGTGGGCTACACTATTGCCTTGCCTTCTAACAAAACGAAAATCAAAAGAAAGAAAGCTAGAAGAGAGCTCATAAATGTCCCGGACAAAGATGTGCTCGTATCCACGGCCGCCATATCCCTTGCGAACGGCCTCCACCAGAAGGAGGCAGTCTGTCTCCACAACCACATCCGTATAACCTTTTCCAAGTGCGAACTGCATGCCTTTTAGAACAGACATACCCTCCGCACTAAGCACCGAGTATGGCTGCTCCAAACGACATTGGAAAGTCCACTGCAGCTGTCCGTGGTCGTCCCGTATGGCTACACCGCAGCCACACTCTCCTGCTGAGGTGATGGAGGCATCCGTATTGATCTTAACGCAGCCCGAAGGGGGACGACGCCAAGATACGGATCCGGGCGGAGAAGGGTATCCTGCTGGTCTGTTCACCGCTGTCCGGTAGCGTGCATGCTCCCTCACGAAGATGAACACATGTTTTCTATTCTTAGATACATCTTAGAGTTGTTACTTGCAATATTACTCTTTCCTGTCTTATTAGCGTGAAAATTTCCTACGTCTACGTAAATCTTCTTCGCTTGCCATAATCGCAACACGTTTAATTTGCAAACACCACCCCTCATCAAGTTCACTATCCTTTCAATTTCACATGCTACTTGATATTATTGTGCGTACAAGACTCCTACAACATTATTTCTTGACCGTATCCATGGGTCAAAGGATGGATCGATGCTACACTCTTGTTAGTATTGAGATACAACAATTGAGTTGGAGTGATTGAATACAAGAGACAAACCCTATCAGCCTATCATAGATACTCTTCATGACAATGATCTACGTGACTCATCTTCACTAACTTGGATCATCTAAATGAAATATTTATTTTTATTTTGATCAGCGTAATTGCTATCATTAGTTATGAGAAAAGATGTTGTAACAGTAAACTAGACATGAAATCTTCGGAATATTTAGTTGTACAATGGTGACTGGTTTTGAGCGACTCCCTCCAACCTCACATAACTAGTTTTGGGCAAACCGTACCAATGAAAAGTACCTTTCACTCTAGTTGATGATAAGGTTCAAACGATGAGACAGCAAATCCTAAGGGCCAGCTATTACCAGTCCAACTAAGTTCCCCGAGGTTGCAAGCTGCTGCTCCGATTCTCCGAGGCGTAGCCTGACCAGCCAGAGGCTGCACAACTACAATGGACGAATCCGCCACATCCGTCGCAGCCGCCGCCCACCTGGTGGCCGTGCCCTTCCCTGGTCGCGGCCACGTGAACGCAGTGCTAAGCTTCTGCGACATCCTGCTCCGCTACCATGGCGCCAACTTCGTCGTCACAATCGTCGTCACCGAAGAATGGTTGGCTCTCATCCACTCTTCCCGGACCCACAAATTCCACCCGCACCTCCGCTTCGCGGCAATCCCTAACGTTATCCCCTCTGAGCGCAACCGCGGTGCCGATCATCCGGGCTTTCTCCGCGCTGTGATGACCAACATGGAGCCTCATTTCGAGCAACTTCTGGCTTCTATTGACGATCCGCGGCCCACCGCCATCGTCGCCGACATTCTCCCATGGGTGGTTGATGTGAGCATTCGACTGGGATTTCCGTTCTACTCCTATTTCCCCATGCCACCGCCGTTCTTCTACTTCATCATCCACTGCGAAGGCAATTTTGGGCGACGAATATTGTCTCCTTCCAGGCCCGATCATGAGGGTGAAGGTCATCAATTTGGATATCGGTCGAATAGGGAGGAGGTAATAATAGATCTGACGGATGAAGATGGGGCCATATTAGCAGAGAGCCTGCCTGGAATCGGTTGCGGTGTTCGGCTTGCTGATTTCAGCTCTGTCGTGAGCTACGCCGGCGCTGCCCTGAGGTTCATGTCCCGGGCAGCCCGTAGATCCAGAGGAATCATCCTCAACGCCGTCTACGAGATCGACATCCCTATCATAGACGCCCTCAGGGTCGAACCAGAGTTGTTGAATCTACCTGTCTATACCGTTGGTCCCTGCATAACCAATCTCTTTGATGAGGAGTCAACCACGGCTGCAGCGGCGGTCACTCAGTCCAGCGCCAATGCCCCTGTCGGTTACATCACCTGGCTCGATCTGCAGCCGGTGGACTCTGTGCTGTACATATCCCTCGGAAGCTTCATGCCAATCTCCACAGAGCAGGTGGAGGAGATAGTACAGGGCTTAGTGGACGCCGAAGCGTCGTTCCTCTGGGTGCTGCGAGAGGAGTGGCACTCCCCCGGTCTACTGGAAAAACTGAAGGAGAACGCCGGAAGAGGGATGACCGTACCGTGGTGTGAGCAGCTGCGAGTGCTCCGTCACCCCTCGGTCGGGGCCTTCCTGACCCATTGCGGCTGGAATTCGACGCTGGAGGGACTTTCTGCTGGGAAGCCGATGCTGGCTTTCCCAATATTCTGGGATCAGCCTATCAATAGCGCCATGGTCTCCGATGGGTGGGGTGTTGGTGTGCGGCTCAAGGAGGCGGGACAGGAGAAGGAGGTGGTCGGCAGGACCGTGATCTCGGACGCCGTGAAGAAGGTTATGGGTCCGGCCGGTGAGGGATTCAGGAGAAAAGCTAGAGAACTCAGAGAGGTATGCCTGGGAGCGTTTAGAGAGGGAACGGGTTCTTCACTGAGTAGTCTTCACGCTTTTGTGCAAGACGTATTAGCTGCTGGCAAGCTTGGATAATCAACTAACCAGGGCTCCACTTCTGTCTTTTTCAAGAAGACATCATATAGTGCACTATATTAATCCCCGTTGCAGTTATGCTGGGTCGGGAGGGAATGCTTTTGTTCTATATTCTATATACATATGCAGGATCAATAGATTCATTAATGTCTATTATAGATTTATTCAATGTGATCATATGAGCTTATGCCCTGTTCAGACCTTTCTTGCCTCGAAGGATTGGGCGTTCCTAATACCATGCAAGAGTATTCCTAATAAGAGAATCACTGCATAACCTAATTGCAGACCCCTTATGAAACCTATGTAGGATTCCATTATAAGTGGGTCCACGATTTTCAATATCTCAACCGCATATCGCAGCTTAGATTGAAACCCTTAATATAAGGATCGTTGTCCTAATTTAAGTATCCACACCATTTAGGACAAGCATAAAAATCATGAAACATTACTCCTTTTCAAAATTGCAATGCGGAAGCAGATATAACATGTGAACATGTGTAATAGTTACTGAAACCAATATTGAATGTAAACATTATATAACATCATGAACATGCACACTAACCATCATGACCTTATAACAATAAAGTCACTTGAACATGGGCGCACATTTTATCTCTGTTGCCAAGTTAACTATGAACCTAAAATTACTAAAATCAAACTACAAACAAATATGTCGACCACCTTGGTTAAAGTTATTAACATTTATTACTAAAATTGTATATAAAAAGAATGTACAAAATTTTAAAGTTTGTCTCTTGACAACCAAATCTTGTCTTTAACATAAGTTTGTTACACCACACTACATCAATGAACTAGTATCGGTAGTGCCACTGGAGTCCTGTGACTGATGTAGACAGAAGAGCAGATGCTGCATGCGGTCTATCCAAATAGTAGAGTCTGTCTGGTCCTTAATGGGCCGAACCAATCCTCGTCTTCATGCGGAGATCCTTCAAAATACAATAAAGGGATCAAATTTAATAGAGTACTGAAGTTGTTTTACAATTTTAGTGATAGATAATAAATTAATAGGAAATTGTGGTATGTATAAAACAGATTGGAGATGCAACTTGCGAGACAGAGGAATAGTGCCGATGCCAGGAACAGGAATCTTAGAGCCATTTGCAACAGTGACAAACAGAATATTGGTAGTTTTAATCAGAGCAGAAAATAATTGGATGCCGCCAGTCATATGGACAGACACACCAAAATTAATACATCATTTATTGTTACCAGTGGAAGGAGAGGCAAGCATGGCGGAGGAACCAACAATAGATGTCGAACGTAGCTGAGTCATGCGCTCCTGGAAAAACTTTTCGAACTTTGAGTGAAACCATTCAGTAAACGGCGGAGCAGACTGTTGGTCGGATGCAGTATCAGTTGAGGTTTCTGTAGATGCTTGGTTAGCCCAGGCTGGTTTATCGTGCTTGATCCAACACCTATCTTTGTTGTGATTATCACGACCACACAAATTGCAGAAGCGAGGTCCAGTAGCTTGGCCTCGACCAGGAGCTGTAGAGGATCCGCGTCCACCAGTAGGAGGTGGATGTCCGCCATGACCACGGCCTCGACTACGGCCACGTAGGAGGTGGATGTCCGCCACAACCACGGCCTCGACCACGGCCACGTCCAGAGTCAGTAGTGCGAACATCTAGAGCAGGATGCTCAATAACATGATTGGAGGTCATCGACGGAAATTTTTGAACTCGCTTAAGAGCATCGCGAAGAGTAGGCAGGAGGTTGCTAGATAGAATCTGATTGACCACGCTAGAGAAGGAAGCAGGAAGAGCATCCAGAATCTGGACCAGTTGTAGTTCATTGCGCTGCTTCTGGGCTTCTTTGATGTCGACCGTCAAGGGATGGTAGATTTCGTACTCATTCCAGAGAGCAAAGTACTATTTGTAGAAGTCCTCGATAGAAGGGTCAGAAGAAAACTCCTTGGCCAAGTTTTTGAAAATTTCAAAACACATTTACGATTCTGCTGATGGGAATAGACATGGGAGAGCTGGTCCCACGTCGCCTTAGCATTATGAAGGCAGAATAAGGACTGACTGATCTGCGGCTCGGTGCCATTAAGAAGCTAGGACATTACACCAGAGTCGTCTTTGGACCATTGTGCATAGGTTTGTTTGCTCTTTTCATCCGTAGTAGCAGCATGAGCGGCAAGAGGATCAGTAGTAAGATGTGAGTACCGACCTTGTGCCTTGACATAGAGGACAAAGGACACCGACCAAAGATGGTAGTTAGAGCCATTGAGCTTGACGGTGATAACACAGAGAACGAGGCGACTCAACAGAAGCCATGATGAGCAGAGACGAAGCGACAATGAATTAGGCGGCGCAGCAACAACAATTAGTAGATAAGGAACCCGCTATGGGGCAGTAGAGCAACTCCAGAGATCTGATGCATCAGATCATAAGAGACCTGTGTCAAGCAGATAGACTGATCAAGTAACCTACGCCGTCATGAGGAATATCAAAATTCTGTTATGAGGCGCAGGTAGAGAAACCCAGAGAGACGAGAGACTCTCAATGTGAAGGAGTTATGGCTGTCCGGAAGAGTTCATGTACGGAAATGAGTGGGAGGAAACAAGTGAGGATGAGGGCAGCAGGAGGAGTGGGCAACAGAGGGTTGGGGTGGGCAGCGGCGGGCTAGGGGGTTAGGGGCGGCAGCGAGAGAGGGGGTGGCAACGACGGCGGGAGGGGGGCAGCGCCAGCGAGGGGGTGTAGTTGCGGTGGTGGGGGTGTAGTTGCGGCGGCGGGGGGGAGCTAGGGCATAGGGGCAAGGTGGGGATTTGCAAAGAGGGGAACCAGACCTGCTCTTGATACCATATAGAGAGAATAGGAATTGTGTATTTGATGATTTAATAGTTGTACAATACAATCTCTTATATAACAGAAGAGAGTAGAGACTAAAGCAGAGATAAGCAATATGGGACTAAACTACTAAAGTAAAAACATAAGTGAGGCACATGCTAGACACATGACACTCAACAAAACATAACATATCTCTCTACCAATCAACACCACCATTTGCCAGAGTTGGATCTACACTCCCGCAACTCATGAACGCTAAGAGTTGTGATCTCTGTGCTTTGTAATTGGTACTTGCAAAAGTGGGGGGCACCTTCTATGTTGTGAAGCAACACATACCGACCATGAGCCGTGTTAGAGGCTATAAAGGTCAAATATGGTGGTGACAGAGGAAGTAAACTTGAAGAGCATGTTTTGTCTCCGAGTGTGCTTTTTTTAAACTATCTAATTGTACAACTGTATGGCAAGTAATACTTCCGTGCTTCACAATCTTAAGTTACCAATTTTGTGGTTGTGGCAATTTCTATAGTAAGTTTACTGCTTGTTTATGGTCTCACGTGTTTAGATGTGTTATTGTTATGTTTAACATGTAATACAAAAGTAATGCATGTTTGCTAGCATTGCATACCACAATACCTATAGAAGGTTAATCCTATACATGTTAATATGCCTAGAACGCTGCAACCTGTACCTATGAAGTCTTCCTATTGCATAGCTAGTGCCCATTTTATGGTGTAAGAGTATAACGGGTTGCTATTTTGTCTTGTGCTTTTTTTTCATGCATCTATTATAGTAGTATGTTAATATTAATTTTTGCAAGTCGTACCTATCAAGCCTTCCTACTACATAGCTAGTGCCCATGGTATGGTCTAAGTGTATAGCGAGTTGTTATTTTGTCCTGTGCTTCTTTTTCATGCATCTATTATTGTATTATGTTATTTTTAATTTTGGCATTCATTTGTTTGCTACATATTCTGTGTATAACTGTATATCAATATTACTCTATAAAATCTATCAATATTTACTCATATACTAAATACTTTTGGTGGTTCGTGATTTTGTCAAATTATATACTTTAGCTCTACTGATTACATGGTCTGTATCTGTACTGTATAGCCATATATTACTATTGTATGACAATTTAACATGTGTCAGTTCTCACTTCTTTACTAAGTAATTTAATTCTCTATTAGTTTATCAGACACATTATGTACTTAGCTTCAGTAAGCAAACAATATGTAAGTTACTATTTTAGTATATGTAAACTATATTTTCCTATTTCATTTTCATACGTGGCCCACTTTCCCAAAAAACGGACGCTTAAGCACTTAGGGAAGGCTGCTCACTTGCTTCCTACTTTCTAAAACCTAGCTTCTACCGTATATCGCCGTACGTAGCTAATCTAACATCTGTTTGTAAATTATAGTGAATGGCATAACATTCCACCATCATGGAGTGTGTGTGCCCTTCTCACACATTAGAGTCCATGTCTTCATCTTGGACATTGACTTGCTGAACTAAGAGACAAAGAGGTAGTTATTTAAAATATGCTATGGAAAATCAGTTTGTTCTGTGCATCAAGTACATGTTCACGGACAGACTGATTCTCCATAGCATATTTTGATTAACATTTATCAAAGGGCCATGTATCCACATCACTGGACATGCTATCCCGATGAAAGATGTGGATGCATGACTCTTTGATATTATTAGTATATACACTTTACTGCTTTTCTTTACTTAGTGTATTTGCTTATTTCTCTTTATTCTATTCTTCTCTTTATCCCATATTGCTCATCTCTAAATATTGTACACTCTCTTGTCTTATAAAAGAGAGACCATTGTATTCTTTTTAGATCATCCAATAATAAGCAATCTCGTTGCCAACTTCTAGATGGTATCAGAGCGGGCCGATCTACCTTAAACCTAGTCCCTCTCTCACCCCAACCCTAGCCGCCATCTTCTCCACCAACCCTAGCCGCCGCCACCCCCACCTCTTTTTTTCCTACCGCTACAGTACTGCTGCAGTACCGACACCCTCCCATCAACTCTCCACCAACCTCCTTCCCTTCTCCCATCCTTGTGGCCTAATCCACCACATACCCCTCATTCTAGCTTCGTTTCTCTTTCTGAAATCTCCAGACAGCCTCGGTAACTTTCCAGTTCTGGCACGTTGACGGAGTAACAGGTTTCATCCTCTCTGTTTGCTTGCGCCTCATGGTGGAGTGACTGATCCTCCATGTTGGCGTAGGTTTTTCTTTTCATCTGCTGCCCCTACGTGGGTTTTTCTAAGATCCATGCGTGGATCTTCTACCTTCTACTACTAGTCCATGTGTTGGACTTCTGCCTCTGACTGCTAACTACTACTGCTCTCTGCGCCTATGCTTCTGCCCTGACGACACCTTCCGATGATGACTCCGGATCTTCCGCGTACTCTGTGTGTTACTACTGTGAAGTTGGATGGCTCCAACTATCACCTTTGGGCAGCTTCCTTTGAACTCTATGTTAAAGCACAAGGTGTTGGATAAATTGGACATTATGATAAATCCCTTTGTTTCGATGATGACAAACATTTCATTCTTGTTGATCTAACGTGCTACTTGAGTGTTGCAGGAATAAGGTGGATGACAAAGCTCGAGGGAATCTATATTCTTGAATGATTGTAAATGTCATGAAATGTAATCAATTGTAAACTTGTACAAATATATAATGTACAAGTACTTAGACTTCATGTAAATCAAGCGTTAGATCTTCCTTAGCTAAACACCACACTTAGTTAGGTCATCCCCTTCAATAGTGTCACATATGCACACTCATACACACACTTAGTGCCTTAATTGAAAGATTGAAACAGGGTCAATCTCGGTCGACAAACTCCTCGACCGAGACACTCTCGGTCGACAAACTTCTCGACCGAGAAAGACCCAAGTAGCCGTTAGACACAGCTGACAAGGTAGTTGGCAGTTGCAAATGAACGTTGATCCAGAGAGCCTGTCGGTCGACAAAACTTCGACCGAGTAGGTATCTCGGTCGACAATTTGTCGACCGAGATGGACTCTGACAGCAACTACAGAATAAAGCAACTAGACGTTACTAATGCACCTAACTTATACCTAACGGCTAGTTAAGCACTTAGAACCCCCTAGAAAGTGTCTAGAACGTCCTTAAGCACTTGTAGGTCATTCCTATAAATAGGACATGTCTTAGGACACCTAAAAACACCTAAGCTACACTTGTGCTACACTTGAGCTTGAATACTCATTGGCAATCTGTTTTGAGCAATAGAGCAATTCCAACATTAGCTATTCATTCCCATTGCTCTAATTTCGTGTCCTATAGGCTAGCATCTCCTTTCCACAGCACTTACACTTCTACACTCATTGGTTAGGAGATCAATACGCTTGATATAGGCAAATCAAGCCTTGTGCTTAAAAGGATAAGTTGTAATTTCTGTTTTCCTTCTTGTTCCTTTTATTCTTTGTATTCTCCTTGCTACTCCTAGGGTTGGAGGCTGCGGATTGGAGAAGATTCTTCTCGGAGGAGAAGGTGGACTTCAAGCTACTTCAAGAAGGCTATCGCAACGGGAAGCTACTTCAAGAAGGATATTGCAACGGGAAGCTACTTCAGGAGGAAGGCTGCTTCAAGGTTGGTGCAATTACTTCTAGGTGAAGGCTGCTTCAAGGTTGGTGCGATTACTTCTAGGTGAAGGCTGCTTGAAGGGTTTAGGGAGAGAATTGTAATTTTATGTAAAGTCCTTGCGAGGTAATAAAATTAAATTCTTTCCAAATCCCGGTTGGGTAAGCAACCGGGTAGTGGACTGACAACTTTAGTATTTGCTAAAGTTGGAACTACTCTAAATCCTTGTCCCCTTGTCCAATATTTTGTGGTTGGTTGTTTGAGTTAAATAATTGTTAAAATTGTTTTAAAACTCTATTCACCCCCCCTCTAGTGTTTTTCAATTGGTATCAGAGCAGGCTTCAAGGATCCCTAACAAGGTCTTGAAGAATGGGGGACGGGGTGCTCAACAACCTTAACCTTGAAGGGACATTTGTTGCTAGGCCTCTGGTGTTTGATGGAACAAACTACACATATTGGAAGAGAAGGATGCAGTTCTACTTCCAAGGCATCAGTTGGGACTTATGGAGGATGGTGTCAACCCCATACGAGCTTCCTCAAATGCAATATGCAGAGTGGGATGCAAACATGGTAAAATCGGCTCAAATGAATGTAAAGGCTGTAAGTATTCTTTATTGTTCAATTTCAGTAGGAGAATTTAATAGAATATCAAATTGTGAAACAGCCTATGAAATATGGCATAGATTGTCCATAACTTATGAAGGTACAGTTCAAGTTAAGAATTCTAAGATTAGTATGCTTAAATAGAAGTTTGAACACTTTCGTATGGATCCGAATGAATCCATTAGTGAAATGTTTGCAAAATTCTCTTCTATTGTTAATGGTTTGAATGCCTTAGGAAAAACCATTCTTGAAGAAGACCAGGTATCAAAGGTACTTCGATCACTTCCTCCCAAATACAAGCCCAAGGTGACAGCCATTGAAGAAGCTAATGATCTCACTAAACTGAAAATGGAGCAACTCATTGGCAATCTAGAAGCTCATGAGGCAACTTTAGAAGAGGAAGAAAGAAGAGAACGTGAACGTCAACAAGGGAAAAAGAAGGACATTGCATTCAAAGCATCAACCAAGGACACTCATGACACAAGTGAAGATGATAGTGAAGAAGAAACTCTCATTGTAAATGGTAAGCAATATAAAAGTTTTAAAACTAATAAAACTTCTAGTGTTTCTTCTTCCAGGTGCTTTGAATGTGGCAAAAAGGGACACATGAAAGGTGATTGTCCAAAACTCAAGAAAGGGAAGAAATCATCTCACAAAAAGAAAGAAAGAGCATATAAAGCTGCATGGGATGACTCAAGTGATGATAGTGATGATGGAAAAGAAGAGGTCGAATGCCTCATTGCTACAACAAATGAAGACGAAGAAGAGGTAAGTCTTTATGATCTACCCAAAGAAGATCTAATTGCTAGTCTTCAAGATACTCATGAGAAATATATTGAGTGCAAGAAGAAACTTAAGAAATCAAATAAAGTAAATGATGATTTAAATGTTAAACTTCTTGCTCTTGTATCCGAAAATGAAAATCTCAAAAAGGAAAATGAAGATTATGATCTTAAGTTAAAATCGATAGAAGCTAATTGCAATCTTCTTTCCTTAGAAAAGTTAAACTTGCAAACTCAAGTGAATGATTTTCAGAAACAACCTGTTCTATGTTCACATTTAGATTATGATGAGGTTGTCAAAGAAAGAAACTCTCTAGTATCTGATGTAGATCAAGCAAAGAAAGATATAAATAAGAAGATGGATGATATTGCTAAGTTACAAAGAAATGTAAATGAGTTAAGAGAAAATGACATGCTTGAAAATATTCTGAAAATTTCCTCTAGTTATAATGGAAGAAGAGGATTAGGATATGATCCACGGAGAAATAAACCCAAAAGAGTTAAAGCATCCAAGACTAAGATTATGTTTGTACCTAGGAACACAATTCCTAGAAAGAGAAATGAAGTTGACTCTATTAGTTGTCATTATTGCATGCGTCTTGGACATTATTCATTTTCATGCCCATATAAGAAAAAGAATGATGATTTAGCTTGGATTCCTAAGACTTAGTAGCTCAAAATTAACTAGTTGAGATTTGACCTAAACCGATTCTTGATATACAAATGTCATATCTCAACACAATCGAGCTCTAACTTGCATAATCGTATTTTGCTTGGAATAAATTAACAGTTCTGAAAATATTCCAGAAACTTTGTCGGTCGAGAATCTGTCGACCGAGTGAACCTCGGTCGAGAAATTGTCGACCGAGCATATCACTGATTTTCAGTCTGCAGTAAAATTGCTGAATAATTTGATTGATCAAGTGGTTATCTATTTGTTGTTAATGACTGTTTTACATGCAAAACAAGTTGAAGATCATTTTTGAATATAAATGATATCATTTCGATTGATCCTCTAAATAAGGTAAAACTGAAAATCATGTTTAGAAATCACTATTTTATAACGTTTTACATAATTTTTTAAAGCATCTCCTGGTCTATCTATATAGAAATCATGTGTTATGGCATTTAGTTTAAATGATCACAATCACTGTATTTCATGGAATTATCATTTTATTGTTCTATCATTACATCATGGATATGCTTTCACTATTTTATCATTCAGCTCATAAAGATGATGCTATGTTACATAGAACAAATAGATAATGATTATTGTATGCGTGGATCTTTGATGATACATAAAATAACTTTAAGGTTTGCAAAACATAAAATAAAGAATTTCTCAATTGGTATCTATAAGAAATTGAGATATCATTCATGCCTTCAAGGATATATGTCTTTTCTTGAAGAATCACATGATTAATATGAACAGAAATAGGACTTGATTTATGCACTCATAGCAAAAAGGACATCATAGGTTTTATTCAAAGTAATTTAATTGATATCTCTTTAAGTTACCTGCAAAATTTATACTTCACATGTGAAATCTGCAGATTTTTACCTCTTGGTTGAAATAAAATTTAGCCAAGGGGCGCTATGGTCGTAGTCAAGGACGACCTAAAATAAGCTTTGACAAAATGCTTATTTGGACATCATTTTATTATACTTAATCTTAGTATACTTTTGACAAAGATCAAAATCAAAATTTAAAATCGTTTGTGACCTTAGAAGCTTTAAATTGCTTTAATGATAAGATTAAGGGGGAGCTCATACAAACAAATTTGATTATTTGATTAAAAAGATTTTGAAGCTTGTTATGACCTTAGTATTTTTACTCTTGGTTATGAAGACATCTATGAATTTCATAAAAATGATATATCTTAAAGTAACTCTCTAAACAAATCGGGATTAACATCCCTTGCATTTGGATGGAGACATTTTTTCTCATTTGACTTTTAGGGCTTAACATCCCTTGATAGATGAGAAATCAATATATAAGCTTAAGGGAATCTCATATCATTTCAAGGCTTAACATCATTTGCAAATGATTGAGAAACAAATTGTGGCTAAATTAGACAAAAATGATATTAAATCTATGTTCTTAATAGAATATCTATCTAAGGGGGAGCATAGTATAAAATTAAGGGGGAGAAGAAATATAAAATATTCAACATTGATATCTTTTTGAAATGACAAAGGGGGAGAAAGAATATAAAATCAAAAATATAAATGAGTTTCATAACATCTTGTCCAGCACTCACTTGCAAAACAAGAATGGCTACAAAAGGTAATCTTCAGGTATGAAACTCACATGCTTTATACTTCCTTATTTCATATTTAGGAAATGTTTGTCATCTTCAAAAAGGGGGAGATTGTTGGATAAATTGGACATTATGATAAATCCCTTTGTTTCGATGATGACAAACATTTCATTCTTGTTGATCTAACGTGCTACTTGAGTGTTGCAGGAATAAGGTGGATGACAAAGCTCGAGGGAATCTATATGCTTGAATGATTGTAAATGTCATGAAATGTAATCAATTGTAAACTTGTACAAATATATAATGTACAAGTACTTAGACTTCATGTAAATCAAGCGTTAGATCTTCCCTAGCTAAACACCACACTTAGTTAGGTCATCCCCTTCAATAGTGTCACATATGCACACTCATACACACACTTAGTGCCTTAATTGAAAGATTGAAACAGGGTCAATCTCGGTCGACAAACTCCTCGACCGAGACACTCTCGGTCGACAAACTTCTCGACCGAGAAAGACCCAAGTAGTCGTTAGACACAGCTGACAAGGTAGTTGGCAGTTGCAAATGAACGTTGATCCAGAGAGCTTGTTGGTTGACAAAACTTTGACCGAGTAGGTATCTCGGTCGACAATTTGTCGACCGAGATGGACTCTGACAGCAACTACAGAATAAAGCAACTAGTCGTTACTAATGCACCTAACTTATACCTAACGGATAGTTAAGCACTTAGAACCCCCTAGAAAGTGTCTAGAACGTCCTTAAGCACTTGTAGGTCATTCCTATAAATAGGACATGCCTTAGGACACCTAAAAACACCTAAGCTACACTTGTGCTACACTTGAGCTTGAATACTCATTGGCAATCTGTTTTGAGCAATAGAGCAATTCCAACATTGGCTATTCATTCCCATTGCTCTAATTTCGTGTCCTATAGGCTAGCATCTCCTTTCCACAGCACTTACACTTCTACACTCATTGGTTAGGAGATCAATACGCTTGATATAGGAAAATCAAGCCTTGTGCTTAAAAGGATAAGTTGTAATTTCTGTTTTCCTTCTTGTTCCTTTTATTCTTTGTATTCTCCTTGCTACTCCTAGGGTTGGAGGCTGCGGATTGGAGAAGGTTCTTCTCGGAGGAGAAGGTGGACTTCAAGCTACTTCAAGAAGGCTATCGCAACGGGAAGCTACTTCAAGAAGGCTATTGCAACGGGAAGCTACTTCAGGAGGAAGGCTGCTTCAAGGTTGGTGCAATTACTTCTAGGTGAAGGTTGCTTCAAGGTTGGTGCGATTACTTCTAGGTGAAGGCTGCTTGAAGGGTTTAGGGAGAGAATTGTAATTTTATGTAAAGTCCTTGCGAGGTAATAAAATTAAATTCTTTCAAATCCCGGTTGGGTAAGCAACCGGGTAGTGGACTGACAACTTTAGTATTTACTAAAGTTGGAACCAATCTAAATCCTTGTCCCCTTGTCCAATATTTTTTGGTTGGTTGTTTGAGTTAAATAATTGTTAAAATTGTTTTAAAATTCTATTCACCCCCCTCTAGTGTTTTTCACAAGGGTGCTATTCTCATCTATCGACCAAGGGACCGGGCGCTCCCATTGCTGATGCTGATGACAAGACCAAGCAGGCCTATGATCTCTGGTCCAAGGAGGACTATGGTGTTATGATCTGGATGGTCAACAACATCGAACCGAAGATCAACCTGTCTCTCCTTCGTCTGATGACTGCAAAGGATATGTAGGACCAGCTCTCCCACATATACTCTCACCAGCAAAATCCAAAGAAGGTGTTTGAGATCTTCAAGCAGTTGGCCAAGTAAGAGTTTTCTACTATTGATTCTATCGAGGACTACTACAACAACTGCTGTGCTCTCTGGAATGAATTTCAGGTGTACCATCTGCTTTCTGCCGACATCACTGAAATCCAGCGTCAACGGAACGAACTTTAGCTTGTCCAGTTCCTCGTTGGTCTACCCTCCTCCTTCACCAGAGTTGTTGATCAGATTCTCTCGAGTGATCATCTGCCTACACTGTGAGATGTTCTGAAACATGTTCAACGTCTACCTTTTGTATCTCAATCTTTGCCTGACACTTCTGATGGAGCGGCCCTTGTTGTTCACACAGGTGACTCCTCTCGTGGCCGCGGTCGAGGACGGAGCTGTGATCGCGGGCGCTCCTCTGCAGCTGGACGTGGCTCTGGTACTGAGACTACTGAACCACATTTCTGTACTTTCTGTAAGCGCACAAAGCACAATGAAGATCGTTGTTGGATCAAGCATGGCAAGCCAACCTGGGAAAACCAAGGCACTACAGATCAACCTGAGACTACCACTACCTCTGCTGCTCCTTCTGCTGATTGGATCCGGTCAGAGTTCGAGAAACTTCTTCAGGCTCATCTTGCTTTTCTGCTGAAGCCTCTACTGACAATAGCGCTGCACTTCTGACCCAGTCTGGTAAAAATTCATAGGTGATTGATTCGGGTGCGACATCCCATATCTCTGGAAATCCTGCGTTATTTTCTAACTTACATAATACTTCTGTTATACCTACTGTTACACTGGCTGATGGGTCTAAGACACCTATTATTGGCATTGGTGATATCTGCACTCCTGGTTGCTTACCTCTGCGGTCTACTCTTTATGTTCCGAAATTTCTTATAAATCTGTTATCTGTCAATAGAACTGTAGAAAGCCTTCGTTGCTCTATTACCTTTGACCCGGATGGTGTTGTGTTTCAGGATCTGCGCACGAGGACGACGATTGGTTCGGGCCATGAGGGACCAGATGGACTATATTACTTGGACGTTCCAAAGACCGCAGCATATCTGACATCCTCTGTGACAGGCATCCAGTGGCACTACCGTCTGGGACATGCTTCTGCAGCGAAATTGAAACATTTACTTCCTGATGTTTTAGATTCTGTTTTTCATTGTGAGACTTGCCAATTAGGCAAACAGGCGCGAGCATCTTTTTCTAAGAAATCATGTATTAGTTCAAAGCAGCCATTTGATATTATTCATGCTGATGTTTGGGGTCCTTGTTATGTGTCCAATATTTCTGGATTTCGCTACTTTTTGAGTTTTATTGATGATTTTTCTAGAACTACCTGGATTTTCTTTCTCAAGGACATAATATGGCCCATGATAGAGCTGAATGGAAATGAAGGATCCATGTAGCCAACCCCAACATAGTTGGGATTGAGGCTTAGATGATGATGATGATGATGATGAAGGACATATGTACTATACTTGATACCATTACTGCTTATTTTGCTGAGATCCGTACCCAGTTTGCCAAACCTATCAAAATTTTTCGCACTGATAATGCCCTTGAATTCGTGCAAGTCTCGGTCAGCAACTTTTGTCGCAAACAGGGTACCATACACTAAACTTCTTGTGCCTACACTCCACAGCAAAATGGAGTCTCCGAACGCAAAAATCGACACCTCCTTGAAGTTGCTCGCACTTTACTGTTTCATTACCATGTCCCACAATGTTTTTGGCGTGAAGCTGTTTCCACTGCATGTTACCTTATTAACCGCATGCCGTCCTCTGTGCTTGGGAATCAAGTCCCTTATCAAATCCTGTACCCGGATGCACCCCTCTTTTCTGTTCCTCGTATCTTTGAGAGCACCTGTTTTGTCAAAAATCTTCGTCCTGGTCTCACCAAACTTGATCCTAGAGCAATAAAGTGTCTTTTTAGGGTACTCTCGTACTCAGAAAGGGTACCGCTGTTATGATTTCGTGTCAAAGAAATGGTTTGTATCTGCTGATGTTGTTTTCTTTGAGCACATGTCTTTCTACTCCTCTGTCGGGTCTGCCCTTACATCGGATTTATTAATGGAGACACCTCTACCTATGATTGATGATACTGATGATACTGCTCCTCCTGCTGAAAGTCCTCCTCTGAAAGTTTATCAACGAAGACATAAGACAACAACTCCCTGTATGGCCCCTCCAAAGTCCTTGTACTCCGTGCCAGATCAAACACCACCACAGGTATACTCTGACTTTGATGTTCCTATCAGTTTGAGGAAAGAAACTAGAGCTTGTACTAAACATCCCATTGGCAATTTCTGTACTTCTGATCATTTGGGAACTAATTTTGCAAATTTTACTGGTGCTCTTTCTGCTATCTCTGTTCCTAATAATGCTTCTCAGGCTCTTAAACATCTAGCTTGGCGTCAGGCCATGGAAACGGAAATGCAAGTTCATACTGATCGCAATACTTGGCAGTTAGTCGGTCCTCCTACTGATTGTTCTCCAGTTGGCTGTCGTTGTGTGTTTACTGTTAAATATCAACCGGATGGCACGGTTGAGCGCCTCAAGGCCAAACTTGTTGCCAAGGGCTACACGCAGACTTATGGGGTCGACTACTTTGAGACTTTTTCACCGGTGACTCGGTTGAATTCCGTACGCATTCTTATTTCTGTTGTTATTAATTCTGATTGGCCCTTGTACCAACTGGATGTGAAAAATGCATTTCTGTATGGGGATTTACATGAGGAGGTCTATATGCAACAACCTCCATGATTTGTGCTTCAGGGGGAGTCCTCCAAAGTCTGCAGGTTGCGGAAAGCTATCTATGGTTTAAAATAGAGTCCCCGTGCTTGGTTTGATAAACTAAGTTCCATTCTTCAGAAGTTTCTTTTTCGACGCTCCTAGTCCGATCATTCTGTCTTCATTAAAAACACTGTTTTTGGCCTTGTTATTCTGATTGTATATGTTGATGACATTATTCTCTCAGGGAGTGATCTTGACGGTATTGAGGCTACTAAGTGTTATCTGGAGAAACACTTTGTCACCAAAGACCTTGAGACTTTGCGTTACTTTCTTGGGATTGAAGTCTCTAGATCTGCTTCTGTTTTATGCTTGTCTCAACGTAAATATGTTCTGGATCTTCTTTCTGACATAGGACTTCTTGGTGCTAAACCCGCTAGTACTCCTTTGGATCCAAATACTAACTGGGACGATGAGAACTCTCCTGCCTATCCTGATCATCATCAGTATCGCCGCATGGTTGGCAAACTCATTTATCTTACTGTTACTCGTGCTGATATTACTTCTGTTGTTGGGCTTGTTAGTAGATATCTGGATAAACCCCGTCAATGTCACTGAGATGTCGTTTGCCACATTCTCAAATATCTGAAGAGTGCTCCTGGGAAAGGTTTGCTATATAAAAAACATAGTCACTGTAAGCTTGTTGGATATTCTGACTCTGACTATGCCGGGAGTAAAATCGACCGACGCTCCACCTCTGGCTACGGTACCTTTGTAGGAATAAATCTTGTTACTTGGCGAAGCAAGAAACAGACTGTGGTTGCTCGCTCAAGTGTTGAAGCAGAATATCGCGCTGTGGCGCATACTACTTGTGAGCTGTTCTGGATTCAGAGCCTACTGAAGGATTTTGGCATTTCTGACTCTTCTCCTATTCCGATGTACTGTGACAACAAAGCTGCCACTTTTATTCCCAGTAATCCTACTTTTCATGAGTGAACAAAACATGTTTAGGTTGACTGTCATTTTGTTCGCGAAGCTGTCTTATCTGGCCAGATATCTACTCCCTACATACATACTTCTGATCAGGTGGCTGACATCTTCACCAAGATTCTTCCGAAGTCGAGATTCACTGCTATGACACCCAAGCTGGGCATGATTGACATCTACGCTCCAGCTTGAGGGGGAGTATTAGTATATACACTTTACTACTTTTCTTTACTTAGTGTATTTGCTTGTTTCTATTTATTCTCTTCTTCTCTGTATCCCATATTGCTCATCTCTAAATATTGTACACTCTCTTGTCTTATAAAAGAGAGACCATTGTATTCTTTTTAGATCATCCAATAATAAGCAATCTCATTGCCAACTTCTAGAGATATATTTGCTACCAGAGTTAATGCTTTGGCCCCTCTAGCCTTTATCGATGCTGATGATTTGATCCTCTTCACCACCTCCCGACCTTCCTCTCTCTGACATGTTCATCACCTCCTCTCTGTTTATGAGAGTTCATTTTGGGCAAAGTATTAACATGCTAAAATCTGATTCCTTGTTGGTACGCCTGATTTGGAGGTGATTGAGAGGATATCTGATGCTTTGGGAACACCATTTAATGAGGATGGCTTGGACTAACCGAGGACTCCTCTGGTTAAAGGCGGGTTCATCCTCACCACTTTAACCCATTGATTGAGAGGATCTGTAACACGGTTGTTGGCTGGTGCAATAAGATGCTTTCCTTTACAAGTAGGATCACCCTGATCAACACACTCTGACCTCGATTCTTTTGTACATTTTGGCGGTGTCGCATGTACATGTTTCGTCATCAAGAAGATTAATCTTTGGTTGGCTTCCTTTCTATGGCGAGTTGGATATGGTGGGAAGAGGAAACAACAGGTGGGATGCCAATATATTTCTTTGGATGAGAAGTTTGGTGGTTTGGGGATCCATAACTTGGCTAATATCTCTACAACCTTTATGCGTAAAAGTTGTTGGAAGATGTATGCTTGTTCCTTGATCTGGGCACTTTTTGTAAGAAGAAATATATTAGGTTTCACTACTGCATAGATGATGAACACCCTACTTTCTTAAGCTCTAACCCCTCTAGGTTGTGGCGTAGCATTTGGAAGCTTTTTTCGGTTATGATGAAACAAACATCTTGGTTGGTGGGTAGGAGTGAGATAAGTTTTTGGCTTGACCACTGGTGTGGCAAGCCACTACATCATTTTGCTAGGATGCAGAAGGATATTGATGCTCATATCATGGTGAATGATTTTTGGTTGGAGGATCAGGACTGGGATTGGATTCGAATCGATGTGACTTTTACCGAGGTAGCCACGAGGGTGATTATGAAGGCGCAAGTCTATATCTCATTAGGATGATGCTCCAATTTGGACGGTTGAGCAGAATGGGCTTTTCTCTTCGATTTTCTAAGGCCTTATTGAATCCAACGATGGTTTTAAATGGACATAGATGATAAGGCTCCCCCTAAGGGTGAGTACCACTATGTGGAAGCTGATACACCGAGCTATTCCAACTGATGATATTTTAACTAGATGTCATATTTTGTTGTCTCCAAATGTGATTTTTGCATCAATCCAGAGATATAGACCACTGAACATATGTTTGCAACTGGCTCCTGGGCAACAGTCTCTACTGCAGAATTGCTACCTATTGGACATAGCCCGGTCAAAGATTGATGGTAAGACCCCCTACAAATCCTTCCCTCTTTTGGGAACATAGAACAATAATTAGTTTCAAAGCGTAGTAGTATGGGGCTATACCATATCTAGTTAATATGATTTGGAGAGACGTTATCCACAAAGTGGAGCTGTGCAACAAGAAGATGTGCTTTAACAGAGATGGGGAGGGTCCATTTTATGCTATGTGGAAGGAGTTGGACATTCAAGCTCCAAGAGTGAAGATCAGGATTATTGATTTAATGAAATGGAACCCACCATACTTGAGGAACTTGGAATTCAACCTTATCTTTGGGGGAGTAAGAGATAATTACATAGGTGGGAGGAGATGGATGACGTTTCTGATTAGAAACTAGCAACGGGGTTTTGTGATGGTTTTTGGCACCTGGACGAATGCGAGTCTGCATGTAGACACATGCATTCACGCCCTGATTGTGGCCTTGAAGGCTTGTGATGATTATAGTATCAATGTTTCCTGCATAGTGGTTGATGACCGTTTCATTTTTGATCTTTTTGGGGGTTTGGCTATGGCTCCTTGGTGGATGCATGCTGCACATAAAGATATCAAACAAGTAGTAGAGGATCTTTATATAATGGGTCGTGGATGGCAAAGGATGTCAACTCGATCCCTTGTGAGATAGGTACATGGATCCAACAGTTTGACGAGTTTAATGTTGTCCATGAACCTTTGATACTCCCCGTAAGGATTAGGGGTATGGTGATTTTAGAAAGGAGGGGTATACCTTACGTCATACAAACATGAACACACAATTTATTCTTTTTGATGTGTAATGGAGGTTTAGAGAGGTTTTTTCCCCCTTATGCAAGATTGTTGTTTGTTTTGTTGGTTGATGGTCATTGGCCTTTGGGCCGTTTGTTATCATATTTTTGATGATATTTTACATGCATGAGGAGGGGGATGCGTATAAATCCTCCTGGCTTGAATTAAAAAATGTTATCGTTCTACATGACTGCAAAGATCATTGCTGCAAGTCCAGGAAGGTAAAATCCTCTAGAGGTAGGGTTTTCAAGGGTCTCAACATTTAGAACAAGTTTCAGTGGAAGGACTGTGGTTGTACTTCTAGTTTACTATATACTTTAGATGGATCACTTGTGAGTGCCAAGAGATCAATCCACATGATTCACACAATGAAGGGGTTGGGTTGGGGTTTGACCGAGCATAAATGGTGATTAAATTCCTTACCGAAATATGAATTAATTAGGTCTATTCACTTGCACCTACTAGGTAAAAGAACCAAATTGATAAGTCTACATATATAAATAGGTTGAGTGTCTGGGAAAAGGCTATTGTAACCCTATTTAAGTTTTGCTGTTAACCTTCATAAATTAGTCGATGTTTACAGAAGTCAGTCGACTTCTCACACAAGTGAGATGACTAGGTAGTCGACTTCGAATTCTTATATCAAGCTTCATGAATAACACTTAACAAGTTGGTTGACCTTTAAGCCCCCTTACGTTGGCTGACTTGTCCTCCATGTACCTATTGGAAAGTTGGTTCGACTTGTGCGATCAACTTCTTTCAAGTCCACCACCAACATGACTGACCGAAGTCCATGTTAACTCACAAGTGAATTTGGCTTATTGATAAGTTGACTGATCTCTTATTCAACACCAAACTAACCAACACATCTCAAGCTCATCTCAAACCATTTCTAATCAAAATTATATACAACAATTGATAATTTTGTGTCATGATCCTTTTAATATACATTTATAACTTCTGGAGTAATTATTTCAGATTTTCTACTTATGATCGCATCAAATTTGTTAAATCTGAATAACAACAATCTATGATTTCAGTGATTAGGGTTTTTATTCTCTTTTATTTTTTTACACAAGCAATTTACTTAGATTTCACTTACTCTACTGATATTGTCTAATGTAATGTTTTTGCGACTGGACCGATGGTCAGGTCGGTGTTGGCCCGGATCGGATTGCGCCGGTTAGAACCACAGTGGTCGAACTTGTTGGATCAGAATGCCATCATCATGACGTCGACCAAATATAGAACTGGTAAAAACGAACCAGTCACCATTGTATAAGGCAATTAGTGGACCGATCAAACCACTTGAACCTAACACATACATATATAGATATTACATATATATGTTT
Organism: Alisma plantago-aquatica; assembly: GCA_963693085.1. Taxonomy (NCBI): domain Eukaryota; kingdom Viridiplantae; phylum Streptophyta; class Magnoliopsida; order Alismatales; family Alismataceae; genus Alisma; species Alisma plantago-aquatica. The sequence continues at coordinate 1,769,449,944 of OY856409.1, forward strand.
GTTTAATTTGAATGTATTCCACTTGTGTAACTTTTGTTACCATGTGATGGTTGGCATCGGAGTAAACAATATACCCATTGTTCAAGTGATATTGAATGTACTTAGGGTTGTCAATGAGTAAGGGTAAACTCATTTATCATTTACCCATATCATGTAGAGGAGGTAAGGATAAATGATTTTCTTACCTGTTATCTACCTATCTGCTACCCTAACCCTCTATCTTAGAGTATAAGGGTAAGGGTAAGGGTAAGTTATTACCCATATCTTCTAACATGCTACCCATCAATATTTATCTATAAGATACTATATATGTAGTCATAGTGTTGTTTCAGCCTATGGATTATTCAGTATTAATTGGTCATCATTTAGTACAACACATGATATTAGTATCCACTTCTTATGTAGTTAATTTGATTGTGTATAACAACATCATTTTGAAGGTGTAAGACACACATGTCAGAAACAATGGGATCTTATAGTTTAAGTACAATCTTATAATGTTTAGTGTCATATTTTTTGTTTCTTTTGAGACTTATTTGATAGGTGTGCTACAAAAGTTGAAGTTGTAAGATGTGCGGTACATAATAATAAGATTTAATCGTTATTGTACCTTTTGATACATACTAGTGTGGTGGTGCTATCTATTTTGTTTATGTTTAATTTATTTTTTATATAACAACATCTTGAAAGATATAAAATATGTTTGTTTGCAACGATAACTTTTATAATATACTGTCACTTAATATCATTTTAGTGTTGCAATTTTTTTCTTTTGAGGGTGATTTATTTGTTCATACGCTAATATTGGGAGTACTATATTTGCATATGCAACAACTATTTTCTTGATAATATATTTTCAATACAAATAACCATGTATATAATATTTTAAAATATTACTTAGAATCATTTTGAATAGTTAATAGTCATTCTAAAGCTTCTTGATATTTTATCTTAAATATATAAATGTTTTAGGCACACCATTTTTTTTAATATCAACATCAAATTTTATAAGACGTATAAATTCCTTACTTCACCCTTATCCTCCCTGTTCACCCTATGGGTAATAGGATAAGGGGAAGGATAGGGTAAGGATATTTGTGAGTGGGAAAATATTGATACCCTTACCCTCCACACTTGGTGGGTATGGGTAAGGATAAGTTCTTACCCTCTTGATTAATACCCTAAACTTACTTACTCTAATCTCTTGTAGGTATTCAATTTATACCATTATATATATGTATATATATAATGTAATTCTTAAAATGTACTCTTAATTATCAAATGTCAAAAGGAACAAATACTGGATAGCACTGCAACGAAAGAGAAAAGGAAGTTCATAGAGTTCATATATTTTAATCAAGAATATTGTACGCCTAGCATTTTATATGAAGATAATTTTGCATCAACCAAGAGACGATATAGTATGCAATTAAAAGAAGTGGACTATTTACATATCGAGTGGATATTAACCATATACCTCAATTTAAATATTCTTATTACTATCCTTGAGTAATCTAAATCTTTGGATACCATTATTCTTGACTTTTAGAAACATGTTAGGGTTTCTTCTAATTTAGGTTCAACCCCAGCCCAACCTTATGAAAGCCCCACTTCTCTGGTTTAGCTCCAAAAAGATTCATGGAACTACATGGGACTCTTTCTCATTCTTTGATCATAGTAAATATTTCTAGAGTTGCATGCCCTACAATGCATTCACATCTATGAAAGGAAAGGTCAAACACTATTGATACCCCAATAAAATCTTACAATAAACACATCATGGATTCTATATTAGCCCTGCAAATTAAATACCCATACCAGTTTCCATGTTGAGGTCTCATTTTCCTTTATCCTTATCTACCACATTATAATTTCTGAGTGGAAGACCCTTGGGAAGTAACGGCTCAAAGTCCCCACATATGGGTTTCTTCCATATATTGCATGAGGGATAAAGTATAGCTCTTAGTGTCATCACCACCATGCATCAACCTACAATAAGTGGTTACAAAGGCATGGATGGCTTCTCACATCTCCAAATTGTCACTCAAGTCTAATTATATATTTAATACAATGGCTAGGTCATCATATTAGTTCATAGATGAGTTTCTAGGGGTGGGTCACATAGACTATCTCTGGATCTTAACATCAAGGATGCAATGGTTTATAGATGGCCCACATAGACTATCCTAGGTGCTTAACACTAGGGATGCACCTATTAAGATCACCATTGATTTAGGTATAAGGGTTGCATAGCCCACTCTATAAAATGAGGTTGTGTGACATTGAAATGAGGTGACCTCAGTGAAGAAGACAAATGACCAAATTTCAAAATAAACAAATAATAATATATCATCCGACTTTTTTGTCATAAAGTGTGTTTCTCCTTTTCATTTATTTTTTATGTAACATACAAGTGTATATAAGGGAGGCACAAATAATTGCCTTCCCAAAATAAGTATGCACGAGTTAGAACAAAACTACTCTTGCATAAAGAAACGAATAACTCAACAGAAACATAGGAAGATTAATACAGATGATAGTAAGGCTAAGAAAACAAAGAGATAGTAGAAAATAACTGAAGATCAACATATACACAATCAACTAGCACCAACAACCAATGAGCAACATCTTCATACATGGGTTATCAACAAGTCTAAAGTGACATCCCATTCAATAAAAGAATCTAATATCCAAGCAACTACAACTATTGAAACTTTCAAAGCCACCCCTTCTCCATCAATCAAAACAACAACAACCGTCTGTATAATCATTGAGTACCTAACAAATATAGTAAATACCAAGACACATGATGCAAAATCAAATCTTCAAATCTATATAACAAGAACCTATATTCACATTTCAAACTTTTTAGAGAACCAAAAAAAATTAGAAAAGGATAGTATAGAAATTTTAGCTCAACCTTCTAATCAGGACAAGATATCATATGCCAGTTGGGAAGTAAGACAACCATCAACAAACACCAATAAACTCAACAATGGCTTCAAGAAAAGGAATTATCTCAATGACAAACGTATACATAATGTACTATAGAAGACCAATCCTTACCAATACCATCTAGAAGACGAGCAGTCATAGAAAGCATAGAGTTATAAGTATCATATGAAAAAAGATCTCACATTTAGGATAAAATATAATCAAATTAACATGGACCCTTCTCTAGAGTTTAACATGGGAAGTACACTAATCCTCAAACATTGTTGCTTCGTAGACCAAAAATAATATGGATAAAGAATGCATCATATATAGTCAACCTTCTTGGAAATTTAAGAAATCTTATATGTTTTAGGAGTGTTGCGTAGAAGTCCAATCAATAACACATTTACACATTAAACCAGCAAACTAACATTGAAAAATATATGGTCTAGATGTTATATTAAATGCTCCATGAAAAAAATAAAAATCCTATATGCCTAAGTTAATTGACTATAAGTAGCCTTCCATGAATCACTTTCCAAAGTGTCAATCCAAATTGTTGAGGAACCATCAATTCCCCATGCTAGGTGAACATAGTATCAAACTCCTTTTTATCTCTAATCACATTGCTATATCCTTTAACTCAGTGTTATTTGTACCAAAACTGAAATGACATCTGTTACACCATTGATAAAAAAAATCATCAACCAAAATTTCTTAAGCATTTCATTCCTTCTATTTGAATCAAAATCCCACTTGACATTTTTATCAAGACACTAACTTTTGTGGAAATGGATGACCCATGAAAACAATTTGGTCTCATCTAATAACTTTAGATATAAATTCTTGCCATGAAGATAAGGGTCCAACCATAAAAATAGGGCATTTCCATCACCCAACTCAAAATCAATATGAGCTAAAAGGAATACTTGAGCTCTCAAGATATGGTTCCACATCCAAGAGTAATTACTTGAATTAGAGAAAGAATAGAAAGACTTCATTTTGATATGCCTTTTGAGGACCCATTTCTCCAATAAAGGGACTTTTAAGCAACCACATGCCAGCCATAATTAAGAAGTGCAACATCGATGACTTGTTTGTCTTCCTTACACCTAAACCTTTTTACTTCTTTAGCATGTAGATATTTTTCCAATTCACAAGATATATATGATTCTTACTCTCATTACCACTCCATATAAAATTCATTCATATGGAATCAATCTCCTCGATAATGAGGCAGGTAGGGGAAAAATCATAGACCAAAACAAGTGCACAGAATAAAGGGTTAAATAACAATTTGAACTTTGCCCGCAAAGGATAAAAACTTGGACTTCCACCCTTCCAAGTTTATATTTCATATTACAACTAGACATGCATAGTGGATCTACTTTGGCATTCCAATAAATAAAGACACTCCAAAATATCATATAATTAGAGTGATAATAGGGACACCAAGAATTCCAAACACCATCTTCTGCTCAATATGATGACTATAAATGATGCCAGTCTTACTATGATTGAACCGGAGCCCTGAGATGAGGTTGATCTTATCAATCAGCTTGATGAATTAACAACTATGTTTATCATCTTGTCAAAAATCATTAAGCCCTTGAGAAAGAAATCCGATATAAATAAAGATGATTAAATATTTTATAGGGTTGATAGTACCAATTGAGACTTCATAATTCATCTTAATAGTAAACCCATGCATAGCTCAGACAAATATGTAAGGAAAAAGAGGGTTACCCTATCTCACACCATTAGAAGGTGTAAAGAGAGGAGAGGGTTCCCTATTAAACATACTTTGATAGATGTAAGTATGAAAGAATTAATTTAGTCAATTCAACTAGGAATAAGGAAAACCCATTTTCTCAAGAACCATAAAAGTGTAACTCCAAGACAGAGTCATATCCTTCAATGATATATGCTTCAAGACACATTTTTGACCATTTTCATATCTATTAAAGTCATGCATCAATAAATTATATAGAAGCACGACATCATATATATATATGTATATATATATATATCCCCTTAATGAAATTAGTCTGGTTAGCATTGACAGTCTCATTCATAATATCCTACAATCTCTTCATAAGAATTTTATATATAATCTTCTAGATAAAGTTGCAAAGATCAATACATCACCCCTTCACTTTGGGACCACAGTCAATGAGGTATTGATAACCTCTTATAGAAGCTTAAAGATGTCCAAAAAATTAATAATACCCTTAGAGATCTCACTTCCAACTATGTGCCAAATTCTTTGTAAGAATAACACATTAAACTTGTCAGGACCTTAAGAATTATCCCCATTAGCTTCCTTCACTACTTCATTGATTTTTTCAATAGTAAATCTCCTAGAAATTTTGACAATGCGATCATTTCTTAACTGAGAGAGCTTCCATCTATCATCACATTTCATAGAGCACTCAATCCTTTGGTCGAAGATATTTTTGTAGTATTCATACATGATTTTTAATGACTTATCATGTGAAACAACCCTATAAATATTGATATATTTAAAATCAATTTTGTTACTTCTAATTCTCAGGGAACTTAGTCTTATAATCCCCATCTTTCATCTACTATGATTTTATCTCATAAGATATTGTTTAGCCTTCAAAGCTTCAAGGACCTTCTTCCTAGCCACCATTATAATGTCTCGAAATTTTACCATCCCTAAACCTTGTGGAGCTAAAAGGATGAACTCCAAGAATGTTACTTAGAGTGCAATGCAGAAGCATTATGCGCATACATGAACAAATTAATGTAATGAATACACCATAAACAATCTCAACATTCAAGTAAATTAAAACACCAATTATTACAACTTATAATTACATACTTAATGGAGAATTTTACAAGTATAAACATGTATACTAACTAGGATCTTACATGATACGTACATCTTGTACATTGCTCACTTCTTTCTTTTCTCCCATGCTAGCTCTGAACCTAAAACATACATGAAAAAGTGGATCATCGCACAAGGTGTTGTGTGCATGGGTAGAAAGATACATATATTTATGGTTTTCATAACTTGAAAAGATTTGCAGATTGAAAGAAAGAAGATCATAGAAAATTTATCTTTAATAAGATAAATATGGTAATCTTATTTATTTTTTAGATGAATTACACTATCAAGGTGGAATAGTACAAAACAAATATGTTGGACCCAAACTCATGTACCAAGTAAAATGGGTAACTCCGCATACATCGTGTGTTCTAGGGAGGTGTACTAGTCAACATCAATCCATTTCCCATAAGTAGATAATGAGCACCTCAATAACTACAAAACATCTACACATGATTCATATTTCAAAATGACAAAATATCAAGTACTACATATCAATACTACTTCCAATATTTGCAAATAAAAGAGCATACGTACCTATTACTATTTCAATTAAAGAAACTACTAGCCAAACAATTAAATAAAACCCATGTACCTAAGTTCAGCAATTCATAACTTATCCTTGATCATAACATCTTTGTTCATCACCTAATTAATAATTATAAATCATCATTAATACAAGATCTACCTAATTAATGGTATTTAGGTCCAAATTAGGGTTTAGCCAAAACTAAGTTCAATATCATCTTTTACTAGTATCTAATATTTTATACTGATATAGATGTTTTAAATTAGGTCTGGTTTGATTATCATATTTTGCTGACGCTTGGAATGTCTCTAGAATTAATATGATGTTTAAAGCATCTAATACATATGAATGCCAAAATAACAATCATTGAGCAATAACATCTAGATTATGATACACATAATTGGATCTATAACTAGCTCTAGAGGGAGTTGAATACAACTAAAAAAACTTAAACAAAATACATTAGACCTTCAGGATATTTTCCAAGATAATATTGTTGTAGGCAAATACGGCATCAAAAAGGTTGCAGAAACAAAAATATAACTAACATATTTCCCATTAACCAGTGGATCACATCAATAACTATACAATGAGAATGATGGTTTAACGATGATTTACCTATTCTTGGAGCAAGTCTAGAAACAATCCTCGTCGATGTGGTTGTACACACTTAGACGGTATCTGTGTATCTCCTGGTCTTCTCCACAGACGATAGACTCAGACGGTGTCTGCAACAACTCCTCCATGGACTGCAGCCTGACGTTGCCCTCTTAGTGGTGGGCAAAGGTCACCTCACAGTGGTATCTTCAATAGCTTCCACAGCAAGCGAGCAGTTGATAAGGATGGTAGTTGGTTTACTATGGTCATTGCTGGAGCACAGCAACCCCAGAGTAATGGCACGTACTTCTGCCTCGACTGATGATTTTATCGAGATCGTCTTGGCCTTCCAAAAAATCCAGTTACCATTACCTTCAATATGGATCGCGGAAATAGCGGTGTGGTTCTTCTTAGCAGTTGCATCCACCATAATGATTTTACCTTCAAAAGGCATATCAATCTCATTTAGTGGGTCTTCGCCGGAAGGGTTGGATGTTGTAGTCTTCATATGTCTACCTTCTTCAATATGTCGTTGTAGTTGAGTGATAAACATCATTTTCTTCTCAAGATGAGGAGGGATATTGTTGAAAATTCAACTATTGTGTGTCTTCCAAATGGTCCAACAGGTGATGGCGAAAAAATCCTGCTCAGCCCGTGCGCATTTCAGATTCTTCAGTATCCAGCAGCGTGTAACATTATTGGAGTTATCAGTTACATTTTCTCCATACGGGGTGCTTTGTCAGACTTCCATAGCATAGGGGCAGTATAATAGAGCATGCAATGTAGTTTCCTCTGCCATATCACAGCGAGGACACACTATATTGTCAGTGAAGGTTCTTTGTTTCCTATGAACATTTGTCATAATGGCATCATGAGCAGTGAGCCATAGGGAGCATTTGACTTTACTTGGTAACGATAAAGACCAAATTTTATGCCACCCTTCATCTAATTACGTATCGACTTCCTCATGAATAATATTATATGCAGAGTTTGTGTTATAAATGCCTTTGACATCGTACATCCAGCTCCAGTGGTCATTACCCTTAGTCGGGTGCGGCACAGGAAGGTGTAGTATTCTATTTACTACATCCTATTGTAAGTAGCAGCTGAGGAAATCTCTGTCCCACTTTCCTTCTAGGTTCACTAGGCTAGCGACTTTAATATTAGTAATATCATCTTCAACAGTGTGTACCATGTGTTCCTCCAAGTTTTCAAACTCCGGTACCCAGGTATCATGCCATACCATAGTCGTTTCCCCATCATTGATAGTTTTGTTACAGTGACTCTTGACGAAAGATAGGCCCATATGGAGTTTTTGCCAGAAAGGAGTGGCATTAGTAGGTTGTAATCCATCATAGTTCTTGTATTTCTTCTTTAGGCATTCACTCCAAAGCTCTGATCTATCATTGAGATACCTCCAAGAGTTTTTCCATAAGAGGGCTTTGTTCCAGTCTGCCATAGAGTGAACACCTAGTCCTCCCTCGTTCATACCAATGCAAACCTTCTTCCATGACACCAGAGAGACCGGTCTTTCCCTGTGTCCTCCTCCCCATATAAAATTGTGTCTATTTTATCCAGCTTTGAACACACTCTGCTAGGTATTTTTGATGTCTGCATCACATATGTGGGAAGGGTCATAAGAACAGATTTTGCTAAGCAGATTCGTCCTGCAAGAGATAAGGTTTTGGCAGCCCAGCCATTGATCTTGGACTCCGAGTTAGAATCAATGAAAGTGTAAGTGTCTTTGGAGATCATTTATGTATAATGGGTACACCTAGATATCTCCCCAAATCATTCGTCTCAGGAATCTTGCTAGAAGAGCAAATGGTCTGTCTCGTTTGACTAGAAACAGAAGTAGAGAAGAAAATCCTTGATTTTTTCACTAATATCCTTTGTCCAGAAGCTTCTTGAAAAAGTTTAAAGCACTCTTTGATGACATTAATTTGGTTCACAGATGCTTTGGAAAAATAACAATATCATCCACAAAGGATATGTGAGATATCTGTGGGCCTTGTTGGGAAACCTTAATTGGTTTCCACTCCTTATCCTCCACGCATTTGTTGATGCGTTGAGTGAGACGTTCCATACACAGGAAAAACAAATAAGGGGACATTGGGTCACCTTGTCTCAGGCCTTGGGTAGCTTTGAACTGACGTTGTGCTTATCCATTGAAGATAATACATGTATTCCCTGTGTGCAGCGAGTTCATTATGTACCGCTTGATATTAGTAGGCCAGGACATTTTGTTTAGTGTATCTTCAATAAAGGACCAAGACATACATTCGTAAGCTTTAGAGAGGTCTACTTTGATCACCATTTGTGGAGCACAGGACGCTCTTCTCATATTATGGATAACTTCTTAAACAATAATGATGTTGTCAGAAATTGATATACCAGGTACAAAGCTTGTTTGAACCGGAGAGATCCACAACGGGATGAATTTCTTAACTCATTCGACCACCATCTTAGATGCAAGTTTCATGCAGGTATTATTGAGAGTGATGGGCCTTAATTGATTGCAGTTGACATGATGCTTCATTTTGGGAATAAGAACAATGCTAAAGTCACCCATTCGGTCTGAAAAAGGGTCTCCATTGATCATACTTCTGATAGACTTTAGAACAGAATTATGAATCACCTTCCAGTTGCTTTTAAAGAAGTACATATCGGTACAGTCGCGTCCCGCGGATTTGAACGACGTTGATTTTTTTATAATCTTCCAGACTTCATACTCTGTGGGTGAGGCAGCTAACCCACACGGTTGATGTGTGTTCAGCATTCTGAAACGCGTTGGTACAGTGGCTATAGCTATCGTATTAGGTGAGGTGCTTGTTGTAAATAGATTTTGAAAGTGATCTGAAATGTAGGTCTTTAGCATTAGTGGATCAGACATCCATTATCCTCTTTCATCTTGAAGAGTAGTGATTTTATTGGTTCTCCTTCTGTTGCTAATGAAATCATGGTAGAATTTCGTATTATTGTCTCCCTCACATAGCCAATGGACGTGACTACACTGCTTCCAGTCGCATTCTTCTTTGGCCAATATGGCTTCAAGTTCCAGTACCTTCTGGTTACATGTTCGGTCCTTGTCAATATCATAGCAAGCTTCCAACTCCTTCTGTAAATTGGTGATAGACCGAAGGCGAGATTCCTTCTCCTTATTAATTTTTCCTGCAGACGACGGCCCATTTGGTGATCAACTACTTGACCTCTTCTAAGGCAGTTTGGAAATCTGAGGAAGTTTCCCATATGGTTTCTAATAGATCGGGGAATTCATGTTGATTCTGCCAAGAAGCTTTCGTTTTGAAGCAGTTAGTGTGATTTCCTATGCGCTTGTTGATGACAGCTATTGGGTGATGATCCGACCCTATTCTTGGGAGGGTGATGCAACAATGGTTAGGAAACAATCAGAGCCACTCTGAGTTGGCTACAGCGCTATCAAGTCGTTCGTAGAGGAGTTTTTTTTCTGTACGTGAATTTGAAACCAGAACAACCAATATCAGCTAAACCTGCTTGTACCAGTGTATTATTGAAGCGAGTTGATTCAGATAAGTTAAATCTGTTACTGCCAAGCTTCTCAGACGGGTTCAACAAGCAATTGAAATCTCCCATCATGATCCAGGGCTTATTGACGGTTTGGCTAATCTGTATAAGATGGTCCCAAAGAATCGGCCTTCCACTAGGGCTTGGTGAGGCATTAATAAACGTGAAATATACCTCATCATTGATGCAATAGTGGATATAGTATTTATGACTTGAGATAATTCTTACATTGCAGTCGGCTTCATTCCATAGAACCAAGATTCCTCCTGAAAAACCTCACGCCTCCACGCGATGAGAACTAGAAAAGCCAAGATCTCATATCATGGCCTGAGCATGTTCACCGGAGATACGCGGTTCAGAAATAGAGATGATCTTTATGTTGTTCTGGTTAACAAGAAGCTTCAACGAGAGCCTAGCATTCTTTTTTCTGGCCCCTCTGATGTTCCAGACTAAGGAATTAATCATAAAACTGAACATGACTAGTTGGAAGGAGGGATCGTAGTGCTCCTCACCACTGCATTTTGCCTTACTTCTCGTGCCATAAGCTTGGGATTTTTGGGGGCTGTAAGCACCCTGTGGTGCGTTCTTTTCTTTAGCTTTTCTCCCTTATCCAACTACATTGTCTTTCACTCCACTGTTAGTCTTTTCTCCATCAATCGAGATTAGTGTAGCTGCTACTGGTATTCCCTATTGACCCATAGGTGTGACTATAGGTCTGCCTTGAATAACCTCGTCCCCCACCGGCATTACTACAGTGTAAGATGCTTCTTCAGTAGTCTTCTCAGACACTTTATTTTTGTGAGTTCCTATCTTCGCTTCCACTCCAGTAGGTTCTTTGCATGCTGAAACATCAGGGTCATCATTGCATCGTTGCTTTTACCTTCGGTCCCCTAGGGTCCTCGTTGTTTGATGTCTGCTCCGGTGCTCCTATTTCCCAGGAGACAGTGTCTTCATCAGTCTCTTCTTCATCGCGTAGTTGGAATTTGTTCGGCTGACTTTCAGCATACACATTGTTCTTGGTGCCCTCCTTGTTCCTCTATGGCCTTCTGGTAAGGATATTCTTCCCGTAGTAGATCTACCACTTCTCCTCCTCCTCTAGCCATCGTATACCTGCCTCATCCGCCATGGGTTCAGTATTGGGTGCCATTGGTGATCTGTCAGGTCCTTCACAGATTTCTTGGTTGTGTCCCAGTTTTCCACATTTTAGACATATGTTCGATAGATATTCATATTCAATTTTGTAATCCCTACCATTAATAATTATAGTTGGGTGTATTGGCTTGGATGTATCAATTTCAACAGCAAGACGAACAAATCGGTTGCGTGTTCGTTTAATTGAGTGGTCATCTGCACAGACAAGTGTGCCCACTTCCTGCCCTATACGATGAAACATTTCCCTGTTATAGTAGTGTATAGGAAGGACAATTACCCTGATCCATGTTACTATCTGATCTGACAGCCCTTTGTGGGGTTCAAAATAGTCGTCTCATGGCCAAACCATGAGGCAGCTTCTGAATAGTGACCATGGTCCTTTAGTCAGGACATCTTCTTGATATGTGCGGCTATAAAACTAGGCCACATAGTATTTCTCTGTTAATTCATAAAGCTCGAATCGCCCTGCTTGTTTTCACAGAAGTTTTAGTCTATCCGCCATTGTGAGGAAGCCAACGTGCCTGTCGATTAGTTTGACGATGACCATATACCTGAACGGTTTTCTCAAGATTTCCTCAACTTCTGGTGCCATGTAAATCTATGGGATACCTTTCTCGTCACTAACTCAATGTCTTCAGGGTTGATTAGTTCCTCTGGTTCATCATCAATGAACATCGGGTTTAACCCACCATCCCCACTTCCGTCGATCGCCGACTGCTTGAAGGTCTTTGATTGTGTCGATGTGTGCCCCTCCACTACGAAAGGGTTTCCATCATTCGTGTAATTCTGGATCGGTTGATTTGAATCAGTATCCATCATTGCCGCGCCACCAGCATCTTCTCCTTGGGGTGTACCCTGCATCCCCTTGTACGTGAAGTTCAGGCCAACTCGTTGTAGGTTGATATGTGTAGCTGGATGCATAGGTTTTCCTCATGATCTTTCCACAGTGTGACAATTCTGATTGCTTCCATTAACATCTAGGGTTTCCATCATTCCTCCATGATCGCCTAGGTTGCCGCCGCTCTCCCCTTCACACCCCGTCATGATGCTTATAGGAGTAGTACCTAAACACTTTAGTAATAAATCCAATAATCGTTCATGATTAAACTCCTCTTCTAGATGAGTTCCTATATGTGTGACCCTATAGGTCCCATATTGTGTTGGTAGTGAATGTGCATAACAAGTTATGACATCACAAGCAATGAGCAGTGTCTAGTCACACATCATTGCTACCCAAGTAAATGGAAAGTTGGAGAACAACTTCAACCTATAATATGTGTATGGTGTTACAGTGTTTGTATAGTTCCTTTATCACAAATATCCAAATTGAACTAGAGGCATGGAGTAGTCATCCTCATTATTATTCAATTTTGTTCCTTAAACCAGAGCAGACTGTCTGAGATATATTTTAGCTCAATATCACATATTGACTTCACATGTGCATGGCCATTCTATTCTCAGTCTCGCTAATCAAGAGGCCTATGATATCTTACTCTTGTAGGAGGGACAAATCCCATATGTATCACTCACAATCAGTCTCCATGCTTCACAATCACCCAATCATCACCTTTATGACAACCCATGTTTCAGGATTGTGTTTGATGATGTCAAAGAGTATCAAATGACATGTTATGAGTGTTGTGATTTTAGGTATGAGAACCACAAACACCACCATCACTATACAACATGATTCTGACTTACCTAGTTAAGGTTTTCATGTATCACTCTTATGGTGGGTATATCTAATACATTGTTCTTTAACATGTATCGGTGTGTTTGGTTTGATATCACCATATCATGACTGATGATATTCTATCATCAACCAAAGAACACTCTGATCTTATGTTTTATTTCTATCTATTTACCTTCCACAATAACAACTGATCAAGGACATAACAAGAATGCATATACTCTTATCATATGTATGATCTCATTGTTCAAGTCCTCAACCTGAAGACATATGTCATTGAGTAATATCATTCTCTAGATAATTATTATGTTATTTCATTATCGCATAACTGAACTAACAAAATAAATTGGAAGCTTGTTTTTATTATTAATCAAATCATTTATAATTTACGTCATTACAATCATCATATGATTGGCTCTCTGGGCATATACACCAACAATTGCAAGTATGAAATTTGAGTGAGCTAAAGAATCATAGAAAGGGAGAAAGAGATTGAACAAGTACCAAATAACACAAATATTTATAGTGGTTCCAACCTCCAAACTAGGAGATATACATCCAACTATCTAGAGGGTCCAATCTCTAGGATTTTCAACCATGTCTCACTTCTTATATTCCATTATAAAGGTTACAACATAAGACCACCCTTTTCTAGGTAAAAGGCTAAACTAGCATTCCTTTTTTGGATTAAGGAGTCAATAACCATACAAAGGACTTACCTAATCATGACTAAGAGTCTTCTACCTTACTAAGGACTTAACTACTCTTTCAATGAGTCATCGACCTTCTCCAAAAACTTGTCCGCTCTTGCAATGAGTCTTTGGCCTTCAAGGTCATACTCACTCTTGTTTGGATATTCCACCTTTGACTTCACCTTCGCCAAAGAAAAGATTTTCACCAAGGGCCTCCTACCCTTCTTCTTCTTCCCCTCTTTTAGCTAAGAGAGATAATCTTCATTTTCATGGTAAGAAAATAGAGATTGGGAGGTAGAGGAAGTGAGAGCCTCACAAGATATACATGTAGGACTACCTCTCTTACAAATCTCCTACTCACTCCAATGGATGTAGCAAGTGGTTAAGCTCATGAGAGTGGATGGAGGCTCTTGGAGGAAAAATGTCTATCAACTATATTATATGGACCTTCATAGTGCTTGGCCAACCATGGTATGAAGCCCAAGGGGCCCTATTTATAATTGAGGATGCCTTCTAGCTGTTAGAACCATTTAAGATGAATTGTAGCTACTTTGGGGAGAGTCCAACAAATATATTGCATTTTGGGACTCTTTCCAATAGGTATTTTGTACAGTGGAATCGATTGTCGGTCGAGTTTGGTCCAAGGGCAACTTGGTCAAGTTAGGTCCAAGGGAAACTTGGTTGACAAGAATCCCTATCTTTCCAGCTACATTGGTCGGTTGTGTTATCTATTGATAAGAAAGTCGACCAATAGAGGTTCATGTCAAAGCTAATATCAAGGGTTGTCAGTCGAGATACCTAAAGACAAACTCAACTGACAGGACCACATGTCTTGGTATTAGACAAGGCCTCTCAAGTACAATATAATTCATCTAAGTTGATTCTATTACACATTTCTGCTTAATTACAAACATATAATCATTATGAGTGATTTACATCAAAGATCTAAGGAAAACTATCTATTATGCAATCTTGATCTTTATGTATGTTTTAGGCTGATGTTCCTGGGTGTATGTTATTTGTTGATGATATTGTATTGATTGATGAAACTAAAGATGGTTTGAATGATAAAGTTGAACTTTGGAGAAAGGAACTGGAATCAAATGGATTTATGATTAGTAGGAGAAAAACTAAGTATATGCATTGCAATTTCAGCCAATTTTGTAGTGTGAATGGTGGAGCCAAGTTGGATGGAGTAGATATACCAAAATGTGATAAATTTTGTTACTTGGGCTCTATCATTCAAATAGATGGTGATGTCCAAAATGATGTTTGCCATAGGATCACTGTAGGATGGTTGAAATGGAGGAGTGCAACTGGAGTATTATGTGATCGGAAGATCCCTCTCAGACTAAAAAGCAAGTATTATAAAATTGTTATACGGTCAGCCATGCTCTATGGGAGTGAATGTTGGGCGGTGAAGAAACAAGGACTCAACAAGATGAACGTGGCTGAAATGTGTATGTTGAGATAGATGTGTGGGAAGACAAGAAAAGATCGCTTGAGAAATGACTATATCAGGAATAAAGTGGAGGTGGTGAGCATTGGGGACAACTTGTACGAGGGCTGACTCAGATGTTATGGACATGTGCAACGCAGACTGACTAATGTGCCTATATGAAGCAATACTATTGAGGCAAGCACAATTAATAGAAGAAGAGGAAGGCCTAAATTAACATGGGAAGATCTTATAAAGAGAGATTTTGAATCTCTACATCTCAACCAAAATATGACCCATGATAGAGCTAAATGGAAAATAAGGATCCATGTAGATGACCCCAACATAGTTGGGATTGAGGATTAGTTGTTGTTGATGATGATGATGATGAGTAGGGGCAGGTGAAAACCACAACACAGCTCCTCACAAGTTGGCTTGTTGAAGTGATGGCAGTGAGAATCACATGGAAGATTGGGGGTCATTGCACTAAAGCCACACGAGGCCAATTGAAGGTTGTTGGAGTCCCAAATTGACAAACTGAACCAGATTCCACCCTTCAAGAGCAATAGTGAAAGGGGAGCAATGTAATCCAAGATCGTTTTCCCCATGGTCAAGCTAGATCTTGACAAGGTAGACCCGACCTTCCACTAAGTACAAGATGGAGTTCATCGACAAAAGCCCAACCTCCTATTTTCTGTATAAATCCATCCTACAGGATTGTCTAGTATCAAAATACCTCCTGAGATCATCACAACTACACACCATACCCTGGTCTAGACTACTCGATACATGAAAATGCATCATTATATTATTTGTTTTTCTTTTGTTTTTTATTAGGGACTTAAGTACAATTATCTAGTTATATGCACTTAGTTGCTAACTCATTTCTTTATTTATTTAAATTTATACTTTTTAGGCAAGATATGCAATTTCCTCAGGTCTAGGGTTTCATATTTTTTAGTAGAATTACTAGTCTTGGGGGATTGTCTTGGGCAGTTAAATATGAATTGAAGTATGAATTCCTTGTTTCCTTCTTGGTATTCTTCTTCTCAATGGGTACCTTATCAAATGGTATCAATGACAAACCCTAATCTTTTAGGGAATGGTTCCTCTACACCTTCTGGAACAAACGTGCCGGTCATGCTCCTTGAAAATATCATGATTATCTCTCCTTCAGCTTCTGTCGCTCTGACTTCACCTTTTGCAATAGATACACACCCTTCAACCCACTACCCACATGCCATCGTCTATCATTTATCCAAACCCAACTGCCACAAGTCCCCTACCTTCCTCTTTTTTAATCACAAAACCAACTGAAAAACAAGTGCCCACCGTTAGCTCAACTTTGGCCTTCCTACAATCACCTTACAACTGAATCCTTCCTACAACCATGACAAGATCACCCCTAACTCCCCTAGACACCAATGACTACACCCTACAACACATGACCCCCTCCCTTTCTTCTGCCACCCTAAATTCTCACCTTCCCTTATCTTTTCTCGTTCTGTATATCATGGCTTCAATAACCCAATCTAGTAGTTAACACTTCCACCCTTCTCGCCTTTCCATTTTACACTCATGCTCTTTCACCTAACACCAGTTTCCCAATCAGGAAATCATATGTAAATCCAATAGGAGTGCCAAATTCTCAATCAGTCCCTTTGTATCCTTCAATTATGTCATCTTTATTGATTGATCTAGAAAAGTGTGACTAGTCTTCCTTTCCACAAATTTGTCATCTATGCTCATGCAATCGACAAACATCCCAGAGCCAGGTTAAGAAACTTGTCATCCATACAACCAATCTAGACACTCCCTACCTCTTCTCCCTTACCAGTGAAACCTCTTCTTCCAATATGGTTTCTTGTAATGCTCGTTGATCTTGTGGTGAATAGATAATTATAAAGAAGAAAAAGAGATACTACTAGTTTTTATTAATTACATGGTTATCAATGGTAACATGATTACCAATGATGAATTTAATAATTATAAAGACTCCATAGAAACATGGATCACAATTATGATGGAGCACTTGGTCACACTAATCCAAAAACTTGATGTGTTGGTGCAAATTAGATAGTTAATGCATGTTATTAAACTATGGAACAATTACAAGATCATCATATTAACCATGTATATATATTTTTGTATATGTATTTATATATATGTATATGTATGTGTATATATATATATGTATATATATATATATGTATATATATATGTATATACATATATGTATATATCACTACTACAGAAATGGCTTATAACGTCACTTTTAAAGGCGTCAGTTGTATAAATACACCGACACCTAAACAATAAAGCGTCGGTTTATAAAATAAACTGACATAAATCTGTGAAGGGCGACCAAACATGAGTATCTCTTTTATTTAGTTTCGGTTCCTTAATAACAAACTGATGCCTAAAATTAACCGCCAAATCCAAAATTTCCAACGAAAAAAATTACCTCCAAAATTTAACATATGGCGTCGGTTATTAATTAATAAACTGACGACTAAAGGTTATTCACGAGACAGAAATTGGGCACATTTTGGTCGTCGGTTTTACAACAGTGACCGACGCTTATGGGTTTTCCCACGCTGTCCGCGGGAAATTTTTCGCACCCTTTGAGCATCGGTTTTTGATATAAACCGACGACTATGGTCATTAATCGAGAACAAATTTTTTAATTGGCATATGTAGATAGACGTCGGTTTTTTTCTAGTTAAAACTGACGACTATCATTGAGAATAAGTGTCGATTTTTCTGTAGAACCGACACCTTTAGTTTTATGTGTCGGTTTTATTTAATAACCGACACTTAATGTTAACTTAATAGTACCCGCGCGAGCTCGACTCTTCCCCTTTCTTTGTTTCATTCATCTCAATTTGGAGGGTTTAAGCTCTGGCGACGATTCCTCTGCTCACCGCTCCTGTGTCGCCGCTCACCTCCACCGCCGTTGTTTACTGGTCCTCCGGCCACTGCGCTCTAGGCCGGCCGCCGCCCTAGCTCGATCGCCCGCCCTCTCTATTCGCCGCCCACCTCGGTGCCTCCAGTAGCTGCATGCGGTACCTCTCTGCTCGCCCGCCCTCTCTACTCGCCGCCCACCTCAGCGCCATTACCACTCACAAGTAGTTGCGGTGTCGGCGGCTAGTCAAGGGACAAGAGGCAACTTGGGTTGAGCCACTGGACCTGTGAAGGATCTTCAACTTTTGCAAGGTGGAGAGGAGCTTGTCCGCCTAGATTCTACTTGTCGAAAGGTGAGGAACATGTTACTTTGGAACCTTCACCCTATTCCTGCTGTTTGCTTTGCTTGATTTTTGATTCGTCTCGTTACAAAACAACAGGCTGGAATTGATAGATTCAGTCCCTTCTTAGGGACTTGTCTTCCTTAATTAGAGTGATCCTGAAAGTTTTACCTACTAAAATGCAAGCTTATCTGCCACAATGATTGGAGGAACATAATTAGCATATCTTCTTTCCTGATGTTTGTATCCCTAGAAAATAACATTCTATGGTGTGACAGAGTGAACTAGGTATGGATCCCAAGTAGATGAAGTGGGTATTAGGGGGCATGACATATAAATGTTGAAAGTTTTCTACTCTTTACTCTTTTAATGATGAAACATGAGATCTTTCTGTTGCTTTTCTACCTTTCATGCATTAGATTTTAGTTCAAAGATGAGACAATTTACATTATAAGTAATCTCTTTCAAAGAAGAATGTATGAATCTATATTTACATTATAAATAATCTCTTTCAAAGAAGAATGTATGAATCTATATTTCAAATCAATGCATGGTGTTTCATGATCTCTCTTCCTAATGAGTTTGGTTACAAATATCTGTATATCAGGTTAAGGACATGTTTATGTTGTGACATGTTGAGTTTTTTTCTATGTTATACCCACCACGATTTGTGTTATAAAATAATATATTGATTAATTTAGGAAGCATTGATATGTTGTTATGGCTGTCCACAAGTGTTTTATAAGAAAATTGTGTGTTGAATGAGGTTGTGAACAAGGGACTGGTGTTATATTATGTTGGCCTAGAAACCCATCTAAGATTTACTCATTAGGAGTAAATCTTGGATAGTCCCCAGTTTGGGACTGTTCTTGAACACCTAATATCACTTAGGATGTAAGTGTATAATGTGTATTTGGTTTTCAAGAAAATTCTGGCAGCATTTCCCCGTTTGTTCTCTAAGTACATATGTACTTGGAGAACAGCGGGGAAATGCTGTCGAAATTTTTTTGAAAACCCAATACACATTATACACTTACTAGTAAGATTAGGTGTTCAAGAATGGGATAGGTGGTACATATTTATTATATATAAGAATGACATCACATGTATAAACCCTAAAGTTTTAACCATAAACTCTAATCTGTTTACCCTAGACCCTAATCTTGTTGTAATATATACGTAAATTTGTTCAAGATGATATGTTTGTGTATATATGCATATAACATTCTTTACGTAAATTTGTAAGGGTTGAAGCCATGCTGACTAAAAAGTGAAGGATATATCGTTGCAGAGGCATTGGCTTACCCACCCCTTAAAGGGTGCATGTTTCATGGGAGTCCAGTACCATATGGCATGGTACGTGTGAGCCTGATACATAAACTCCCTGGCTGGATGAATCTTGCACTGCCTCATGCACACCCAGATGTTGAAACACTTAGTGAGGCAGTAGACGGAGTGATACTGTGGCCCGGAGCGGATGTCCTCTATACTGATATTGTATGATAAATTTTCATTACTTTAATTTATTAATGTGTATATATATATGAGTCAATTGATATGAAATTATATATACAGGTCAAAAAGATGAGACCCGCTACATCTCGTCCTCCACCTCCTCGACTACCAAGTTGGCTTCCAGGGGACCTACACGCCTCGATAGGTCCTAATTGTAGGAGTGTGGCAGTATGGATCGGCGAACATAATCTAAATTGCCCTATAAATGTTACTATTTCGGAGAATGTTGCAGGTAAATCATACGATAACAATCTATTTATACAAGTTTAGCATATGTATTAATGCATACGTAATAGAAGTTCTGGATACATATTAATACAGGTCAAACATTCAGAAACAACATATTTATACAAGATATTTTGGAGTTGTTTAGTTATGAATGGCTGAACACATCTATGATAGAGCTGTGGATATGGTGAGATTAATGCATACGGAAATCTAGTTTATACATCCATATATCTTGTTTTATATACAACAATCTGGTTTTTTATATATTAATGTATACGTAATACATGTTTTGCATCCACTTACACAAGACATGTACAGATTTTGGGTTTTCCCATGTGGGATTTTTGGTTCCATCTTTGATTATTCTTGTAGATACAGACCTGTATTCAGTTACTTCATACTGTTGTGATACTTTTGAATATTTTGGTAAAAATAATAAGACGGTGATAATAGCTCCATTCAATGTCGAGTAAGTTTACTTTGCTTGTAATTTGGACTTAAGCAAATTACATTTTTATTGTGGATATTGAGTTATTAATTTTCTACTTTCTTACATGTAGTGATAAGCATTGGGAGTTATTAGTTATTGTCCCCAAGACATTCACCGTCTATTATCAAGATCCTGCGGGGAGTGAGTTGGATGTATTATATAGACATACAATTAAAAGGCCATTATTCTCGTAAGAAATAGTTTATGTTTTTATATATGTTAACATTTGTTACTGCATTACTATTTAATTATGCAATTTAATGTGTTACATTAACATATATAGGGCTTTACAAGAGTACAAAAAAGCTGGAGGAAAGGTCCCCAGGAAAAAAAATCTGACACTCATTTGGGAGAATGTGAAAGTAATTTCCTGACTCCAATGTATATATTATTTATGTGAACTGTGCTTATTTGTATTTTTGAATATTTTGTATGTTTCAATTTATAGTGTGCTACACAAGACAACGGCTAGGCATGTGCCTACTATGTGATGTGATTTATGAACCTAATCATCAAACATGCCGTATTGGAAATCGATAACATACAACAGGTATTATACATAGCCTCGTTAGATAATATGAAATATATGAATCTTATTATATATTATTATAATTATGTATATACGTCATTCTCTTTGTAGGTCTTTAAAACTGAGGACTTCAACACAGGTGCAAATCGTTTCGATGTACATGCTCCCTATATGAGAGATGAATTAGATGTTATAAGAGAAGATTGGGCAAAAGCCCTGCAAAGAGTGGGAATTTTTAAATATAATTTTGTTGACAATGATGACAATGATGAATAAAGAATAACATTGTTCTCATAATTAATTTTGTGTGAATGTGAATGAATTTTTATGAATTGTCATGTGTGTGAAAATCATCAATACATGAATGTTTCTACATGTGTCTGAATGTGAAAAGAGATGAAATAAATGGAACTGCAGGTTGCTACTGGTTTCTACATGCATGTCATGAAAAAATAATATGAATTAAATGTTCTTATACATGAGTGTGAATCACATATATATAATATTGTCCATCATGTTAATTTTGCTGGTTTGTGGCCTGTTGTTGGCTGATATCAATGGATGTCATAAACCTGCAGTTCAGTTCCACTGAACTGCAGGTTCTCATCCTGAGACCAGCCACAGCAGGCCTGCAAACTGATAAGGAAAAAAAATCAAAACATAGGCGTCGGTTATTTGAAGAAAACCGACAACAAAGACATATCGCGGCGGTTTTGCACTTAAAACTGACGTCTATTTGACTGTGTTGTCAGGGGATATGACATCAATTAATGTTAAAAACTGACATCTTTTCATCATATGTGGCGTCGGTTTCTTTTCAAAAACTGACGCCTATAATCCCTTTGCTGGTGTGTTTTTGGTGGCGGGAAGAGTTTTGGCGTCAGTTGTTTAGTAAACAACTGACGCCTATAGTCCCTTTGCTGGCGCGTTTTCGGTGGCGGGAAGAGTTTGGGCATCGGTTTTTACTAAACAACTGACGCCTATAGTCTCTTTGCTGGCGCGTTTTCGGTGGCGGAAAACATTGTGGCGTCGGTTGGAAACCGACGCCGAATGTGTCCCCTTTAGCGGCGCCCACATGGGTGTCGTTTTGAAACTGACACCAAAGAACTTAAATAACCGACGCTAAAAGGCTTTTATGTAGTAGTGTATATATATGTATATATATATATATATGTATATATATATATGTATATATATATGTGTATATATATATGTACATATATATATGTACGTATATATATGTATATATGTATATGTATATATATGTACGTATATATATGTATGTACATATATATATCCTTTAACATTTTCGTTGCAACTTGGCAATCAGTTTCAACTAAAACACTAGGCCACACATTCCTTTTTATTTGTTGATAAGCAAAGTGTATGCCAGCTAGTTCAGTCGTAGTAGCTAACATTGTGTGAATCCTCCTAGTCCAACTGCCTAACCATCTTCCCTTGGCATCTCTTGCAATGACAGCTACTTCTGCCCCCCTATTATTTATCAATGCATCTATGTTGAGTTTGACGACATTTTCTGGTGGTTTACTCCATTTTCCAGACGCTATCGGTGGCTTCTCAACTTGCCCTTTCCAGGCTTCCTTTATCAACTGGATCGATGATCTAATCTAGATAACCTGATGAGCAATGCACTTAGCTTCACCTTCAAAGATCTCGATGTTCCTGAAGTGCCAAATTTTATTACAAACAATCCAGAACAATTCCTTAGGTCTGTTGTTATCATCAGCAGTCAATTGAAGCCAACCATTCACTGTATCAGCTTGCATGAACCGTGTTGTTTCCTGAGTAGAGAGAAAGTGACTCCATATCTCTCAGACTTTGCAACAGTCACGAAGCGCATGCAGGATCATTTCTTCTACCTCCCCACATCTCGTGTGTGTACCATCTATAGTCATATGTCGGACTCTGCGGTGGTTATTTGTGAGTAAAGCTTCATGGTGGACAAGCCATGCAAAGACTTTGATTCCCGTCGGCATATGTAGCTTCCACATATTACTCCAGTTTCTTTGGCTTTGACTCTCCTTCTGCTTCCTGAGAATATGGTAAGCCAAACTTGCCGAGAAACATCCATCAACGGTATGAGTCCAAGCTCAAATGTCCTTCTCCTTTGGGCATACCGGGATGTCTATCTTCTTTATTAATCTAAGAATGTCCTCCTCGAACCAGACCTTTAGAAACTCCCAATCCCAGTTACCTGAGTCCAGAACTAGACTGCTCACTTTTAGGTCCAAAATATCTTCTGGTATTTTCTGCTTTGCACGGTCTCTCAGAAGTAAGCCAGGTCTAATCCAACTGTCGTGCCATATGTTTACTGATAAGCCGCTGATTGGAACCATGAGAGAGTTCTCGTAGATAAATTGTTTCCCCTCCAAGGCAGCCTACGCAAGTCTTGACACTGCTACCTTCTTCCCATATTCAACTTTTTCAAATTGTTTCCTGATTGCATTACACCATGGGGTTTGTCGAGCTACTGCCAGATCCCAGGTGTTCTTGAGTACTAGTGCCTCGTTCCAATCCCGTATACATTTAATGCCTAGTCCCCCATTTTCTTTTGAACTTGAAACTTTGTTCCACGCGACCAGCGATACTGGCCTGGATTTGTAGGATCCGCCCCGTATGAACCGTCTGATAACAGCATCAATTATGTCACACAAGCTTCTAGGTAAAACTGTGGTTTGCATTGCATAAGTACAGATAGCTGACAAGGTGGATTTGGCCAAACAGACCCTCCCTTCCAGAGATAAGCTCTTCGCTGCCCAGGCTTCAACCTTGCTCTCCATCTTGCCAATGATGTGTGCATATGTATGCTTGGTAATTCTTGTGTGCAAAATTGGAACTCCCAAATACCTCCCAAGATCATCTGTCAGAAGGAACTTACTCATCCGATGTATCTCCTTCTTAATAGCACGAGGTACGCTTTTAGAGAAGTAAATCTGTGATTTGGATACTAAAATTTCCTGACCAGAAGCCCGTCCAAAGGCTTTGAAGCAGTGTAGGATAGTCCTCATTTGTTTCCTGCTGGCCTCTACAAAGAGTATTAAGTCATCGGCAAAGCAGACATGAGCCACTGTAAATCCAGTCCTTCCCGGCTTTATCGGCTTCCAAGTGCCCTCATTCACCTTCTCCTGAATCATTTGAGATAGTCGCTCTAAACATAAGACAAATAAATACGGTGAAAGCGGGTCACCCTGCCTAAGCCCTCTGCTAGCAGAGAAGGCTTTGGATTGTTTACCATTCCAGACAATTGTAGAGCTCCCCCCAGAAATAGAGTTCATGATGAATTGTTTGATACATGTAGGGATGTTTACCTTGTCAAGCGTGTCTTGAACGAAACTCCACGACATTCGGTCATAAGCCTTGGATAGGTCGATTTGTATTGCCATGGATTTAGCACTTTTTCTCTTTCTCATTCTGTGAATGATTTCTTGCACTAGTGCTATATATATATATATATATATATATATATATATATATATATATATATATATATATATATATATATATGTATATATATATGTATATATGTATGTATATGTATATATATGTATATGTATATATATATGTGTGTGTGTGTGTATATATATATATATATATATATATATATATATATATATATATATATATGTATGTATATATATGTATATATATATGCCTATATATGTGTATATGTATATATATATATGTATATGTATATGTATATGTATATGTATATGTATATGTATATGTATATGTATATGTATATGTATATGTATATGTATATGTATATGTATATGTATATGTATATGTATATGTATATGTATATGTATATGTATATATATGTATATGTATATATATGTATATGTATATATATGTATATGTATATATATGTATATGTATATGTATATATATGTATATATATACATATATATACATATATATACTTATATACATATACATATACATATAATTCCATTCTTGTCCATTGAAATATTTTTCATATAATTTATAGTTTCTAGCATTTCTATTGTCTTCCAGAATTCTTAAGCTTGTTGTTCTTTGTAAATTTCTTAATATCGGTCTTAGTCTACCATTGTATCTATATGTGCTTGCTCTAGCTTCTTCTATTCTATCTCCATTTGTTAATTGTAACTGATTTCCTTCATAACGTAATTTTTTTGGGATTTTATTATCTGTTACTAAGGGTTTTTCTAAGACATCTATATTTATATTTTCTGGTATTTCTATTTCTAAAATTATGTCTGGCTTTGTAATTTTTTCTATATCTTTAAATATATTAGGAAGCATTATAATATCTTTGTCTTCAAATTTTTCAGAGTGATGTGTGTTACTAAGAGCATAACTTATTATATATGTTATTGAATAAGGAATGGATCCTTTTTTCATGAATTCTATTCTTTAAAAATCTTGTATTAAACTTAAATTTCTGTTTATATTATTATCTTTAATGTTTACACTTATCTTTGAGTAAATATTAAAGATTAGTTTTTTATGACTAAGATTTCCTTGTAGTATTCCTAACATAGCATCTCTTCTATCATTAATTCTATTATCCATTAATACAATATTTATGGGTGAATCTATTCCTTCTTGGAAGGTTGCTTTTATCATCATTTGAATGGCTCCTATATGAATCCATCCTATTTTAGATCTGTCTTTTATTTTTTCCATTTTTCTCATTAAGTCTTCCTTTCGAAGTAAAGGTATATTTATTCTATTTCTAGTGTATTCTATTTGCATAGGCATTTCTCTATTAGTTATTCCATAGTAGAAAATATGTTTTCTTTGAGTAATCCTTTCAAAGAGAGATGTTTTAAATCCATCAGAATTTTCTAATCTTAATTCAGTGTTTCTTATTCGATTAAATAATCTTCTATCTATTAATACTTCTTGCAAGAAATTTCTTGCTTCTTCCTGATATTCTTCTATTATTTCTTCTTCAGTCTGATTCTGTGTCTGAGAAATAATAGATTGATCCATCTGATTGTTCATCGTCTGTTATTTGAACAAATTCTTGAATGTTTTCTATTTCAAAAAGTTCTTCTTCTATAATTTCTTTGAATTGTTTTTGGTTAATTTTCTTAGATCCTCTTTTTGTACATTCATTTGCATAGTGTCCTTTTTCTTGGCATATAAAGCATTTACATTCTTTTGGTTTCTTTGTATTTTTATTATAATTCTTCTTTTTTCTATAATATTTTTGTTTCGGTTTCGGTTTGAATTTGAACATTTTTCTCTTTTTAAATTTATATTTATTTCTTCTATTATACCCCATTGGCTTGCACCCTATAGTTATTGGATGGGTTAATTGTGAACAACAAAGTCCCTATTTTACCACTTTATTTGTTTTTATGCTTAGTGTAGCTTCGGCACACCATTCTTCTAATTTTATTTTTAGAAATTATATATGTCCTCCTAATGTGTCTGCTCGTTGTCCAATATATTGAGGATATAAGTGCATTGCTTTAAATCCCCAAGGGTCAGGTACTTTTGTATAAAATAAATTTAGTAGACTTTTATTGGTTACATTTTCTCTGTATGTTCTATCATATATTTTATAGAAGTATTCTTGAAATTTGCATATATATTCGTCTATACGGCACATGTCACGAAATTTTAGATTATATAGTAAAAAGGTAAATATCTGCTTTTCTTTTTCTTTTTCTACATCTCTATTTACATTCCATGTTTCTCCTAGAAATTCTTTTCATAATTCATTTTCATAATTAGTTACCACTTGAGCTAGGGTGGTTGTTGTTCCTTTTACTGCTTCTTTATCATTTTCAGTTAATCCTTTCTACCAATCTGCTACGATTCCTTGAAAGGTTAAATGACAAAATCTTGTTGCTGTGTCAATATCATAACTTTGTGATGTTATAGATAAATATGTGGTTTTCGCCCATCTTGTTATTGCCTCATCTATATTTCTGACACAATTTAGGTTTAAATAAATTCCATTTGCACTAATGTATTCTTGATTCATATAATCTACTGGGGTTTCTAGTGTAATATTACTTGGTCTTCTATCAGATGCCCAATTTATTCCTTCATATCTATTTCTATCTGTAGGTTTTCTTCTAAAGCTAGGATCTGACCAGTATCTAGCTCCTAGTTGCTCTTGTGTTTCATTTCTACTGCCTTATCCGCTAGGGACCGTTGTAGGAATAGGCATCGTTACTTGACTTCCAGAAGCCTCTCCTATAGGTTTTAAGTTTATAGTTATGACTTTTTCTATTAACCTCACAATTTCTTGACTTAAATTATCTAGTTCTTCTGCTTCGGCTTCTACATATTTATTTTCTAATTGTTCGATTTTAAAATCATCTGTTTCTTCTATCTGAAGAGGACATAAACTTATTTCGTTTCCACTTGTTTGGAATGAATTTATTTTTTATATACATTCATTATTTTGTTTTTCATATAGATATTCCATTATTTTCTGTAATTCTAGTATCATTTCTTGAATCTTTTGAAAGTTTTTCGAATTGTTTTCATGAACTTGTACTTCTAATTTCTTATACATATCATTCAATGTTTACTTCAAATTTTAAATCTAAAGCTTCGTGTATGTTATTATCTAAATTTCCTAACTCATTTTTTTATACATAATTTCATTATCATATATTGGATTGTTACTTGGCTCTGATACCACTTTGCGATGGCAGAATTTTTTGATTCTGTTATCATGCTTCAAAAACATACTCGAACTGCCCTTATGGGTATTGTATGCTTTTTCAGATTTATCATTTTGTCTATGATTATTTCTTATTTTAAACATGATTCTTAGTATCTTCATTTTTAGTTCAACTTTTAGACGGATAAAAGTTCTTTGCATAATCAAATTGCGATGGCAAAATTTTTTGATTATGTTATCATTCTTCAAAAACATACTCGAACTGCCCTTATGGGTGTTGTATGCTTTTTTGGCTTTATCATTCTGTCTATGATTATTTCTTATTTTAAACAGGAATCTCAGTATCTTCATTTTTAGTTCAACTTTTAGACGGATAAAAGTTCTTTGCATAATCAAATTCATCGCATAACAAACTAGCTTATAGCAGAAAGATAATAATACTTTGAGTACCATAAAGAGCAAGATAGTCTGTATACCTGTGTTGCCCACCTCGCTTCCTTCTATCTTCAATGGCAGTCGATTTTCTCTTAACGATTTCTAAGAGAAGTAATCCTTAGACGTGGACGTTCCGGATCTCAAACTCCTTATCATCCTATAGCCTTCATGTCCCTACGTCCTTATGCACTCCTTTGCTTAATCGGACTTTTTGGACGACGGCCTCCGGGATAGGATAAGGGGGAGATGACTCTCGACCGGTGAACATAAAATGGAATGGGGGTGTAACGGGTTACACACAGATCTTCCTTCTCTATGGTAGTACAAGAATTATTATTTTCTGGCTAAAGCATGTTTCTTACGCTATGGGAATTAGAATACAAATTCATATCAAGAACTGAGATAGAATCTGGAATGGATTTGGGAAATAGAGACGATGCTCTTTATTGAACTAGCATACTAACATTTACATACCCATATGAGGCTCTCTCCGACTTCTGTCGATGCCTCTTACAATATGTAGAGGGTTTATATTGGCCCTCCGCCCTTTGGCATTCTTACGATGCCTTACAAGATATTTTATTATTTACATTACCATCGGACACTTGTTCAGTTGTGGTGCATTTACTTTTCTCCTTTCATTTCATCCGGACACTTGTTCCGTTATGAGACTTTGCTTTGTAGAAGCTTCTTGTTGTCGTATTACTTATTTATCGAGGACGCTTATTGCCTTCTTACGTCATTGCTGACATTTTGCTTTCAACTGCTGCTGCTTTAACTGTCCTTTTCCATCTTATCTTGGTATGATGGGCATATCCGTCCTTCGTGTTTTCTGAGATGGCAAAACACTTGTTCACATCTGTAGCTTGATTTTATATGTCTGGTTTCTATCTTTTTTAGAAAAATTTCCAGATTAATTTTTTTTGATATATTAGTTCTTCTTGTGGTAGAAAGAATAATTATATTGTCTGAAACTTTATGTATCCAGCTTCGGTTCTCATTGATTAATTTTTTTATTACTTGGCAGAGAACTTTTAGTCCCAAAGCTCTTCTGACTTCAACAAATTCTTTTTCGACTTTATTTCTTTCAAATTCTTTTCGGAAACTTGCTTCTATTTCCTTGACGTATTCTGGAGAGGATACTCCAATTTGAATGCAATGGATTGGATTGAATTTCTTTAATTTTTCCCAATCTTCAGATGCCGAAAAAATCTTGATATAGATTTCACTAGTAGGTTTTACTAGTGGGTTATTGCTTCTGAATTCTCTGACTGCTTTAATAATTTCTTGGGGCAGCACCTGGATTTCTCCAAGATCAAGGCTCAAATATATTAGATTTGCTGCTCTAATTCTGAAACAATCTTTAATAATTCTTGGATCAGCTCCTTTGTCAAAATTAATTCTGGGATAAATTCTCATATGATCTGAAATATAAGTCTCTGGTTTTTTAAGATTGTAAACAATCTCTAATAGAGATTTGTATTCATTTTCACATTTTGTTAAGAAATATGTGAGGTTCAATTGCAGGTCATAATCCTGCTCAATCTGAGATACCCTAAATTTAAATATTTTTCTGGGCATCAATTTTATATTATCCTATGTATTGTGAGGTTCTTTCTTTGAAGAGATTGTATTTTCCGTTGTTAGGCAGGATCTGTTTTCTGAGAAAATTGTGGTTTGAAAACTGCTTCTTGTCGTTTGGCTGTCATCTTTCTTTGAAAAGATAATATTTTCAGTTGTAAAGCTGGTCTTAGCAGTTTTAAAACTGCTTTCTCTTGTCGTTAGGCTTGTACTTTTAGTAGTTTTTTTGCTACAGATTGAATCAGAAATTTGGAGGGACATGTCGATAGGTCTTTTACCTATCACTTTATTCATTCTTGTTGTTTCTGATTCTTTCTTCTGTATTTCTCTTCTAAAGCAGTTCAGATCTGCAATAATTCCTGCAATATCTTGTTTACTTTTCTCAATATTGTCAATAATTTTGTCTTATTTTTTAATCATTTTGATTAATTCTACATAATTGTCTTGTAACATATTGCAATTACGTTGTAATCGGGTCTCTAATTCTGCAAGTTTTTTTCAACTTGCTCCATTATATTCTCTGGACAAGAAATCTGCAAGAAAGTTAGTCTCTCCTTTAATAACTTCTATATCAAAGATATACTCTACAAAAAAACATTTTCCATCTGCTTAATCTCTTATATTCTGATGTAGATGGTAAATTATTTTCAATAAAAGCTTTTACCTGGGTATTATCTACCCGTGCTAGGAATTTTTTAGGTAACACGAAATAAGAGAATTTTTTAATTCCCTTTTTTAGTGCTAGTAATTCTTTTTCATTTGAGTGATACCTTTTTTCTGTATCAGTATCGTTCCAGAGGTATATATGCATATTGTTTTCTTTTTATTCATCTTTTTTCTTTAAGACTGTTCCCCAAAATTCTTCAGAGGCGTCTGTTTCTATTATTAAGTCATCTCCTTATAAAGGGAGGTCTAATCTTGGTAGATTTTTGTATTTTTCTTTTATAAATCTAACATGATTTATAAGTTCTTCTGTCATAAGGAAGATAGCATTTTTCTTAATAGTTTTTGTAGGGGATTTCTTTTTGCCAGATTTTTGATAAATTATTCTGCATAATTTAGGCATCCTAAAAATCTTTGAAGTTGTTTTTTATCTTCTATTTTGTCTGGGAACATAACGATTTTCTCTACAATATGTTCCTGCAATTCTATTCCGCTTGAATCTAATTTTAATCCTAAGAATTCTATTTTAGATTTACAGTTTTCTGTTTTCTTTTTAGATAATACTATTCCTGCTTTTTGGCAAAGAATGGAAAATATTTGCAGGTGTTTGTAATGTTCTTCTTCACTTTTACTGGCTATAAGAATATCATCTACGTATACTAGACAAAAGGAATTATAAGGTTCGAATACCTTATCCATTCTTCTTTGGTATATTTGCGGAGTATATTTTAATCCGAAAGGCATTACTGTCCATTCGTAATGTCCTTGTGGAGTACTGAATGTTGTCAATGATATGCTTTTTTCATCTAGTCTTATGATAAAATCCTGATTTGCAATCAAATTTTGAATACATGTTTTTTCCTCTTGTCATATTTATTAAAGTTTCTTTGTGTGGAAGAAAATATCTGTCGAACTTAGTATGTAGATTTAATTATTTGTAATTAACTACCATTCTAGCTTTTCCTCTTTTAATTTCCGCATGGTTTCTAACCATGAATGCTGGACTAGAATGAGGGTTTTTTTATTTTTGTATTAAATGTGATGTTTCTAATTCCTATAATTTGGTTCTAAATTCTTCGATGTCAACATAAGTATATCTCATAGGTTTTATTCTGATTATTTTAGTGTTGTTAATTAATTCTATTGTAGCCCATTCTTGACTAATATTCCAAAGGGCTAATGGATTGTCACTATAGTTCTTTTCAAATAATACTTCAATATCTTATATATTGAGTTGTGTAATGATTCGCCCTCTTATTGGTTGTTGTTTATTTGTATTATAATCACCACGTTTGCTGCGAAAATTAAATTTGTCTCTTTTATATGCTTTTTGAACTCTTTTTCCTATAATCCAATGATCACAAGGTGTCAATAGTTGAATATAATGTTGGTGTTGTATATATAGTTTAAATTTTTGTGTGAAGTTATTTCCTAGTAATATGTCTTATTATGCATAGTCAAGAGTATAAAATGGTAGACATGTAACTATATAATTTCCTAAAATAATTTTAGGTTTTCTAACTTCATGGGTTAGTGCATGTCTTTTTCCTGTAAAATCCATACCATATAATGTAGGTAATGTTATAATGTATTTTTCAGAAAAATATTGTCTTCGGGCAATACAAGTTTCTGCATATATATATATATATATATATATATATATATATATATATATATATATATGTGTGTGTGTGTGTGTGTGTGTGTGTGTGTGTGTGTGTGTGTGTGTATATATATATATATATATATATATATAATGATATTCTTGAATAAACTGTAGCTATTCAGTTAATTTGGTTAATCAAATAGAAAATAACTTTAACCGACAAATTAACAATTAAGCATATGGTTAATCGGTTACTGACCGAATTCTGGTCACCCCTAAGTAAACGTTTGAAAAAAAACAAGTTAACATGTGTCTAAGGTAGTTCACCGTGATTGCATGGCGTATTTTCCAAAGAAGTGACGCATGTTTTTCTTTTTCCGCAGAAAACTGAGGACAGCAGTCGCTGCGAATTTCCTCAGGCCGCGGCATCTTTAAACTGCGTCCGACCACTCACAATTCGGGCGGTACCAATACTCGGTAATGAAATCTAGCTGGGTGTTAGGATGCGGTTACAAAACTTGGAATTACAACCTCACAGCATCATACCAAATAATAACTAAAAGCACTCGGATGTGGTGAACTCTAAGTACTTCCTACCAAATAGGCCTTAACTGGAAAATACACAATTTTTCCTCAATGCGAGCCAAATCTCCGTAATCTGTGTTTGTGTTTGAGATGTAAGCGATGGCACTATGAAAAGGTTGCAACACAGCTGGTACATTATGGCAAATGACACCTTGTGAAAACAGGGGGTGCATTGAGGCGCATTATGTGGTAAGGTAGAGACCGCTAGATGAACTTGGTGGGAGCGATGACGCCGGAGAACTTCATTGGTTATCGGAATTCGGATGACAGCTACCTCACATGCGTAAGAGGAAAGGATGGTGCATACACCACCGAAGTTTGGCGGCGTCGGTAAAGGCAACAACTGTGCTTCTTTCGCCCAGTTGGAGTGTTGAAGAAGTCGTTCGTGATCCAATCTCTAAGCTGGCGCACAGCAGTCAACTCATATAGTAGCCATCACCTCTCCAGAACTGAGGCAGCTCCCAGTTTGCCGCTAGCTCCCGTGATCGGCAGGGCGACCTAGGGCTAGCCACCGCAGACACTGCTCGGGGGAGGAGGAAGCTCACCTACGGCGCGCTGCGGGTCCTTCTCCCCATGGGTTCTCTCTTTCCTCAGCATCCGCCTGTCTCTCCTCCCTCGTCCCTCGCCCGTCCTCCTCAGCGACGCAGCGACTCGGCTGGAGCTGGTGGGTGCTATGTTGGGGGTCGGAGTCTGAGTGGCGTGGTGCGTGGGTGGCGCTTTAGCCCCTGTTTGGAAACGGCCTGGACCGGGATTAGGGCTTGTCGTTTTGTTCCACGGCGGCCCAATCCGGTCCGGCTTGGTCAAGAAACTTGTTTGGCTAGCGTACCAGTTTGAGCCCCGTTTTGGCCTAACGGAATCCCAATATCAGGTTTAAGTCAATCCCCATCGAGGCAGGATTGGGATTTCCAATCCGGTTCGGCCTGACAACCCTCCCTGATCCCTCGCAACCCTGCAACCCTCCCTCTCCCTCTCGCCAGAAGATCTCTCGCCCATCTTCTCTCGGCGCATCTTCACTACTGTTTGTCCGTGAGAAGTAAAAGCGAAAGCTGCTCGAGGTCGCAGATGGAGTACTGCTCGAGGTCACAGATGAAGTGCACCGGTCGACCCGTGGAGAAGCGTGGAGCATCATCAATGTTGCCGCCTGCCAACGCCGGTCTACCTGGGCGGCTAGCTCCCTCGAAAGCAAGGTACCCATGCCCTGCCCTGCTCTTTTGTACTACCTGCTTTGACATTGAATTGTCTTGTCGACGCACAGAAAGAAACCCTAGCTCGTCCAAGGCAAGAAGAAACCCTAGCAATCGTCTGTGTGCCTTCTTATTCCTCTCCTTCTACTGCGAGGTTGTTCACTTCCACATACGCCTTTTGGAGGAGCTGTTCATAGAAGCTGGTGGTCGTCCTTTGTTGCTGAATTGTGCTCCTCAATCGTGCTCCGGCGGCCCTGCCCAGACCTACGCTTCCGCACTCTGTCTTCGTTCTCGCCCCCTTCTGCTCAGGTTGGTCACAAATTAGGGTAGACGGTGCTTTATTTGTGAGGTCGATTAGGGCAGAAGTACAACAATCAGGCATGTGTATCGATTAAGTGGCAAATGAGCCGACAATACCTGGAAACAGTCGTTGTGTATGACACTGATTTATTCTACTTCTTACTACTACTTTTATCTAGAAATGCATCAATTTACCGCTATTATGTGTGTTTGTGTGGTAAGTTATAGTACTAAAGCAAATAAAAGGCACTACCATGCTTGATTTTCTTGATTTTTCCCGGCAAGGTTATTTTGAGGATATCGATATGTGTTAGTAGACCATAGAGTAGTGTTGTCCTACATTTCGTTTTCTGTCATTTGTTTTTCATCCTTTGGTTTCTGGTTTGTGTGCCTTTGTCTTTGTTTTTCCAACATGATTGGGTAGTAATGGCCGATTCATCCTCTGCTGGTTTCTGGTTTCTGTGACTTTGTAATTGTTTTTCTAACATTATTGGGCGTCGTTAATGTGTTGGACATATCTATGAATGTTCTGTTATTTGTTCTGTTTTAATGTTCTGTATTTTGCTGTTATGTTTTTTGTGATACTATTATGATATCATAATAGTAGCAGCTATGGATTTCATAAATCTGGAAATTGGATATACAAATTGGATATAGAAATTGGTATATAAATCCTCCAATATATACCATGGTTGAACCTAATTTTTGCCTACATTAGCTCACCATTAGCAGGTACTATGTTTGATTTGGAATGTGGGAGCAGTCATGGTTAGGTTAATAGGGTTTAAAACAACAACAGATTTAAAACTTGTTTAACTAAATCAGTGTGAGGTCTAGGTTAGGTGAATCCCTGCATCTACACAGTGATGCCTGGAAAAGTTATTTCACTATACAAATGAATATTTTGTTTATTGTGTGGTATTTTATCATGAGATATGTGGTTAGGTGAAACCCATAGGTCATTATGTTTTACTGTCATTTAATTAAACACATTAGTCTATGTTTTATATCTTCTTTGTTAAATTATTTTCGTTCATGTAAACCACCAATTAATCATAAAAAAGATCAATCTTAGCAACATTTGACTCCTCATGGAGATGACCTCTATTATGCAAGTGGTTTGAGTTATAACATGTATTCAAAATTCATGCAAATATACTAAATAGTTTTAACATGCAGGTGTGACATTATAGTATGTTTTAATTTACAGAACATAATTTCCCTCCAAGATATGAATCTATCATATGGTAGTGGTTAGGTTAATAGGGGAAACAACAGCAGATTTAAAACTTGTTTAACTAAATCAGTGTGAGGTCTAGGTTAGGTGAATCCCTGCATCTACACAGTGATGCCTGGACATATCTGTTTGCCATATTTATGAATGTTCTGTTATTTGTTCTGTTTTAATGTTCTGTATTTTGATGTTATGTTTTTTGTGATACTATTATGATATCATAATAGTAGCAGCTATGGATGTCATAAATCTGGAAATTGGATATAGAAATTGGTATTCTGGGAAAGATCATTCATTGATTTCAGCTATGGATTTCAGCTTTCATTGGTTTTACTTTCCTCTCTATGTTGTATTTAGAGTAACCATTATTAATCCTTCAATATATACCATGGTTGAACCTAATTTTTGCCTACATTATCTCACCATTAGCAGGTACTATGTTTTATTTGGAATGCAGGAGCAGTCATGGTTAGGTTAATAGGGTTTAAAACAACAGCAGATTTAAAACTTGTTTAACTAAATCAGTGTGAGGTCTAGGTTAGGTTAATAGGGGAAATAACAGCAGATTTAAAACTTGTTTATCTAAATCAGTGTGAAACTAAATCAGTGTGAGGTCTAGGTTAGGTGAATCCCTGCATCTACACGGTGATGCCTGGACATATCTGTTTGCCATATTTATGAATGTTCTGTTATTTGTTTTGTTTTAATGTTCTGTATTTTGATGTTATGTTTTTGTGATACTATTATGATATCATAATAGTAGCAGCTATGGATTTCATAAATCTGGAAATTGGATATAGAAATTGGTATTCTGGGAAAGATTATTCATTGATTTCAGCTATGGATTTCAGCTTTCATTGGTTTTACTTTCCTCTCTATGTTGTATTTAGAGTAACCATTATTAATCCTCCAATATATACCATGGTTGAACCTAATTTTTGCCTACATTAGCTCACCATTAGCAGGTACTATGTTTTATTTGGAATGCGGGAGCAGTCATGGTTAGGTTAATAGGGTTTAAAACAACAGCAGATTTAAAACTTGTTTAACTAAATCAGTGTGAGGTCTAGGTTAGGTGAATCCCTGCATCTACACAGTGATGCCTGGAAAAGTTATTTCACTATATAAATGAATATTTTGTTTATTGTGTGGTATTTTACCATGAGATATGTGGTTAGGTGAAACCCACAGGTCATTATGTTTTACTGTCATTTAATTAAACACATTAGTCTATGTTTTATATCTTCTTTGTTAAATTATTTTCGTTCATGTAAACCACCAATTAATCATAAAAAAGATCAATCTTAGCAACATTTGACTCCTCATGGAGATGACCTCTATTATGCAAGTGGTTTGAGTTATAACATGTATTCAAAATTCATGCAAATATACTAAATAGTTTTAACATGCAGGTGTGACATTATAGTATGTTTTAATTTACAGAACATAATTTCCCTCCAAGATACGAATCTATCATATGGTAGTGGTTAGGTTAATAGGGGAAACAACAGCAGATTTAAAACTTGTTTAACTAAATCAGTGTGAGGTCTAGGTTAGGTGAATCCCTGCATCTACACAGTGATGCCTGGACATAACTGTTTGCCATATTTATGAATGTCTGTTATTTGTTCCGTTTTAATGTTCTGTATTTTGATGTTATGTTTTTTGTGATACTATTATGATATCATAATAGTAGCAGCTATGGATGTCATAAATCTGGAAATTGGATATAGAAATTGGTATTCTGGGAAAGATCATTCATTGATTTCAGCTATGGATTTCAGCTTTCATTGGTTTTACTTTCCTCTCTATGTTGTATTTAGAGTAACCATTATTAATCCTCCAATATATACCATGGTTGAACCTAATTTTTGCCTACATTAGCTCACCATTAGCAGGTACTATGTTTTATTTGGAATGCGGGAGCAGTCATGGTAAGGTTAATAGGGTTTAAAACAATAGCAGATTTAAAACTTGTTTAACTAAATCAGTGTGAGGTCTAGGTTAGGTTAATAGGGGAAATAACAGCAGATTTAAAACTTGTTTATCTAAATCAGTGTGAAACTAAATCAGTGTGAGGTCTAGGTTAGGTGAATCCCTGCATCTACACGGTGATGCCTGGACATATCTGTTTGCCATATTTATGAATGTTCTGTTATTTGTTCTGTTTTAATGTTTTGTATTTTGATGTTATGTTTTTTGTGATACTATTATGATATCATAATAGTAGAAGCTATGGATTTCATAAATCTGGAAATTGGATATAGAAATTGGTATTCTGGGAAAGATCATTCATTGATTTCAGCTATGGATTTCAGCTTTCATTGGTTTTACTTTCCTCTCTATGTTGTATTTAGAGTAACCATTATTAATCCTCCAATATATACCATGGTTGAACCTAATTTTTGCCTACATTAGCTCACTATTAGCAGGTACTATGTTTTATTTAGAATGCGGGAGCAGTCATGGTTAGGTTAATAGGGTTTAAAACAACAGCAGATTTAAAACTTGTTTAACTAAAACTTGGGGCCAATAATAATTTGTAACTTTCCTATATGCTCGTTGGTGTTACATTATTTGTTTTTCGGTGTTAATCAATGCAGCTTGTGTATCTGCTGATTGAATCAGTAATGAAGGAACACACATAAATGGTTTCTGTTGTGACTGGATTTAATTAAACATTTACACTGATTATGTCATCAAATATTGCAGCAACTACACGAGTATGCCTCCCGTCGACCCTAACAACCGTATGGTATGGACAAGAGAGTATGATGTCGCTGTGGTGACAGCATTGCGTAGACAATATGACCTAGGCAGGTGTATTGATGGTAATTTTACTAGGGACTCTTGGAGGGAAATAACTTCTGATGTCAATAATAGGGTTGTCGTCGTGTTTAAGTTAGACCAAATAAGATGTCGCTGGAAGAACCTTAAAAGGGACTACGTCCATTTGAAGGGTTTGACCAACAAGAGTGGCGTTGGATGGGATGAAGAAAGGCACAAGCCCATTGTACCGGACACCCCTGAGTGGAAAGAGGCCATTGCGGTACGCACACTATACATAACTTTTATCCTAACAAATTGTAACTGTACATGTAAACATGATTATCTTAATACACATTTTTTTAAAGCGTAGGCAGACAGGGACCTAACTAGGTTGCTTAGGCGCCCGTTTCCCCACTACTACGACATAGAGCTAATGGCGGGGAGGAACATTGCTAGAGGACACCATGCAATGTCTTCGGCGGACACTCAGATTCCTGCAGATGTTGCGTCTGAGGATGATGTAAGTGTCGACCTAGGCGCGCCTGATACACCCATGTACACACACTCGGCAACAGACGAGCGTAGCGTACCCGCAACTACCGGGCAAAGTGAGGGTGAAAGCGCGCGTCCTGTGCGAACGGATAACCCGTCAGTTGGGGGCAGGAGTCCTTCTACCCATACGCGCAGGAGACGCCAATCAACACCACAAGAGCGATGTAGTCTTTCCAATGAAGTTCTGGCTGAGTTCACACAGGTTTACACAAAGGTTCACGAGTTAGGGACATCCATGATGACCAAAGCCTATGAAAAAGAAGAGTTGTCAAACATTTTAGAACATTTTAATGCCAATTTCCCTGATGCCCCCACCGCTGTTTTTACTACACTTGTGATCGCCATCAAGGACTCTACCAACCGCAACATCTACCTTAGCCTCAAAAACACCCCTGCGAAGATAACGTTGTGGTTAAATGACCTTTGTGAAAGGTCACAATTCGGTTTTGCCACATCTGTACCTCCCATGCCTTCATATTATTTCCCGTCTCCGCAGCCATTCCCTTCACCCAACTTCAACAGCACGTCGTCTCACCCACCATTTATGTCGTCTTCCTCTTCACCCAACTTCCCAGGCACATCGTCTCAGCCACCATTTATCCCGCCACCCAACTTCCCAGGCGTGCCACCGATGTGGTTTCCTTCATCCAGTGATGCTGGCCCATAGGGAACATAATTGCAGGGGTTATTTCGTATGCATTTGATGTTAATTATTTTCCGTCCAAACATTTATATTTCATTGACTGTTGTAATAATTTACTTTCTGCACACACATTACATATCCGTTCAATTTCATTTGATTGAGTGTTGTAATAATTTATTTTTCGCATGTTAATTGGATTGTCTTATGTTGTAGCAATTATTATGTAGTTGTTTTCATTGTACATGTAGGCATCATGTCTAGCAATGACCAACCGCAAACACAAGACATGCTCAACAACCTTTTATTAGATACCTTGTTGTGGCCAGTGATTCACGTTGGTGATTTAATTGCCGACTCTATTGCATACTCAATCATGGACACAGTAGACGTTGATGCCTCCACACCACCTCGTATCCCTAGGTCAGTTAGCATCAGGAGTGGCCACATAAAGGTCTTAGAAATATTGACCGGTCATGAACAAAGGGCTTATGACCTATACCGGATGCGTCCACAAACTATAATGACCTTTTTCGACAAGCTTGAGAGTCGTGGCTTGTTGCGAGGTACTAGAGGCGTCAGCTCAGTTGAGGTCGTATGCTATTTCCTGCAGATGGTTGGCCATGGAAACACAAATCGTGCTTTGGCGGAGGACTACATTCACTCCGGTGAGACCATTAGCAGAAAGTTCAACGAAGTGTTGGACGCTGTTTGTGCGTTGACCCATAACTACATTGTCATGCAAACCGCAACTACATGCACAACAACACATACTCGCATTTTACATAACGCAAGGTTCTACCCATACTTCAAGGTAATAGTTAACTCCCTAATAAATTTAACTTATTTTCAAACATTGTGTATGTTTACAACATTATTTTGGTTTATAGAATGCCATAGGGGCTATTGACGGAACACACATCCCTGTCTTGGTCAGTAGAGACAAACAAAATCGATACCGTGACAGAAAAGGGAATGTCTCTCTCAATGTCATGGCTGTAGTAGACTTCTCCATGGAGTTTACATATGTCCTCACTGGGTGGGAGGGGTCGGCTGCCGACCAAAGGGTCCTGCAATCGGCAAGGACCCATAGCGGGTTTACAGTTCCGCCGGGGAAGTTTTACTTGGTAGATGCAGGGTATGCTAACACTCGTGAATTTGTTGCACCCTATCGCAACACAGCATACCATATTGCTGAGTACCGAGGAAACAGACATGCCTACACCAGCAAGAAAGAGATGTTCAACCACAGACATGTTCAACTACGTAATATTGTAGAAAGAGCATTTGGGGTGCTGAAGAGATGGTTTGCATACCTTAAGAAGGGGCCGACATATCCTATTCATTCGCAGTGTCACATCGTACTTGCTTATTGTATCCTACACAATTTCATCCGACGGCAAAATGACGGCGACACCATAATGGATGAACTCCCAGATGAGAATTCATCGTCTGCCATTCCCCCAGCCGCCGTTCCCCCGAGTTCAGGTCAAGGTTCAACTCAGGCTGATTCAAGGGAGGGCGAAGTGTTACGTGAATCCATTGCAAATCTCATTTGGGAAACTCGTTAGTCGAGTATATGTAATAGATTGATTCCCGAATTGTTTATTTCGAACCTGATCAGAATCGTCACATTGTGTCAATATAGGTTGTCTTCAAATGGAGAACGGAATGCCTCGTTGTCAATGCGGCCTTCAGTCCACTGTACGCGTATATATGGATGCCAAGGATGCACAAAACGGACGTTTTGAAGACAAGAACCCACACATGCCATATTTTACGTGCGGTAGGGTTCAAAATCAAAATAGATGTCATATGAGGTTGCCCGCGCAACGGGTTGTACCCACAATTGCCACACTAACTGCCGTTAGGGCTGCAATGCTTTCACAACTTGCATATGCACGCAGTGAACGTCAACTATGGTCTTCCCAGTGTGCCTTTGTCTATTCCAGTAGAGAAGACACTGATAGGCTACAAGTAGAAATTACAAATCTACGATCGCGGTCCCAATATCTTCGCCAACGTCTTCACATAACTAGCGACGACAACACTTCCAATGAGGACGGTTACAATACATCATAGATGTATAACATCATTGATGTCTGTCCACCATTCATAACATAAGTTTATATGTAATAGATTTAACAAACAATGGGGTCTGTCTTGTATGTTATTGTTTTGATTTTCAATCTAACTTCATTACCATAAATCGTTTGACTGATTCAAATGCATGGTGTAGATGTCTATTAATACAACTGAAGTTGTGCGGTGTGACTGTGGGTTAGAGGCAGGCTTGCGACTTAACACTGACGATGCAGGGTTGTATGACTTTGGAATTCTCAGTGAAAGACCAGGTGAAATGTATTACATATGTCCTTCTCGCGAGGTGCGCTTGTACACACATATTATGTAGCCACTGTGTACGTTACACATTCATTGTCATTTACGTAAACTTCATAATATTTTTTAGGGAAAAGATCGATGCAGATACTTTCGCTGGGCAATCGATCTCCGTCCTACAATTGATTCTCTGAAAGCTGAGATTGCGTTACTCACGCTCGAGTGCAAGTCATTGTGGGGTCAGACAATGATCTTGAAAGATTTTGTTGAAATTCATCACAACCACCATGATGTTTACACCAACAAAAAGTATGAGCATGAGTATCTAGAACGCTACATAGAAGAACTGGAGGAACAATGTAGGCTTCTGTTGGACACTCCTTCACCCCCGACGACGCCGTAACGTCGAATGGTGGCCATACCTTTCATTCGCGTCATCGGTTTTCCATTTTATTTTTGTTGTTTGGAAGTTCCCGTGTTAAGTGATGTTGATTGTTTTTTGAAAACGGATATGCCATGCTCTGTTGTTTGGAACTTACATATTAACTAATATGCTTAGTCATTCGACGCCTCCTCATTTTGTGTGGTAACATGGGATCTCATTTATTACATGTTCTTGTTCTTCTTGTTTATTACAGGTAACTTGGGGTCTCGTTTATTACATGTTCTTGTTCTTCTTGTTTATTACAGGTAACATGTGATCTCGTTTCCTTGTAAAGGAGTATGATCTCTCAAACAGGGAGTTTATGAGACGCGTCTCCCTTCTCCTAAACTGGATGTGCGAGCCATTTAAGATAACTCCTGGCTATGCTATGGTGGGGGTAGGCAGAATCAACTTTGATGTACAGATCAGGTGGTCTACACCTGAAGAAAGAATATGGAATAAGAAAGGTAAATATTTAATCATGGATGAAGGTTGGGCTGAAATGTTGGACAGACTAAAAGCCAAACCAGAATGGATTGTGACCCTACAACCAAAACCCAAGGACGACACTCGCTCTACAAGCTTTTATTTGTGGATTCGTGGTGATGGGGACAACTCTGAATTGCTTAGGTATATTTACCCGAGACCAGAGGGTTATATATCATCTACTTCACACTCGGCTAGTGATGAAAAAACTGATGTTGAATCTGTTGCATCAACAAACAATTATTAGTTTTTTTGTTTTGTGTATGGATCTTTATTTTGTTTATATAGCATTACAGGCTTGTTATGGGTGCCTGCCCACTAAGACAATTTATATTTATCGAATGTAGCTGAATCTGTTTTACTTTAAAAATGATGTTCATGTTTGGCTATTTTTCGAACGTGTTTCTTGGTCTGACGGGGTTACCTCATATCTTGGGGTATTAAACATAGCATGTTAGGCATATTCAACCTCAATGAAACAACCAAAACACCCACATAAACACCCCACAAAAGGGTAACACGCCTGACTCACATCTCAACAACAAAATGAGATTCTTAAACCAAAGTGATATAGATAACAATTAAGTTATTTTTAAGTTACTTTTTTTTTAAAACTTCTGTTAAAAACGGCATCACAAGGCCACATTTGTAACAACAGTTCTGCGAGAATAGGACAGATTCAGCTAATCCTGCCTACAGTTGCCAAACAGAATCAGACTAAACCCAGCCTGCACAGCCAAACAGAATCAGCTTGAAACGAGTCTGAAACGAGTCCATCCCCCCAGAATGAGACTGGTTTTCCAAACATAATCAGACTGGTTTGCCAAATAGAATCAGACTCCAGCAGGCCTAAACCCGTCCAAGCCAGGCAGGCTTGCATAAAGCCAGTCCCGAACCAAACAGGGGCTTAGGGGCGGCTCAGTTTCACCGGGAGATGTTTCCCTGGGGTCGAGTGCCCCTCTCCCCCCTTTCTTTCTTTTCATTTTGTGTTAGTCTACTTTGTTGGTCGAGCCTTGGGTTCCTCTTGGGCTGAGGATGAGTTTGGGCACCCCTTTGGTGCTTTTGACCTGAGTTTGTACCTCGTGTGGGTCTTCCTGTTCGCATTGGTGGTCCCTTAGTGGTGGTGGGGTTTCTGGCGTCCACTGCTCCCATTCTATTCCCACCTTTTATCCGTCCGAACCCTCCTTCCTCTCTATTTGCATTGTTGGGATTTTTGCCTCCTTTCCGGTTCTCGTGGGTGGTGCATCTTACTTTTTTGCTGTGTGAACGTTCTGTGTTTTTGGGAGGCTCTTCGGCTGGCCTTTTTGGTTCTTAGTTGTTAGTTGTTTTTTTTAGTCTGAGTGTTTTTGCTTGGTGTCTTGTTGTTAGTGTTCTGGACATACTCTCTTCGTTTCAGGTGACCTCAAGTATGGAAGAGATGGTGATCTATGTCACATCTCTTCCTGATATTCTCAAGGGCGGCTTCCCTCTCTTATAGCTGCGTCAGACAACCACAACGAAAGTGGGTTGATACATGTAATTTACCTATCACATCTTAATCTAAGTCTTGTGCTATGTCGGTCTTCCAAAGGAGTTTTGCTTAGTACTTTGATGTAAGAGTATTGTCTTGTAGATGTTGTATGGCTTGCCATATTGAGTTGTTTCCTTCAAAAAAAATTAGTAGCCATCATGTTGTCAGATATGCAGCCGTTGGAAAAGGTAAGATGAAGCTTGAAGGAAAGATGTCCAAAAATTGATAGGCTTTTATCTACTTTATGGTTGACATCGTATATTTACTCGTAATTGCACGGCACTATGACGTAGACAAAAGTTCTAGCAACAAAATAAATGTCCACGTTGAAATTTCAACTCCTATCCCGTTGCAGTGTGATTTGTAAATGGCACGCCTCTCATTGGAGCGTTGGACTATATGAATACAAATAAATTTCGTTTATACTTCTTTTAATTAAAAGGGGGAATTGCATTGGTTCCGTTCCCCAGTAGGCAAATCAAAATTATACAAAATGTTGAATCCGCTTTCTTAAAAAAAGAAGCCCAGCTAAAAAACCACATGTATGTT
Source organism: Alisma plantago-aquatica (assembly GCA_963693085.1). Classification (NCBI taxonomy): domain Eukaryota; kingdom Viridiplantae; phylum Streptophyta; class Magnoliopsida; order Alismatales; family Alismataceae; genus Alisma; species Alisma plantago-aquatica. The sequence goes on from OY856409.1 coordinate 1,769,494,893, forward strand.
GTGGGTGCGGACTCAACAAAAACGAACATCCGCTAGCACATCTCGAGTATCATTTTAAAGAGGGTTGTTATTCGGAGTCGTTCTTGGCCCCTTAAACTGACCACCATGAATTACATGATAAAAGAAGTCATGTCAACGCTGATATGCCATTTTGTCTTCTGCAGCCCCCGACTGTGCTGATAGACGGGAGACATGTCTACAGCCCCCGGATATTTTTCACCCCCTTTTCCCCCTTGTTTCCTCCGCCCCACCTCCCCCTTTAGAACATGAGTTACGCTACCCACCGTATATCACAGACCCGGTAATCCACCCGTTTTCTTGGTAACCAACAAAGAATATACACTTAACTACTTTTTAATTAATAGAAATCTACTGCGTACCTCGGAAGCCCAAAAGACATACGGGACTCCCAAGCTTTCACAACTACTATCTGCCATTCAAATATTTACTAAATCGAATTTTTTTATCCCATTGGTCTCTCGCGGTTATATTATATAAGTCCTAGCGTCCTCGTGTCCTCATTCTAATGCATCCACCTGCATTCCCGTATTTGTACAGTACCTACGGAATTCAATAACAACATTGATCTGGAAGCATAAGTACAGTACTTACGAAATCCAGTAGTAACATTTGTCATCTGGACATAAGTACAGTACCTACGCAATTCATGCAAAATAAGTACAATACTCACTTGTTAATTCCAACTCAATTTTTTCAAACATAAGTACAATACTTACCAAATTATAAAACCAAACATAAGTACAATACTTAACAAATTACAAAATCAAGCATAATTGTATAACTGATCTGGAACCATAAGTACAGTACCTATGGAATCCATGCAAAATAAGTACAGTACTCACTTGTTAATTGCAACTCAGTTTTTTCAAACATAAGTACAGTACTTACCAAATTATAAAACCAAGCATAAGTACAGTACTTAACAAATTACAAAATCAATCATAATTGTATAACTGATCTGGAAGCAGAAGTACAGTACCTACGAAATCCAATAACAACATTTTTCGCATGGATATAATTTTTTTTCAAAAATATAGTGCACATCTGGTCCGTAATCAACTATAAAATGCATCTATAAGTATTGTACTCAATTAATAATTTTCAACCCAGTTTGTCAAATATAAGTACAGCACCTCTCAAATTCATTTGTGAATGTATATGTATTTATTCTAGGTACAGTACTTACGTAATCTGCAGTAGGGATAAATATGCAATAGATTTTTTTGTAAGCTATAGTGGATTGATATCTGCCATTTGCATGACAGTTGCATGGAGTAGGTGGCGAGATATGGTGGATTTTTATTTGGTTACGAGATCATGCATCCTTTTTGCATGTAAAAACATGCAAAATCGCTGCTGGAGATAATGTGCATGCAGCAGGAGGAGTTAGTGGACTGGTGCAGCAGTAAATGAAAACGGCTGTTGAGGTTTCCCGAGGACCGGGTATGTGACCGGGTATAGGGTGTGCTATGTGTAGAATTTTTCAAGAACATGTCCTTCGGCATTCCCTCCTCGTTGTCACCCAAAACAATTCCCATTCCCGCTCTGCTGTGGTTCTCGGTTCCCCCTCCGAACCTCTGTTACTCGCTCGCTCCCAAGTCCCAGCTCCCAGCGATACTTGCTCAGTTGGTTCTCTCCGACACGCTACTTGCTCCGGCTCTTCCCCCTTCTCCCTCTGAAACTTTGTTACTCGCTCGCTCCCAGCTCCATCATCGGTGGCCGACACTTGCTCAGCTGGTTCTCCCCGTCACGCTACTTGCTCTATCGCTTCTCCCCGCCACTGGTGGTTGTTGGACAAACAGAGCCGTCGTGGACATGAAGCGTCCTTCTTTTAGGGCTTGGCCAGCGGGTGAAGTTGAGGGTTTCTTCAGTTAGCCGCCTTCTTTTAGGTCTTGTCCTGCGGGTGAAGGTGAGGGTCTCTTCTCCAGTGAGTTCGTCAGTGTAGCAGGTACACCTTCTACCTTTCGTCTGTTAATGGTAAAAATGCTAATAATGGGATGTTATGCTAATGTTGAGAAGCAGAATGTTAATGTGTTGTTAGTTGATTTAAGGATACCATAATATAGGGCAAGGGTCGCAGTAAAGATAACATCAAATTAAAACCGCTTTACTGGTGTTATGGGGTCAAACGGAGCAACTAACCTAGAAGGTAAAATGGAATTGGGTAGTGAGTTGTGGTATATGGTAACCGCAACAAACATAGCGTATATGGTGCGGCATGCCCATGGAACGAAAATAGGCAGAGGTGTGTGGGTAATAAAGTATGTATGTTATGCAAGTTACATAGCAAAGCAACGTTGTGCGAAAATAACATTGTCTGGCCGTATGTCTAGGAGGTGCGGCCTCGACCTGTTAGATTTGTAGTAGCGCATGTGTTTGAGAAAGAAGAAGAGTGGGAAAATTGCCTTTAAATGTTTGGTGTGTGTTAATGTGTTAAAGTAGCATAAGAAATTTGTTTTGATGATATCGTTTATTATGGTATAGGTTACGCCTATCATTGTTAGGAAGATGTTTTGAGGCAAGTGATGTAGTTGTGTGGAGCATATGATGTGGTTGCTAACTTAATATAGCAACATCCTAACACGCATGTGCTGCTTTACCGGGGCTGATATTTTTGGATGTGTAAGATTGTAGCTAGGATGTGTTGAACCCAAAAAAAAATCAGTTTTAACGGATGTGTATGTTATGTTAGACACTTAACAGTTGCAAAACTTTCAGTTTTAACAGGATGTGTATGTTATGTGAAGACACTTATCAGTTGCAAAATGTATGGCTTGATTGGCAGCAGGTATAATAGGGCATGATGTTAGCATGTGGGTGGCAAAGTAGGAATTGTTTTCGGCATGATGGTAACATTGCTTATTGGGTATAACAATATTTGTATGTTACGGAGACGTACTGCACAAGGAGAATGATTAAACCGGAAAAAATTTTAGGAGGGTGTCTGTCAGGTTTTTGTTATGTAATTTAAGCATTGAAGTGCATAGAACCAAAATTAGAAATTGTGTTTTAGTTAGAACTGTAATGTTACATCGATTCCTAAGATGTATGAAGCTTCCAATTCGTTTGGTAGGTTAACTAAACAACATTGTGACTATGTTGGGGTGTTGATCACGTTTGTCATTTGAATTTATTTTTATCAGTTTGTTGATAGCAATATTTTCCAGCTAATTTACAAAATGTACACATAATGTCTGGTTTTGTAGCAAGTACGGCATCCCCATGTAAGGGCTTCTCCAGTGCATGTGCTTGGTAGAGTAGTTTTTTTATTAAGCAGGTAGGTTACATAGTTTGTAACGCATATCATTAGTTGTATGTCATGGTAACATATAATGCACGGCCAATAATTACGCTGAACCTTATTGTGGATGATGTGTAAAAGTTTGTTTGTTATGGATTGTAAGAATCTCCGTGAGAAATGACTAAAGTTATAAAATTATTATTGTTGGAACTGAAACGTTGCACTGATGTGTAATGTGTATGGTAGCAACCCATGTGGTTGTTAGCTTATTTCTGCAACATCCTAACAGCGTTGGATTGTTGTCTTGGGGTTCACGTGAGGTGAGGTTTTATGTTTGACAGTTTTTTGGTAGAAGGTGTTGCATCCTAAAAACCTTAGATTTAACGAGATGTGTATGTTATCGCATCTAATTAACAAATGGACACTATATCCCTGGATTTGTAATAGGTACGGCATCCCCATATAAGTGCTTCTGCAACGACTGTGCTTGTGTGATGAAATTTTTTTAGCAGGTTGGTAGCACAGTTCGTAATGCACAACATCAATTTGAGTGGAGTTAGTTATTTGTTATGGCATGTTTGAAAAAAAAATTGGCTGTATGAGTTGGGTATAACCCAATAGCAATGTTTGTACTGGATATGTTGAAACATGTTGCAATTGTATTATTCATTTATTTACGACGAGCAGCTACAACTTTATTCAAGTGAATGACATATTTGTGAAACACTCTTATAACGTTCATTTCTGTGTGATATTTTGAATTATACTGGATGTAGGATGTCTGACAATGTTTATGAGGATGAGGCAGAGTGCAGCACAGGAGAGGGTAAAGGTTTTAGCTCTCGTTGTTCATTTCATAAATTCCTATCCGTATTAAAATTCACCAAAGAGCACATAAGGCTGTTTTGAGTCCACAGTTTTTGGTGTTTTACTTCACTGAAATGTCTGAAAGCCTTGGATCTTGTCCTGGTAAGGGCCATTATAGAAATTTACGACAATGAAGAAAGGAGTTTCAAAGTTGGGAAGCAATATGTACCATTTGATGTTAAATAGGTTGAGTTGTTTCTAGGTCTCCCCATAAAATGTCAACAGTGTTGAAGTTAATGAAATATGAATTTAGCATATGAATATGTTGACAGTAATTTATTATTGGATATTGTTTATTTTGAAGGGGATAAAGTGTTGTTAGAGGATGGGCAAGGTACACAGGTAGAGGCATCCATCCATGAGGAGTATTTCAAAGGAGAGGCTAAGGTAGCTACAACTTTGGAAGTTTTAAAAGAGCTATCTATTAAGACAGACCCAAATCAATCGAGGACATTGTGAAGATTTGGATGGCTTTAATGATGACCACCTTTTTTTACCCTACTACTGGTTTTGGTATTAAAAAATGAATCTGGGTGTATGTTGACAGTTTATCTCAGTTATCTAAGTTTAACTGGTCTGAATCTATATATACATTTCTGCATGTGGGTATCCGTGATATGGGTACCAGTAACAGGGGGTATTTAAAGGGTTGTTTTTTCCTTTTGGTTTGGTTCTGACATGTTACACTAACTAGTCGTAGAGTAAGAGATCATGCTTCACCTATTGCAAACTGTTGGGACTAGGACAACAGGATTAGTGCATGGATGGATGACAAGAGTTTGTTTATTAAAAGCATGCCTGACAAATACATTCGGTCTGAGGTTCTGAATGAAGTTGCAAGTACGGTCAACCAGGTGCATGAGGGTGAAAAAATAGTTGATACGTATGTTCTAGATGGAGAGGTATTGTATGAAGAACATGGTTTGGTCGTATGCTCATACTCCTGTTAAACATGTTGTAATGTAAAAGTTAATTTGTATGTTGTTACTGTTTCCTCAGCTTGAGTTGGCAAAACTCAAGCTGAACAGGCTTAAGTTACAGAAGAGAATTGAGGAAACCAAGGCCACGCAAGGTAAGGAGGTTGTCGTCTACAGGAGAAGGTTACTTTACTGGAGAAGAAATTGAAGGTTGTCACTGTCGAGCTTGACGCACTTAGAGCACAATATGAAGTCAGCTTTATGAGATTGAATTGCTTAGATTGGAGCTTCAAACCCAGGAGATTACTGATCCTACAGTGAGGTCGAGCAGTTCGAATGGGTTGTCTACTGGAACATCGTTGGCAAATCGTGACACAAAGGTATATGTGTTGGCAGTGATAAAATTGTGATGGATACAATGTTGTAATTATGCTATAATTATATTAAGTGTAATATGTACTACTTGAACCTCAGGGCAGTGACAGTGGAAAGGATGATGCAATGTTAGAGTCAAAAAATGTGCTGGAGGTAATACTTTGTATTCATAACTTGAGATATGGTTCCGTATTCAAAATAACACATTGCACTATGTTGCAATGGTATGTTGTGATGTAGTGATTTTGTTGTTGGGCATATTCATAACGAATATGATTTAACAAAATCTAGTTAGTAACGAATTGTGACATCAGGGAGTTTTTGGTGATTTGATGGAAACTAGAAATGGCCATAACAACTTGGAAGTAGGTAGCAATGGTCAAAGTGTATGGTAAATGCAGCAGTCAAGTGTTAATGATTGTTCTTTTTTCAGTTGAAAGTTTGTTCTTCTATTGGCGGAAGTGATTCTAGCTAGTGTGGAGTGCCGCCAAAAAGGGTACATGGTGTACACTGGGACATGGTTAAAGTATTGTTTTTAAAAAAAACCACTAAGCAAGCGCTAAGCATTTCTTTATTGGATATTGGTAGTCGTAACTGTGTGATTGTGATTGATCTATCAACACCTATAACGGTAATACCTTGATCTCTGGATTGTTTCTTGCTATGAAATGACAAGGTTTAAGGTTGATTTTGTATAGTAATACAATTTCACTAAATTTGTTACTCAGGATCGCCGAACAAGATTGAGGCAGTGGATTGTTATCGAATCCACAAATTCCCTGGGCAGTGGAAAGAGCAAAGTTGTGGAACTGGCTAAGCTGAAAATATCAAAGGAACCTAGTTTTTCTTTTGAAGAAATGGAAGTATAAACCTAAGCATGTAAACTGTATGCAATGATATTGTTAATGTTGTAGTCAAGCATCTTTATATTTAGGTAGGTATTTGCAAAGGATTGTGGCACAAAATTCGTTCCTGATGACTATAAGAGTTCTGGAACTGACCACGCGGAGCTGGCGAACCGCGACTCGGTTAAGCATAAAAGCATAAGTGATGTAGGCCTTGCTAAAAATGTTCTGAATGTAGCCAATAGCTAGCAATAATTCTGATATATAACATGTGTAATAATATGGATGCGCACTAACAGGGTGTGGATGGTATTGAGCAAGACTAGAATTGCGTGAGCCAGACAGTTGGTGGGGAAAGGATCGGTCCCCAGGGTAAACGTATGTGTCTTCGCAGCACACCGACAATGGTCAGTGGTTTTGTGTAAATGCCAGAACTGAATAATGTATCTTTCAATTTAGTGAATCATGGATAGTAATGTTGTGAATTAGAATTAGTTGTTTGTCGTAATAGTTAGGCATGCCAAAGGTAGTGAACTGAGCATACTAAGTGGGCATGTACAGGTAGTATTTGTTTGACGTATGTCTAGAAAGCAGTTTGCGGTATTGTGTATTTGTAGACTAACTTAAAAGACTGTTTGATGTGTATGTGGATAGGTCAAACTATTTGTTGTCAAATAGTGTACAAACTCTAAGGAACAATGCAAAAGTGTGGAACGGGTATTTTTCTACAACACGGGCATTTCATAAACATAATGTTTTGTTGGTTTATGTTAATAAAGTGTGGGAATGTTTGTGACATCATGTTGTAATGGACATCCCCGTGAGTGAAGACGTCAATTCTGCTCTGCTTGAAGATTAGACAGTGCATAATTAGAGTAATTTTCTACTGGACAAATAAGTGTGTTCAAATTATTGATTGACCTATTTTATATATTTGTATGTGTGTGGTTTGAAACTATAGGTAAGTTATATAAATGTTTTTGATGAAAGCATCATGGTACCAACGTACAGACTGTTGGTAAAAAAACAATATTCCGACATAAGAGGCAACACTTGTGTCGTGAATGTTGAAATAAAGGTTTGTATTGTAACTCCATGGTTTGAAATATGTTTTTTTGTACAGATAATAATCGTGTAAGTTTATGTTTGTTTTGTTTCATTCAAAATCACCAATTCAGAAACAAACATCAGATGTGTTTGAAGATAAAACCCTAGTAACCCTGAAAAATGTGTGAATTGTTGTTTGTGAAAGTTGTAGCTTGTAATATGTAAATTATTTTAAGGAGACATTAGAAGTCTGGTTTTTCCCTCCTAAGTAAATGTAATTTTGGTCCCTCAGATTGTATAAATCTATCATTCTTAATATATAAATTCTACCAATATTGCAATTGAAATGTGTATCTATGAAGAAGGCACACTATTTTGTATTGATTGACGTCTAATCTGTTGTAGGAAAATCATTGTGGATGATGTTATGTCGGGGTATTTATGAAACAAAATATTTATGTTAGTTAGTGAATACCAATACTTGTGATGATCCAATACATATATAATGATAATATTAATCGTATGACAAAGTGGTTGAATCTGCGAGCGATCGAGCTGTTACAAGGTTAGTTGCTAAGAAGGTAAATTAAAAAATTGCAGTACAATTCATATGTAACCTATTAAGCTGATGATTGGATTATGTAACTCATGTGAGTAATGCATTTAGAACCGTTTGTGTAAGTAGAATTGGTTATTGTGGAAGGCAATGTTCAGATAGTTTATTCAGTACCGTACACATATTCCATCCCTATAACCGAGCAAAGCATAGTTGGAAATGATTAATTGTTACGTTTGGCTGACAATGACATAATGTTAAACATGTACAAGAATTTTTGAGATGAGAAAAGATATTGTGCCACTGTGGGCGTGTTAAAATAAGTGATAATAATGTATAATTGAGAGAAGTGTATAATGTTTGGTCTCTAAAGTATACATACACACTATGTAATAAAATAGTGTTTTCGATATGCTAATAAAATGGAAGAATGTTTGATAGAGTGTTCCTATATATGTTTTGTTTTGGTAAATATGTAAACTCTATATGAATTGCATGTGCAGGTCTCTAAAATTGGGAGTGATCATGCTTTCACAAGATCTGCTGCTAAGAAGGTACATGAAACAAGTGCAGATCATATGTTGTCAATTATGTTGTTGTTGCGTATGGAGAATTTGTATTAAAATTTACCTAGCATGTAGAAACTTAACTGAGCAGGCTGGGTTGGTTACACCATTGGTGACATACTCTATAAAAGAAGGTAAAGTGACATCATCCGGAAAGAGAAAATGGAAGGTTGCCAAAATGGTAAATAAACTATACTAGCTCCCGGAATGTTAGACACTTGATGGTGATTTAAATAGCAAAGGTTGCTAACGACATTGTGTTTTTCGCAAGATCTATTACGACACGCCTACAGCTGGGAAGACTGGGCTATTCGGCACTTCAACAGACGAGTATTCTGTGGCAGGTAATACGGGTGACACAGTTGTTAGTCGCCCACGTACCAAGCCTGCAAGTAAAAAGGTAGTACATTTAATTTTGATTTTATATTTAAATAACAAGAATCTTTAGATGAAAGTATTTATATGGTGCAATTACAGTAGAACATGGTAACATTAATGTGCATGAAATATTTGCTAACCTGACACCAAACATTATAGAATGTAGTAGACACAATGGTACCTAGTGTAGTAAGTGGTGGCATGGTTGGAATAATACATGGAACACATAAAGGAAGTGTAACTAAGACGGTATATAAATACATTAGTTGACATGAAAATCATATTAGATATAGCGTTGAACACATGATTGTACTGAAATGATTTTATTTTATTTTTTAGGCTAAATTACAATTCACTGTGGTCAGTTGATGTTGGAGTCCCAAATTGTGATTCAAGTCCCTTATTACAAGAAGGAAGATTGTTTATTGATCTTCATACGGTACATATGTAAAGTAGTTAAAAGTTATTTGTATTGTTAGAATGTGTAATTTGTGCAGTAGTATCTGACACTTTGTTGTAGACCAAACAACTTTCAAGGGAGTCCAACAAATTCTCAACAAGACTTCGGAGTCGTGCAACACCAGTGCAGGGACCAGTTACACACCCTTCATCATGCACGGTATTACCCTTTGTTGCCAACTGATTTGGTGTAGGATTATTCTTTGAATGGTTTCATGTAACTGCCAATAAACAACTTCTTTTTTTTTTACAACAGTGGGTGACACACAGTCGAAGTTTATAACGCCAGAGACAACTAGGTCCATTCCATTTACCCTTGGTGATGGAAGACCAGGTAATATTCCTAGTAGTGGTGTTGGAGTTGTTACTGGAGAATGAAATGTATGCATTATGAATGAATTGTTAAAGATGTAATGGTCATTGTTTTAATCATAACACTCCCACAAATGTAAGAATGTTGTGTTTTGCTGTTACAGGACTGGTGGAACAAGACTGGTATAGATGGGGTAATTAACAATTTGCTCAGCGTGCTAAGTATGCAAACTTTGATATCAATGTCAGTTAGTAAGAAGGGAAAATCAAAATAAGCCGTGAAGCCATAATGGATGGTTGTTGATGTGGAAAATGTATATTAAAAGGTAATTTTGTATAGACAACAACAATGAAGTATATATTGAATATAGAAATTTAAATGGAAGTGACAGTAATCCAAGTTTTGGTTGATATATAACCATGTCAAGGATATAGTTGATTGGATAACAATAGATGGAGACAAAACTGAGAGCACAAGAGAAGTGTTACACGTATCTAACAGGCCAAGTTCTATAGTAAGAAGAGTGAAAGATGCACATCGTGATCGGATGCTGAAGTTCATGAGACTTGGTTTGAAAAGGGAGTTGCAGTTGATAATGGGTTGGGACAAGAAAGCGGTTTTGTGGCTTGAGCATGCTGATGTTGAAAAATTGAAGTGAGTAAGAGTATTGAAAATTATTTTAAATATGAGTGTCTTACATATGAATGGCCAGTTTAAAAACACCCCCTTTATTTTATGTTTTAGATGATGTAAAAAAAATGTTGCAGTTGAGAAGCCCTGACAGGAACCCAGGAGATGTTATTTTCAAGAGCGAAAATGCATGCATTATGAGATCAAATTTTTCATCAGCAATGAGGGTTGGAGGCCACATCACTAATCAAGTTAGTAATATGTTTCACTGTTTTTGCGTCGCAACAGACACACAAAGCATTGTTATAAGGTGTGGTTAGGTTTGTGGATGTCTAGCATCTAGCATGTTATCGATGTGTACTGTCCATTGTAATTGTGGGTACTAAGATAAAAATATATATATGAAAAAGCAAAACAAAATGTATGAAAGATTGGTAACATAGGTAAGGTTTATACTAAATATAGAAAGGTTGTAATATATATGTCCAAATTGTTTAAATGTCCCAATTATATATTTTGAAGTCAATAAATTGCAGTACGCCAAAGTACTTTAATGGAATCTTGTAGGTACCCCAGTAGGATAACTATGTTAAAATTCATAATAACATCTATATATGGGTTGTCTATTTGAAGCATAAACATGTGTAGTGCTTTCTCACATGGGCGTTGGGAAGATCATCTTCATGTCAAGATAACATACGTTCGAAGAAGTAGTTTTTGTATGTATGAAATGTTATTATCAAATATAATGCATTGTTTCATTTTTTGCCAAATATATTGTGTTCACTAATTCAATTAGGTAGGTACTTGATGTTTAATATGTATGTGGCAGTTCCTTGTAGGCTATAGTGAAGTGATGTGTTAAGAGTATAGTAATAGATTGGGAAGGAGGGTGTTCATCTTCCACACTTCAATGACGCATGCCATAAAGACGAGGAATGCACCTTGTATGAGAAAATATTGTTACGAACGACGGGAACAAATAAAGAAGGAAAATGTTATACTCCTACCATTACTTAGCCACCAACACTGGCATTAGCTTGTCGCGTCACTTGAATATAAGAAGATCATTCATTACAGCTGTTTGCGGCCTGGGAGGAGATATAACAAGCCAAACATGAATCATCCATATGACGATGATGCGGTTATCGTGGTAAGTGTAAAATATAATAGTAACATCAAAACATGTTTAGGGTAATAGATAGATTAGTTTGTTGAAAACATCTTAATGGATAATGCAGGCAGCATCTCTCAAAACACTGCTGAGCAAGATATGCGGTGTTCCTGAATAAGGGTGGAATATCGTGTTTGACAACATAGAAGACCAGCAACCAGCCGCCTCTAACGAATGTGGACTGTATGTGATGCGCTGGATGGAGTGTGTGTGTGTATAGGCCAACGAATTGAAGACTCATATGGTGAGGAATATCACCAGCTTCGAGGACACAATGCGTTGGAGATCATTAATCTAAAGAACTATGTTAGTGAAGCTGCACTTTGACCGACGAACATGACATGATTTTGGCTTTTTGTTTGTGTTGGGAAACATTGGGTAATACCCACATATAAAACTCTTAATGTTTGGGATCATGTGTCATGTGTGCAACAAACTAGTAATGTAATGCGGCATGTTGTCTTTTGTTCAAGAAGGGCAAATTGTTAATGGCAGGGGCATGCAGTGAAACGGGTGGAAGTGGTGATATTTTTTTGTGTGTAGTTGCAACTAGACATTGTAGTGAGAGAATGAAATATATAACTCTGCAGAGTTGGTAGTAGCTAAGTGTTGATTAAAACTGTTGTGAATGGGTTCTAATATAATATATGGTAACATGTTTTATATTTTGGTGTGCAAAATTAGTGTGATTGCTTTTGCTATAACTGTGTTAATGTGCATCACCTTGTATAATGTGTTAGTCTGAAGTTGATGTATAAGAAGATCATATATGCAAATCTCAGTAAACCTGGAGTACATCATTGTGAAATTTGTGTGCTTGTTTTTTATAAAATGGTGACTTGGTCTGCTAATGCATTGTTGAGTATGGTGGAAACAAAGTAGACTCGAAGATTATATTCAGTATTTGTTTATTAATTTGAAAGGGTTACAACGTAATGTGAATCACTTAGTGATGTGGAATGGTTGAAAAAAAATATAAATGTAGGTTGTGCTAAAAATTTTATGGAATAACTGATTAAATGCACATCCAAAATAAAGTAAAGAAGCTCGTTCGGTTAAATGCACATCAGGCATAATGTTTTGTACTGCTGTAATAGAAGAGATGAGATACTTATGTGGTAATGTGTAAGCAATAATTGTGGATGTTTACTAGTAGTTTAATGTGAATACATTGGAAATGGTCAATAGTTAGCGGTTACTGATGTGAATACATTGAAAAAGTGAATCTAACTGAGGACGAGGAGTGTTGATCAGTCTTCCTGAAGTGTTGTTTTTGTTATTCTATGAGTGTTGGCTGGGACGAATGGTTGTGGAAAATAGCGGGACTGTGTTTGTTTGAATTAAGTGGACTAATATCATAACAGCTTAACTAGCTTGTTTGGGTATGGTGTCACAGAGGTGGTAGGGTGTGGAAAGACAAAGCAGTGGGCATAGGCACATAGGTAGACCGGTTGTATATGCTGGGCAGGATGTTATCCAAAGAATTGTTTGGTATGGAAGTGAAGAGGACGTAGATAGTGGTAAAAAGGGAGAAAATGGGATAGTATGTTGGTGAACAGCACAGCTGGTTAACTAGGTTGTTTGGGTATGGGGTTGTAGATATAATTGAAGGTGTGGACATAGACAGCAGTGGGCACAGATGCATTGTTAGAGCAACCAGATGTGGGTGTGAGAAGATTATCCAACAACCAAGTAGGGTAACAAGATTGTTTGGGTATGGTAGTTATAGAACAATGGGGCACAGGTGTGTTGGCAGTGTGAATGCATTTGGGTGTTAATAGGATACAGAACAGAACATGAAGCAGAAATGTTTGTTTGTACAAGTGCAATTATTTTTGTTTAAGTGTGATAGCGGTGGCGTGGCATAGGGATGGTTCGTGAATATAGGCACTAGCCTTACATGGCACGCAATTGGCAAACAATTGTGTGGAGGCATGTTCATCATTGAAATAAACACACACTGTATTGTAATTTTGATATTAAACTAGTTTGGTTGACGTTCATAATAAAGAACAAATGTGTTGTTGTACATAGATGAAAGGTTAGTTAGGTGCAACTCATCAATTTGTCTCTATTTGCGAGAAAATAAGAAGGTGCACATTTGTTGATCAAGTACTGGCTAGTATTTTAACTAGGACAAAACAATTAAGTTGTTGCATTGAAGTTGCGTGTAAAATTACTTAGAATTGTATATATAAAAAATCTACGAGTAGGTGGTGGAAATATAAATTTATATATTATTGAAATAGCATAGATAATTCGAACCATAGAGGCATTACCAGTAAAGCAAATTGCCAACATGTATATGGAAAGGTTGTCGTTGTATAACATGAAGTGAACATAAAAATTTCTTATATTTGAACAATGATTTACATGGGCTAGGCACCGTACAGAGATTTGAAAACTACTTTGGGTCGGAGGTGTGGTACACATGTTTGTACATTCAGATATGTTGAAGATATTGTTTTTCAAAAAAATACACGTGCAATGGCAAAATAATAACCCAACCAATACAACAGCCCAAGACATTTTTGTTGTGACAGAAATTTCAGCCATCCAGCAGCTAGATGTGACAGAAGGTAAGGATTTTGTGATAAAATTGTAGGGAATGGCATGGGGTGATGTGGATCAAGTCCACTACTACTGTAAATGTTTTCATTGAATGGCATTGTGGTTTCCTTTACATATTATTTCCCTTTTTTGTTGGTGCTAACATTTGCATATTTTGATTTTTTTATAGTTTGCATTTCTTTCCAGCTTTTTTTGTGAACAGATGGAGGCCTTCCAATCTTTTTAACAGTGAGTGGGTCTTTTATGACATTAATATCTTCAGAAGTGTGGCTTTTTACCTTGCAATGGAAAAAAACAATAGCAATGTGAAATTCATGGAGAGTAATGAAAAAAATGATGCTAATATAATCAAACTGAGTACAATAATAGAGACTACAAATATCGTTTGGACTACAATGTCAGAGTACTACAAATTGCAGGTCACCAAATATCATTTTGACTACAATGAGATAAGCAGTGTCGTGGACAATCTTTTAGAAATGCAGGTCACCTAATTGTGGTGAGAACATGTCGTGACCGTATAGCAATGAAGGAATGTTAAAAGATGAACGGAGCTTGTATAAGTTATTCCAACATGGATGAATAGCATGTATGAAAGGAGAATGCATTGACAGATGTTAATACATGGGCAGAGCTTGTATAAGTTATTCGGTTAGTTCATGTTGTGCCTATGGACGTTGATTTAGCTAAACTACAGTAGAACAACATTAAATAGCACTATCGAAGGATATAATAGCAAACCAAAGACAGTTTTTTCAACACATAATAATACCGAGTAGCAGATGTTAATGAATACAGAATGATGTACCGGTATGCAAATGAAAATAATGAGTATTTACTGGGGGGACAGTATTTTGGTATATTTGAATGCAATACAACACATGCCACAAATAAAATGGAATATGAAGAGTTTTTCAGAGTCTAAACAGATACCTAACATTGTGAGTAAAACGTTAGCACTGCAGAACAGTACTACTTCAGCCTAAAGGATGGCAATGTTTTAAAGAACATAAGAACTAAAGGCTAACAATTATTACCCAGTGATAGATAATGGAATAAAGTTTATTATTATACAATTAGGTATGGATAATAATGACGATTAGATTATAAGGTGTGCTTTTTGAAAAAGAGAGAGCAAAGGAATGAGAGATTTAGCGTGTTCCAAAACTGTTGTTAAACTGGTGTACATATGTTGGATAAGTTTTATGTTACAATCAGAGTTGAAGTATCGCAGCTGACGAAATTGAGTAGTTAAAATGTTTTGACACAACTGATAGATCGGACAAGTTACAAAAAATTTAAACTGCAACAAACGTATTGTAAGCAGAAAGTACAAATACATGTAGAAAAACATGTCAAAGTGCATGACAAAGTATACATGCAGGCAACGTATATGATGTACATACCCTAATATTTGGATGTAGACTTTGCTCTATTGTGCAGGTCTAGATTTTTGTGAGGACTGCTTTCCTCACAATATCGTAGTGGTGCTTAGAAATTCTAGTCATGTTAATGAGTGTTTGACTCATGTTTGATATATCTTCTGCTCTTGCTGACGATTTTGTACATATGTATGTGTGTTTTTCTGGTTCATTCAAATTCTCTTGTGGTGTCCTTCCTCCACCTATCCAAAATGTATTGCATTGGCAGCTTGTCTACCCTACAATTCTGAATAAGCACGCATAGCAAGTGTCTGCACATTAGTCCCTTGTACTCAAATGAACGACAACTGCATAGCAAATTATTCTGGATAGAGTCAAAGGTGACAACAAACTGTTTCTGAACAAGGCTAGATTATGTATCATTTCTGCACACCCTTCGTTGTTCATTAACACAAAAAGTAAACAATGTGGCTACATTGTTCAAGATGACAACTTCATGAAGCATCATTCGTTGTAGCTCGATCTGGAATTTTTTGAAAATTTTTTGTGTGTAAACATTTCTATCATCTATCTCAATCTGAAAATCAGTCCTCAATTGAACGACCTTAAATAGATCATCGTAATTAGAATGTTGCTTGCCTCCAGCCATGCTTGTTATGTCTGTTGATACTGATTGACAAATTGTTTCAATGATGTTTTTGAGTTAACATAGTTGTTGAAGAATGAATTGATAGACTCACTCCTTTAATTTGTTGTCATATTGACCCAGAAAAAGTCATCAATGTATGCAGGTACCCACATTTGTCGCAGGTGGTACATGCGGGAAAGCCACCATTGCTAATTTGTCTTGCATGATTGTGTTGCGGCTTCCCAATTTTGTTCAAATGCATCAATAGTTGGGCTTTCATATACAACATTCCTTATCAGTTGTGGTAAATTGGAATTTTTCCCTAACTTGTCTGGTAATTTTCTCATTATGTGCCATAGACATAGAAGGTGCCTAGCATTAGGAAAAATATCCTGAATACCATTTATTATAGGTTGGTCTTGATCAGTTACAATTCCTTTAGAGGGAGCACCTGAACACAATAAAATACACGAGCATAACTGAGGTGTGTGTTGTATATTAAAAAATAAATAATGGGTTTAAAATTTATTCATAAGTACTTATTGATCATGTTTTCAAATGTATGGCATGTATATGGGGACAATGAAGTAGTTAATGTGTACCGATGTCACAACATAGTGTAGTATGGTATGCAGTGTAGTAGTAAATTTGTAGAACTACATATAGCAGCCCATAAGTATGCAGAACTACATCTGTCGGCACATTAATTTGCAGAACTGTGTTAAGTAATGAGGATTTTTTCAGTTGCAGAGCTAAGTGAACTAAGGGTTATAAATTAGGCAACCAGTTAATCTCAGCAAAGACACATTTCCTAGCATAGTGGATATATAGATTACTTTGTTACAGAGAAGTAAGATGTTAAATTTTAAGAACATATCCAAACGAGGTAATGCCATTGCATGTGGATTTGATTTATCCTATATATGTATGGAAGAACAATGTAACGGAAGATGTGCGAGGTGAATGACAGTCTTCAAAAGATATTGAGAATACAGAGATGTAAATAAGGAAGATATCCAGAATATGGAGATGTAATCCACAATATGTAGAGACAATACTACAAAATATACAAATAAGGAATATATCCAGATTGTACATTGACAAAAATACAAGGTGAATTTATGAAGGTATGATGCATACAAATTAAAAACATAATTGATAAACTTTCAAAAAAAGATTCTGGAATATTTATGGAGGAGTTTTTTAAAATATGAGTTGTATGTTGGATCAGTGTTTGATTTTAAATGTAACATTGTATTAGTATAGAGTATAGTTGCAGGACATATATTGTTTTCCTAGAAGTTAGGGAACTGATTGAAAGCACATACATAACAATGTGCTTACCCATGCATTGTAGCCAAGTTTGGAAAAGCCAAATATAATTATCAGTTGTTTCTTCACATAACAGTCCACACCCCATCAAGATGGACTATCCATGATGGTTAATCCCAATGAATGGGGCAAATGGCATTTCATATCTATTCATCAAGTATGTTGTATCGAATGTAACAACATAACCGAAGTGTTTGTATGCCATCCGAGACCTCGTGTCTGGCCAAAATACATTTTGAAGTACTCCTTCTTCATTCAAGTCTAGAATGTAGAAGAAGTTTGGGTTTTCCTTTTGCATATGAATGAAATATGTTTGTATTGCATGGGCATCACCTTCCCCTAGTCAGAGCTTGTGGGAATGAATTAGATGGTTATTTGTGTCTTTTTGTGTGAATGAGAGTTTATCATACCCTCCAGCTTCGCATACTAAGGATGACATTGTTTTAGATGTGCTAATGTCAGATGCATCATTGAAGTCAATGTGCCTCTGAACGTCTAATGGAATTTTGCACTTGGATGGAAGAAGCCTAAGCATGTGCTTGGGAAGCATTTGGTGGTTGTGTTGAAGGTTAACATTATTCACTCGATCTTGTGCGTTTCATATTAACAAATGATTTAAATTCTATATGTGCAATTGTCTTGTACCAGTATAGAGAATCCTTGCATTTGTCTGGTGGCTTCCCACCCTTAACACAAGTGAACATGATCCTTGAGGTCTCATTGTAATGTCTATCCTTATGTGAGTGTGATATTTTGATACCAAATCCAGAATAGTCTACATACGCCTCATAGAACTCCTTTACTTGTTCTATATAAGAGAATGTTAGCCCTATCTCAGGTTTTGGTATGTCATCGGGTGTTGTAATGTTAACTGGTGTATTCAAGATGTTGGAATGGGTCTGACTTGTAGATGAATGCTTGACATCATCCTCTGTCAGTAGTATAACATGAACTGACTGTGATGCCTATTCGACATTGTCAACTTCATCTACATTAATTGCTTCCTTAACATTAACGTACTACTGATCTGGGTCTTGGTTCAAATCTATGACAATGACTTCATAAGTCTATGGCAGTTAACAATGAAATGAGTGCAAGGAACCTAAAAGCACAAACAACTTGATAGTTGGAATAATATTACAGTAACTGCTAAAAGTTTGTAGGTTTAATATGTAATTCGGCTTTTGGAAATTTGGGAGAGTAAGTATGTTGTTCTAAGAAAATGGTTGATAACGAGGTATATGATCGTAACAGCAGTTATGATGAATCTTATGTTAGTCTAGTTAGATAGAAAAGGGATTTTGATGGCAAGATATGTAGTAAGTTGAGTGTGGATTGTTGTATGGATAGATTGCAACACTTAAACAAATATATGGACAGATTGCAATAAATAAAATATTGTGATGAATTGCATCAGTTAGGCAAGAAATGGGAACTAAAACTAGAAATGTTAAACTCCACACTAAACTTCTAAATCATTTTCCCATTTTAAACTATTGACTAACACGTAAAGATATCCTCTCCAAGTGTATGTCAAACCTCAAGCCTCAAGTCTATACACACCTCTGACTAGTGGAGGCATTCCTATCAAGCCTACAAAAGTGTATCTAGATAGGAGGCCCGCTCTGTGTCTGACATCCAAGTAGACAACATGTTAGTATCTTTATACACTAATTGAAATCTAATGTTCTTATCATGAAACAATTTTGTGACAACGGCAAACTGCCTTTTATATTGCCAAGGTGGGGGATCTACCTTAGAGTATCATATATGCCCTTGATTCGACTACCTTGACTATTAGGCCACCATTCGCATCTATCGATCTAACGGTCACTAGCTAGTCTCTAAAGCTGACAAAAAGCCATCATGTCGATAGTCTTTGTGGTAGGTCCTGTAAAACCTCCTATGTTGGGTCCTTCATAGTTTCTCAAAATCCCTCCTATCACTTTCTTCTTAATCTCTATTCTATGGATTCACCATCTAGTTACTCCTACCTTGAGTTTCAACAACCCCTATCATAGGTCTAGCCCATCATATCTCTGAGAAAGTGGGATGGTGTACTCGAATTCTATCTAAGATGAGTCCCCTTACCCATCTATCTTCTAGAATCTTTGTCTCCCCAAACTTTGTTTTTGTGGCATCATGTAGAGTATTCCTAAAAAGAGTTAATGCCTTATCAAAAATCCTCTTATGCCTCATTTTGGTTCCTTCATATCTACTCTTGCATCTCTCCTGCCAAATCATTCAAATGACCATTAATTGTAAGATACCTTGTGCTACCCCTAACTAGATCTTCCCGTCTGCCCTTAGCTAAACTTTTGTTAAGCGTCATAGTCAATGAGTCTCCCACTAGAACACACTCATAGTCAAGAACCTCATCTACTACAGCCCAAACCAATGTGGCCACCTCTCCACCCAAGAAGAGGTGTTTAGTAGATTCCTCATCTCTAAGATCCCAACATGATGACATTTATCTTGTGCAGTCCTTAATCCTAGAAATAGTAGGTACCTCCCATAATAATAGTTTCCAAGTAAAGGGGGGTAGCTTTGCAGGCAATGTGTTGTGTCGGACCTAGACGTGGGCCAAGGAAAAATTATTCGGGATACCCAACCTATCAGAGACAAGTATATCATGAGAATATTGGATGGTGAAAACTTTGTGTATTGTAGGGCGCCAGATAGTTACATCCTAAACTTGAGATCCCTCTAAACTGATATCCTCTAGAATCTCAATTCTTTCCCTCTTGATAAGATTGTTTAGCATCTCAAAGTTCCATCTATTGGTTGCTCCTACGAGGCTGTGTATCGTGAGGTTATGGTTAGGTACTACTCCCTCCTTGATCTAGTGTATCATGTGATCCTCACATAACCGTGTTGTCCAAAAAAAAGGAGATCTCCCCTCCCTACCTCCCATCTAGCGTTGGTTGCGAGATCCATGAAGACACTCCACACCCTTTTCCTGTAGATCTATGATCGCATGTTGCTTTTAAGAAACCATGGGTGGCTCATCTCCATGGTCTAGTCCTTTCTCCTATATTTCCCTCTATAGAAAGTTGCCCACACAGATTCTCATGTAACATGTTCCATGTCGCTTTCATCAGAAGAGCTTTGAGCCTACATCCCCACCCTCCTCAACTAGTTTGGTTATATTCTTCCAATTCACGTAGTACCTCCTCTTTTCACCTTTTCTGGATAGGCAAAGGAAATTGGGCGTCTTCATATCAAGCTCTCTAAGGGTGGACAACGGGACAACATATGTTGTTAAGTTGTGTAAAGGAATCGCCGAAATGAAACACTCAATCAAGGTGAGTCTACATGTGAACAAGAGAAGCTTCCTACTTCAGGATGTAAGCGTCTCAGCGATCTTATCTACTAAATTATGTAGTGCAAGATCCGAATCCTAGCTGGCATGAGGGATACTCCTAGGTATTGGATGGGTTCCAAGCTACCGTCGTAGCTCCAATCTGTGCTTAGGAACCTTCTCCTCTCATCCACCACCAATCCTATGATGATAGAAGATCTTCCCCTATTGACTCTTTAACCTGAGCCTCTTTCATAATCTCATATCAAATTCATAGTGCATTCCATCGTGTCCCCTCCTAGGTTGAGAAAAAGAATGAAATCATCTACGAGCATGAGGTGTGATGGGGGCACACCTTGTCCTCTAGTGACAAAACATCCTCATTCTCCATAGGCTTGTGTTTCTTTTGTTGTTCTTACCTAGCACTTATTGTGCAAGAATAAAGAGAATATGTGACATTGAATCACCTTGTCTAAGACCTCATGATGTTAAAAGAAAAAAAAAATCTACCTTACCTAATGTTATCCCCTATGTTGTGGTTTTTGATAAAGGTCACCTATTCTTTTGTGACTACTGATAGAATAAGTGATGTTAACATGGAGAGAAATACTTTTGAGACAACCCTAGGATAGACATTACCCATACTTATAGGCCTAAAATCACTCATCATTCCAGGCTCTTCGATCTTTGGGATTAGGACTAATCGAATGCATCTCAGGCCCCTATGTGTGCCCTTCCTGTGAGGCAATGGTTGACTATGTCAACTATGTCAGATTTGATGATGTCCCACGCAAACTGGTAGAAAGCCATGGTGAAATCATCCAGCCCCAACATGCAATCATTATCCATAGACATGACTATAACTCTCACTTCCTCTTCGGCTACCTCTCTAAGAAATCTAATGTTGTCTTCTGGTTCTACCATTCTTTCTGTTAGAATCAATTATCCATCTTCATCCTCAATGGGTTCACATTTGAATAGATTAGTTTAGTATGATTTGGTTTCATTTATGACCTCTTCCTCTCCCATTACCAGATCATCATCCTCCCTCCTAAGCTTAGCTATAACTTTTACATGTGTATGAAAGAACTTGGTTTTTCTATCTTCTTCCTTGAGCCATTTCATTCATGGTTTCTCTTTCTAGTGACATTCTTCCCATCTAAGTAGAATTTCTAGCTTGTCCTCTTCTTGTATTTTATTGGCTAGTCTTCCCAGATCTTCACTTGTAACTATACTTTCTTGAAAGGATTTGACTACCCTTCCTTGGTCCCTAACCTTTTCAAAGATGTTCCCTACTACCTCTTTGTTACGAATTTCTAATGCTTTCTTTAGGTTTCTTTATTTCTCAAACATTCTATAGGATGTGTCACCCCATGACTCCAATATCTAAGTATCTCTAATAATATCCATGATCCCTATATGCTTTAACCACATGTTTAGGAATTTGAACCCTGTAGGAAACCCAGGCCTCATTCCTCTCTATGTTGTATAGCAAAGGGAAATGATTGTATGCTCTAGTCCTAATAAGGTGCTCTTTAATCATATTGACCTCTTTGGACCATTCCAAATTATCAAATCTTTTATGTATCTGACCCCATTTGATTTGAGTACTCTCTTATTTGTCATCCCAAATGAATTTACTACCTTCTGTATGTGTCTCTTCTACCCCCAATGTGGTTACCCAAACATTGAATTCTCTCATAGATCTTATGCAAGGGCTCTCATCGCAATCCTTTCTCTCTCCAACCTATATCCATTGAAATCTCATGTTATTTCCCATGAGGGGGTCTCACTTTCACCATGTGTTAGAAGAAGATCCTCCGATAGATCCTCAACTCTATCCTATTACATGATGCATAGACCATTGTAATCCTCAACCTTTGGTTTTCAAAGGATGTTGTTGTGAGGTTGATTGTGATTTGTTGCTTCAATGACCTTACTACTAGTAGTGATAGACTCGCGAGTGTGAATAGCCAAATCTTTCCTCCTAGTTCTCCATTAGTGGTTACCCATGTAAAAAATCTAACCTCGCTAGCCATTCGTGTTCCCTAGTGTAATCTACGAAAGGCTCCAAAACCCATAATTAGTTGGACTAGCCTCTATTCTGTCCTCTCATTTTCTACTCCCCTTGCATTCCAAGTAATGATATCCATTATATGGACAATGCTCCATTAGTGCCCCTAATCTCTCAATCTTCTCCCAAGGACTCAGTCTTGCATGCCTCCTCCCCTTCTAATTCCTCTAAGCTATGGTCGGAGGTAATCTTGTTGTCGTGGGTTGTGGATACTCCAAACCTCCCAAAATTAGACCAAAAAACATCATCCACTCCCCTATATGGCCAAGATGAATTTAAGTCTAAGTCATCCTTAGACCATGTCATGTGATCGGGTCTCCTTAATTCTAGTGAGCTATGATATGTCTTTCTTACTCTCGCATGTGTGTTCTCAACTTTGGTGGTATGTCTATGATTGTTTGTTGCCCTTTCTCTACTCTAAGTCATCCTTTGACTTTTTTTACTAGAAGTGGTTATTTTGAACGTGTTATTATGTTGTGTTCTAATACTAAGGGAATCAACATGAGCGCACAGATGCCAACATTTGATCCTTGGTTTAACCCACTAGCCCTAGGACCTAGTATTGGTAGAGGTGATGCCACCCGACTTTGGATGTTTTGCAGCATGTCGACTTTTGTGGAGGATAGACATAGATACCATTAGAGATCCTCTACTCTTGTGTTATACTGTTTGGCCTTGTGTGCCTCCATCACCGTCTCTGCCCGAGACACCCAAGGGTGTCATTACCCATCCATCAGCCACACCAAGAACCAAAAGCATTGCCCCCAAGAGACCCATTGATCACTTTGTTGTAGCCACACTGGCCCGACTCTCCCTTATGAAAGATGCCACTGTGCCCCCAAGTGGGCGCATCCCAGCCTGGTCACAGGCATTGCCCAATGACTGCAGATCGCCCACCGAACCCTCTCTCTCGAGCAATGCTCCCAGACCTTGCGGGCCTCCTCTGTCCCCTCTGGGGACACTTGTAGGTGATGACACCCAAATATCGAGAACCTTCCCAGTAGACTCATGCACGCCACAACAATCATCCCCTCTCAAAGCCATCTTGTTCTCCTTGATGAAGATGGATCAGAGTCCTCTATCATACATTTTTTGTCCTTGTGCACAACAGAGCCCTTCGCCTCAGCCTCTCGCTCCTATAGCGAAGGCAATGATGCTAGAGCACTACAGTCTAGGTACTATGGGAGTCACTTAACTACGTGCAATGACAACCTAGGGAGGCTAAGACATCAAGAGGCACAAAGCTCACAAATCCTTTTGAGTTGCTCCTAGAGGATGGACTGACTCGTATAGATAAGTTGTAGACTTGAGACATCGTAAGGATCACTCTAGGGATGGCAGTTCCTGAGAGACTCCGATGGAATGGCTCGATCTTTGACAAACATGGACCATTCAAGCAGTCTTGACCACCCTATCTTGGCCAATGGGTGCAAAGTGATAATAAGCTCTTTTTCTCTTATCCTCACTACCCAATCATGTGAAGGGATGTTCTCCTATGAACAAGTCAACACAACATCCATCATACATTACACAGATCGCACCCCTATCCAGAGATGCCTCCAAGTGTTCCTGTCTGCTCTAGAATTTTGACCAAGATGGTGCTTGAGCAGAGGTAGAAGAGCAACCCCTCCAACATCATCTACACCCACGGGGGCTTAGACTCTTCCAAGGCAGCATCCTAAGACCAAATTCGGAATGCCATACCCTTCACCTACAAAGAGGTGGTCTTCGACTCACTTCCTACTAGATGAAGAATGAGGGCCCTATTTGGCTATGTTCTCACAATAGCCATGATCGGACAGTATTCCTCCCAAACTATAGTTTTGACTCTTCTCCAGACTGCCCGGGAGTCCATGCAACAACAATCACTGATTTGAGGAGTGTTTAGATATATTTTAGGAGGGTTCAAGTATCATCAAATGTGTGGGGTATGAGTAAATGGTGTGTACTTTTTGTCCCTCAATGTTGCTGGGATGGCTAGGCTGGTGGTAGGTAGAGAAGATGGTGATATAAAAGACATGGGAAATGGAGGCTATCTTTCAAGACAGGTGGAGGTTGTGGGTGAGATAGTCAAGGTTGATGTGGACGTAGATGGGGTTGTTGTCTAACAGTACATGAACCCACCCTATAACCCCTTCTACCGCACGAAAAGGAAACAATGCCCAACTGCACTCCTGCTTCCAATGTGTCCGCTTGAAGCATAGTTAATAGTATTCCCCAGTATCGACCCACCTTAAGCCTTAATTAAACATGTCTTGGCCATATGAGATGTTGGGGTGACCATGCTCTGGCCACCCTCCTAACCGTTGTGATGTCATATATCTTTTATATTCCTCGGCTTTGCATCACATTGGTCATCCTACCCTAGTTGGGCATCTTTTACTAAGAGAAGGTCATCAAGATCTAGTTGGAACTGACCCTCTTCAAAGCTCTCTGGATGCTTCGGTGCCACAAAGGGGTAGCGCATGATGCATGGCTTCTGCTTATGCCTCTGCCGCTCATACCTCTACCCCATCAATAGGAGCATCCGCCTTGAGCCATCATCTCGATCCACAAGCATTCATAATGTAGGGATGAGTTTGGCATACCCTAGAGAGAGAAGGACAATGAGGATGTTAGGACAGAAGGATAGAGAGATCCCCTGATCCATCCTTGGATGATCTATGATGACGTGTGTAGTTACTACGTGACGCCATTCTTGGATGAGCGGTCCTTGCACACGTGATTGATGCTCAAAATGAGTTGTTTTCCTCGATGTCTGGTGATGGATCTTTTGCCTGGATGTCACGCGAGATGTAGGTGGTGGATCTCTTGTCGTGACGTCGTTCTCATAGATGGGGTGTCAGCCACAACATAATCAAAACTAGACGATGTGGGTGATGTGCGACAGGGAATGTGTGGAGATGTAGGTGGAGGATCTCCCGCGTGGATGTCATGTGCCTAAACAAGCTATTGCCCTAGATGCAATCTGATCCCATAGCAGTTTTGGATCTAACCCTTTCGGCCTGGTGAGAACGAAGGTTGAACGAAGGTGATAATCCAGCATGTCAAAGAGCATGGGAATCGGAGGTAGCAACTCTCCAGGATGAAGGAGGGGGTCGAGGGTAGCTGTCGCCACTACGGTCGGGACAAGCAGTCGTAGACATAGAGAGAAGCGAGAGCCTTTTTGTTTATAAAGAGAAAAGTTCAATATTCTTCTATGTTGCTAACAATAGAGTTTTGATCTTGATACATGCTCGAGTTAGTCGGCGTCCCTCCCCATTGATAGGACCTTCTCACAAATCTCCCACGGGATAGCTTCCTCTTTTGAATATACTGGAAAGTGTGTGGCATGCATTGCCATTACGCAAGTAGCTCGCTCGTTCTATATGGATTTAAGTAGAACAAAAATGATTCCCTCACCGGTAATGAGAATCATGTGTGTTTTAACCTTAGCTTGGATGTCTGAGAAGTTTGAGTGGGAGGAAAGTAACTTGGAAGAGTGATGTGGTAAGGGTGTGGCAGTATAATTTTTTAGTGATAGAGGGAGTGAAGCTATTGATGGATGGAGAGAGAAAATGAATGGGAGAGGGAGAAAGAGAGGGCAGGAGAGTGACTTGACCCCTCCTTTTTTGAGAGAGAAAAAATCAAAAGAGGAGTGAAGTAAAAAAGGGAAGAGGAGGGAAGTGAAACTTTTATGACAAGGGAAGTGGAAGGGATAAAGAGGGGAGTTGAGGAGGGAAGTAATTGGGAAAATGAGGAAAGTAGTGAGGATAATTATAGAAATTGAGGGGGTAAATAATGGGAAAAGAGGAGGAAAATGAGGGAAGTAATGCAGAGAGATAAGATAAGTGAGAAGGGAAGTAATTGAAAAAGAGGAGGGAAGTTATGAGAAAAGATGAGGAAAATAATGGGGAAGATTGTAGTAAGGGATGTGATGGGAAAAGAGTGAGAAGGTAGTAATGGAGAGAGAGAAGATAAGTGAGAAGGAAATTAATGACAAAAGGAGGAAAGTGAGGAGGAAAGTAATGAAGAAAAAGATTGGGCACAAAACACTCACAGAAGTAGGCGTTGAAAGACCAAAAGTGAGTAAATTGGTCACAAATAGACACAAAGTTATCCAAAATAAAGATCGGGTGTCGTAATGGTAAAATTGAGCGCGAGGACTAAAAGTAAGCATCTAAAGACCAAGAATGGGCGTAAATTGATCAAAATGGGGTGCAAAGTGTTCAAAACAAATATTGTGTAGAAAGTGACAAAAAGTGGGCGTTGAAAGACTATATATGAACACAAATATAACATTCATAGGTGCCAAATACCAAGAAAGTAGGGGCATAAGGAGCTAAAATGGCATTAGTAGGCGTATTAATTACTTCCCCCCTCTTTCCTCATTTATAAAAGCATATTCACCATTAATATGCATGTATTCTACATTAATAGACAATGTGTACTCATCATTAGTAGGTGTATTCATTACTTCCATCGTATCTCTCTTCTTCCCATAGTGAATGTGCCCAAAATGGCAAATATGCGTCTAAAATATTGAATACGCCTATTTATTGAACATTGTTATAGGTTGATATTCACCAGGCATTTATTCACCATTAATAAATGTGTATTCCACATTAATTATTGTATATTCATCATTAGTAGTAGGCATATTCGTTACTTCCCTCTTCGCTCATTACTTCCCTCTTCCTTCCTCATTTTTAGGTCTGTGTACACCATTAATAAGCATGTATCCTGCATTAACATATGCATATTTACCATTAGTAGGTGTATTCATTACTTCCCTCATATTACTTCATTACTTCCATCCACTTTCCTCATTACTTCCCTCCTCTTTATTCATTACTTCCCTCCTCTCACTCACCTCTTATTACTTCCCTCAGCTTCCCTCATTACTTCTCTACCATCATTAGTTCCCTCTTTTATCCTCACTACTTCCCTCCTCTCTCTTCATTACTTTCCTCCCATCTCCCACTACTTCCCTCACTCCCCTCCTCTACCATTATCACTTTCATCCGCTACCCTTATTACTTCCCTCATCTTATATTTTATCTCTCTCATAAAACAAGGGTACTCACTCTTCCCCCTCTTTTATTCCTCTCTTTCTATTCACTCTCCTTATGACGGGTCAGCAGGTTGGCAGGGTGACAGGTGGCAAGGTGAGCTAACGCTAGTTGGGATGGGTCAGGTGGTTTTGGGCACGCATAACATGTGTGTGAGCCTCTGAGGGAGAGTGAGCTTCACCAAAAATTAACCCTAATTAGAAGGCATGATAAAAAGATAAGATAGGGTTGGATATAAGGGAAGATTTGCATCCATTAAAAAATGAGTGGATGTGTATAAGCAAAGAGAAAGTAAAGGCGAAAACATCTTCAAAAGCTTGTCTGTTAGGTGTATTTAGATGTAGTAGTATGATTTAGAAAGTAGAAGGTTTATAAGGAATGACTGTAAGGCATGATGATATGTCTACTACAATATAAGCGTAACACTCTGCTTTCATTTGCATCTAGTTGATAGAATGCAGTCTGCCAATACATGACAACTAAGGGTCGTTCGGATGATTGTTTCAAGGGGTTTGTTACACAAACCAGAAAAGGGGCCAAAAATGGGAACCTTTTGGCATTATGTATGCATAACAACAACATAATGCCAAAAGGGTCTCATTTTTTGTCCCATTTCTAATCTATGTATCATTTCTCTTGTTTTAATAATGTAACATTTATGAGTCCAGGGATTTTAACTAAAGCAATTGACATATGTCTAAACTTCGAATAACATCATTTGATTGACAACATAAAAAAATGATTATGAATGCTTCTTCCTCAAGTCAGAAGCGACGTCGTAGATATTAGTGCTCAATTGGAGGGAGAGGTTGTTTCTTCACGAAAGCAACCTCTGCCCCTTCAATACCGGAGGCTGAATCAGAATCCAATCCGAAAGCCAAGCAGTCGATCTTTAACTAGAAGCACTACCTTGCAATCAGTGAACCAAGTAGTGTTGCGTCATCTAGTAGATCAACACTGCACCCAAGAAAAGAGGAAAGACGAATTGGGAACAAAGAGATAGAGAACAAAGGAGGAGAAACGGAGGGTGGGGAAGGTGCATCGCTGAGTTGACCACCAACCTAGACGGAGAACATAGAGAGGCAGAGGGGGCAAGGAAGGGAGATGGAGTGCGACGGTGGAAAAAGACGGTGGAAAAGAGTAGAGACAGTTGCAACAAAGAAAGAGGCATCAGGGGAGCGAGATCCTAAGTCCATGCCCCTGGTACTCCCGATTTTGGCAAACTTTAGAAGAACCGGTGTACATGGAAATACAAAGCGATCGACTACCAAAATTTGACAAATACATTCTTGAGTGTCCAGACGACATATTTGAAACGGTAGCATTTTAAATACCATAACTACCATGTCGCATTACATCATCCAAACGGCCCCTGACATTTTCCTTTCTATACCCGACCACTCAAATTTTGGACGTGGAACAAACCCACAGTTTTCTAGGAGCAAGGTGTGCATCAGAAATCAATGAATTCATTATCACAGCAGTATACCAAACGTAAATTACTACTACAGCAATATACCAGCATATGTTGATTTACAAACTATCGAAGTACCCAGAAGTATGTCGTCACAACTTTCTACCTAGGCCACTTATGCAATGCGTTTCACTGTTTAGGATCAATATTGGAAGAGTGAAGTCTCAATTTCCGAAGTGCCTACCAAAGCGAAGATCCTAGGGTAATGTGGAGCTAGCCATTTACCTAAAGTCAGAGAACATACGTATAACTAAAACTAAAGTAGTTTGTGTGCATAAAATATATCACATGCCAGGAGAGAGACAGTCATGCTGGAATACACAGTGTATGCGCCAATCTTTACGGACTCTGAGCCATTCGCTTGATGAAAATTACAGGACAGACTACATGTCAATTTTGAATATACTGAGATGCATGTGCACAACAAGAGTGGTGCCTACTGCACAAGCGAGAATGTCAAGGTGTTCTTAGCTGAGAAAAGAAACCACTGCAATTTCAACAAGACAAAGAAGCTAAATGAAAAGGAAAACCTAGTAGATCAAGACATGTCTTTTCGTTGTTGTCTTTAAAATGTTGATTGCTAGTTTTCCAGTCCGCCCCCTTGGAGCTTCATAGTTTACAGCAAATTGTCACAATAAATAGTGTAGTCATGCATCCCTGTTTTGAAAACAAATCAAGAAGTGGCAAGTTTACTGTATGGTTTTAAGGATAAATATTATATGCTTCGTCAATTATGTTCCAGAATAAGGAGCTTGATTAAGAATACATTACAAATCATGTCACAAAAATGTATTCGATGAGTGGGTAAAGCAAGGTCTTACTGGGTCAGGCTAGAATACACTGAGTGTCCAGATCGCACGCTACACTCAATTTGTGTTTGTATATCTAGATTATTTTTTGATAAAATGTAAATCATTGATAAAAATTTGAGCCCATTTAAATGAGTATAAATCACTCATCCGAGGGCAGCAAAATCGACGCATGAAACTACTTTGAAATGCAATATTTTTGTGGTCTAAATGTCCAAATGGGCTCAAATTTTATATATGAGCTATTCAGAAGATGTATAAAAATATCAACATATTAGATTTTTAAAAATATTATTACATCATGAAAAACTACTTTGAGTGTATTCTACTCCGGATGGACTCGAATGTATTCCAAAATGACTCAGGTCGTACATGTCATATTGTGGGAATCATAATGCGCATGCTGTACTAATTTAATCAGGAAAATGACAACCTATCTACAAATGAGGCAGTGAAGCTCATTTGGTTGATAATTACGGTTTGTAATGAGATCATTGGTAAAAAGTTTCAGTTTTTATAGAAGGTGTGAGAAACAGCTTAAAAAATTATTACGTACCCGTCCTTAACATGGCTTTCCATCAAATCTTGGTAAAAAGTAAACTAGTGAGGAGATAATCCCCAATTGAAGATCATATTTCTTCTTCCGTTGCTGTCTCAAAAAAAGAATATGAATGTAATGTATTACTTTGAACTGCACAAGGTGCAGTAAACATCATCTTTACATTTGTCACACACTTGACGAAACAAAATAATGGTAAAATGACATAAACGCACACTTGGACTATGTGTGCATGCGCCCATGTACAATATTACAATGGTGGTCCGATCAAATACAATTCCTGCATCGACTGGCCAGAAGTAATCGGATTTCTTATATTTCCCTCAGGCCGCACAAACATTGTCATGCTTCTGAAATTGATAACACGTTGTAGCTTCTAAGGTTGAGTTGGAATCTGCTCATTGGAATCCAGATAGTTCACGCAATTAATATATGTCAACATTACAGGTTTGGAATACATAGTGCCACCATCATGCATTCGATCTCACAGAAATAGGATTGTTTTCATATCACAACAAAACTTGGTGCCCAGAAAAACTTTTGCCCAGTTCTATTCATGCCTCCGGATTGGAGGGGCAAGAAACATAGTTTCAAACACAAATAAATAGCTGTTGGATATTGTAGGATCCACAAGGATATTTCTAGTGCTATGAAAATGCTTATATGTTTGCTCGTCTTTGCATATTAACAATGGGTTTTATTCTTATAAGACAATACTACGATAAATTTATTAAAAACGTCAAAGGGTTAATTTTATCTGATTTTATGTCCCATATTTAATAATAGGATCAAAGCAATTTCAAGGAAAAGTCCTCAAGGCTTTTACCAAATAAAAAATGATAGTGCAGTACAAAAACACGGTAGATACACACAAACTTGACCAGACAACTGGATTGCAAACCAGCAACAGGGCAATCTTATCGACCTGGAATGCCAACAACAGCAAAACCCTATATAATCCCCTGATCCAATGGATGAATTGGACAGCCAAGAAAGAACTAGTTGGGTTTTACAACACATTTTTTGTTTTATTTCATGCACTGACATGCACCCCACCTGTAGTATCTAAAACCATGCTTGTGCCACCCAGACCCTTTCTGTGATGGAGGCAGCGGGAGCTAGGGTCCCTGCCCCACCAACCCCGTTGTCATCCACCGTGACCAAGCACCAGCTTCCATCACCAGTTGTTACGGCAGTGCAGATGGTCAGGCATGGTGGTGCTTCACACTGCTTTGAGGCTTTTTCACTCAGCTTTGTGTCACGCAGACGTGCAGCTGCAGAAATTAAATCACCTGTGGTCAAATCCGGTGGTCAGTGTGCCTGCATCTCACACATGCACAAGTCTAGCAGCATCTTCACTCAGACACAATCCATCTCCTTTTATTAAATTATAGTTTTTACCTTATCTTCTCTAGGAAACTAAAAATATGACAATATTGCTAAATTAACCGGTTGAATGGTTAATTTAGCAATGATGTCATCTCCACACTAATAGCAGCGTCTCCCACTGACAGAATCCATCTCCCACTACTAACTTATGGTTTTTTCTTATCTCCACTACGAAACGAAAATTTTATTAAGGACACCATTGCTAAAGTAACTGATAGAAATGGTTAACCCTGAAGCGAAGTCCTCACCGATTCGCCACGGGATATCACAGTGACCTGTAGAACTGCGAAGAAATGCACGTAATGCATCAATGCATATCATACCTTTCCAAAGTGCATAACAATTGACCTTTCAAACTATCAATTAATAACATAAACGTCTATATCTACACAGACTTGAGATCAGAAAAAAGATTTACAATAAAACTTTAACATCATGTACAAAGAATCAGTTTAGAGTGAAAAACTGAATGAGATTTACTGCCACTGACTATTAATATCAGAGAAAAATTGTAGGGATTAAGATCAACAACAAGAACACCAAGCAATTGTGGAGTCATTAACACCAAGCGATTGTGAGGTCATTTGCACCAAGCCATTGTGAGGCCATTTGTACCAAAAAGCCAAACGTGTGAGCTATTCAAGACAAATGGAAAACTTAAGGGAGGACACCTCAAGGTTATATAGGAAGATAATAGAATATGCCACACCACCCTGATGTTTGTGGTGAGCAGTAAGGAGCATAAAGCCCACTGGTTGTAGCTCGCAACTCGTGAAATGTATAGTTCGATGTATATAGGCTTGCCATTCTGCTTCTCCTCAAGAATTTACTTTCCATGCCATTATCCTATTCGCCCCATGCCATGTAACTTGATTTCCCATGTGATGCAGGATAAGTCCTATTCTAGGGTCTACATGCCTAAAAAACTTCTAATTAAGATTTTATTAGTACTTCTATTAAATTGTTGTGTTTTGAGATTTATTATGTAAATTTTTCAGTATTAGGGGTTGCATGTAAGGGGACATTTTGGTTAGTTTATATAATTCACATTTAAGTTTGGTTATCAGCGCAAATAAGCTGATTAGGGCTTCAACGCATTATCTATATATACCCATGTCCGGGTCTTTTATTTGCAAGTTGTGAATTAGATGAATGAATGATTTTTTTTTTTGCAACATGATTTGCATCAGCACACTTCCCAAAGAACTATACTAGGCATGGTATCTATCAATACAGGATGGACAAAATTGTTTCCACATTGTATCAGAGCAGACCCAAAATAATACCCCCAATTCACTATCTGCCTCTCTCCCCATGCCTCAATAACCCTACTATAGCCACCATCTCCCTCTAATCTCTTGCTAGAGATTCATTGATCCCAACTGTAGATGCAAGTATAATCCCCTACTCAATGCTTCATTTGCATGATTCCAAGTATATGTCAAGTGTTGAATTCAATATTGAGTTGTCAAATTACAGAAACTATATGCTGTTCTGTGTATGGGAGTTATATGTTTCAATAAGAGTACAATTCATTTTATATTTGTTTGCTTGATGCTTACATTAGATCTAGGTTTTTGTTCATAATTAGTTGTGTATAATTACTGAAACATCAGTCATGACTTTACATTGACAAAATCGTGATGGTTATCATGGACCATTAAGTACTTGTTAAAATATAAGATTGGTTGAATAGGAATAGATAGATACAAAGACTGGACACCCATGTCCTATATATAGGAGCAAGGGAGAAACCCTGAGACTTTTGTCCCAAGTAATCTAAACTAGACGGGCCGGAATATAAAGACCCACTAAACTAATTAGCCTATTTAACTAATAGACTAATATAGACACTTTAACACTCCCCCTCAAGCTGGAGCATGGGTGAAACACATGTCCAAGCTTGGAGAGTTACAGGACTCGATAAAAAGAAATGATAAATGAAAGATGAAGATAAATATCACTCCTATACAAAATATGTTACTCCCCCTTAATCAATACTCCCCCTGAATCAAATAGTGATGATGACTCTGCAGGCTGAAGATACTCGAGCTTTGAAGGTCTTCTTTGAAGTGCATCTGAAATGAAGACATTTGAAGATACTCTGTAGGCTGAAGAATGTGCCACTGGAATACGTGTTTAACGCGACACGAACGCGAATATAGTGTGGACGAATGGACCTGATACTACAGCAAGTCGCCACTGGAATACGTGCTTAACGTGGCACGAATGCGGACGGACGATCTGCTGCTTGATACGATGCAGGAACCATGGGGGCTTGACAGGAAAGTAGATATCATCCATCAAGGAAAGTCCCAAGAGGATCAGCTCCATGCGATGTCGATACAGCAGATGCGGCTCGGAGAAGACGTGATGAAGCAGCTCGGTGAAGATAAAACTCTGAGCTTCTGAAGAAGTATCCATCTGTCTCATGTGAATGCAGCTGAAGAAATACATCATCAACAACGGATATGGTGTCGACGATGGATCTTCACTGCTGGCTCAAGTAGAGAACCGGTATGCTGAACAATGTGAAGCTCCATGAAGATAGCCTGGAATATATATAATCTGAATACATA
This sequence comes from Alisma plantago-aquatica, assembly GCA_963693085.1. NCBI lineage: Eukaryota > Viridiplantae > Streptophyta > Magnoliopsida > Alismatales > Alismataceae > Alisma > Alisma plantago-aquatica. Next base: position 1,769,529,431 of record OY856409.1, read on the forward strand.
TATCATCATCTCATCTCATACTCTCTCTCTCATACATTCTCTCATATGCTCTCATGCTCGCTCTCTCTTCTCATCTCTTTCTCTCCTCTCTATCCCCCTGCACACCAAATACGACAATAGTGAGTGTTTGGTGTGGAGAACTGGATATATGACCCCCCAGTAATGTGGACAAGGAATACACATACGATATGGGGGGAGGGAAAGAAAAAGGCTGAAAAGAGAAAAATATGTGAAATGGAGATGGGTAATATGTGGAGAATGAAATTGATAGCTAAAGAGAGTATACTAAATGGGTCAACATGAGATCCGGGTAGAAAAATAAATGGATCTAGTCCCGACCCGAATTAGGGTCAAAATAGGATCTGATTAGCAAAAGATAGGACCGATTAAGGATCCGAATAGAGACAGGGATAATGCATATGGGGGTAGTAAACATGGTTGTGTGGTAGCGGTAGAGAGTGATGGGTGATCGCCTACTGTAGATGGCAGCAGTAGCATGATGACGCACAACGCAGCAGCATCTTGCGGATGAAGATCGTCGGGATGATGATGAAGTGGAGGAGCAGCAGCTTGCGTATGATGGCGGGATATGACGCTCGGCTGATGAAGCACTTTGTCGCAACATATGAGATGACAAAGGGTCTCCTGCGTGACTCCGGAGATATTACATGCCAAGAGGATGCACGCGGAGCAAAGGCGGACCCTCTCCAAAGCGACGATGAAGGCTTCAAGCGAACGACTGATTAAATCTCGATACCATCGATGAAAATGTCGATAGTAGCAACGGCGGTCTTTTTTTTGTCTGTAGTGATCTCGATAGTATCGACGGAATTGTCGATAGTATCGACGAAATGCTCTTTGCGTCTGAACTGATCTCGATACTATCGACGCTCGGGTCAATAGTATCGACGCGGCGGTGGCTGGGCTGCTGCGGCAGATGGAGATAGCTGCTCCTTGCGGATGGGAAACAATTTCGGATGGCTGGCGACACTGTGGAGATGGTTGTTGACGACTACTGCTGCTGATGGTGGCGGCGGCGGCGTTGCTATCGTGCGGAGTTGGATGCGGAGCTGCTGGTTTCGGATGGCGGAAGGAGATTACCGCGGCGGATGCCTACGACGGCGACTATTGTGGATGATGATGGAGGACGGCTGCTATGATAGGCAGTGGAGGTGTTGTATGGAAAGAATGAAAGAATAGAGAATAGAGATGACCATGGAGGTCGGGATATGCCTAGCGGGCAGCCGGCCAAGCCATGGTGATGGCGGCTGCGACCGCCCGCAGGCGGGCGCTCCCCCGGTTGTCCTCTTGGAGAAAGGAGCGACGGCGGCTTGAAGGGAGAAGACGGCGGCTTGGAGAGAGAGGGAAGCAGAGCAGCGGATTAGGGTTCCCTCAGGAGCGACGGCTCTGATACCATGTTAGAATATGAGATTGAATGAATAGAAATAGATAGATACAAAGACTGGACACCCCTGTCCTATATATAGGAGCAAGGAAGAAACCCTGAGACTTTTGTCCCAAGTAATCTAAACTAGACGGGCCGGAATATAAAGACCCACTAAACTAATTAGCCTATTTAACTAATAGACTAATATAGACACTTTAACATGAAACCAATATGAGCATTTGGGGCACTAACATGAAAATTGATCCTTGCTTTTGACATACTACTTCAAAGAAGATATAAGACCCAAGAGCAAACACCAAACTCAAAAAGATTAACTCAAGATAGAGGGATTTCACCATTGTAAGCACAGTTGCACCTCAATGAGCAGTAGATTTTAATTTCTAAATACCTTGTTTAGATAGTGCAACTACTGTGAAAATTCATTAAATCGTGGGTATCACCACAATACCAAGAAACTAACCCAAAATGACATCCACCAAAACGCCCTAATTAGTATAAGGAACTCAAGTTATGTTGGACAAAATCACTCCCAGAAGTGACCAAACATTCTAATATAGAAGCCATCACAAAGCCAAGCTTCTGTGAACCATCTTTTAATAAAATGTAAAGAAATTTTCTTGGAAGTTCAAGCTTGATGCTTCATTCCACTAATCATTTCCTTTAAATCCTTATATGTTTAAACTTGATGTTTTACTCCTCTCCTTTGCCAGACTCCATAGTAACCATCTCGGAAAGGAGAAAGCGGCCTCCATGAGGGTGTAGCATTAAGACATTTTAGGGATGGGCCACCTTTCATAGCTTTTCAACTCACATCAACTAGGTGGAGTCTGAATGTATATACATTCGGAAAATACTTGTGTGTGTTTAGGGGGCATTAAGAAAGTTGGCAGATAAAGAAGGTATTTTCTGTGTAGCTCCTTAGTTAACTCTATTAATTTTCAAGCTAATGAGAAGGGGGTTTTCCTTAATATGAACACCTCTCAATTTATGCGTTAATAAGAACTGCATTGATGCCACAATATACGAAACAAGATTCCACTTAGGTGTGGTAAACCTTCAACTGTGGCACAAGTAGGTTTGGGACTAAAAACTCTGATCCTATTATTTTATTACATGGTTTGCCACCTTAAATTAAACATTCTTTCTTTAAAATGTTCACAATATAAGTTGCTCATATAGTCATATTTCATCACACTAGTTGTCGAGATGGCATACCAAGCTAATATGTGGGACAAACTCTTTGTCTACATGTCAAAGAGAAAGCATAACACTAGCTAAAAGATTTGAGATGAGCATACTTGAGGGACTGTCACTCCACCAATAAGCCTTGGTCATGCTGAAGAATACATATCAAGCAGCAATATACGAGTATCGCGCATAGTTTAAACTGACCAATTTTAACACATGTGATGGTCCGAAAAAATGGAATTTCACAAAAGTTTTAATAAAAAATTACAAAAGTTATGAGACGTATGTTCTTGTCAGCACATGATTTTGGCCATATTTGTGAAGGTTTTCGGGCGATGGTGACCTGGCCTAGCTGGGCTCCTAGATTGCCTAGGTGGGCGCCTAGCCTATTTTGTATATACTGCATTTTTATATGTATAATGTGTAGCATATATTGCATATATAAAGTATTGTATGTGTGTAGCGAAAGTACTTTACATATATAACATACGTGTAAGAGTGATGGTGTAGCCTAAAAATGCTTGAAAAGCACTTACCTGTGTCGTCAGATAGATGTAAAAATGACATTTTATAAAATACAAAATCCCAAAACAAAAAATTGATCCAGACACCCCTAGGGGCTAAACGCTTGTATATGCATCCAACTTCCTTTTAAGTAGGTAGCGACCTAGGCAGAGTCATAGTTGTTGTGGCGGACGCCTAGGCACCGCCTGGGTGCCAGCGCGCCCAAGGGGGTCCGCCTGGGTCTACCGCTTAATTGAACTGACATTTGACCTCCCAGGCGGGCACCTAGGACCGTTTGGGCGGCCACCTAGGCAGTTTTCATCTGGGTTTTATAATTTTGTAAATGTCATATTAATATCATATTTGACATGTATAAATGATTTCAGCTATTTTAGGCTTCTACTTTACTCTAACATACTTATTTAGGGTGTAAAATACTAAATATATACACAAAGTACCATATATATGTGACATACATTGTATATCATGTATTATTACAATGCAAAATAAAAAATAAAAAAGGCATGCGCCTAGGCACTCGTCTAGGCGGTCTAGGCACCCCCGAGGCGACCTAGGCGCCCAGCCAAGTCAAGCCACCGCCTGGTCGCCTTGAAAACTATGCGGACACCAAAACAACTATGATTTTGGCAAACCATTTCAACAATCAAATACAGAAATCAAGTCAAGGGGATTTTACCAAGATAATCTACATACATAAATATACCATATTGGTGAAATAATGATATTGAACAGAGGGGCCTCCTACATGTGTGAGTGAAAGGAAACCAAACTATTTTGATGTGGATTTCAATACTATTTTGATGACATGATGACTTATAAAACTTTTCAAACCCAATCTATACATAGAAAACGTTTGTTATTTTATATCGTATATGAATAATATTCTATATCGTATATGTCGGGGTTGTGGGCCTTCATCATGTGTTATATGTGTTGCTATTTGCTAAGGGGTGGAGTTTATATATTACTATTATTGTATTCTAAAATTAGAGTTTATATATAATAAAAAGGTCTGAAATTATTAATTAAATAGGTCAATTAAACAAAATTTAGTTACTACTAATCATTTCGTATATTGCTTAATTTAATTATATAATTAATACCTACATATGAAGTATATCAACCAAAAAATTAACCACCCCGACCCAAAATGGTGTTTTGAAATTTATGTATTTATTTTCCCTTTACTTCGGTTTATATCTTCATCTCTTCTCTTCTATATCCCCCACACACACACCAACTACAAACATAAGATAAGTTGTTCTGGTAAAAAACAAAGACTCCTACTATGAGTGGGGAAAAACCCTTTCACGTAGGGTTTTTATTGCTTGATAGATAGGAGGCAGCTACCCTTTCCTATAAAGAGGAGAAGAGGGAAGCATACAGACACTTAGACAAACCCTAATGGGCCACTACACAATTGGGTTCATGTTACAATTAGACTAAAGACAACTTAACTAAAAGACTAAAACACTTGAGTAAATAGACACTCTAACACTCCCCCTCAAGCTGGAGCTTGGGAGAATCGCAAGTCAGTTTGCAAACAGACAGACAGACTAAACTGAATAAAAAGATAACTAAACCCATACAAAAATTTCTCCCCCTTTACATTACAATAAAATCAATTAAGCACACTCCCCCCCCCTGAAGTAGATACTCCAAAGCAGCAGATATTTTAGCAGGCAAAGAGGCTTCTTGATCATCATAATGGTATCTGGAGCAAAAGAAAGAATCACAAATAGGCACCAAAATCTTCATCACAGTCGTCGTCGTAGTAGCCAGAGAGTGTTGGATCACAAGTCCTAGAGAGTGCTAGGTCACAAGAAGCAGCAATAGTCAACGTGCAAACAAAGCACGGATAAGTAGAGAGTCAGCGTGCACAAAGCACGGACAAGCCAGAGAGTGATGGCACACAGAAGCAAAAATAGTCGATGTAGGCGGATAGCAGACCAGTGTGCAAAGTAGCAACAAATAAATAGCTCCAATATTCAATGTAGACAAAGCTCTATGTAAAATCAGCAACAAAAGTCTTCATCATCTTTCCTCTTCATAAAATATCCATCACAGTAGTAGGCGTCAAAGTCAAGAGAGTGTTGGTCCACAGAGTCCAGAGAGTGTTGGTCCACAGTATAAAATCAACGTGCAAAGAAAGCACGGACAGTAGATAGTGCAAAAGCACAAAGCAGCAGGTAAATATGTGCTAATCATAGCACAAGTAGCAACAATGACGTCCCATTATGTTACAACCCCAATTTCTGGGTTCATTTGGTGAGAAATGTAATTTCTCATATTAAAGATATTTAAACAAAGAATGATATAATTTGCTTCAAATAAATGGATTTCGTTTACAATAGCCTTGATGTTTGTATTGTGGGCTTTATTGGCTATTGGGCCCAATAACAAGGAAATAACAAGAAAAATTCAATTAGTAGTGAATAATTGAATATTTGAGAAAAGAATAATGTGGAAACCTCTAGAAGGCAAATCCAAAGAGGATTTCGTGCCTCTTGGGTTCCTTGGGCACCAAGTCCAAAGTTGCAAAGAAAAGGCAATAAGAAAAGAAAAGTTTAATTAAGTATTTCTTTAATAAGAAAGAGTTTCGAAATATTTGAGTTTCTTGGGGTCCAAGGAGTCCCAATAAAGAGGAAAGAAAGAGAAAATACCAAGATTGCAAATAATAGCATAATGTGATATATTATTGATGAATTTTGTAATATGGATAAAAGGGAGTATTTTCTATTAAAAGAAAACATGTTTTCGTGATAAATAATTAAGAGGCAAGTAATAAGAAGATAAAGGAAGAGATTTTCGTAATACTAATATCCCAAGGAAAAGGAATATCAAAGGAATGAGAGAGAAAGAGAAGGTTTGCTTCTTTATTAAGGAAAATTGTTTCCTTTTAGGAAAGGGACTTGTTCCCTCTTCTATGAGCGCTTTGGGGCTTCGTACTCTCCCCTATATAAGGGGTAGAGCCCTGGTTCATAGAAAAGGAGAACCCCACGATCTGCTGCTCTCTTCTTCAACCTCACTATAGAGTTAACCCTAAACGAGAAGATAGACTGACCCTGGAGCGAACAGGTGGCTTCTGAGTCGTCGTGTTAGATGATGGAAGATCCCACGGCAACCCTGAGCGGAGAAGCTAGCGTCCCCAAGCTCACCCCTCCTCATGTTGGCTGCAACAGGACCTGCAGCATGGTCGCAGGTCACAGGCCCGGAACTCCTACATCCGGCCGCCCAGACAGCGATGGAGGCCTAGGCGGGCGCGGAGGAGAGTGGCGGACGCAATGGATACCTCCCTGAGGTCCGGCGAGGTCAGGAAGAGGGAGGGGAAGTCCCGCTCACGGCCCATAGGGCGACAACAGGTGGTTGTCGCGAGGAAGAAGATGGAGATGCAGTCTGGACGATTTTGCCCTCTGGAGATCACAAAGCTTAAAGAGTTGCGGGAGGGTATAAGTATCATTTCGAAATGTTTTGCAACCCAGCGAGCAACATGCATGAAAGGGGTGACGTGGCATCTCCCAATTGGTCCAAAGTAGGTAGTTTTGCAAAATTCATATCTCCTTATTCGTAGCTCGAATGATAAAAGTTTATATATGAATTTTGATCAGAAGAACACAAGGAATCCAATAAAAATAGTTTTATAGCATGAATCTGATCATAGTTCGAGATGTAGTGTAAAATATCATCTTTGATTAATTAAAGATTAAGAAACCCTATTTTGAAATGAATAAAGTGTTTAATAGGGTTTAAGGGATCATTAGAGTTGATATTAACCTGTTAAATGTAAAAAGGTACATTATGTTCAAAAAGGAAGAACTTTGCACATGATTTGTCTAATTTAGAGTTTATATGCTTGAAATTGGAAAAGTACATAAAGTTATCATCTTTAATGATTTAATTAAAGAAAAACCCTTAGATTTGATGATAGATGGACTTAATAAAGTTATTTGGATAATTCAAGTTGATATTAACATGTTGATAATAAAAGTGAAAATTAGGATCTAAAAAGATGATCTTTTTATATATTTGGCTTAATTTAGGGTTTTGTGCATGGTTATGCACTAATGAGCTTGAAAAACCATAATTTAGATGAATATGTCTTTTAATTGTTTTAATGGTTCAAATCTATGAATAAATAGAGATGTGATGATAAAAGACTATTAAAATGGATAGTTGAGCAATTAAGGTTCATAAATATGGAAAAGGATATTTTAGGGTTTGTTAACTTAAAAAGGATAAAGTTGGAGAAATTGATCTAAGAAACCCTAATGAATAGTAATGAAACCTTAATGCGGATTAGAAACCATAGAAAGTGAATCCAAGTTAATAAAGTAGGTTCTTGATAAAGTGTGTAGTAAATGGAATACATGTGTTTTTCAGGATTCTTGATTATGTGGTTGAATTACTTCCTTGGATTGCTTTCTTGGTTGGAATTGATATTAGCCTGAGAAATCTACTGAATCAGGTATGTGGTTACGATTATGAATAACCGCTTTAGTTTCCCGATGGTTTCCCGGATGTTTAATCGCATTGAATGCAACTAAACTGTTGGATGTTTATTTATTTCTTGCAACTATAAAGTGATTACGATTATCACATAAGATATGTGCCTACTAGCTCAGATCCTGGTCCCCTCTGTGTCATAATGGCTGACCTAGTACATGGCTACCTAGAGGGTAGGTCCATCAGGTCATGAAAGACTTTGGCTGCCTAGAGGGTAGGTCCATCAAGTCACCTTTATAGAGGTACCATATAAGTCCTTACAGGGACAACAGAGAGTTGTGGATAGGTATGGATTGAGTAGTTTGGCTTAAAACGTAATCTTGATTGTTAAATGATTAATTGAGTGATTATATTGTTAACATAGTTGGACATTATTTGTTTCCCCCACATACCAGCTTCGGCTGACCGACGTTTTGTTTGTCGGCGTTTTAGGTACAATGAAAAGAACAAACAGTAAAGTGGCACATGTGGTACTAAATGAGTATTAAAGTGCAAAGGAGGATTAGATAGATTAGTATCTGTGTGGATAGAAGTTTAGAGATCCAAGTTTTCAAAAAGGTATGCAAAAATTTATTTTCTTACAGCTTTCAGTATAGTATGTTAAAATTTGATAATTATTCTTGGTTAATTGCCGAACCTTTGATCCGGAAGTCATGGGTGCGGCTTCGACCTCTCGGTCTCCCTTAATTGGGGGTTATCGGGAGGTGGGGTCGTAACATTTGGTATCAGAGCTTAGGTTCCTCAGTTAACCATTAATAATTATTAAATTTTACAAACTCCATAGAACCTAAGGAAGTTATTAGAGAATTATCCGAAAGACGGAGGTGTCTAGAAAAAGATCACGACCGGGGGCTGGCAATATTTTCCTCCGCACCGCTAGTCGGAATACGAGGACTCCCGGATCCGTGTGACTGCCTGGCCAAAGTCTTAGGGTATGAATCGAAATAAGATACCTTTAGGACTTCTCATCTTATTCATCCCTTCTCATCACAAAATTCTGATAAGGACCTAAAGGATTAGGGTTTTCTTTCTTCTCCTCACCCTCTTGAGGTATGGGTAAGGTTAATAAGGTCTAAGGAATCCTCCATCAAATTAATGAAAAGCATGTAAATAAGATGTCATGGACATAAGCTTAATAGATTAAGCGCAAACTAAAGAATAGATACATGCTTAGGTCGTATGACATAAGTTGTCATGTCCTCAGAAGAGACATGAGGCTAGACCTTCTTGTCAGGAGGATAAGTTAGTCTTGGAGATGGAGGTCTCCATTGCAAGTAGAAACCTGGCCCATCCTCTGAGGATGATGTTAACCCTAACCTAAGTGAAGGTTATAGAGAAGATGAGTTGGACCAGGTGTTTGAAAGGACATGCCTTTAGGATGCCATATGATCCATGGGTGACCTAGCACCTTTGGCAACCCAACCCTGGGAAGGGTCGTGCATGTTAGGGTAAAGGATAGTTCCTTAGATGATGATGTTAGTGAAGGACCATAGAAACCCTATGGGCTTGTACAAGTAGAGCATAGCTGGCACCTAGGGCACGTCATAGTGCTGACAGTAGGATGAAACCCTGGATAAGGAATCATGATGAAGCATAAAAGGTTATCTTGAGCAACCATAAGTTCGAACCTAGGCTTCACCCATGTAGAGCATGCCTTTGAGGTTGATCTGTCATGAAGAAAGGACCTCTAATGGTGAGGTTGGATGTGGGGTTAGCTCTAAAGAGAGCAGGAAACCCAGCAAGAAGGTTGGAAGCCTAAAACCCTGAACAATGGATGATAGTGGTTGCCTCATGATCGGTCCCTGAAAGTTGATGATACCTTGGTTGTCTTTAGAGGGACCAAACCCTTGAGAAAAGATGAAGCTTATGGTACCTATGTGTCTATGGTATAGATGTTTACCTTCCGAGGTAGGAAGAAGAGTTCCTTAGACCTAGAAAGGTTTAGTAGCAGGTTATGAGACCTTGTACCTTGTTGGTTGTCCTTAAGGAGGACCCAACTCTAAGTGTTGCTTGGGTTGAAGGATGACAAGGAGTGCATGTCATGCCTTTTTCATGCTTGGTTCGTAGATAAGAGATAGAGCATGCAGTGAACCTAGGAATCCTAGGCCTAAGAGGGGAAGTGGGGTACCTCAGGCTCATGATGAGAAGTTGAGTTCCTATAGAAACGAGCATGGTACTCCTCATGTATAGAGGAAAAGGGGAGCCCTTTAAGTTTAAGGTATGTTTGATGAACCCCTCACAGCTAGGCTGATGATAAAGAAAGGTATGAACTTGATCTAATGTTGAGAATTGAGAACCCAGATGACCTAGCATGATACAGTAGGTGATCTGCTTGTGCCTTAATAGATTGTCAGGGTTAAGTAGGCTCAGGTGGATGTAAACCCTGGACCTAAGAGTTTTTGTGACCTTGTTGTCAAGAGATAGTTTTCCTCCCATCCTGGGAGAGGGACCCCTTTGGTAGGGTGTATATCAGTTTTGTTGGTTTAAGGTAACCTAAAGAAGTCTCATAGGATCTTGAGAAGCTAAGTGAAAAGTACATGGTATGAGAATGAACCTGTAGACCCATAGATATCCATCTCTAATTGCATATGAATGTGTTAACATGGAGGTAACTGATATGGGGCTTGACCAAGGTAGGCAGGTTGCCATGATCCCTATGAAAGGATGGGAGCCATCCCATGAATGCAGAAAGAGAGATGATGAAGACTTGGGTAAGGTTCTAAGTGGACATGTACTATAATGGTGAATCCTAAGTCTATCCTAGGGTCAGGTAGGGATAAGACCGATGAAAGTAGGAGTTTCCTAATTCCCCAGTTGCACATGACCATAGGGTCGGGAGGTAACAGCTATCATTGTCTGAGGGCCATGGGTTAGGAGATTGATCACCTTCATGAACTCATGGGACCCAAAGGGCAGATGAGTAGGGCACTCTCTTGATGCATGAGGGAAGAGGGATGACCCCAAAAGTGTCGGCACCCTATAGACCTAGAGGTGATGACCAAGGATTGTGAGGTGACTCAAGTGGGTTCAAAACTAGTTTTCCATGGAGGTAACTTGGATATCAAGATGATTGTAATATGGAAGCATAAACAGCACGTTTCAACTTAGATGTAAAGGTGTACTGGCAAGGTGGGATGTACCATGTCTACTCTTGGAACAGGAGGAACTCTGTATTTGGACCGCAGCCAAATGCTTATTTCCTCTTGTTATGGGAGTGAGAGATAGGACATTACGCATGCCATACACCAAGGATAAGAGATGATGTAGGTTGGAACGTTGCCACGAGAAATGGGGATAGAGAAGATAACCTACCCTGGTAAAGTGAATGATACATGGATGGCTTGCAAACACTAAGAGGAATGAGGTAGTCACCTTATGAGGATGTTTTTATCATGGGCTATGTGGAACTTACGAGTTATACCAGGTTGAGGTTGATCACCATGATGATGAAATCAGAGAGTGTTCTTAATGAAGAAGAGGATAAGTGAAATGCATGGAAGTGTATGTCTTCAATGTTACCTAATACCTAAGGATGTGAAGTGGTAATGGATGCTCTGGTTGAGATACATCTGACTTGTTTGACTAGGAGCTAGAAGAGGTCGTTTGGCTAACCCTAAGTTTGGAAAGGAGATGTGTTTGGACAATACTTAGATGTAACAAGATACGTTGAAAAGTTAAGGGTTGTTTGGTTAGCCAGTTTAATCCTTGATACGATGAAAGGATGGTGGTAGAACCTCAAGTGCACTTCTTTGAAAAAAGGAAGTGATGAAACCCCGACTAGAGTGGTTTAGGGTTTCGGAGGAATTGATCTTGAAAGAATCATGACATACAGGAAATCATGGTTGAAGATCACCGTACACTGTGGAAAATGGCAATAGCACTTTGGATGCTTATGATGGAGTTGCATGTGGTTTATGGCCATGCAAGCCAGAAGGTAAAGGACGAACCCCAGTAACCCAGTGTATCGATATAGAGAACAAAAGAGTCCCTGAGAGGGAATGGGAGCTCAACACTATGGATGCTGTGATAGGTCTTCCCTGGGCCAAGGAGGGTCGAGATACAATATGGGTTATGGTAGGTCGCCTTACCTAGATGACATGAGAAAGAAAGAGTCTTGTTAAGGGACAGATCTAGTCGAACTACCCATGAGAGAGATGGTTCAACTACACCATGAAGCAAGTTCAAAGGTTCTTGAGTTTGACCTAAAGGTTTCCTTCCAAAAGATGGAAGAAGGTGCATGAAGGACTCAATGTTAGTATAGTTTATCACCCCTAACAATGGTTAGTATGATCTAGACTAGAGGGTCTGATGAGGGCATGTGTGCTCGTTCAGGGTGATATCTAGAGACAATTCTTATCCTATGAAAGATGTGACAATGACCACCATAGCCAGTATCGGGTTTTATAAGAAGCTCTGTAAGGGAGGTTGTGTCGGTCACCACTTCAGTAAGGTGATGTTGGTGAAAAGGAGCACATGATGGTTAGAAAAGGGCCACATGATGGTTAGAAAAAGGGACCCCAGTGCGTGTAGATGAAGTCACTTTGATTGTGCAAGGGCTGAAAGGAGCCTAGAGACGATGAGAGTCGTGAGCAGATGCAAAGTAGACTGACATACAAGTTACTGTGGGAGAAAATGTGACATGAAAATTCGACCCCTCTAAGTTATAACTAAGAGAGCTGAGTCCCCGATACATGGGTCCATTAGAGATGGATGGGTGGAGAAGGTTAGGTTTGACCCTACCCCTCAAGATAGAGTAATGGGAGATGTTTTCCATGTGTCCAACTTAGAGCACTATGTGAGGTACCCCGACCATGTGCTGAGCAATGAACCTAGTGAGCCCCAAGGGAGGCAGAAATGGCCTAAGTCACCTGGGTAGTTTATAGACGCCACGATGAAAGAACTCAGAGCAAAGAATATGTGATGATAAAGGTTCTTTGGAAACGCCATGAGTACGGCAAAGCCACATAGGGGCCAATGATGGACATGGAAAGTCTTATCCTGAATTGATTGTTTGTTTGCTTGTTTGAATTTTGAAGACAAAATTCCTATAAGAGGGGAAGGATGTTACAACCCCAATTTCTGGGTTCATTTGGTGAGAAATGTAATTTCTCATATTAAAGATATTTAAACAAAGAATGATATAATTTGCTTCAAATAAATGGATTTCGTTTACAATAGCCTTGATGTTTGTATTGTGGGCTTTATTGGCTATTGGGCCCAATTACAAGGAAATAACAAGAAAAATTCAATTAGTAATGAATAATTGAATATTTGAGAAAAGAATAATGTGGAAACCTCTAGAAGGCAAATCCAAAGAGGATTTCGTGCCTCTTGGGTTCCTTGGGCACCAAGAAGTCCAAAGTTGCAAAGAAAAGGCAATAAGAAAAGAAAAGTTTAATTAAGTATTTCTTTAATAAGAAAGAGTTTCGAAATATTTGAGTTTCTTGGGATCCAAGGAGTCCCAATAAAGAGGAAAGAAAGAGAAAATACCAAGATTGCAAATAATAGCATAATGTGATATATTATTGATGAATTTTGTAATATGGATAAAAGGGAGTATTTTCTATTAAAAGAAAACATGTTTTCGTGATAAATAATTAAGAAGCAAGTAATAAGAAGATAAAGGAAGAGATTTTCGTAATACTAATATCCCAAGGAAAAGGAATATCAAAGGAATGAGAGAGAAAGAGAAGGTTTGCTTCTTTATTAAGGAAAATTGTTTCCTTTTAGGAAAGGCACTTGTTCCCTCTTCTATGAGCGCTTTGGGGCTTCGTACTCTCCCCTATATAAGGGGTAGAGCCCTGGTTCAGAGAAAAGGAGAACCCCATGATCTGCTGCTCTCTTCTTCAACCTCACTATAGAGTTAACCCTAAACGAGAACATAGACTGACCCTGGAGCGAACAGGTGGCTTCTGAGTCGTCGTGTTAGATGATGGAAGATCCCACGGCAACCCTGAGCGGAGAAGCTAGCGTCCCCAAGCTCACCCCTCCTCATGTTGGCTGCAACAGGACCTGCAGCATGGCCGCAGGTCACAGGCCCGGAACTCCTACATCCGGCCGCCCAGACAGCGATGGAGGCCTAGGCGGGCGCGGAGGAGAGTGGCGGATGCAATGGATACCTCCCTGAGGTCCGGCGAGGTCAGGAAGAGGGAGGGGAAGTCCCGCCCACGGCCCTTAGGGCGGCAACAGGTGGTTGTCGCGAGGAAGAAGATGGAGATGCAGTCTGGACGATTTTTCCCTCCGGAGATCACAAAGCTTAAAGAGCCGCGGGAGGGTATAAGTGTCATTTCGAAATGTTTTGCAACCCAGCGAGCAACATGCATGAAAGGGGTGACGTGGCATCTCCCAATTGGTCCAAAGTAGGTAGTTTTGCAAAATTCATATCTCCTTATTCGTAGCTCGGATGATAAAAGTTTATATATGAATTTTGATCAGAAGAACACAAGGAATCCAATAAAAATAGTTTTATAGCCTGAAACTGATCATAGTTCGAGACGTAGTGTAAAATATCATCTTTGATTAATTAAAGATTAAGAAACCCTATTTTGAAATGAATAAAGTGTTTAATAGGGTTTAAGGGATCATTAGAGTTGATATTAACCTGTTAAATGTAAAAAGGTACATTATGTTCAAAAAGGAAGAACTTTGCACATGATTTGTCTAATTTAGTGTTTATATGCTTGAAATTGGAAAAGTACATAAAGTTATCATCTTTAATGATTTAATTAAAGAAAAACCCTTAGATTTGATGATAGATGGACTTAATAAAGTTATTTGGATAATTCAAGTTGATATTAACATGTTGATAATAAAAGTGAAAATTAGGATCTAAAAAGATGATCTTTTTATATATTTGGCTTAATTTAGGGTTTTGTGCATGGTTATGCACGAATGAGCTTGAAAACCCCTAATTTAGATGAATATGTCTTTTAATTGTTTTAATGGTTCAAATCTATGAATAAATAGAGATGTGATGATAAAAGACTATTAAAATGGATAGTTGAGCAATTAAGGTTCATAAATATGGAAAAGGATATTTTAGGGTTTGTTAACTTAAAAAGGATAAAGTTGGAGAAATTGATCTAAGAAACCCTAATGAATAGTAATGAAACCTTAATGCGGATTAGAAACCATAGAAAGTGAATCCAAGTTAATAAAGTAGGTTCTTGATAAAGTGTGTAGTAAATGGAATACATGTGTTTTTCAGGATTCTTGATTATGTGGTTGAATTACTTCCTTGGATTGCTTTCTTGGTTGGAATTGATATTAGCTTGAGAAATCTACTGAATCAGGTATGTGGTTACGATTATGAATAACCGCTTTAGTTTCCCGATGGTTTCCCGGATGTTTAATCGCATTGAATGCAACTAAACTGTTGGATGTTTATTTATTTCTTGCAACTATAAAGTGACTACGATTATCACATAAGATATGTGCCTACTAGCTCAGATCATGGTCCCCTCTGTTTCGTAATGGCTGACCTAGTACATGGCTACCTAGAGGGTAGGTCCATCAGGTCATGAAAGACTTTGGCTGCCTAGAGGGTAGGTCCATCAAATCACCTTTATAGAGGTACCATATAAGTCCTTACAGGGACAACACAGAGTTGTGGATAGGTATGGATTGAGTAGTTTGGCTTAAAACGTAATCTTGATTGTTAAATGATTAATTGAGTGATTATATTGTTAACATAGTTGGACATTATTTGTTTCCCCCACATACCAGCTTCGGCTGACCGACGTTTTGTTTGTCGGCGTTTTAGGTACAATGAAAAGAACAAACAGTAAAGTGGCACATGTGGTACTAAATGAGTATTAAAGTGCAAAGGAGGATTAGATAGATTAGTATATGTGTGGATAGAAGTTTAGAGATCCAAGTTTTCAAAAAGGTATGCAAAAAATTATTTTCTTACAGCCTTCAGTATAGTATGTTAAAATTTGATAATTATTCTTGGTTAATTGCCGAACCTTTGATCCGGAAGTCATGGGTGCGGCTTCGACCTCTCGGTCTCCCTTAATTGGGGGTTATCGGGAGGTGGGGTCGTAACACATTGTGTAACTTCATAGTAAAAGTCGAGGTAGATGATGAATAAACAGTAATAGCAACAAAAGCTCCATATAACAGCAACACAATCATGAGCAATCCACATAACTATAGACGGATCCACATAGACGAAAAAGAAACACCAATAGTAGCAAACGGATCCATATAGCAGCAGTAAATGTGGCATGAAGATCCATAAATTCTTCTTCATTTCTCCCTTCATCTTTCCTCCATCTCATCTCTTCCCTCTACTCTTCATCCTCTATTCTCCCTCTCACACCAACCACGAAAAGAGTCAAGAGAGTGGTTGGCGTGGAAAGTTAAAACAATGGTAGAGGTAGGGTTGTGTAGGCAATATGTGGAGGAGGAAACCGATAATGCGAGTCAAGGTGCAAAATGACCTGATTAGGTAGATCCATACTTGTCAAGGCGGCCAGTCGATCCCCTAAATTTCTTGGGCGACTAGGCCGACCAGGCCGACTAGTCGGCCGCCCAGGCGTAGGGTTGTTTTTTAAATAATTTTTTTATGTATAGTAATATATATATAGTTATATACTTACATACAACATATTATATAGAAGAAAACTAATGTAAATACATATCTAAGGAAGTAATAATCAATATTTGTTAATAATCAGTCATAAACACAACAAATAAAAATGAATAAGAGTGATTGAGTGACATACCTTTTCTGAATTCAGACTTGAAGTACTTGTAGAATTGCTGCCACTAAATGGTTAAAATAAAAGGCAATTGGCACAAGACAAATGCAAACACTTCTAAGTATTTGAATGACAAATATCCAAAAGCAAAAAGCCAACAACCTAACATTCATATTGTTCAAATTCAGAACTTAAATAAAAACTAAAACATGTCTAAAGTTGTTTGAAATGCACTGAAGAAAATGAACTAAAAATCAAATGGCTCTTCTTCTTCATCCTCTGGCTCCTCTTCATCATGATCACCTTCATCTTCAAGATTATAATTATTATCATCCATTGTGTCACTGTCATTATCATTGTCTTCCTCCGTTGTGTCATCATTTGTCAAATCTATGTCCCTACTAGTTCCCACAGCTCTAGTAGCTCTCCTTGGTCTGTTAGGGCCAGCTTGATATTCAGATGCACCCATGCCAGCGTCAACCTGACTCAATCTCACTCCTTGAGCAACTACAGGGTCATCTGGAACTCCTGTCATCCACTCACTACCCCAATCAAGATCATCTAGGGCAATGGGATCATAACTCTTCTGCAAGTTATCCAATCGCCTCTTCTTAAATCTTTCATGCAGTTGGCGATTGTATTGGATATAGACAAGCTTATCCATTCTTTTAACCTCAAGCTTGCTCCTCCTCTTTGTATGAACCTAAAGAGTAACAAAGTACGTTAAACCATATTTCAAAATATATTTATATAAATACATGTAGTTATTTATTATATACAAATACTATTTCAAGAGGACTAACAAGGTCAAAAGTGCTCCAAGCTCTCTCTGCAGCAGATGATGTGCAACAAAGCCCTAATATACGCTTAGCCATCCATTGTAGATTTCGAGCCTGCCCCCCATATGCATCCCACCAAGCAACTGAAGCAAATTATAATGAACAATCATTAAGTAATAAGTTGAACAATCAACAATACAGTAGTTCACCCACAAAATATAAATTTAAGATACTTACGTGGTGTCTTCACAGTTCTATGTCGAATGGCAATATCTTTGCCAAACATCCCATGGGCCTCCTTGTATCAATCTAGCTCTGCTGAAATTTTATCTTGGACTATTTTGTCCTCAACCATTTTTTCTAGGCAATCTACAAACTCAAAATCATATGTGCCAAGCATTGGGTCATTCTTCATTCTAGCTTCGTAATACAATGAGGGATTAAGTAAGAAACTTGCTCCATATAGAGGTCGTGACATCTGAAATGCCCATCTCTTCTCCACAATATCTATGATGGGCTTGTAATCCCTCTCTTTGTGGGCAAAATTCAGCTTTATTTCTTCTTTTGCTTTCTCAATAGCAGCTGCAATATAGCCCATGGCGGGCTTCTCATCTGCATCTACAAGTCTTAAAACCTGCATAAGGGGCTGTGAAGATCTCAATAAATCTTGAATTGCATTCCAAAATGCCTGTGAGTGACAAGTTGCAGATACCATCTTCCCTGCACTTGTCTTTGACCAACTGCTCTCCTCCCAAGCCGTTGAATTGAACAAGGCAAACAAAATCTCCCTGTGGCCTAGCATGCTCTGCAGGGTAAGAAAGGAAGTAGCAAATCTAGTGACCCCAGGTCGCATCAACTCAGTGTTGTTCTTACTCTTCTTGATAAATGCATCGTGCAACCTGACATGTTGATATATGTAGGCAGTGACCTTCCTTGCCTTTGTGATAACAGAGGCATACTTTCTCATCTTACCAATATCTTCCAGCATAAGATCAACGCAATGTGCAGCACACGGGGTCCAAAATAAATGACTCCTCTTTTCTATCAACTTCTTCCCTGCACTTACATAGTTAGTTGCATTATCTGTTACAACTTGCACAACATTTTCAGCCCCTATCCTTTCAATAGCCTCATCAAGAACAGTGAACATATAATTAGATGTGTGCACAACAGAAGAAGAGTCAATAGAATATAAATAAAATGAACCCTCAGGAGTATTCACCAAGAAGTTTATTAAATTTCTTTGCCTCCTATCAGACCAACCATCTGACATCAAAGTGCAGCCATGCAACTTCCAATGCTTTTCATGTTCCCGCTCCAACTCTTTGGCCATTGCATATTGTCTCTCCAAAAGTGGTTGCCTCATCTGGTGGTATGAAGGAGGAGGGAGTCCTCTACCGAATTGTCCAATTGCTTCCACCATCACCTCAAATGATGTCCGGTTCACTGCATTGAAGGGTATACAAGCATCATAAAAGAAGGCAGAAATACTATCATATGCAACCTGTAAGGCTTCCTTCTTAAATGCAGTCTCAATGGTCTTCTGCACTTTTCCCGCCTTCCTTTGTGCTACATACTCAGCAGGAGTAAGATTTGCAAAACCCTCTACAGAGCCCTGCGCAACAGCTTTCCCTTTAGAACCAGCAGAAAATGGAATTTTCCTATTCCCACCAACTATTGGTTGAACATGATTCTCCCCATCGGCGGCATCCTCAACATCAACAACAATATTATCGTCATCATTGAAAGTTGTGTCAACCCTGCGCTTCTTGTTATGTTCTCTATAGTTCCTCAACTCACCACGTATAGTTTGAGAACATCTTGCACATTTGACAGTATCAGAAAACCCTCCAATGAGATGTTGCTTCAAACGGTTGATCCCACCACTACTCACATGACCACACAAAGCACATTGTACTTTGTTCTTATCAGATAAATTTGGCCAAAAACCATAATCCCATCCTGGATCCTTCGATTTTGCCTTACGGGTGGGGTCGTTAATCAACTCCCGAAATCGTGGAAGAATCTCCCCAATCGGTGTCGGAAGTTCCGCCTCACCTTCCATGATTTTGGTTCTACATACACACAAAAACAACACAAAACCAAACTATTTTCAATATATTTGTGGTGTGGACTATACAACTAAGATGTAAAAATTAAAAATCAGTATGTACTACGTAGGATTACCGTTGCGGCGTTGCCTTTGGATGTGGAGACAGAGGATCAAAAAACTTGGACTACGTGGATGATTAGACCACGGAAGAAGCTTTATCTGAGGTAAGTCTGTCGCAGAGAAGAAGAAACAAACTGAAGTTTGTCGGGCCTGTCGGCTTTGTCCGAACTCCGAACGTAGGAGACGTGGCACGGGGAAAAGCCTCCCGTAGAACAGGGGAGACACGAGCAAGAGAGAAGACTTCCGCCGAAGAACATCGGAGAGGATGTAGACGACCCGTCGGAGATCGTTTCTCACCGGAGAATCGGAGAAGAAAGCCACCAGAGCGGCGTGCGGTTTCCGCTGTGCGTTCCGTCGGGCGACGTTCTGTCTGTCTTGCGCTCGCGTGCGTAATGCGTAGGAACTCCAACGGCCGCTCTCTTTAAAAAAAAACTGGTCCCACACAACAAGTCGACCGACCGGCGGATAAGTCGACTGACCAGGTGGATAAGTCGACCGACCGGCGGATAAGTCGACCGACCAGGCGGATAAGTCGACCGACCGGTCCGACTTTTTTTTTTTTTCTTGTCGACAGGCTAGTCGGACCCCTACAAAACGCCTTACCGACTAAGCGGCGACTAGGCGGCGACTAGGCGGCGACTAGTCGTCCGCCTTAACAAGTATGGGTAGATCTAGGTAGAAAAATAAATGGATCTCTCTCTGACCCGAAAAGGGGATTTGTTTAGCCCGTAGGGCAACAAATCTAGGGGTGCAGGGGCGGAGCCCCGCAAAAATCCGATTAGGCTAAAAAAATGGATCCAATTAGCACAAATATGTAGTGTATATGGAGGGAGTAGGACAAGAAGAACAAAAAGAAGACTACCGGAATGGAACTCGGTAGAAAGAGAAGATACACTACTGGAATGTCACTCGGTAGGATGAGTAGGTTCAATATATATAGGAGAGTGGAAAAAGTATTAAGGAGGTAGGCAAAAAAGTTATGTAGACTTGGAAGACCGGGGCGTGTAAACAAAATTATAAAAAAATTAAAAACGAGAAGATAATTGTTGCTGGTAAGAGAAAGAAGGGACATGCCATGTATAGATACCTCTGCCATATGATAGAATCATTGTAGCACGCCAAGATGTAGTAACAGGTAACAGTGGACACGTGTCGTTGAGGGACACGTTGTGTTAGTTGAACATGAAGCACCAGTAGCAACCGACACACCGTGTCGATGAAGAGACGTGTCGTGTCTGGTAGACAGTAGCAACAGTCCGCGCCAGGCAATAAAAGCCGACGACACACCGGGTCGTTGAAAGGATCGTGTCAGTTGATAGAAGCAAGCGACATGCCATGTCAAAGGAGGACACATCGTGTCTCACACCGGCGAATCACCAAACACACCGTGTCTAAATCTGGCAAACAAAGTCATGAATAAGCAGAACACCGCCTACACATCATGTCCAAAAATGACACGCCGTGTCAGCGGCAATCAACAATAGAAAAACCACAGCAGCAGCAAAAGAGGGGGACATCCTTCCGGATGTCCACTGAAGCAATAGATGATGATGGATCCTCAATATCGGCGGAAATAGGAGATCTTTTCCTTGATATAGGAGTAGATCTCAATAGGGGATGATGCATGGAGTAGACAGAGTAGCGGTGGCGGTGGCGGCAACATGGAAGGTTATGTAGATCTATGATGATGGCAACGAAAAGGATAGCGGCGGCTTCATTAGCAAGTAAGGTTGACGGAGGTGAAGCGGCCCTTGTAGATCAGGAT
This sequence comes from Alisma plantago-aquatica, assembly GCA_963693085.1. NCBI lineage: Eukaryota > Viridiplantae > Streptophyta > Magnoliopsida > Alismatales > Alismataceae > Alisma > Alisma plantago-aquatica. Next base: position 1,769,550,477 of record OY856409.1, read on the forward strand.
CCAGCAACTTCATAGGATTATTCTTGTTGTTGTTGATGAAGATGGAGACGGCTCCATGAGACAGCTCCAACAAGAGGCAGGGATGGGAATTCCCTACAGGCAGCCATCAGCAACGCCTAGCGGCGGCGACCCGTAAGGGGAGGCACTCTCCTTTGTTCTCTCTCTCTCTTAGGGTTAGGGGCAGCACAGGACCGGCTGCTCTGATACCATGTGGAAAATGATATGAGTGGGGAAGATCCTCTTTTGTGTAGGGTTTTTGTTATTGCTTGATAGATAGGAGGCAGTCACCCTTTCCTATAAATAGGAGAAGGGGGAAGCATACAGACACTTAGACAAACCCTAATGGGTCAATAGACAATTGGGCCCATGTTACAATTAGACTAAAGAAAACTTAACTAAAAGACTAAAACACTTAAGTAAATAGACACTCTAACACATTAAGTACAGGATGATGCAAGCAAGCTAAATATGATATTATGTGGAAATGACAAGGAGAATGTAGAGAGGCAAAGCCATATGTAATAAACTAGCATAAAGAGAAAACAATAGATACAAATGCTAGTGGATAGATTTACCACTAGACAATGTATTGTACTGTTCAGCAACCCACTCAATAAAATAGGGAGAAACGGAGGGTCGTGATAGTGTTTATTTGGGGTTATAAGGTGAAGAAGAAGGTAAACAGATGACCTGGTGAGACTTGCACATCCAATGGGGCTTAAATAAATTAAAAGGCAGCAGCTTGCCATCATTAACTAGAACAATAGGGATATTGAAGTTAGGCCAAGATTTAGCCATTGCACTGCACAACCACGAACTGCTTTGAAGAACAAAAAGAATATTCAGAGCAACACCGTATGTAGATGGCAAAAGATTAAAAAATTAGAATAGTCTTGAAGTACTGTAGCCACGACCCTAGATTACTACTTCAACTATTTGGAGTAAGAAGATGTTCTCCAAACCACCGAACCCATATATGATGAGGATAAGCTTGAGGAAGCCACTTTGCTACTCTTAGCAGATGGAGGTCTCAATCCTAACATGTGTAGCTCCTCGTTGTTCTACTCCTACGTCGAGTGTGAGGGTCGCATCTGTGCTCTCACTATAGATGGTGGCTACACCACCAACCTAGTCTCAACAACAATGGTGGACGCAAGACGCCTACAGACAAAGTTGCAAACTCAACCCTATCGGTTGTGTTGGTTTAACAACACCACACGCCAAGTCACACGATGATGTCTCATTCACTTTTCATTTCATAGAGTGCAAGGATATCATGTATTGTGAAGTTGTCCCCCTTCTCGTGGCTCATAGGTGTCCATGGCAGTAAGAACGCCGCATTAGTCCTAACAGATTCTGCAACACCTAAACCTCAAATGTGTCAAGTCACTCCTTCCAATGGTTCCCTGCACGTTGTGCCCATTCCTAGGTGTTAAGCGATATCCCTTAGCCGCCACTTGGTGAAGCCTTATAGGGCTAATAGCAAACAAGTTGGTCGCTCGTCTTCTGAACCCCAAGGGAGTTAATGCAGCATGAATGCCACTTGTTTCGTTTCATTTTGCATTAAATTTGTATGTAGGGACCTAAGTGCAAATTTACCTAGTTATTGTTGTGATTCGTATCTTTTTATTTTGCATTCTGTTTTGAATTTTTATTGGCAACCTTAATAATGGCCCAGGATTAGGTTTCACATTTTTTGTTATAAAAACTAGCCTTGCAGGCTTGTTTTGGGGAGTAGAATATCATTTAAGAAATTAAATATTGTTTCCTTATATCTTCCCTCTTCCAGATGCAGTTCCAAATCACCTACTTTTACCACTTAAAAGGTAAAAGGTATCCATTGAAAAATATGACAAGTGCATGCAATGTATCTCCCTTCTTTCTTTCATTATATTTAGATGAATACTTTTAAAATCTAAAAAGGAGGGTTGTCCCCTGATGTTCTCTCCACCGGAGATGGCATGGAAACAACTTTCATCCAACCCAGATGTTGATGGGAAGAATAAAAACCCACACAATAGGAAGATGAGATGGAAGGGCAACAATCACAGCTTATATTGTGGCAAGACATAGCACAGCAGAGATAGTGGCACTTGCGAGCAAAAGTAGAGGGGAGGATAGCACCAAAAGCAGCAGGATGACAACCCCACCCAAAAAATAGCACGAAAAAGGCTCCAACAAGGAGCAACAGTGGAGCATACAGAAGGCAGAAGGTGGCTTGTGTCATTATATGTGCAATTTGTGAGAGCATCAGTCGAAAAGAGAGCAGCGTGGGATGCATGTATGTTTGTGTTTGTGTGTATTTCCGTGTAACAAGTAATCCTACCTTATTTACTTATTAGCACTAATGGCCTCTCCTACTGAAGCCCATTAGCGTCAGTCTAGCTTATCATACTATGTTCCTCATGTATATTGTACCCTAAATCAGATCTATATGTAGGACTAATTGTACTCCTTTTATTGTTAACAAGATTACACTACATTAGAGATAAACAACTGTCAAACAGCAACACACCCAAAGCCACCCATCCCTCTCTAGCCGCTGCAGCAGCCATCTAGGAAACAGCCTGCATCGGGCATAGGCCGTCGACCACAGGTAGCCACTAGCGGCTACTTCCATCGCCACTGCCACCAATTCCGAGGCGGTAGCTGAGATTGCCACAGTCCACCTGAGGAGCGGCAGGTTGTCGTCCCTATAGGAGTGCGACCATTGCCCCATGAGAGGTGCAAATCGATGTAGCAGCCTCTAAGGAGATCTAATTGGTATTGTAGTCTCTCCTCCATCACCAACCTAAATATAACACTGGCTTGCCTGCACAGGCATGGTAACTTTTTAAATCTTGTGACAACACCAGGCTTTTTCTCTCTCATCCTCTTCCTCTCCATGTAACTTCCCTATGCACATGGGTGAGTGCTTCTATAACAGGAAATCACCCTCTCTTCCTATCACATCGCTTCTTTCATGTAATAGTGCTTAGTCGTGCATCTTTCCAGTTCCCTCAAATCCACCATGTTTCATAGTGGTCGTCTCTTCTCTATCTCATTGTGCTTTATATTGGTGTGGTCTTCTCTCAAAACTATCTAAAGGCAAACATACAACTCAGATGATTGTCTACAATGACAACGCTCCAACCTCCATTAATGGAGATAATTACCTACTCTAAATGAATTTGATATTGAATATGATTCTTGAATCTGGAGATAAGTTGAAATTCATTGAGAAGAATGTCAAGGACACCCCAAGTGGAGGAGGGGAAACAACCAAGTCAAGGAATAGCATGAAACCTTCCATTGCTTTTGTACAGTCATTTTTATTTAGTTTATACTCTTAATGGGCCTAAGCATGTTTGGCCCATTAGGGTTAAGTTCGCTTCCTTGTACTTATTTGTCGTCTATCAATAAGATATATCTCATCAGCCTCTCATCCTATTTTCCACAGCTTCTAAATACATGTTCTATACAAATGCCAAGGACGTGTGAGGCAGCCACGTGCTGACATTTCACGCAAGAAAAGAATGCAATACGCACTTACAAGATTTGGGACAAACTCTTTGTCAAGCACCGAGGGGAGAAATCATTTGACATGCACTACGATGCTATTGTCGCCTTGTCATGACAATTTGATTATTTTCAGCCTGTCACCTCTAATGAACAAACCAAAGAATGTGCCAGCCCCATCACTACAAAGTTCTTGAATGGCCCATATCCTGCCTTTGTCCCAATTCATAGTGTCATTCTAGCAGGAGATTAGTTTCCCACCTTGAAGGATGCCTTCTCTCATCTACAGCAATCGAATGCATGCCCACAACAAAATCCAGGCATCTCATCTGACACGCAGCTAGTCATGGTTGCAGTAGCCCGAGGAAGAGGACGTCGACATGCTCCTAGACCCAAGTGCACCTTCTGTAATAAGTTGGGACATCTTGAGGAAAAGTGTGACTAGAAGCATGGTCATCGTTGTGGGCGTAGGCAAGAAGGTACTACTCGTGTCGCCTAAACTACTGATACCTCCTTTGTTACTATCTCCTCCGCATAGTATGAATTGCTTCTGCAAGCTTTTCAACAGCAGACTGGATCTGGGGACTTCGTCTATGCAAATTGTTGCAACTTCTTCAGCGCATCTGGCCTCCAACTAAGGTAATGTAGGGGCCTCCATGGTAGCATCCAACTTTCCCTGGATAGTTGTCTCTGAGGTCACACAACACATGACTGGTATGAGATACCTACTTTCAACCTTCGATTCCTATATTCCCAATTCCTCTGTCACACTTGCAGATGTCTCAATTAAAGCTAACCAACAGTGTGATAGTGTGAATCTATCACCAGAACTTAAATTCTACTATGTGCATTGTGTCCCTGACTTTCCATTCAACTTAATGTTTGTTGCCAAACTTATTGATACCTTTAATTGCAATGTAACCTTCAGTAGTCATGGCTTTGTGTTAAAGGATTCTCGAAACTTATAAACAAATGATTCAGGCTGTAGAGCTCGTGATCTGTACTACTTTGACAATGGTGCACCTCAATTTGTCCTTGTTACACTCACCTCTTCAGCTTCATCAACACTACGGTCACCAATCCCTAGACAAGCTCAAACATCTGGAGCCAGACAAGCTCAAACATCCGGAGCCATCCTTATCTAGTTTTAAAAACCTTCCTTGTGACTTTTGTCGATTAGGAAAGCATCATAGGATTTTTTTCCTTGCAAAATATTATGTTCAAAAGTTGTTTTGATTTGGTTCATAATGACATTTATGGTCCGTTTGGAGCCACGAGATTTAATGGATTTTGCTATTTTGTTACCTTTGTCAATGATTTTTCAAGGATGACTAGGATATATTTGTTGAACTCCCGTGATGAGATGTTTGGTATTTTCAAAACCTTTTCAAAAATGATTTCAACACAATTTGGTGAATCCATTTAAGTGTTCAGAACCAACAATGCCTCTGGCTTCATGATGTATTTTTTCTATAAAAATGGGTTGTCCCTTCTTGTGCTCACTCCATAACAATATGGGTTGTGGAGCGTAAGAGGAGACATTTGTTGGATATTACCTGAGCTCAAGGTATCAGAAAGCGGGAAGCGGGAGGCGTGCGAACAACACCCTGTAACCGATTAAGCAGTAGGCGGGCGATTAAGCGGGCGATTTTTGAAAAAGCGGGTGTCTAAATTTTATATATTTTTATACAAAATTAAATGTATGTGTATATAAAAAATATATTTATAAGGAACTTATATACATATCTAATCAGCAAATCAGTAATTAACTAAGTATTCATCAATACTTTACTATTAATCAGTATATCTAATCACTAAAATCAGCAAGCAGATCAATAATTGTAAATAACAAACTATGAATTATTGAATTAAAGTAATCACTAAAGTAATACTAACCATTAGTACCAATCATTAATCACTGAAAGCAGCAAGGAAATCAGTAAAACTAATCATGCATTAGAAGTATAATAGAGCAATATGATATTTACTTAGATGCATTACAGCAGTACCCAATTATTACAGCTTACACACAAAGTATGCATTCTAAATTAGGACTAGCTATATCATAGAACATTTAATGTATACAAGTTTCATATATTATAGTCAACACTACTTGGACTATGTAATTAATTAATGTTAGATGCTTACATTAGGATTTTTAAACAAAAGCGGGAAAAGCGGGGGAAAAGCGGGGGAAAAGCGGGAAAAAGCGGGTGAGGCGGGCAAAAAGCGGGTGATTATGTTCAAAACGATTAAGCGGGCGCTTAGGGGCTAAATTAGGCGGATGAGGGTCATGACCGATTAAGCGGCCACTTAAGCGGCCGCCTGGGCCGTTTTTTAATTCACTGCCTAAGCTCTTATTTTTCAAGCTCAGTTATCCAAATGGACCAAACCTTACTGGTCTGAAGTAGTTATCATTGTCTACTACCTTATCAACCGGCATCCTTCTTTTGTTATCCAAAACAAGATTCCCTCTTCTCTTGTTTTCCAAAAGACAAGATTTTTCATCTCCCTTTACGCATTTTTGGTTGTCTTTGTTCATAACTTTGATATTAAGGTAGATAGACTATATCGATCCGTCAAAATAGTTTATCTTGGCTATTCCACCTTCCAAAAAGGATATAAGTGTTATAGTCCAAGTTGTCGTCGCATGTATGTCTTAGTCGATGTTACCTTCCATGAGTCTGATATTTTCTTTGCCACACCTTCATTTACATTGTCGCTGTCTCCAAATGAATACGTTGAGTTAGATCTGTTTGATCCAATGGAGTCTTTTTCAGTGGAGTCTCATGTCATTGATCCTCCTACTGATCATTCCACCGATCCAGCGGAGTCTAACGTTGCTCTTAAAGCAAATTCAATTCTTGAGTTTGCCTATGTTTATAACCGAACCCCAAAGTACTACTCCTCAACTCCTAAGTCATGCCTCAATAGTCTGATTCTAAGGATTCCATACCACATAGCACTCCAAAAAGGTATATGTTATTGTTCTCATCACCACATTTCTTGTACTTGTTGCCTTTCAAAACATTCTAGCAATGCTAAAACCATTGTCTAGCATTTAGACTCCATTCAATTCCAAAAAACCACCATGAGGCTCTCTGACACCCTAGTTAGGAAGTTGTGATACTTGAAGAAATGAAAGCTTTGCGTGAGAATGGAACATGGGAGTTGTTCTGCAACTTCTAGGCAAGAACATCGTAGGATATTGTTGGATATTCTCTATCAAGTTCAATTCTAATGATTGATTGAACGTCTCAAAGTCGTCTGGTTGTGAAAGGCTTCACCCAAACATATGTGTGGACTTCTTTTAGACCTTCTAGCCAGTCACTCATATTGTCTCTTTTCGACTTGTTATATCTCCTTAGCAACTCAACAAGATTGCCCTCTATATCAGTTTGACATCAAAAATGCCTTCCTTCGTGTGTTAGCTGGTGGAGGTTTATATGCAGCAACCATCAGGATTCACCATCCAAGGGGAGTCTTCTCATGTGTGTCTCAAGCGGTCCGTCCACAGCCTCAAGCAGTCACCTTGAGTGTTGTTCAACAAGCTCAGTGGTGTTGTTTCCTCTCTGGGATTTTGCAAATCAATCTTTTTTTTCACCCAAAATACCGTCGGAGATCATCATTTTAGTTTTCTAGGTGGATGATATCATCATTATTGGTTGTGACACTATAAGCATTTCAACTTTGAAAGAACCTCTCAAATCACATTTCCACATAAAGGACCTTGGTCATCTTCATTGTTTTTTGGGTATTGAAGTTTTACGTTCCCAGGGCGGCATTTGCATCTCACAACGGAGATGTCCTAGATCTTCTTGCTAATCTCGGAATGCTTGAATCCAAGCATGTCTCCTCTCCAATGCCTTCCTTCATGCGTTAGCTGGTGGAGGTTTATATGCAGCAACCATTAGGATTCACCATCCAAGGGGAGTCTTCTCATGTGTGTCGTCTCAAACGGTCCGTCTACAGCCTCAAGCAGTCACCTTGAGTGTTGTTCAACAAGCTCAGTGGTGTTGTTTCCTCTCTGGGATTTTGCAAATCAAACTTTTTTTCACCCAAAATACCGTCGGAGATCATCATTTTAGTTTTCTAGGTGGATGATATCATCATTATTAATGATCAAAAAGATATCATCATTATTGGTTGACACTATAAGCATTTCAGCTTTGAAAGAACCTCTCAAATCACATTTCCACATAAAGGACCTTGGTCATCTTCATTGTTTTTTGGGTACTGAAGTTTTACGTTCCAAGGGCGGCATTTGCCTCTCACAACAGAGATGTCCTAGATCTTCTTGCTAATTCCAGAATGCTTGAATCCAAGCATGTCTCCTCTCCAATGGACTACCACACCAAAGTCACGCCTTAGGTTGAGTCCTTTCATGGTCCTGAACAGTGCCAACACATGGTTGGGAAGTTAATTTACCTAACCATCACTCGCCCAGACATTGCCTTTTCAGTCAGTGTGGTTAGTCAATACATGGCTAATGTTGTGCTTTGTAACGTTGTGGATTTTGTAGTTGATGCTCTGCAACTAGCTATGTCTTCATGGTTTTTCAAGGCAAATGAAATTTGGTCAGATTGGATGTTCTCCATAACTTAAATCAATAGAAAAAGGGAGTGGTTGTTCATCTTTATTTTAGTAGTGGTGACTAAATATTGTATGTAATGGCAGACAGTTGTCTGGACGCCACCAAATGTGATCTTGAACGCAACATAAACTTCTCATTGGTCGTTGGAGCCTAGTACAGAGGATTGTACGAATTCTGAAAGGTGCCCTGGGAAGGGGTCTTTTCTACTAAACCCCTCCTTAAGATATTTCCCTAACCTGCTATGCTGATGTCGATTGGGCTGGGGACATCAACGACACGAAATCCACATCTGGTTACTTGTTTTCTCTTGGGAAATTATCCCATCAATTAGCAAAGTAAGAAGCAATTAGTTGTTACCCGTTCTAGCACTGAAGCAAAGTATAGGGCTATGGTCCATGGCTCCATGCTTGCTATGAGATCCAATGGGTGATATCAATTCTCCATGAAATTGGCATTCTTGTATCATCTCCATTCTCCAGTAATCCTTAAATGTGACATTCAAGTTGTAATGCATGTAGAAAACAACCATGTGTTTCATGAGCACACCAAACCATGTGTTTCATGGCACGAGAGAAATCATCAATAAATAATATAAAGTATTTGTATCCAGACAGACTCGGAACATGACATGGGCCCCATACATCAGCATGAACAAGATCAAAAATATTTTTGCTACTAATATGAGATCATTTAGGATAAACATCCATGCTCTATTTCCCTAACTGACATGACTCGCACTGAAACAAATGTGTCGCTACACCAGATACTATATGTCTGAGCTTCTCAGAAGATGGGTGTCCAAGTTTGTAGTGCCACTGAAAGCCGAAATAGATGAAGATAAAGCTGAAGCTAACGCCACATTGTCCACCTTTTTCAGATAGTCCAGATAATATAATCCATCAGATCCTTCATGCCCCCCACCAATCTTCATCCTCGTGCGAAGGTCCTGAAAAAGACATGAACCAGGTAAAAAAGTGAGACTGCAGTTCAGGCTACGCACAGCTTTGCTAACAGATAATAAATTGAGTGGAAATTGAGGTACATATAGGGCCGATTTAAATAGAAATTTAGAAACAATGTCTCCAATCCCAGAAACAGGAAACTTGGAGCCATCGGCAACCATAACAGAAGGAGATACCGGTCGAGATAAACTTTTAAAAAGAGACCGATTCCCTGATATATGAGATGAAGCACCCGAATCAATAACCCATTTGGTATTACCAGTACTAGATGAGGGTGCACTGAGGAAGGCAGTATCACAACCAGAATAAGTAGCAGCATGCGCTCCAGATGCGGCTCCAGAAGATGACCCAGTACGCTCAAGCAGTAGACGCTCCACCTCAGCACGGATGAAGTCGGCAGTAGTCGAACTGGATGCATCAGTAGCAGTAGACTGTGGCACTACCTTAGTGGTAGTATGAGTATCAGAAGCTGCATTAGCCTAGGCGGGCTTTCCATATCTCTCCCAGCATTTCTCTTCAATATGATTAGAACGACCACAGAAGCTGCAGAACCGTTGACCAGTCTGAGGACGTGCAGCAGCAGGAGGTCCAGAAGATGCTCCACGACCAGAAGAGTTCCTCCCCCTTCCAGCACCAAGAGGGGGACGAGTGTCGTGAAAATGGTCGCATCCACGGCTACGACCACGACCAGACATCGCAGCAAGTGCAGTGGAATCGCCAGTATCAGTAGATGTCTCAAATGAGGATGCAGGCAGGCGTTGTAGACGTTGAAAAGCACTTTGTAGAGTAGGTAGTGGATCACTGGCCAGATTCTGATCCACAACCCCAGCATATGAGTCAGGTAAACCACACAGGAACTGAATTATTTGCAACTCCTGGCGTTGACGTTGCATAGTAGCCAAATCAGTAGACAAGGGATGGTAGACCTCCGATTCCCCCCAAAGTCCCTTAAAGGCAGAAAAGTAGTCAGTAAGATCAGATCCCGAGAAGTGCAGACGAATGAGTTGTTTGTTAATATCAAACACTTTCTTCAGATTCTGGCTGTGTGAGTAGGTACTAGCAAGCTGATCCCACATCTGCTTGGCAGTCTGCAGGTATAATAGGGTGACACTAATTTTTGTCTCACTACTATTCAGAATCCACGTCATAACAGTAGAATCATCTTTAACCCAGTCATCATATGCTTTAACATCTTTGGAGCCCAGCAGCTGTCGGCGTGGCGCTGCGCAGCGGCGGCTGTCGCGCGGTGTGTGTGGGGGGGGGGAGAGAGAAAGGGAGGGAGGGAAGGGAAAGAGTGGCGGCTCTGGATCTAAGCCTGCTCTGGTACCATGAGAATAGAGAAATTGGAGAACGTAGGGTTACACAATGTGTGTACCCTGATATTTATATAAGTGGTACAATTACAGTGAAGTCCATATAGAAATGTAAAATAACAAAACAATAAATAAAGACATAAATAAGGACATATATGAACAATATTCTTCCTAACGACTCTTGTTCCTTTCTATTCAATTTAATAAGTTCTTGTTACTATTTGAATAATACGTTGACCGACTTTTTTCACATGATCTAAGGAAAATGTTTTATGCTTTGAGGGAATCAACCCATGTGTCAGACTATTTCAGCTAATGCATTATTCTTGTAGTGTTGTTTGTTTCATACTTTGACTTAGTTAATACACAATATAAAAATTTCGTGATACTTATTGGGTCCCCCAGTTTAATAACTATATCAAAATCATTATTTGTCAGTGTTAGGACTTAAGAGGATCCCAATCAATTTCTTCTTTGATTTTTTACTTTTCATTTTTGAGTTCTCCCTCGAATGACTAATGATTGATGTTTTGAATGCAGTAATAAATTAATTGTTCTGTCAGATAGAAAGAGCAGGAAAAGAAGATGTTCGCCTACAAAGTTGTTAGAAGGATAACGTTTAGAAGTAGAGGTGCTCCATGAATGTCTACCATCACTTCAAGTATAGTGTCACTGGCACTAACGCAACGAGGCTCTATCAGTTGTGTTCTTTAATCTCATGTAAAATTATGAGTAGTTTCTTTTTTTGTTGCAGATAAGAATCATATCAAATGTAGTCAAAAAAGTGGATGATGACTTTCTTTAGATGAGTAATTGCATTAATTCTTTGTAAATATACAATGATCTATGTAAGATTTATTTGTGATTTTATAATGTTGGTGGGGTGGTAGGGGTATTTATTCGACCCACATTACTTACTCTTGCTCTAGAAATTATTGTCCAAAACATTCAGAATAGTAAGTGAGGCTACATTCAATAAAAATGCCACAAATTTGTTTCTATGGATCTAAAAAAAATCATAATTTTTGTAACATGTAGCTACTAAGAAGATAATGTAATGCTATATTTTTTTTAAATCAAGAACTTTTGAGATTTGATAATCGTATAGGTAGTAGGAGTAATGTTTTTGGGTGAAGTATAATCTATGGCATATACATTCAATGTTGTTCGGCCAATGAAATATATCAATTGATTATCATCAAGTTTTATTACAAGTAGTTTAGTTTTCCTAAAACTTTATTATGTGTATTCTCTAAGTTTACTGTTAATACTGATTGAAACCAATTTATTACTGATGAAAGTACATTGTTCGTATGCTCGGTAAGAAAGTTCTTCCAAACTATTGTTATTGTAATATTTTCTATACGATGTTGAAAATGATCTTTTTTTCCTTCATTCGTTTATTAATGTCCACTTTTTAAATCTACCAACTCCCAAGTGTGTCTCAATCGATATTTGACCTAATACAGTTTTGTTGAGAATATAAATTTGAATAGGCTTTAGAGAATGAACATTGTAAATAATTTGAATAAAGTGGATTGAGTTCTTGATCTCAATGTAGTGTAAAAAGGTAAATATAATATTGACAGTGCCAAAAAGGTATATATCTTAATGAGATATCAACGCATACCTTATTTATGTCAAAATGCTATTGCCTTTTTGTATAAAAAGTAGTCTCTTTTTCATAAGTTATCTATGAAACAATACAAATATTCTAGAAGAGTTACATATTATCATGCACTTTCCCTTTCATCATAGTGCATTTGTCCAATATGTAAAATAGAAAATATATGATCTTATTGAATGATATTTCTTGTATTTCATACATCAAGGCATTGAATTGGGAAAATTATTTATTCATTTTAATGGCATAGGAACTTCCACTAATATTGGTTAATAAAATTGAACATAGGCATAAGATGTTCCTAGAAAGATGGTGTGCTTTATTTTCATTCTTTTTTAAATAATAAATGGTTACTTTCATGAAAAACTATTGAACACTAATTTTTGATCTAATATATAAAATTTCAATACTTTTGTTTCAAAATTCCATTTACTCAAAATGTTAAATCATATAATATTACAGTATAAATTGAGTATGTGCTATTTTTTACGTGTGTGACACGTATGTGTTTACTAGTAAAATATATAAACTAAACAACTAGAAATAGTTTGCAATATTTTGAAGTTATCATGGTAACGTCAAAATAGCTTTCACCAATAGTTACATTCTGTTCGGTATTATTAAGTAGTTGTAAAAGCAGTGAAACACCCAATATCAAAATAAAACACACGCAATGCATTCTATCATTAGATGTGGTTGCATAAGCCCCGGTCCCACAGACATTCACAGATGTGGCCAGATTGGTCGACATATGTAGTGTTCGGCCTCATACCAGACCTAACTATGCAAATTCTGTGTGGATGCTAAAACAAACAACACATACAAAAAAGTTTGAAATATTGACGTGGCTTATTACCTTAATGTTTATCAAACTAATTTCATCCACATCAAATGGTTTTGTGGATTTTAATACGAAATTCAGCTCATATTCTGTTTAAAATTTTAATAGTGTTCTTTATAGTTTCTCATCCTAATACAATTTTTCAATGGAAAAATATGCCATATAAAATTTTAAACTATAAATTTATTCTTTTCCAAATTAAACCTAAACCAAACCCAAATTTTCAAGTTATATTTTACCTATATAGTCATATTTTAGTGCATATACAAGATATTCGTGCTTATGACTCCAAATATGAACTGCAATACTTGATCTTATTTTCTAGGGCCCTAAACATAGGTAATAATTATCAAAAAGTAGGCTATAAAACTGAAAAACAAGAAACATGTGCCAAAAACATAGGCACCCACCTAGGTGAACCTCCTTGGGTGCTTAAATGCCTAGGTGCTAGTCCACTGCCTATCAAAGCACCACAGTGTTCACTACAACTATGGGAGACTTTATCCTAAAATGTGTCGGTGAGAACAAATGGGTATGTTACATGTCGTAGAGAGATAAGGTTTCAATCTTAAAGTTATAAATAGGTTGTTTAGTATTGAAGAATACGAGATATGATGGGGAAGAACCCCTTACGTGTAGGGTTTTCTTATTTCTTGATAAGAAAGGAGGCAGCCACCCTTTCCTATAAATAGGAGAAGGGATGAAGCACACAGACATAGACCAAACCCTAATGGGCCGATGACAGACTTGGGCCCATATTACAAATAGACGAGAAGCAACTTAAGTAAAAGTCTAAACACTTATGTAAATAGACACACAAATAAGTATAGCTTTGATTATCTGCTACATGATTTGTTACATGAGAGTAATTAGGTTAGTAAACTAGTTATGCTCGTTCAAAAAGATTCACAAAGCACTAAGGAGACATTGAGATACTTCAAACTTCGTTAAGACTTCTGGAAGTAGTTGGAGACCACATTTTTTAGGAATAAGTATGTTTGTAATTGCAGATCCCACATTGATTTACGGCAAGCTCCACCTCTACGCACTTACGAGCGCAGACGTCGCCGAATCGTTATTTAGGCTTTATTAGCTTACTTTATTTTATTGTGTTTTTCCCACTTTTATTGGGCTCTTGTAAAGTCAACTAGTTTAGTCCCACATTGGCTCCCGCTCATCAGTCTTTGTTTTGGGAGACTATACAAAAGCTCTATTGTGTCATGGTTTAAACACGCTTGAAGAACAAGACTTGTTCCTTTATACTTTAGCTGCGCTTTATTATTTGTTCAGTAGGAACGCATTGCATATGTATTCAGTTCATCACAATTATATAGTCTAATAAAAAAATAGTAAACACTAAACAGTCATGTTATAAACTGCCGCCGCAAAGAGAAAGGGGATTATATTCAAATCTAAGATCTAGATCTGATATTAAAACCAGAATTCCTGGTAGCCTTATAATTTAGCACAGGCTTGGACATCATCATAACCATTGTGAGCATATCCCTTATGTTAATTAATCTTTATAGTTGGCGTGTGATTGGTTTGGGTTTTATTATGTTGGACTAGTTAGCTAACATATAATGCAGATATGCTTGGCGAGAAAAAGTTGGTTTCCACAACATATATTGTTTGCAAATATACATTGTCATTGTAATAAGTAAATATAATATTATTTTATTAAGATGAGTTTGTTATGTGTCACAAAAGGCATCATGCAAATCAAAATCTTTGTCAAAGGAAAATGAATACTTGCATCAGCACAATAAGTATGGTGAGTGACAAAATAAATGGGCAACCATATATCACGAATGTTAATGAGAACCTTACCAATGTTTTTCCAATGATAGTACACAGCTATGAAGGCTGATGAATGTTCAAAAGAGCCTTATTAATGCTTTTGCAATCATACTCCATGACTTTCATCCAGTTCTCAAAATCCCCAATCTCCTGTACTCCAAAGTCGCATGTGTCATGAAGCGATAAAATAACTAGCCAAACTCGTTCAGCAATCTCATAATAGAATGAACTGTGAAGTAATTGTTCAGTCAGACAGCAAGTCAGTAGCCAATATCCAAGCTAATGACTTTTGTTTGCACAAGTGACAAGTTGTTACATTAAAAAAATAGTGTTATTCTGTATGGTCATACAGAAAAATGCAAAGAAAAAGCACTATATTATACCTTGTAATTTAATACCAAGAAAAATATGGGCAATAATCTGTGTACATGACTGATACTGCGTCCAAAACAGCAGTATAAGCCATCGGGTAGGGACACCTACTTTGCAAGCAGCATCCAGTATTTAACGGCTACAGATGATTAGTTTATTACCTCATTCGTAGTGACACGAATATCATGAACTCACAGAATGTTAATTAATATGCCACATTATCAAATGGATACAGGATGATATTTATGGTCTCTTGAGAATACGTGAGAAAGATAATAATCATAAATGTCAAGACAGTGTAATTTTAAAATGAAAAAGACATCTGCGTAAAACTCCTGAATCGTTTGTTTTCCATGTTTACGGTAATTTAACAATATACCTCAAGCAGTTCCAATCAACTGCAATTGGATGGTCTTCACTTATACAGATATTACAATATTTAGGAACACTGACCTTCAATGCAGTATTGAATGCATGAGAAGCACCGAGCCACTGATTAGTCTGTTTTGTGTACCGTGAAATGTTATTGATCAATGCCCTTATCTCAAGTTCAATACGCTTCTCATTTAAGAAACATTGTTCTACTTCACCATTGACGGCTTTAACGAGAAGGTCTGAAACACGAGTTGTAGCTTGTAAAGCATCCTTTTTTGCTTTATCTATTGAACAAATACAGCAGAAGATATTAGACATTATATGAGGCAAATACATGAAATTAGCTACCTGTCAGCATTTGACATTGCATATGATTTATAAATCTATTTATGAAGAGCATAGACAAAGAAATATATGACTACAGATGTCAGCACTGATATATCTTGAAAGTTAAGCAGAAATGTGAGTAATTATGTATTATACAGCAACTTAAGGTTTAAACACACAACATGTTGATATCCCAAAGAGAGAGAAGAAAGGGAGGATTTGAGCCTTCGACTCTAATGTTTTGCTTGTAAGCTTAACAGGGCCCTCCATGCTAGAAACAGATATTTATGTCACAGAAAATAACTCAAGACGCTGAATGAGAAAAAAGAGAGAAACCTCAAGGCATTCAACCTCGTGTACCGACTACAACCAAGCAAAACTCATCAGGGTGATAACTAGACCCTCTGTTTCATCAAAGTATGGAAAGAATGTGCTAATAAATATCCAAGAGATGTAGCAGCAAGACAAAGAAATTGGAAAATATGAAGAGATCAAATGTGGGGAAAGGAGAGCAAGGCAAGGGAGGTGAATGACGGGAATAAGGAAGGAGGTTGTTTATTGTGTGTTTTGTTAGCGAGGGGGGAAGAAAATTGAATGCTTAATAAAAATAATTTATAGCTATTCTCCTTGAAAAGAAAGTTAATATAGAACCTGAAAAGCAGAAGTTAATCAATTAACTTATTACTACTCTTCTTTAAAAAAAAAAAGTTAATATAGAACCTGAGAGAGAAACTATTCCCACCATTTCATCCCCACCCTTCCCTTTCCTTCCCTTACCCGTCAGTTAATCCAACCAAACTCTATCAATTTTCCTTCTCGTCCCCTCCCCTCTTTTCCAAACAGGCCGTTATTCTGGACAGAGATATGTCTTAAAACAAAAGAAACCAACCATTATAATATATGTGTGCGTCAAATCCTCACTAGACAATAGCATAACTAGTTAGTTAGACGTAGGGCAAATAGAAGGAACTGTCCCAAACAGGAAGTTTCACACGCAAGCAACCAGTTTGTCGTGAGGGCGATGGAACCCAAACTCCCACAATTTAGAAACAAAATTCCATGGGGATATTCCATTCAAAGACGAACCGATTTGAACTTGGGACCGAAGATTGCCATGGTGGTGTTGATGCATGATCTGGAGAAGCGCAGACTCTAAGCCCGGCATTTCCGCCTTGCCCTTCTCCATCCCGACGACAGACAAGCAGAAAAGGAGAGGAAAATGGAGGTGGAAGCTATTAGAGGCCGGAGATGAACGACAAAGTGTGCCGGACAAATGGCGGAGCGGCAGTCGAATCGCCGCCAAGCATCGCCTTTCAGTTGGGAGACATTATATCATATAAAAGAAAAAATTCCCAAAAATCCCCCAGCAGCTCATATTTTATTATTTGACTAACCGATGAAAGTGCATCTGTGTTAATTTCACTCGTGTCTCTCTGTTGACATGGAATTAAGGGGTGAGCATCCCTACGTAACTGGACCGGACCGACCGTATACGTTCAAAAGTATAGATCGTAGACCTCACTATTTTGAAGTGGAATCAGATCAGGATTGGACTATTCGACCACAATCAGAATTTTTTAGAATTCCACAACTTATTTAATAGTAAAAGTTTGATAAATGTAATTATTTTTAATTATTTAGCATTACTATCAAATATTTACACTATCGAGTATTGTAATATGTGATTTGTTTATACTTTTTGACATAATAAAATAGAATATTTTATATATAAAATGGTCCACGGTCCACATCGTGATCTGACAGTTGTGGACCGACCGCAGACCGAATTTTTAAGATTTTCGAACCGTGGACCAGACAGAACTCAAAACGGTTTAGGACCAGAGCGCACCGAATTGACCAATCCGGTCTGATTTGGTTGTCTGGCATCATTTGCTCACCCCTACTGAAAATTTTCATATAACTTTAAGGTTGGTCATGCAGCATTTGATGCGCCCACACATAATGTTTGTAAACATTGGTTACTTGTGAAGCAAACCATCATCGTTTCTGACCCTTTACTTTTGACGTCTTTGATGTTCTTAATGATGACTCGATTTCCCTCCTACGATGCACATAACACATCATAAATAAGAATGTGATGATATCATCATTTATTTCTTCAAATTTTGTCTTTAGGTCCTTGAGCTTTCTATTTAAAAAAAAAATTAGCAGTCCAATTTGTAGCTCGTGTCTCTGAGAAGGAATTTATTTAATTTATCATATACTCATGGATAATCTCACTAATTTTTTTTTACTCTCAACGTATTCATGTATACCCCAAACTTTGCAATAATTCCAGCTAACCTCCCAAAAGTTAGTTTTCCGTCAGCTGCTAACGGGTGGCTTAGGGCTTGCTGCTCTCTTTTATTTGTCGTGGTTGGATCGAGTTTCTATTACATAACTAGTTAAAAGTCAAATTAAAATCAAAATTACTTTCTCATACTTGGTTGACAGCCTCTCAGAAGGATTATGTCCAGAGCATATATTACTTTCTACTTAATTAGTAAATGGCACAAGTGCTATTATATCGAAGAATGATATTTCTCAATGTTGATTTTGAGTCAACAAGTATCCAGGTCAATAAATATCATCCAATACGACCGATAGATGGTCAGATTGCCCGCCGGCCAAACAACTCAAAGAAATAGCTCTCACAAAGTGATGGAAGTTGAGACCCTTTATTGGGTTTAACAAGGCGCTCTCACAAAGTGATGGAAGTTGAGACCCTTTATTGGGTTTAACAAGGCGCATTGACTAATATATATATATATATATATATATATATATATATATATATATATATATATATATATATATATATATATATATATATATATATATATATACTAGTTAACACATATGTGCACATGCACGTGCCCCATTGAACGTATTTATTTTACATAAAATATTTAAAAAATAAAATTTGTCAAAAGGATAATGGTAATTATCGTAACTGTTTTGTAAAAAATTTAGAAATGTGTTGTTTATTGACTCCAAAATGTAAGTTTGAAGCAAGAAATCTGTCAAAGAAGTTGAGAGGTTTGCGGCAACTGATTTTATCATTAAAGAGAAAAAATAAAATAGAGCAAATATAAAAAAAATTGAAAAAAATTGTGAGAAGAGAGAGAATCAAGGAGGGTGCAGTATGAACTTGCTCTTTTTGTAGTAGTAGTAGTAGTAGTATATATATATATATATATACCATTTATATTTACAGACTGTGCGGACCGTAGTCTCGCCCGCGTTTCCCAACTT
Source organism: Alisma plantago-aquatica (assembly GCA_963693085.1). NCBI lineage: Eukaryota > Viridiplantae > Streptophyta > Magnoliopsida > Alismatales > Alismataceae > Alisma > Alisma plantago-aquatica. Next base: position 1,769,569,438 of record OY856409.1, read on the forward strand.
TGTCTCTCTCGCCATATTACTAGACTATCACAACCGGTCTGTATCCTCTCTATTCACGACATTCCTCTCTCGCTATGCCTTTGCGTTGCTCTCTGTCTCCTTTGACGGACGATCGCTCGTGGCTTTCTCTCCCATGTAATTCTGAGAATGGAAAGGATGGCTCTATTATCAAATTCTTATGAGCACCTCCCAATGTACCAGAATGCCTATCTGTCTTTGGACTGTTGCATATATTTCCATTCCGGTAGTTTTCCTCTGAAATTTCTCTTATTCCTGTACGGGCATATATGGTGGAGTATATATGAATTTGATGTTCCCATTTTCGTTGGAAGCATGCAACTCCTCACACAACAAAACGATTATCACCGGCCCTAATCAACAGTGGTTAGCACGCCATATTTTTGTAAGCAAGGGGCAGCTTGCTCCTTGCAAAACGTGAAATGCAAAATCTGGATCTAGATGCTAGTCACGGTCTTTCAATAGTCGTCCCAATTTCTACTGAATTTCGATTAGTCTGTTCTAGTCCAGTTAGAAGGGTATTGCAGTATGTGTACATAGAAATTTACTTATAAAATGTCGTCTGCCATTAGATTCATTCTATTTTTTTATAGTCTTTCTAGTCATGGACATATTGATCCCGCTTTGTTTTCATGATCTTGAAATCCAACTTGCATCCAGTGTGCATGCCCTCTAGTTTCTCGTTATATATGTTGTTTACAAATAAAGGACGTGGGATTGACTTTCTGAACCAGCATGGTGGATGAAAAAGCAGGCTATAAACTGCGTGGATGTTGTGTAGCTCTTGAAACTAACGAAGAGCAATGATTTGTAATCAATATAAGATGTATCGGCATACATGCAACGATGACCAAATTTAGTCATGTAATGGCTCAATCACTGGGTGGAAGACGGAAGCAAACCGCCCATCCCAATACAAACAAGATCATGCATGTTTCTTGCATCAACCAGACCACACGGCAATCATGCGTGACATACAACGGCTGGAGCTTCTCAATTGGAGGACCGAGTGGAGTCTACAGGTCGAGACCATACCACCATTCCGGCATGTAGCACTGTCCACCAACAGGGCAGACCGTCTATTGTACATCATTTGCTCTGCCAATAGGGCGTAGAGGACAAGGATGCGATCAGATTAGAGATGTAGATTTTCTACTTCATCGAGAGAGACAAGGACTTTCTGTAGGCTGCAGATTTTCTGTTTCGCGTTTTGCAAGGAACAGACTGCCCCTTGCTTACATAAATATGGCGTGATAAACACTGTTGATTAGGACCAGTGATAATCGTTTTGTTGTGTGAGGACTAGCATGCTCCCAACGAAAATGGGAACATCGAATTCTTACTCTACCATATGCTCGTACTGGAATAAGAGAAATTTCAGAGGAAAACTACCAGAATGGAAATATGCAACAGTCCAAAGACAGATAGGCTTTCTGGTACATCGGGAGGTGCTCAGAAGAATTTGATAAAAGAGCCATCCTTTTCATTCTCAGAATTACGTGGGAGAAAAAGTCGCAAGCGACGTCCGTCAAAGGAGACAGAGAGCGACGTAAAGGCATAGTGAGAGAGGAATGTCGTGAATAGAGAGGATACAGACGGGTTGTGATAGTCTAGCAATATGAGCGACAAAGTTGAGAAAGTCAGACGAGACTACCGTCCGCACAGTCCGTATATATATATATATATATATATATATATATATATATATATATATATATATATATATATATATATATATATATATATATATATATATATATATATATATATATATATATATATATATATATATATATATATATATATATATATATACATATATATATATATATATATATATATATGTATGTATATTGGCCCATCTTTATTGCCCGCGCGGGTAGCTACCCGCCAACCCTTCCGATCATTTTTTTTCAAAAAAAAAATTTCGAAATTGCAGAGGACTATTTTGTCTAGCTCTCCAAAAAATTTGAGCCAAAAATAATATCATTTGCCCCTCCAAAATCAAAAAACCCGTCCTTATATATATCTGCTGTATATTTTGTATAGAGTTACTTTTTTTGCCAGCAGAGTTACTTTTTTGACACCATAGTTACTTTTTTTACAGCAGAGTTATTTTTTTAGCTAGAAGAGTTACTTTTTTGGCTGCAGGGTAGCGAAAATCCATGCTACCCGCGCGGGCAATGAATGAACACCATATATATATATATATATATATATATATATATATATATATATATATATATATATATATATATATATATATATATATATATATATATATATGTGTGTGTGTGTGTGTGTGTGTGTGTGTGTGTGTGCGTGCGTTCATTCAATACCCGTGCGGGTAGTCTGGATTTCACTACTGAAGTCCAAAAAGTAACTTGTTCGACGAAAAAATAACTATGATGACAAAAAAGTAATTATACGACTAAAAAAATAAATTTGACAGAGTACACAACATATATATATATATAATTGTATATTTGTTATAGTTATTGTAAATGTAACTATCTGTGCATGAAAAGTAACAGTTTGCAGGGTAAATGTCATGCCCCGATCCCACAATTACCACCAATCATGAGATTAGGGCATGACAAGAGGATTCAACTTAATACAAATACATCCTTAACTTTTTATTTTCTTAATCACTTCAAATTTACCTAAAGGAGAATCTTATAATTTGGACAATACTGAAATCTTACTTAAACTTGCGGAAGCAAACTTACTGTTTCTAAATCTTGAAAGATACCTCAGTGTTTAAACAACATATTACATCTTACTTGCGGAATATAAAGTGCAACAGTTAATTGAAAATTAAACTACATATTACATTTTATTCTCTCTCTACCATACCACATGCCCAAGGACCGAGGGGAAAGGACTGAGAGACCTCTAACTAACTACGTACTACCTTCTAAGAACTTGGGTGATACGATCCTTCAGCTTCCTCGTGCTGGCATTGACCTGAAAAATGTTTCAGTAAGTTGGTGAGCTACTGGCTCAGTGAATAGAATTTCACCCAACCATTGCAGATAACTCATTTTATGTTTATTTTATGGAATAATATACAAGAAATACTACACAAAGCATATCTAAAACAATATAGTTTAAATATAAGGACATATCAACATCTCATTAAAATAACAACTGCTGCAAGCTATAGTTACAATTAAATAACATGGATTACCAACATTTCATTTAAATAACAACTGATACGAATCTAAACTCAAATCTTTCTTAACACTTTAACTTATAAGAAACTCTGTGAACCTATATGTACATATTTTATCTTATGCCCTGATCATATACAGTGTACTCTACATATGAAGACTCGTAGCAAACTACGATCCCACCGTACAAGACTTAGCCAACATCCTGGGATAGCTAAGTCTGACTGTTGTCCTGGTCTGCAACAGGAAAACTGGCGCTCTGGCCTCGACACTCCTGTGGTGCCATAAACTGGACTCATCTTCTAGGCTGAGTACACAGGTGGAGGGTCTGAGACGCTCTATGGGCCTCAACTTGGTACGCTCTGTGGGTATCTCTGGGTTACCAACGAGACTTCCGGTTCATGTTGGGTAACCTATCTTTTCTTAGGAGACTTCCTCAAGGACTTTGTCTCCCCGCACGCTCTGTGGGTGCGTTCCGACCCCCATATACTGGACGCACCGCCAGGGTAGGTCATTTCATCCCTAAGGCGCAGACCTCTCATAGGGATTCTACGGTGTCAGGGCCCTTAGTCTGTTATTTTATTAATCTAGAAAAATCTTACTAGATTGTACATTTCTCTTACTTATACTCGACTCTGGTATCTCTATGGTACCGTGACTATTTACTTGAACTTTACAACACGACATGAATATCATTCTAAATTTGACTGAGCAGTTTATTCAATCATTGCAAAAGTTAAGAGATTCAACATATTAAGCATGCAGGCAGATTTCAAGTTCTTAAATAAACTAAATGCATGTCCACTTGTAATTTATTGAGAAATCAACATTATTATGCATGCAAGCCGACTAAAATTCTTAAATAAATAGTATACATGTCAACATGGCACTTATACACTAGAATCATGCAACTGGACCTCTTAACGCACTAATAAGAGTAAATTACTCGACATATGAGAAATCATAGGTTTGTGCACATTATCCGAAATTCCTCGAAAAACGTGCACATTAACCCTAGTCATGGTTTGTGCATCACATAACTCAGTTAAGAGTCAATTACTTATTATGATACGAATTATTAATAATAACTGAGGAATTCTAATGATATTTTTGAAAAATGTGCCAACTCGTGTAAATATTAAAATCACTCACATTAAACATAGCAGAGAGCGTGCAACTAGGGTTTTCATTGAATATTTTCATGTCATCGTCATTTCTTTAAAAATCATGCATCAAATTAATTTCTAAAATTGTACAACCTGGGTTTATACCCAAACCGTACAGTTACTAATAGTGTGCTACTGTTTTCTACTTTTAAACTGAGCAAATTAGGTTTTGATCAACCATATAATTCCACTAATCCAAATCATACTAAATCGGTTAATAATTTGGGTCGGATAAACGTAAATAAGAAAATGTGAAATTTAACATCAGGTGACGCTGACACTACACGACACCTGGGTATACGTTGTTAACTGCGACAAACACAGATCAAACTGAATTCGTCCATTTCATGGAGTTAATACTTGCTTTGGGGAGTGAGATTCTACTCACAACGGTTCGGGATGTCAGAATTCGTCTGGAAACACGTCCAGAGGCCAGTTTCCAGGTATACGCAGGTCATCTTCTACCTCTAGCTTGCCCTGGATTCAACCTGCTTCACGCACAGGTGAAGGGGAGGCTCGGTTGGGTGCCTAATCGTGGCTAGATGGCTGCGGATTCCTGATCTGGACCTCAAGTCGAGCTCGTTGGCGTTGATTTCAGGTGCTAGCTGCGCCCTAGATGCTCCTGGTCGTTGCTTCTTGCAGCAGCAGCTGCTGCTGTTAGATGGGGTGTCACCCCTACTGCTTGGGGCACAAGTGAGCGCAACAAGGGTGGGAAATTGTGGTTGCAAGCTTGGCCTTCAAAAACGGAATCAAGGTGGGCATTTGGTGGTGTTTCCCGGGCAAATGGGCCCTTGGTCGGCCGCCATAACTGTTGTGCGGCGCTGCTACTGGCTGCCGCCCTAGCAGGTGGAGCTGCTGGTAGAGGCGAGGAAGAGGAAGAAGAACAGAGAAAGGAGAAGGTGGGTGAGGGTCGTGCTGCTAAATCAGAGCCAAGGAGCCAAGAATCGCCCCGCAACTCTCCCTCTCTATTGGTCGATCGAGTACTGGTTTGGGGCGCCGCTTTAGGCGGTTGCCCTATTCGTTCGGTGAAGAAGAGATAAGGAAGAAAGAAATAAAAGCCAATTAATGGATAAATTGCATCATAAACCCAAGGTTCTAGAAAATGTTGTAACTCTCGCCTCGAGTGTCCAATTGAGGTGATTTCTTTTACAACATTTCAAGCGTGAAATTCTCTACCTTCTCAAGGCATGAAAACATGCTAACTAGATTGTAACACTAGATCAAAGCACTAATTGCATCTGTGAATACTTAACTCAGCTTAATCAACTTAATGATGCACTAAGTGTTGTGCTTACTTAACTTAATCATCTTAAATATGTTGTGATTATTGAACTTACTAGTTAGCTTTGATGTGGGTCATAACAATCTCCTTCCCTTATAAGAATTTCGTCCCAAAATTCCTAAAAGAGAAAAGGAAACTTGTTACACATCTCTGACTCAAGCTCCCATGTGGCTTCCTCTAGGTTGTGGTTCCTCCACAGAACTTTCACTAATGGTATCTCTCGATTCTTGAGTTTCTTGATCCTCCAATCAACTATTTGTACTGGTCCTTCAACATAGGTTACATGTGGTCTGAGTTGTGCAGGTTCTGGGTCCACTATCTTCTCTGTACCATGGTAACACTTCTTCAACATCGATACATGAAATATGTCATGTAGATTAGCCAACTCGGATGGAAAATCCAACTTGTAAGCTACAGGTCCAATCCTCTCAATGACAGGATATGGGCCCATAAACCTAGGAGTCAGTTTGCCTCTCTTGCCAAACCTCAACACTCCTTTTCATGGTGAAACTTTCAGATACACTTCATCACCAACCTCAAACTCAAGAGGTCTATGTCTCTTCTCAGCGTAACTCTTCTGACTGTCCTATGTAGCTTTCAACTATTCTCTGATCATTGTAATCTTTTCTGTAGTCAAATCCACTATCTCTGGTCCAAGAATCTCTTTTTCACCCACCTCATACCAACATACAGGTGATCTACACTTCCTGCCATACAAAACTTCATACGGGGCCATACCAAGACTGGAATGGTGACTATTGTTGTATGCAAACTCTATAAGGCTCAATTGTTCTTCCCAACTTCCACTAAAATGCAAGAAACATGCTCTCAGCATGTCCTCTAGAGTTTGAATGGTCCTCTCTGACTGACCATCCATCTGCGGGTGAAAAGTTGTACTAAATCTTAACTTTGTGCCCAAAGCACGATGCAGCTGATTCCAAAACCTAGATGTGAACTTAGGATCTCTGTCTGCTATTATTGAAACTAGGATACCATGTAGCTTGAATATCTCATCCACATATATCTTAGCTAACTTCAAAATATCAAAGGTTTACTTAACAGGAAGAAAGTGAGCAGACTTAGTCAGTCTATCCACAATCACCCATATCGAGTCACAACCTCTAGGTGTCATGGGCAACCCTACCACAAAATCCATTGTGATATGTTTCCACTTCCACTCTGGTATAGGAAGAGATTGCAAAGTACCTGCAGGATTCTGATGCTCAGTCTTAACCTGCTGGCACATACTACATCTAGCCACATACTCAGCTACATCCTTTTTCATACCTGACCACCAGTACAACTCCTTGAGATTCCTATACATCTTAGTGTTACCTAGATGCATAACGTACATCGATGCATGTGCTTCTTCAAGAATCTGTCCTTTCAAATCACTGTCTTCGGGTACACACAACCTGTCATGCTGATACAACAAACCATCATCTGAAAACCTGAACTCTGATCTTTTTCCCTTTGTCATATCATGCATGATCTGATGTAACTCACTATCACTCTGCTAAAGTTCCTTAATCTGATCATAAAAAGTAGGCTTGACTTGCATCTGTGCAATCAAACCACTCTACTCTGTCACCCCTAAGTCTAAGTTCAACTTCTGCATCTCTACTAGTAGGTCTCTCTTGAAACATGCCATAGAGAATACATCAGCTGTTGAACTTGACTTCCTGTTGAAGGCATCTGCTACCACATTCGCCTTACCAGGATGATAATCTATCATCACATCATAATCCTTGATCAATTCTAACCATCTCCGCTGTCTAAGATTCAGATCCTTTTGGGTAAAAATATATTTCAAACTCTTATGATCTGTAAACACCTGGCACGCCTCACCATAAAGATAGTGATGCCATGTCTTAAGAGCACGAACTACTGTAGCTAACTCAAGATCATGTGTCGGGTAATTTTTCTTAAGCTGTCTAGATGCATAAGCTACTACTTTACCTTCCTGCATCAACACACAGCCTAAACCTCTCCTGGAAGCATCACAAAACACTGTGTAACCTTTATCTGTCTTGGGTAGGATCAGCACTGGTGTTGTAGTCAACCTCTTCTTCAAGATCTGAAAACTCTTCTCACAGTTGTCTGACCAGACAAATGGTGCACCCTTTCGTGTTAAGCGTGTCAGAGGTGACACTACAACACTAAAGTTCTGGATGAACCTCCTGTAGTAACCTGTCAATCCTAAGAAGCTTCTGATCTCAATAGGAGTCTTAGGCTGCTCCCACTGTAGAACATACTCAACTTTCTTAGGGTCAACACTTACTCCATCACCTGAGATGATATGTCCAAGAAAAGATACCTCAGCTAACCAGACATCACACTTACTGAACTTAGCATATAATTGGTGTTGTCTCAACAACTGTAATGCTATCCTCAGATGTTGCTCATCATCTCTGGAGTAGATCAAAATATCATCTATGAAAACTACTATGAACTGATCCACGAACGACTTGAAAATCTGGTTCATCATATCCATGAAAGCTGTTGGGGAATTAGTCAGTCCAAACGACATGACCAGAAACTCATAATGCCCATATATTGTTCTGAAAGCTGACTTAGGAATACATGAAGCCTTTATCCTCAACTGATGATACCCAGATCTCAAGTCTATCTTAGAAAAGATCGTCGCTCCACGCAACTGATCAAACACGTCATCTATCCTTGGCAACATATATGTATTCTTGATGGTGATCTTATTCAAGTGTTTGTAGTCTATACATTACCTCATAGTACCATCTTTTTTTTCACAAATAAGACTGGAGCTCCTCACAGCGAAGAACTAGGTCGAATGAAACACTTATCCAGTAATTCCTGTAACTGGATCTTAAGTTCCTTCAACTTTGCAGGTGCCATTCTGTAGGCTGGTAACACTATAGGTTGACTTCCTGACAATACATGGATCTCAAAGTCTATCTCTCTTTCAGGAGGTAGACCTGGCAACTCATCTGGGAAAACATCTGGGAACTTGCAGATCACTAGCACATCTCATAGACTGACTGTCACTACTACAGAACCTACCTTTAGTGTCGGTTATTTAAGGCCTTTAGTGTCGGTTTCTAAGCGACACCTATGTGGGCGACACTAAAAGCTCACCCATTACGCATCGGTTCCAAAACCAACGCCCAAACTCTTCCCGTGCCACTGAAATCGTGCATGATTTGCTGTGGCGCGAAGGTATAGGCGTCGGTTATTAGATAAGAAACCGACACCATATACCTTCGCTCCACAGAAAGGGCGCCATCTTGGCCACTATCAGCGTCGGTTATTAGATAATCAACCGACGCCATATACCTTCGCGCCACAGGGAACAGGCGTCGGTTATTTATATAAAACTGACACTATAACTTTGTGTGTCGGTGTTATACAAATAACCGACACCTATTGTTTTTTTTTCTGTCAGTCTGCAGACCTACTGTGGCTGGTCGCAGGATGAGAAACCTGTAGTTAACTGCAGGTTTTACGACATCCATTGATATCAGCCAACAACATGCCACAAACCTGCAAATTTAATAACAAAAATATTCACACATGCATTTAGCAATACAACCTGCAGTTCCATTTTATTTTCACACATTTAGAAACATTCATGTAGCTAGAAATTTGTAGTTCCATTCATTCACATTCACATATGTAGAAACATTCATATAGCAACTGACACTTTCATTCATTTTCACTCAGACACATGTAGAAACATCTAGACATGTAGAAACATTCACACATATATTATAATTCAGAAATTCATTTACAAAATATCATTCTTTAGTCATTATTCGCTATCAACATCCCAATTATATTTTAAAACCCCCACTATTTGTATGGTTGTTGCCCATTCTTCTCTTACTTCATTTAATTCTCCCATCGTATAGGGAGCATGTACATCTGGTAAGTCCGTTCCTATAGTGGGGTCAACTTTAAACACATGTAAAGAGAATGATGTATATATATAATTAATGAGCTATGAATAAGATTGATATATTTCATATTATCTAATGAGACTATATAATACCTGAGCAATACAATCGATGTCCATACAACATGACAGACTAACACATATATAGTACATAACAACAAAAACGTCGAATTTACATACAACACTAGCTTAGTACATATATAGTGGGACTAAGGTGACGATCCCACCTGCTAAAACAGGTTACCGACAACTACATGTTACGACTGGGAGGTCGTGATTCAGCAACCGTATTCATTAGTAGGAGGACAAACAGATCCACCTGCTAATGCATACGGTTGCTGAATCACGACCTCCCATTCGTAACATGTAGTTGTCGGTAACCTGTTTTAGCAGGTGGGATCGTCACCTTAGTCCCACTATATATGTACTAAGCTAGTGTTGTATGTAAATTCCGAGCTGCTGTTGTTATGCACTATATATGTGTTAGTCTGTCATGTTGTTATATGAATCTGAAGCACTTGTGTGTGCTGCACTTTATGTATTGTATCTATATCCTGCTTCTCTTCATTGGGGCTTCTTTTGCTGTTTCATGGCTTGCTGCCTATATATCTATATAACCTTTGGCGAACGCCTGCATATCCTCTTGGACCCATTGTGTGGTCGTAACATGTAGTTGTCGTTGAGCATCGCTGATAGCCTAGTTAGTTAGCACATTGATTTGGTTAGTAACCATAAAGGTTAATCTTGAATAGGTGAATACATAAAAACGTATATTAATTAAATTGGGAGTGGCGCTTAATACCTTGAATTAATATGTTTTTCTTTGGGTAACAAACTCCTCCCAGTCTTTGGGGTCCAAGTAGTTCCATTGCTGTGTGGCTTCCTTCTTCCTATATTTATTTTTCAAAGAGAATACAAACAAAAAATATTAGTGTAGAGTTAGTGAAATACTGATCAATGTCTAGAATTGGAATCAATCAAGAACTTATTCTCAGCATCGCGTATGTAATCTCGGGTGAGATTGGTCCTATAGTTCTTTAGCACCCTCCCACAATGTTTAGCATTTGTATTAACTAGAAGATAATGAAACATCAAATCAGAAAATGATATTGATATTAAAAAAGTAAACATTTAGCTTCAATAAAAAAATATAAACATGCATGCCTCTAAAATTGCGATCTTTTATCAATTAATAATCCTTCATTGTGATCTCCGCGCACATATAAGTCATCATTAGCTTCAATATTTTGTGGAGTTGGCAACCCAACTGAGAATGGACTGGAGTCATCATATTTATCATAGTACTCTTCTTCATCTATAGGATCTTCAATGAACTGTCTTTTACCATGAAGAACAACCGACCATTTATCATTTGCAGGATCATCGATATAAAATACTTGTTTCGCCTGTGATGCCAATATGAATGGTTCAGCCTTCTCGCCAATCTTTTCAAAGTTCACTAAAGTGAAACCCAATTCATCCACTATAACTCCTTTGGTGTTATCAACCCAATTACATTTGAAGAGCGGAATTTTGAAATCTATGTAGTCAAATTCCCATATCTCTTCAACGACACCGTAATATGACATTTTAGCTTCACGTGGACTCTTATCCTTTGCACTTGCAAAAAACATAGTCGATGCTTGAAGGGTGACCCCACTGTTTTGGACGACACTCTTATCATCTTGGCGCTTTGTGTAATATGTGAATCCATTAATGTCATACCCTTCATAAGACATAACAGTCAACTTTGGTTAAAGGCGAGGCATTTGATAGTTTCAGTAATATCATCCGGTGTTTGAGATAGTTGATGTAAGACTTTATCTTCAAACCACTTAATAAAAGTCTTGTTATGCTCTCTAGCAAGCCACATTGTATTGGCTCGAGGATATTGTCTTTTGATGAAATTGGTATGTTCCTCGATATAAACGTTCACTTCATCCATGTTGTGTAAAATATACAAATGAACTTGTTCCAACTGCTCACGGCTGATTACTTTCACACGTGATCCCAAAATTCCTTTGTCAAATAGCTCGTCAATATTCTTGTCATTATCAGGAGTGTCATTACCACTGAGAAAGTCATTGCAGAAATCCATAACCTCTCTCGCCACATAACCTTCAATAATACTCCCTTCAGGCCGATAACGGTTTCGAACATCACCTTTAAAAATGCTCATGTATCGTTCAAAGGGATACATCCAATGCAAGAAAACCGGTCCCAAGATTTTCACTTCCCTAGTCAAGTGGACAACAAGATGTACCATGATATCAAAGAACGAAGGAGGGAAATACATCTCAAGCTGATATAGGGTAACAACCACTTCTCTTTGCAAATTATCGAGAGTCTCAGGGTCAATAACTTTGCTGCAGAGACTCTTGAAAAAGAAACAAAGTCTGGTGATTGCAAACCTTACATGCTTCGGCAATATAGATCGAATTGCCACGGGCAATATTTGTTGCATTAGAGTGTGACAATCATGAGATTTAAGACCTATCAACTTCAGATCTTTCATTGATACCAATCTACGGATGTTGGATGAGTAACCATGTGGCACCTTAACATTTACCAAGCATTCACAAAAAGATTTCTTCTCCTTTCTAGACAACATGTAACAAGCGGGAGGTAAGTATGTTTTTTTATTACCCATTTCACGTAATTCTATTAATTCTGACCTTATTCCCATTTCACGTAGGTCCAGTCTGGATTTTATCCCATCTTTAGTCTTACCTGGTATATTTAACAGAGTACCAATGATGCTATCACATACATTTTTCTCAACATGCATTACATCGATACAATGTCTGACTGTCAAAGAACTCCAATAAGGAAGATCCCAAAATATTGACTTCTTCTTGAATGAAGAATTGTCACTCAGTGTAGTACATTGTGATCTCTTATCAAATTCATTGACAAAGTCTTTTACTCTTTCATAAACAACCTCCCCTGGTATAGGTTTAGGTGCACTGCGTTCCTCATTCAATCCATTGAATGCTTTGTGCTTCCTACGATACAGATGAAATTTTGGAAGAAACCTTCGATGACCGAGATATACATTCTTACCGCCATGTTTTAGTCTTGTTGAATCAGTGTTCTCTTCACATATAGGACACGCTTTAGCTCCTTTGACACTATATCCAGACAAATTCCCATATGCTGGAAAGTCATTAATAGTGCAAAACAACATAGCATGCAAACAAAATGTCTCTCTTTATGAAGCATCATAGGTCATCACACCTTCACCCCAGAGTTTCTTTAAGTCATCAATCAGAGGTTCAAGATAAACATCGATGTCATTTCCAGGTTGTTTAGGGCCCGGTATCAACAACGACAGCATTACGAACTTATTTTTTATACACAGTAAGGGAGGAAGATTGTATATAACAAGCATGACTGGCCAAGTGCTATGTTGGCTGCTCAATGTCCCGTACAGATTCATCCCGTATGTACAAAGCCCAAGTCTTAGATTCCTGACTTCTTCACCAAATTCAGGGTACAATACATCAATCTTCTTCCACTGTGGGGAATCAGACGCATGCCGTAGGATCCCATCATTATTTTTCTTAACATCTGAATGCCACCTCAAATTCTTCGCATCTATCGGATTGGCAAACAAGTGTTGAAACCGTGATATTATAGGTAGATACCACATCACCTTGGCAGGAGAACCAGTTTTGGACTCCCCCGAAGTCGTCAATTTATACCGTGACGCACCACATTTTGGACAATCTTTCAAATCCGCATAGTCCTTTTGAAATAATACACAATCATTAGGGCATGCGTGTATCTTCTTGGCATCCATTCCCATTGGGCACAACGATTTCTTTACGTGGTATGTTGAGATTGTCAGCTCGTTTCCTTCAGGAAGCATTTCTTTCAACAAAGACAGCAATGACGTGAAGCTTTTGTTGCTCCATCTATTGTTAGCTTTCAACTTATACAATCTCAACACAGCGTTAAGCTTCGTAAACTTAGTACAACCTGTGTATAACGACATCTCAGCATCATGCACAATGTTTCTAAAAATGGGAGGTGGATCGGTGTGCTCTACCCCACAACTATCCAGCATCGCATCAACGATGTCTACTGGAACTGGTTCATTCACATCTACGTCATCGTAGACAATTTCTTCTTCCACACAAGCACTGCTATCGACATCCACTGGTTTTGGGTTTGAAATCTCTCCATGCCAGTGCCATTCTGTATAGCCTTGTATAATCCCGTTGCACATGACATGAGTTTTAATTTCGTCACCAGTGTTGACTTTCAAGTTGTTACCGCAATGCCTACATGGACAGTAGAACCTATCTCCAGGTTGTTTCCTATGTTCCTCGGCAAATCTAATGAACTGGTCAAGACCAGAAATAAACTCTGGGGTGCAGCGATTGCGAATGGACATCCATGATCTATCCATTCTATGATCAAAGAGAAAACAAGTATATATTAGGACAAGATTAGGGTCTAGGGTTAACAAATACATGTGATGTCATTATTATATATAATAAATGTGTACCACCTATCCATTCTTGAACACCTAATCTCACTAGTAAGTGTATAATGTGTATTGGATTTTCAAGAAAATTTCGGCAGCATTTCCCCGCTGTTCTCCAAGTACATATGTACTTAGAGAACAAACGGGGAAATGCTGCTGAAATTTTCTTGAAAACCCAGTACACATTATTCACTAACATCCTAAGCGAGATTAGGTGTTCAAAAACAGTCCCAAACCGGGGTCTATCCAAGATTTACTCATAATGAGTAAATCTTGGACGGGTTTCTAGGCCAACAAATAATGTGTTGGACGGGTTTCATGTAGCAACTTTCAGTTCCATTCATTAATCTCTTTTTACATCCACACACAGGGGTGTACCCCTAAACAGTAACTAAACAAAGGGGTTGGTGTACCCCTAAACATGCGTATAATTAAAAAAACTATTAATACAGACAAGTCTAGATAGATAGACAACTAAATACTACACCAACATGGTCCCGCATCAGTAACTTCGAGGACTTATCATTGTGGCGATCTTCTCTTGAAGTTCAGAATAGAAAGCAGCTATGAGTATTGATTGCTTGACAATTATATTTGTTAATTGGACTTACTCTGGTCTTTTTAATGATGAAGCTGTGTCACGAAGCTCCTCACTGTATTTAGACGAATCTGAACTGACAGGGGCCTCAGATTCAGATTCGTCCGAGTTGATATGCGACGACGTGCGCTCATACCGCAGTAGATGATCGGGGGTCTCGCAGTTGCTGTTGGTTATCCAAACTTTGATGGAATTATGGCCAACTGGACAGAGAAAAAGCCTGTTGCAACGGACCACATGCATCTCTCCAATCCAATCACGCCAACCGGATTTTGATACAAGATTTCCCTCCAAATCATACTCAACCTCGATAACATGTGAATAATTGCCAAAAGTTAGGGTCACTTTACCAGGCATGTAGTGTCTTCCTTTTAGAAAATGCCAATGTTTGGGTATGACCAATTGGTTTAAGGAACGATCATCTAGGATGATGTCCAATTGTTCTTCAATAGGGAACGTTAACATTGACATAGAGGCCCAGTTCATAGTGACTGTTATGGGAGGACAAAGACTGCATAATATTAGTATTAACAAAGTGTAAGTACATATAATGATGTTATATATTTTCAGAAAAAGTTGTATAACATCAGTTAACCTTTTATTGCTTGTCATAACCAACTTTATTGTGGTAGACATGATAGCTTGAAAAGAAGTCTACATATGTACTTAGAGAACAAACGAGGAAATGTTACCGAAATTTTCTCGAAAACCCAATACACATTATACACTTACATCCTAAGTGAGATTAGGTGTTCAAGAACAGTCCCAAACCGGGGACTATCCAAGATTTACTCCTAATGAGTAAATCTTGGACGGGTTTCTAGGTGCTTACTAAAATAGAACCATTATATGGAACTAATCCTACATTATACACATACTTTTCCTGAGTAAGATAATGTGCACTTCATGGAATTATTAAGATATGAATATATATAAGTTGTTTCTACCTACTTTGATGGGATTTTATAACATTCGAATCTTCCATTTAAGGCATTAGATGCATATATTGCAGTCCATTGTGTTGAGATAAGAATCCCATGTGATACACACGATTGAGAATCTTTCACGATACTAGGAAAATTACATGTATTGTATAGACAATAGAGGATTCAACTCAGTAGAAGCACAAAATCAGTACCTAAACCCTAAACACAAATAAGTAAATAACTTAAAAAAAAATGCCCAACAGCTGCTTGGGCGTGCCTTGGCACCGCCCAAGCAGCCGTCGGAGTAGAGGAAGAAGGAAGAAGGCAGGGCAGGCGGGCATACCTTGAGGGCAGAGGAGAGAAGCGGCCGGAGCACAGCAGCCACCGGCGGAGGCGGCGGCAAAGAGAGGAGAAGCGCCAACGAGGACATAGAGCAGCGGCGGAGAGGGCACGGGGCAGCGGCGAGGGCGCGGAGCAGCGACGAGGGCACAGAGCAGGAGCACAGACGGCCGCCGGTGAGCATAGACGGCAGGAGCAGGAGCAGGAGCACGGCCGCCGGTGAGCACGGAGCAGCGACGAGGGCAGGAGCAGGAGCACGGCAGCGGCGGCGGAGGAGCAACGACCGGCGAGGGCGAGCAAGAAATCGCCGGACCTAACTGAAATCGAGAATGAAAAAGGGAAAGGGGAAAAGAAGCTCGCGCTGGTGAGCTATTAAGTTGACAATAAGCGTCGGTTATTATAAAAAACCGACAAATAAACCAACTGTGCCAGTTCTATACCAAAAATCGGCACCTATACTAGATTATAGTCGTCGGTTTTTAACTAAAGGACAACTGACAACTATTCCTGTCTCGCGAATACCCTTTAGTCGTCGGTTATTTATTTATGAACCGACGACATATGTCAAATTTTAGAGGTAATTTTTTAGCTGGAATTTTGGTTTTGGCGGTTGATTTTAGGTGTCAGTTTTTTATTAATTAACCGACACTTAATAAAAGCGGTACCCGTGTCTAGTCGACCTTCATAGATTGTGTGTCGTTTTATGTTATAAACCGACACTGTAGAGTTTAGGTGTCCGTTTATGTATACAACCGACACCTTGAAAAGTGACTTTATAAGCCATTTCTGTAGTAGTGTGTGCTCTTCTCTGCTCTAGTATCCACTACATGTGCCAAAAATGCTTCACAACCTTTCTGCAACATCTTATCAGCTACAGCGGCTGATATGTTACACGTAGGCAAAACTTTCCTGTCTCCAGAAAAGACACAAGAAAATCCACCATGTTGAAAGACAACCTCCTTCTTCCAACAGTCGAGTTGAACTCGATATGTCTCTAGGCAATCCATACCCAAGATAACTTGAAAAGAGTAAATATCTAGGGGTATAAGATTAACCGCAATGGTGTAACCACCAAAAGTCAACAAACATCTGGGACAAAACTCTGTCAACATTGTTGGTTCACAGGTTAAGCTCATAAGCTAAAAGAAAGTTGTATAAACGAGTGAGTAGCACCCGGATCTATCAAAACTGTAACTGAAATGTTGTTGAAGAAAAACATTTCTCTTGTAATCAGTCGAGAAGAAACAATACCTTCTTATGGTGTCAAAGAGAATAAGCATCGTGAAGCTCTTCCTCTCCCACAATGTCCTTGTTGTCCTTCCCTAGCACTAGGTGCTGCACCACCTCGGGAACCTAAAGCTACAGAGGAACATGGTCCTCCAGCTGGAGCCTATCTCAGGACATTTTGATACTATGACTGAGAACCATGTGATGTTGACTGCTGTAACTGGGGGCAATTCCTCTTGATATGTCCCATATGTCCACATTGATGACATCCTTGAAACCTTGTTCCCCAACACTGTCCTAAGTGTGGTCTTCCACAGATATCACATGCTTGCATCTCTCACCTCGGTGGACCTGTCACTGAAACCGATGATCCATAAGACCTAGTTGGAGGTGTCCATGTAGACTGTGTATTCCATCTTTTGGAATTAGGTCTTCCTCCACTTTATGAAAAACTAGATCCTTATCTACCAAAACAGCCAAGTCCTCGTCCTATTTTTGAAAAGAAACCACCACCTCCTCTGTATACACCATTGCTTGTCCTCTTCTGAAGTCTCTGGGTCTCTTTCTATTCTCATAATGCTTATCAGCATTCACAGACTCCTCTACACGTCTTGTTGCCTCATCCACATCATCTCCACCACCTGGACCCATCACCTGAGGGTTAGGTCCAATGTGGCTCTCAACTTGGTCCTCATGACCACGTCCTCTTCCTGCCATCTGCATAAGTATAACAGAACACTTCCTGTTAAAAAATTGCAGTTAGAAGGAATACACGTAAGTCCTAATCTTATTGGTCTCTTATCATCCCCAGACCTCAACTTAGAGTATCTACGTACTCAACCTATGCTCTAATACCAAATTAACTTGTCACGCCCCGATCCCACAATTACCACTAATCATGAGATTAGGGCATGACAAGAGGATTCAACTTAATACAAATACACCCATAACTTTTTCTTTTCTTAATCACTTAAAATTTACCTAAAGGAGAATCTTATAATTTGGACAATACTGAAATCTTACTTAAACTTGAGGAAGCAAACTTACTGTTTCTAAACCTTGAAAGATACCTCAGAGTTTAAACAACATATTATATCTTACTTGCAGAATATAAAGTACAACAGTTAATTGAAAACTAAACTACATATTACATTTCACTCTCTCTCTCTACCATACCACATGCCCAAGGACCGAGGGGAAAAGACTAAGAGACCTCTAACTAACTACGTACTACCTTCTAAGAACTTGGGTGATACGATCCTTCAGCTTCCTCGTGCTGACGCTGACCTGAAAAATGTTTCAGAAGGTTGGTGAGCTACTGGCTCAGTGAATAAAATTACACCCAACCATCACAGATAACTCATTTAATGTTTATTTTATGGAATAATATACAAGAAATACTACACTGAGCATATCTAAAATAATATAGTTTAAATATCATGAAATATCAACATCTCATTAAAATAATAACTTCTGCAAGCTATAGTTACAATTAAATAATATGGATTATCAACATTTCATTTAAAGAACAACTGATACGAATCTAAACTCAAATATTTCTTAACTCTTTAACTTATAAGAAACTCTGTGAACCTATATGTACATATTTTATCTTATGCCCTGATCATATGTAGTGTACTCTACATATAAAGACTCGTAGCGAACTACGATCCCACCGTACAAGACTTAGCCGACACCCTGGGATAGCTAAGTCTGACTGTTGTCCTGGTCAGCAACAAGAAAACTAACTCTCTGGCCTCGACACTCCTATGGTGCCGTAAACTGGACTCCTCTAGGCTGAGTACACAGGAGGAGGGTTTGAGACACTCTATGGGTACCTCTGAGTTACCACCGAGACTTCCGGTTCATGTTGGGTAACCTATATTTTCTTAGGAGACTTCCCTAAGGGCTTCGTCTCCCCGCACGCTCTGTGGATTCCTTCCGACCCCCGTATACTGGACGCATCGCCAGGGTAGGTCATTTCATCCCTAAGGCGCATACCTCTCATAGGATTCTACGATGTCAGTGCCCTTAGTCTATTATTTTATTAATCTAGAAAACTCTTACTAGATTGTACATTTCTCTTACTTATACTCAACTTTGGTATCTCTATGGTACCATGACTATTTACTTGAACTTTACAACACGACATGAATATCATTCTAAATTTGACAGAGCAGTTTATTCAAGCATTGCAAAAGTTGAGAGATTCAACATATTAAGCATACAAGCAGATTTCAAGTTCTTAAATAAACTAAATACATGTCCCTTGTAATTTACTAAGAAATCAACATTATTATGCATGCAAGCAGACTAAAATTCTTAAATAAATAGTATACATGTCAACTTGGCACTTATACACTAGAATCATGCAATTGGACCTCTTAATGCACTAAAAGGAGTAAATTACTCGACATATGAGAAATCGTCGGTAGCATCTGTAAATTATCTGAAATTCCTCAAAAAAGTGCACATTAACCCTAGTCCTGGTTTGTACATCACATAACTCAGTTAAGAGTCAATAACTTATTATGACACAAATTATTAATAATAACTGAGGAATTCTAATGATATTTCTGAGAAATGTGTCAACTCATGTAAATATTAAATCACTCACATTAAACATAGCAGAGAGCGTGTAACTAGGGTTTTCATTGAATATTTTCATGTCATCGTCATTTCTTTAAAAATCATACATCAAATTAATTTCTAAAATTGTACAGCCTGGGTTTATACCCAAACCGTATAGTTACTAATAGTGTGTTAATGCTTTCCACTTTTAAACTGAGAAAATTAGATTTTGATCAACCATATAATTCCACTAATTCAAATAATAATAAATCATTAAAAATTTGGATCGGGCAAATGTAAATAAGAAAACCTGAAATATAATATCAGGCGACGCCGACACTCCACGCCCGGGTATATGCTGTTAACTGCCACAAACACAGATAGAACCGAATTGGTATGTTTCATGGAGTTAATACTTATTTGGGGAGTGAGATTCTACTGACAGCCGTTCGGATGTCCGAATTCGTCGGCAAACACGTCCAGAGGCCAGTTTCCGAGTATACGCAGGTAGTCTTCTACCTCTAGCTTGCCCTGGATTCAACATGCTTCACGCACAGGTGAAGGGGAGGCTCGGCTGGGTGCCTATGGCTGTGGATTCCTGATCTGGACCTCAAGCCGAGCTCGTTGGTGTTGATTTCGGGTGCTAGCTGCGCCCTAGATGCTCCTAGCCTTGCTTCTTGCAATAGCAACTGCTGCTATTAGATGGGGCACCGCCCCTGCTGCTTGGGGCACAGGTGAGCGCAACAAGGGCGGGAAACTGCGGTTGCAAGCTTGGCCTTCAAAAATGGAATCAAGGCGGGCATTTGGTGATGTTTCCCGGGCAAATGGGCCCTTGGTCGGCCGCCACAACTGTTGTGCGGCGGTGCTATTGGCCGCCGCCCTAGCAGGTGGAGCTGCTGGTAGAGGCGAGGAAGAGGAAGAAGAACAGAAAAAGGAGGTGGGTGAGGGTCGTGCTGCTGAATCGGAGCCAAGGAGCCAAGAATCACCCCTCAGCTCTCCCTCTCTATTGGCCGATCGATCACTGGTTTGGGGCACCGCTTTAGGTGGTTGCCCTATTCGTTCGATGAAGAAGAGATGAGGAAGAAAGAAATAAAAGCCAATTAATGGATAAATTGCATCATAAACCCAAGGTTCTAGAATATGTTGTAACTCTCGCCTCGAGTGTCTGATTGAGGTGATTTCTTTTGCAACATTTCAAGCACAAAATTCTCTTCCTTCTCAAGGCATGAAAACATGCTAATTAGATTGTAACACTAGATCAAAGTACTAATTGAATTTGTGAGTAACTCAACTTAATCAACTTAATGATGCACTAAGCGCTATGCTTAATTAACTTAATCATCTTAATGATGATGTGATCATTGAACTTACTAGTTAGCTTTGATGTGGGTCATAACAGTAAAATAACCCTCTAAATGTCAAAAGTAAAAAACTCCAAAAAAGTTAACCAAAATAGGGGACGGATATCATATACATGTTATATATATATATATATATAGAGAGAGAGTCAGGCTAGAATACACTTGAGTGTACGGATCGCACGAATACACTCAAGCAGTGTTCAGAAAATCGGCCTAATCGGCCGAATATTCAGTTTCGTAGGTGGACCGAACCGCATAAGCCAAATCGGAGCTATATTCGGCCATGAACCGATTACTCGGCCGTCTGGGCACTTAAAAGGCCGATTATTTGGCGATTTTCTAAACCCGGCCCAACAAATGAAAAAAAAACCATTGGGTCGAAAACTCTAACCCGACTCCCCACCCTCAATCCCGATACCCCCTTCTCTGGACTCTTTCCCTTGCGAAACTGCAAGCGGTCGCAACAGCGCTAGGGCGCGACTCTCCCTCGGTTCTTCGGTGGCGATCTCCTCCTCTAGTAGCGCGATCTCCTTCCCCGACGCTCTCTAGGTCTGGTCGGCCGCCTCTATTTCCATCTCCTCCTCTCTGGGTGCCAACTATTGTCGTGGGCGGCAACTGCTGCAGTCGGTGTGGAAGCAGCAAGGTCGACTGGTCGAGTTCCTGACCAACCTAGAGGCGGCGACGGCTCTTCATAGCATGTTGGCGATGCCGGCTTGAGTTCTCCACCATGCAGGTCTTCTTCACTCCTCAATTTCTCCTTCATTGGGGCGTGTAACTCCATCACTGTGGCCGTGTAACTCCCAGGCCGTGTAACTCCCAGCCCTGATCTGTGCCCACCATGGCAACATTTCGTTAGTTTTAATCTTTTACACTGGTATTTTCAGCCACAAAATCCTTTTTTGCTCTAAACTCAAGATTTAGTAGAAACAAAAGTGATAATTTAGACTCTGCTAATGTTTTTCCCCATTCATTATTACTACTCATGCCACCTTCTTGCCCACCCAAATGAGGTATGTCATCTTCGTACCCCTACGCATAGCTGCATATCTGTCAACAGTATTGACCCCTTTGACTTTGTTGATTATCAAAACGTCTGCACTTCCAATGTGCATCCTTTACTCTAGTACGAACATGTCCAAGACCCCAGCGTGTTCTGCTTTCACATGATGTAAAGTCAAAATCCATTTTCACATGATTGCTTCACCTTCCTATCTACTGCTCACGGCATTGAGCAGCTTCATTGCTATTACCTCCAATTATTGGAAACACGCATTAAGCAACTAGTTTATACTAAAAATAATGAGACGTGAACATCATCGTCAATAGCAACTTATCTTGAATGTATTTAATTTGATAGTCTAAGTTCACTGAAAATAAATGGTTAGATCTAGCCTTATGGCTTTGTTCACGTCTCACTATTTTCCACTTGTGCAATCTATTGCTTTCTATATTCTTGGAAATACAGCAACATCTTGCATGCTTAGAACTTAAAAAGTGCAGGTTGCATCCACATTTTTGTATTTTAAAAAGTGCATTACTGTTGAATGTTTTCCTCATATGTCGTCATTTCAATAGGTTTATGTATTATACTTAATTTCCTAATGCTATGAACATTTCACATATAAGTATTCACATTTTTAATGAACTCTCTCCACGTTCCATTTCCCTTTACGCCATTTCCCTCAACTGACCATCTCTATTTCAAATAATACTACTGCAGTTTCATATTAACAATGTGTTTCTTATTATTTTTATGTCAGTCTTTCATATTAGCATTCTTATTATTTTTATGTCAGTCTTTCATATTAGCATACTGTAATGTGATATTCTTTTTAGATACAGTAATGTCTTCTAGTTTTGTGTATTTGGTTTGATGTGATTTTGTTTATTATATCCAGTGAATCATGGAGAGTCTTGGATCAGCCCCAATTGGGACTAACACCCAATCACAAGAAACGCCCCAGTCACGCTTGATTCCATATGGATCCACTGATCTGGCTTGGAAGTATGGCACGCTCAAAGATAAAAACAACTCTAGTGTTGTTATATGTGACTTGTGCTCGAAAGAAATTAGGGGGGGGGGGGTGAATCGCCTGAAGCAACACTTAGCTCACATAAAGGGTAATACACAAGCATGCCCTGGAGTTGACAATGCCATCAAGCAGGAAATTAGGCAGTACATGGAGGAGATTCAAAAGAAGAAGGCGGACAAGTCAAAAGTTGTAGCAAGTGTACGAGAAGAAGTTGACCTTGCTATGGCTAAGGGGAAGGAGATTGATGATTCCCACCTCAACACCATCCCTAGCTCAGATTCCTCAATGCGCCAAGTAGGAATCAAGGAGGCTATAGACAAGAAGCAAAGAGATCGGGTGAATCAATATATTGCTAGGTGGGTTTATCGATCTGGAATTTCTTTTAATGCAGTTTGCAACAATGCTTTTCTGTCAATGTGCCAGGCTATTGGCCAATATGGAAAGAACCTCAAGCCCCCATCTTATTATGAGGTGAGTGAGTCTCTATTGAAAATGGGGGTTGAAAATACAAGAAATGGTTTGCAACCTCATAGAGAAATATGGAGGAGATACAGGTGCACCATTATGACAGATGCTTGGAGTGATAGGAGAAGCAAGAGCTTGATGAATCTTCTTGTAAATTGTGAATTAGGCACTTGCTTTCTTAAGGCAATTGACGCCTCTGCTGAGTCTCACACAGGGGAGTATATCATGTCTTTTATTGATGGATGCATCCAGAAGGTTGGTCAGGAGAATGTGCTTCAAATTGTTACAGATAATGCTTCTGCAAATGTATTAGCAGGAAGAATGTTGGAGGATAAGTATCCTCACATATTTTGGACATCTTGTGCAGCTCATGTCATTGATTTGATACTTGAAGAGTTTGACAAAGAACAAAGAATTAAGACTGCCATAACAAAGGCAAGGGAGCTTATTGGCTTCATCTATTCTCACACAAAAACCCTGAGTTTGATGCGCAAATTCACTGAAAAGGGGGAGATTTTGAGACCTGGAGTCACCAGGTTTGCTACTTCTTTCTTGACATTGTAGAGCCTCCTTGATAAGAAGGACAAGTTGAGGCTTATGTTCATTTCTGCTGAATGGAACCAATGCAAGTGGTCTAAGACAAGACCAGGTGCCAAAGCTACAACGACAATTTTGGCTCCAACCTTTTGGAATCAAGTTTCATCAGCCATCAAATTGTGTACCCCTTTGATCTATTTGCTGAGAATCGTTGATGGTGATAAAAAACCATCAATGGGATTTGTATATGGTGAATTAGAAGCTGCTAAACAAGAGATCAAGACCCTCTTCAAGGGAGTTGAAGCCTCCTTTAGGCCATTCATCAATGCCATTACAATTAAAACCAAAGACAGATTAGATAGTCCTCTTCACAAAGCTTCCTACTTTCTAAATCCATATTACTTCTACAAAAATCAGGATGAGATAGAAAAACAACCTGATTTGATGGATGGCTTGATCAAGTGCATTGAGACCTTTTTCACTGATGTTGATATTCAAGACAAGATCAGTAGGACAGAGTTGGGTTTCTATATGATGAAGCTAGGCTCATTTAGCAAGGCATTAGTTATGAGACAATGCTTAATTAATGATGATGAGTACAAACCAGATATATAAAACTTACTTTATTTTGATTATTAGGATAATGGTGATATAAAATATTAAACTTATCTATATGTAGCTATGTGGTGGCGTCTGCATGGTGGAGCGGCACCGCATTTGCAAGAAATGGCCATCAAAATTCTTAGCCTAACATCCTCCTCCTCTGGATGTGAGAGGAATTGGAGTACTTTTGAAGGGGTACTTGACAATTTATATATTAAATGCTTATTTTCATTTGTGTAGAGTTATAGACTATTCCCCTCTAAAATGTCCATGTCTTAATGGCAGATCCACACTAAGAAGAGGAATAAACTTGAGGTGAAAAGACTTAATGACTTGGTCTATGTCCAGTTTAATGCCAAGCTGCAAGAGCAACGAGAGAGAAAGGCCAAAGATCCTCTTCTAACAAGTGATAGGACACATGTCATGGAGTGGATGGGAGATGCTACAACTGAGAATGATGAGGCTCCTGGCAGTGATGGACTTACTTGGGGAAATGTAGCAGCTGCAGCAGGTGTTGATGATGTTCTACAAGCTAGGGTCACACGTTCACAAACACGTGCTACTACACATCTTGCTACTTCTACATCAATGTCTCAAATTGATGAAGAAGATCTTGCAGAGGACCCATCTAGTGATGATGATGATGCTGAGCCCGTCTTTGCAGAGTTTGAGGATGAAGATGGCTACCTTGATTAGCTTTGTATTGATTGTTGACGTATTATTTTCTGTAATTTGGACATGAGTTGCTTGGTTATTTGGTGTTTGTTTACTTATTTTGAACCTTTTGACGTGCGTTAAAGTTTGTGATGTATGTTGCTTAATTAACATTCTTAATGGATCTATGTTTCTTGTTACATCCTCATTTGTTATAGTTTAATTAATATATACAATTATATAGGGCCAAGTTTTAAATTTATGTGAATATATAATTAATTTTAAAAAAAATCAAAACCGATTAAAACCGAATATACTCCCGCTTATACTCCCGCATACCGTATATACTCTAATCGGTACCCTATCCGCCCGTACACCGATTACCGCTTTTCTAAACACTGCACTCAAGTGTGTTTGCATATCAAGACTATTTTTTGCAAAATGTAAACCGTTGATCTTCACCGTCATACTATAACTAGGCTACATACAAATTTTGAGCCCATTTGGATGAGTGTACGTCACTCATCCAAGGGCAACAAAATGGACGTGCGAAACTAATTTAAAATGCATAATTTTTGCGGTCTTCATAACATGAGCTATACATATCCAAATGTGCTCAAATTTTGCATATGAGTTGTTCACAAGATGTTTAAGAAGATCAACGTATTAGATTTTCAAAAAAAAATATTGCATCGTGAAAAACTACTTGAGTGTATTCCACTCCGGATACACTCGAGTGTATTCTAGCCTCACTATATATATATATATATATATATATATATATATATATATATATATATATATATATATAAAAGATAAATTCTATGGTGTCTAATCCAACGTTAGATGTATCGTATAAATTTTATTATTATTATTACAATTAGTAGTAGTAGTATTAGTATTAGTATCATATATATATAGAAAGAGAGAGAGAGAGTTAGACTATAATACACTTGAGTGTACAGATCGCACGAATACACTCAAGTGTGTTTGCATATCAAGATTATTTTTTTGCAAAATGTAAGCCATTGATCTTCATTATCATACTATAACTAGGCTACATGCAAATTTTGAGCCAATTTGGATGAGTGGAAGTCACTCATCCATGGGCAACAAAATTGACGCACAAAACTAATTTGAAATGCATAATTTTTGCGGTCTTTATAACATGACCTATAAATGTCCGAATGTGCTCAAATTTTGTATATGAGCTATTCACAAGATGTTTAATAAGATCCAAGGATTAGATTTTTGAAAAAAATATTGCATCATGAAAAACTACTTGATTGTATTCTGCTCTGAATACACTTGAGTGTATTCTAGCCTGACTCTCTCTCTCTCTCTTTATATATATATATATATATATATATATATATATATATATATATATATATATATAGAGAGAGAGAGAGAGAGAGAGAGGCTAGATACACTCGAGTGTACAGATCGCACGAATATACTCAAGTGTGTTTGCATATCAACACTATTTTTTACAAAATATAAACCATTTATCTTCACTGTCATACTATAACTAGGCTACATACAAATTTTGAGCCCATTTGGATGAGTATAAGTCACTCATCTAAGGGCAACAAAATCGACGCGCGAAACTAATTTGAAATGCATAATTTTTGCGGTCTTTATAACATGACCTATAAATGTCCAAATGTCAAATTTTGTGTATGAGCTATTCACAAGATGTTTAAAAAGATCAACATATTAGATTTTTGAAAAAAAACATTGCATCATGAAAAACTACTTGAGTGTATTCTGCTCTGAATACACTCGAGTGTATTCTAGCCTGACTCTATATATATATATAGAGAGAGAGAGCCAGGCTAGAATACACTCGAGTGTTGTAACATACCAAATGCTGAACATTTTATCTTTTGGCCCTCTTTCCAATCTTTTCCTTTCATTTCTATCCTCTTTGTCTTTTCTGTTTAATTTGTGGAGAATATGATGGTTTAGTGAACATGTGTTCACCTTTTATACCAATAAAGGGTTTTATGCACAAATACCTCAGTAGATATTTTAATAAGGGTCTAATATACAAATTTACCACTCATGTGACACATTAATAAAATATATTCATTCGAGATCATTCCTTAGCCTTATGGAGCAAGAAAGAGAAAAAGGAATGAATAATGTTGATTTAAACATGTTAATGTGATATGAAATTAATTAATATAAGGAATATTGGTAATATGGGATAATGGGATAAAATTCATATAAGGGAAACTTAAAAGATAATTCTAAGGCCAAATTCATTTTCCTTGAGTTAAAGTTTGCTTGAATGACAAGTTTCACAATTTTGGAAGATTAATAATTATCTTTGCATTATAGGAATTGAAAAATATGAGTTTTTCTCCAAATCATTAAATAAATTTTTAAATGAATTCAAAAGTGGAAATAAACCTCAAATTCGTAATCTACATATCAAAATGAGTCTATGTGTGAATTTTCATCTAATTTGATCAATCTTAAATATTTTATTTTATTTTGGAGAGAGAAAGTGTGTAAAATATTCAAACCATTAATTAAAATAACAGATAATTAAAAAATGAAGATAATGGAAAATTTGTATCTAACATACTTAATATGACTTATGGGTAAAGTTTCATTATTTTTGGAGGATTTTATAGTCATTAATGAGAGAGGAAAGAGAAAACAGTAATTAGCTTAATTGACTAATCTAACTTTCTCAAAAGGTAAATCTAATTTTATATTTGGATTCTCACCCCAAAATCAGTTAACCTACCAAATTTGAGTTTATTTGGACTTTGTTTGTACCCTCAAATAATTGTAAAAAATTATATACATTAAATACATCAAAAGACCAAAGTTGGAAAGTTGTATTAAATGTCTGAGTCATCCCCTACCTCTAGCCGCGTGAACAGTAATTTTTTATTTTTTTTAATGATTTTTTAGACGGCCATATCTCTCTCATCTCTCAACCAAATTAAGTGATTTTGTCTCGTTAGACTCCTCTTCCAAATCTACCCCAGATTATCCTATATTTTTGATGTTTTTGTGATTATCCGGAGAATCCCCAATTCTACCAAAAATCCTTCTCTCACCCCACATACACGAATCCTAAATCACACCTCCTCCTCTATAAATATTAGCACCCCAAACTTTGACATTGCCTTCACAACTCAATGCAACAATTGGTTTCGAGATCAATTGTGTCTTGACCCCCCAACGGCGGCTGAAGGGTCAGATCTTGTGGCGCCTCTCCTTCCCTCTTCTCTCCACCTTCTTGTAAATCGACAAGACCATCAGGTTAGAAATCTTCTTGGCTTTCTTTTACATATATCTAAATGCCGAGTTTGGTTAAGTATAGTGTTTTCACCCAATTTTCCCCCAAGCCAGCTGCTTGTAGCAGCAGCCATGGCACACAGGTGAGAGGAAGGGGATAACCCGACCTCATTTTATCATTTTGCCCTCCGATCATCTCTTCTCCTATTTATTTTCGCACGAGGGTAGAACCGTCTTTCGCTTCATTTGATTTATCTGTTTGACTCGGCTTTGACCCTGGCCATGTGGGTAGCCAGCAAGGGCGGGCCGCCTACTTGACCGTCGCCCATTAGGCCAAGTGGCAGACCCAACCCCACCTCCTTTGTTTCTCTATTTGGACGAGGTGCATACGTGGCACCATATGATTGGTCGGTATTCAAAAATTCATTACTCTTAAACCGTGCATCCAAAAATAAATCTAAAATATGTTCTGAACTCAAAAAAATTCCATCTATCCATTAAAAATGTTTTTGAAGTCTGGTTTTGAGTTTTTCAACAAGGTGTTTTTGAGAACAAATTAATTAGTTATAAATCACTAAAAATACATATAAAACTCCATATCTTCAAATCATATCAAATTATATGTCAATTTGATCATAAAACCCTAACTAAGACATTAGTGATAGTTTTAGAGACTAATTTAAGGTTTGAGGAAAAGTTAGTAACTTTAGGGTTTCCATCCTTTAATGAATGAATACAATTCTAATGCATGATCATGGTTATCATATTAGGGCTAGTAGACTCTGATTTCATGTAAAGTTGTGAAAAGTGGTTTCTAGGACCCTAAAGAATAAAGTATGTGTATTTACACCTTAAGTTGGGAATATTTGTGCCTTAACCTATACTTTTCCTTAATGAGGCTTATTTGAACCATATATCCTATATTCATAATTCTTTTGCTGTGCTTGCCTCATAATCTATTTTGCAATATTGTTCTGGGGTCTTGGTACCCCTCTGCCATGTTCTATTTGATTGATGTTATTACTTGCCATTGATTCTAGCATGATGATTTTATTAGACTAACTAGCTATAGTAGTAGTACTTATGTACAACGACCCATAGTTGGGGAATGTGTTATTTCTCTCCTGGGGAATGTGTTATTCTCCCCCCACATGAAATATGTGTAGGTGATTAGGAATGTGTTATTCTCCCCTCACCCTTTGGTTGAAGGTATGGTAGGTGCCTCAACCCTACTTAGATAAGGTATTCAATATTAATCATACATGCAATTCTTTTATTATACTTTGTTTATGGCAAGCATTTATTGAAAGCTTCTTTTATATATGGCCTCATTCTCTTGTTATCTTCATCTTATGATGAACCCTAGCCTATTTTTACATGCTTGACTTTCCTTGTTATCCTAAACATATTTTGTGACACATACTTATTTCCTTTCCCTTTTGTTGGGTGCCTTCCTAACCACCTAGGTGCTGAGTAAGGTGATGGATAAGACAAGGAGAACATAGCTTTGGCCTGAAAATGCTTGATGGAGATGTTGCTTGGAGATAAGACTGTAGTAGTCTAGACTTCCCTCTATCTAGATTCTACTTGTTTATCTTGATGTAAACCCTAATGGGAGAATTTGATGTATTTTTGTAAGCCTTTTAATGAAAATTGATTATAGTTAGAAATTTTTATTCCGCTGCTTTCCAATGGTGTTTTGTTTACCAAATTTAGTAAAGGGGTAATTTCGCCTCTTTACAACATGGTATCAGAGCCCATGGTAGTCGGAATCTGACTATTTTAGTTTTGTCTCCCTAATTAGAATCCATGTCTTACATAGTTCCTTTAGGTGACATGGTTACCCTAGATTTGATCTACGTTGATGAAAGGTTGTCTTAGAACCCAATAGTTCCATAGTTCCTTTAGGTGACATGGTTACCCTAGATTTGATCTACGTTGATGAAAGGTTGACTTAGAACCCAATAGTTCCACATTAGAATCTTGATGAATAAAACCCTAAAATACTTATAACTAAACCATGCATAACTTGATGTTGTTTAGGTTTGCCTTTAGGCAACTATTAGGGCATGAAGTTGAAGCAAAGGTGTCTAGAAAGGATCCGGGTTTCAGGGATTGGCAATATTTTCCTCCGTGCCACTAGCTTGGTTTATGAGGACTGTCGTGCCCATATGATACCGACCTCATCTAAGATAATACAAATTGTATGAAGTAGTTTTCTTTTAGGTAATAGTGACATTAGACATCTATGTCATATATCTTTGGGAACCCTAAGTTTACATGTGTATGATGACTTGTTTGAGGATATATATATCAAGATGGGTTCCTTATGTCCCTTAGGACCACATGCTTGGATAGTTTATCCCTAGAACCTAGACTTTGAAGTTTGGGTTAAGTAAACTATCAGAGTGCACAGTAGAAGTGTGATGGATCTTGTATAAGGTTTAGTAGACTCATTCTTTAGCCCTAGTGTAGTTGGGCTTAATAGGTCAAACCCTTTAAGGGGTGGAGTATAGTTAGTTTGATGATGTTGGGTGGTTAGATTTTGAGGATGAAATCCTCTTTAGGGGGATGGAACCCTATGACATCTTGATATCTATCTATCTTTGGAAACCCTAACTCCATTAATAGGAGGTTATTATGCTTGGATCCTTGGTCTTGACCAAACAAGTTATAATGGTAACCTTAACATGCTTGTTGATATATTAATCATCTGAGGAATAATTTATATGTTCGAACCTTAATGAATATCCAATGCACATAATATGAGTCACTCGCATATTAATAATAATTATGGAAATACATGATGGTAATAATGTCATGAATCGATAAACCTTAATGATATGATGAGAAAGAAAAGTGTAACCTAACCTAATTTTGGCATTAATGAATGCTATAATGATCAAGTTGATCCTATACTCTAAGTTGTAATCATATAACCTTAATCTATACATCCTTAATGATGTTCATATTAAAATAGTGGCATTAGGTAACATATCTTGATGTACATAAATGATATATAATCATCTAATCACATATTAATCAAGTCATCAATATGAAATGCATGTTGCCTTGTTATCTAATACACACGTGATTAGTCACCTAATGTGAATCAATTCATTAAAATGTAACATGTCTCACCTTGATCATTAAAATACATGTAATGGCTTAAATATGAATATGAAGTGATTGGATTCACATAATTGTGCAAAAATCAATAATATAAATGAATAAATATGATAAATGACTAATGATGACATTAATGTGAGCAATAAAGATAATGTGGCAATGATATAATGTTTAATATGCATACAAGTAGTCAATGTGACATAATTTGGATTAATTATGGACTTAACAACAAATTGAATAAAATGTCTTATTTCATGCAAAATAATTAGTTATAACGTAATATGGTGATAATATAAGGATGATGAAGTCTAAGTTCAAAATATTAAGGGTAATGATCAAGTATATTGAGATAATTGAGTAACCCCTAATTGTGATAAAATCCTTAATAAGATAAATGAGAAATACATATAAATAGTTTAATGTGTGATGATGAAATATAACCCCTTTTGTAATAAAGTGAATATGACATGACATAATTAAATATAATGATGATAATGTGATATCATAATGAATATAATGTTATTGAGCCAAGAATGTAAATAAGGTTAAAATCCCCTAAAAAGAATATCTTAATAATGAAACCCTAGGTGATCCTTAAGAACCTGGATGTTGATGAGTTGTTTGGTTGAAGTTATGGTTGGTGGAATACTATGATGTTTCATGATGGGATGTTGCACACTCACGCTTCCCTCCTTGCTTGTAATTTCGGGGACAAAATCCTATTTAAGTGGGGAAGTGATGTAACATATCGAATGTTGGACATTTTGTCTTTTGGCCCTACTTCCCATATTTTCCTTTCATTTTTATCTTCTTTGGCTTTTCTGTTTAATTTGTGGAGAATATGATGGTTTAGTAAACATTTGTTCACCTTTTATACCAATAAAGGGTTTTATGCACAAATACCTCAGTAGATATTTTAATAAGGGTATAATATAAAAATTTACCACTCGTGTGACATATTAATAAAATATATTCATTCTAGATCATTCCTTAACCTTATGGAGTAAGAAAGAGAAAAAGGAATGAATACTTTTGCTTTAAACATGTTAATGTAATATGGAATTAATTAATATGAGGAATATTGGTAATATGGGATAATGGGATAAAATTCATATAAAGGAAACTTAAAAGATAATTCTAAGGCCAAATTCATTTTCCTTGAGTTAAAGTTTGCTTGAATGACAATTTTCACAATTTTGGAAGATTAATAATTATCTTTGCATTAATCGAAATTGGAAAATATGAGTTTTTCTCCAAATCATTAAATAAATTATTAAACGACTTCAAAAGTGGAAATAAACCTCAAATTAGTAATCTACATATCAAAATGAGTCTATGTGTGAATTTTCATCTAATTTGATCAATGTTAAGTATTTTATTTTATTTTAGAGAGAGAAAGTGTGCAAAATATTCAAACCATTAATTAAAATAACAAATAATTTAAAAAAAATGAAAATAATGGATAATTTGTATCTAACATACTTAATATGACTTATGGGTGAAGTTTCATTATTTTTGGAGGATTTAGTCATTAATGAGAGAGGAAAGAGAAAATAGTAATTAGCTTAATTGACTAATCTAATTTTCTCAAAAGGAAAATCTAATTTTATATTCGGATTCCTTACCCTAAAATCAGTTAACCTACCAAATTTGAATTTATTTGGACTTTGTTTTCACCCTCAAATAATTGTAGAAAGTTTATACATTAAATACATCAAAAGAACAAAGTTGGAAATTTGTATTAAATGTCCAAGTCATCCCCTACCTCTAGCCGTGTGAACAGTAATTTCCGATTTTTTTACGATTTTTCGGATGGCCATATCTCTTTCATCTCTCAACCAAATCAAGTGCTTTTCGTCTCGTTGGACTCCTCTTCCAAATCCACTCCAGATTATACTATATTTTTGATTTTTTGCAATTATCCGGAGAATCCCCAATTCTACCAAAACTCCTTCTCTTACCCCACATACACAAATCCTAAACCACACCTCCTCCTCTATAAATATTAGCACCCCAAACTTCACCATCACCTTCATAACTCAACACAACCATTGATTTTGAGTTCCATTGTGTCTTGACCCCCCAACGACGGCTGAAGGGTCAGAGCTTGCGGTGCCTCTCCTTTCCTCTTCTCTCCACCTTTGTGCAAATCGACAAGACCATCAGGTTAGAAATCTTCTTGGCTTTCTTTTGCACATCTAAATGTCGAGTTTGGTTAAGAATAGCGTTTTCACCCAATTTTCCCTCAAGCCAGTTGCTCATAGTAGCAGCCATGGCACGCGGGTGAGACGAAGTGGATAACTCGACCTCATTTTACCGTTTTGCCCTCCGATCATCTCTTCTCCTCTTTGTTTTTGCACGAGGGTAGAACCGTCTTTTACTTCATTTGATTTATCCCTTTGACTCGGCTTTGACCCTGGCCACACAGGCAACCAGCGAGGGCGGGCCGCCTACTTGGCTGTCACCCATTAGGCCAAGTGGTGGACCCGACCCCACCTCCTTTGTTTCTCGCTCTCTCTGTTTGGACGAGGTGCATACGTGGCACCATATGATTGACCGATATTAAAAAATCATAACTCTTAAACCATTCATCCATAAATAAATCTAAAATATATTCTAAACTTGTAAAAATTCCATCTATCTATTAAAAATGTTTTCAAAGCCTGGTTTTGAGTTTTTCGACAAGGTGTTTTTGAGAATGAATTAATTAGTTATAAATCACAAAAAATATATCTAAAACTCCATATCTTCAAATCATATCAAATTATATGTCAATTTGATCAGAAAACCCTAACTAAGACATTAGTGATAGTTTTAGAGACTAATTTTAAGGTTTGAGGACAAAGTTAGTAACTTTGGGGTTTTCAACCTTTAATGAATGAATACAATTCTAATGCATGATCATGGTTATTGATAGCTGTGTGGTCACAGGTCTCAACCCACAGGACATCGAGTTGGTGCTGGATAGGGGAATCCCGGAGATCTACATCAATGAGGAAGCAGAGGAAAATCTGAAGATACAGTGTAAGTACTCTGTTATTGTTAAGCTCATTGGAAAGGATATCGACTTTATGACTATGGCCGACAGATTAAAGCTGATGTGGCACCCGACAGGAAGAACCAAACTTTATGAACTAGACAAATCCTATTACGTTGTCCAGTTCTCCACCAAGAAGGACTACGAGTTAGCCCTGATCGAGGGACCCTGGGCCATCTTCGGAAGCTGTCTGATGGTGTGGAGGTGGTACACCACCTTCCAACCGAGAAACAAACTACCTGAGTCTATTGTAACCTGGGTGAGAGTGCTTAACCTCCCTCTCCATCTGTATGATTAGGTGTTCTTCAAGGCGGCGGGGAATGTGTTGGGACGACTGGTCAAGGTTGATGAATACACAATGTCAAGGCAAAGAAGCAGATACGCACGCATAGCAGTGGAAATAGACACCACAGTCCTAGTTCTACCTGCAACCATCGTCAACGGAGTTGATTACTGCCTTGAATACAAGGTCCTACCGAGCCTGTATCTCAGTTGCGGTCTGCTGGGACATATTGCGGAGAACTGTAAGAGTGGAGGGGATAAGAAGACAGAGGAGGCTATGACAGGGGAACCTGATAAGGCGGGGGCAAGGTGGTCATAAGAGGAGGGTAAGTGGCAAAAGGTGTATGGGAAGAGGATAGTGACGCAAAGGAGACCTCCTCCGAGAGTTAATGTGGCACATAATAGTGAGGCAAAGAAGGCCACCAATAAGTTCCAAAGTCTGGAGAGGACCACTGAGGAGGAGGCAGCCGAGGTAAATCAGGATAAGAGTAGCACTGAAACTACCAGGGAGACACCTCAGCCTAAGGTGTGGAAGAAATCTAAAACTGCACAGGTTGATGTAAGCACCAGGAAGGTACTCGATGATATAGACAAGAGGAGTAATGAGGGGGTGCTAAAGCATGGAGTAAATGCTACAACAAAGGAAGGGAGCACGCAAAGTGTGGTCAACCCGGGGGTCAACGAAGTGGTTATGGGGGAGGGAAACGATCTGGGGAGGGAGCATAATACTAGAGAAATAGAGGCAGCTGCTAGCTTGATCACGAACAGGATGATTAATTTAGAGGAGGGGCATGGTAGCGGAATCCTGGCAGCTGTGCGCCTGCTAGTGCAGGACGCTATCCCACCCGACATACACCGTGGGAATGTAACAGTCACCAGAAGCACGACAAGGAGGACACTAGATGGGAAGAACGTACCCCCCGACGGGGTCGTTGAGAAGGTATGAGGTGGTCGCTGTCCTGCTGTTGTTAGAATCATCAAATGAATATAGTGATCTGGAACATACGAGGCGCTGGAGGCGATGAAGCTTGCAGGTTATTAAGAGAATATAAGGAATAGAGAAACATTAAAGTTGTCATGATTTTAGAACCCAAAATTAGTGGCGCTAACGCTGATAAGGCCATTGCCAAGATGGGGTTTAATAACTTTCATCGGGTGGAGGCAAGGGGTTTTGCGGGGGGCATTTGGCTGCTCTGGAACTCCGGGGTCATGATTGTGCAGATACTCTGCAGCCATAGACAATTCCTTCACTGTAAGTTGAACAATAGGCTTACTTGCACGTTCGTGTATGCGAATCCTCATATTAAGGTTAGAAGCCTGCTGTGGGAACATCTGGTGGTCCTGAGCAGCAGGACAACGAGACCCTGGTTGGCTGCTGGGGACTTTAACACCATGCTTCACCCCACGGAGAAGAAGGGTAGCAATCTGTTTAATCACAATGAAGCAGCCGTGTTTGCGGACATGCTAATGAGATCTGGCCTACATGATCTACACTTCGAGGGCAACCCCTTCACCTACAAAAGTGGCAAACTACAAGAGAGACTGGATAGAGATGTGGCTAATGTGGAATTCAATACTACGTTCAGAAATATGGTGATTAAACACCTACCTAGAGTCCGATCTGATCACTTCCCCCTTCTTGTGAAGGAGATTAACCGGAAACCGAGAACCTCCAGAATCTTTACTAAAGCGTCCTGGTCTATGAACACAGATTTCCTGGACATGGTGGATCACAATTGGGACAAAACGCGGGATTTTGGGGAAGCTTGGGAGGCTATGAAACCAAACCTTGTCAGGTGGGAAAAAGAACACGACGAGATGGAGAGGAGGAGGAAATGTCAGCTCATGGACTGGATTGACAAAGCTCAAAGAAGGATGGCTGCGAATTACAACCCGGATATGGAGGAACAACTATACAAGATCTGTAGGGAGCTTGAAGACATTATGAAAGTGGAGGAATGTAACTAGAAGCAACATAGCTGCCAGAGCTGGCTTAAAGACGGAGACTGCAACATGAAGTTCTACCAGGCGTCTGTCAACCAGAGAAGTAGAAGGAACATGATCACTATGCTGAAGGACGAGTCTGGGAACTGGGTTGAAGACAAAAGTAAATTGGGGGAAATGGTGAGACTACATTTTTGTAACATTTTTACTCTGTGTATTAATCCTGACAAACAAGCCATCATGAGGTACCCGAGCATGTTTCAATTCCCGGGTAACCTGAAGCTCAAGGAAATCAGAGCAATTGCGGGCGTGGCTGAAATCCACAAAATTTTGGTAGGGTGCGATCCATACAAAGCTGCAGGTCCAGACGGTATCGACGCCATGTTCCTCAAAAGAAGTTGGCCGACGATCGCCGACTCAGTGGTCAATACCATCAACTACGCCATGGGGGGGAGAGAGCTTGGACAACAGGCTCTGTGATGTCTCTTTGGTGCTCATACTGAAGATTAAAACACCGGAAAGATGCAACGACTTCCATCCGATATCCCTGAACA
Organism: Alisma plantago-aquatica; assembly: GCA_963693085.1. Taxonomy (NCBI): domain Eukaryota; kingdom Viridiplantae; phylum Streptophyta; class Magnoliopsida; order Alismatales; family Alismataceae; genus Alisma; species Alisma plantago-aquatica. The sequence continues at coordinate 1,769,607,018 of OY856409.1, forward strand.
ACACAGTGATCAAACTCACCTCCAAAGTGGTGACCATGAGGCTGAAGCCGTTCATGGATCAATGGATCTCACCCTTTCAGAGCAGTTTCGTGCCGGGAAGGCATATCACTGATAATATCATCCTCGTCCAGGAGCTGATACATGGCATGCGTAGGAGGGGGTCTACACACCTTATGGCCATTAAAATCGACCTTTCTAAGGCGTACGACAAGATGAACTGGGATTTCGTTAAAGATACTATAGAGAAGGTGCACTGGCCGCCTAATATAGTCAATTATGCTATGAACTCTATTACTCAAGGAAGGACGTATGTTATCTGGGATGGCAGTCCGCTCGAGCCGTTGACGGCCAAGAGAGGCCTGAGGCAGGGTGATCCCTTGTCCCCCTACATCTTCGTGTTGTGCTTGGAGAGGCTGAACCAAGCCATAGGACAAGCGGAACGGGAAGGAAGATGGATTGGCACCAGGCTTCACAAAGGTGGTTGTTTGGTCACACATGTTGCTTTCGCTGATGACCTGATCTTCTTTGCCAAAGCTTCTCTCAATCAAGCAGAAACCATTGTGGAGTGCCTGAAGGAGTTCAACAAGGTCTCAAGTCAAGAAGTGGCATATGAAAAGTCTTGCATCTACTTCTCAAAGGGTGTGGACCGTCAGCAAAGGCGAGATATCTGCAACTTTAGTGGTTTTAAGCATATTGAGGACTTGGGTAGACACCTAGGTGTGCCGATCATACACGGGAGGATCACAAAACAGATGTATGCTGCAACACTGGAGAAAATGGAAAACAGAGTGAATGGCTAGACAACACACACTCTGTCCTTGGCGGGACGGGTCACTCTCACCAAGACGACCCTGGCGGTGATTCCGACATATGTGATGCAATCCGCTAAATTACCCCTCAAGCTTTGCGACATAATGGATAGTACTATCCGTAAGTTTATATGGGGAGGGGGGCACAAGCAAAACCCCATGTCACTGGTGGCATGGGACGTTGTCACCACAGAGAAGAAGGAGGGGGGCCTGGGAGTGAGATCTATGAGGACTTGGAATAAGGCGTTGCTATGTAAGAATGCCTGGGAGTTAAAAACAAATAGGCAGACGCCTTGGGTGAGGGGTATCAGAGGTAAGTATAAAGTTGATTCTGTGAAGCCGACGGTAAACGAGACATCCTTCTGGAGGGCCATGGTAGAGATGACGATTTTTGCTGACCTCCACTCCCACATGATGGTGGGGGATGGGAGGAGCACTAGCTTTTGGTTCGACAACTGGTACGCGAGTGAGGGTAGGTTGGCGGAGGTGGTAACTAAACCGATACCTGAGGAGATAAAAGATCTTCAGGTGGGCAGTGTGGTTGACCTACAGGGAGGGTGGGACAAGAAGTTTTTGGAGGAATACTTTGCAAAACAGACGGAGGCACAGATCATAAAGATGGAGGTACCGCAGGTGATTAATGGGAGGGATGAGTGGATCTGGGATGGCAACAAGGATGGTGAGTTTTCCACGGCAGCCTCCTATAAACTCCTCAAGGAGGACAGGAACGACAGCAGAGCTGGTTGCTGGGAAAGGCTGTGGTAGGGAAGAAGCCCGGAGAAGGTCAAGATGTTCTTCTGGTTGGCGCATAGAGGTGCCATCCTCACAAACTTGAGAAGACGCCAATGTCATCTTACGGAGGAAGCCGCGTGCCCAAGATGTGTAGGGGAGAGGGAGTCCACGCTTCATGCCCTCCGGGACTACCCCGCGGCTAAAGCGGTGTGGTACAACTGCAGAATAGAAGAATCCATCCCAAACTTCTTCTCCGGTAACCTGGAGGCCTGGATGAGCAGGTGCCTAAAGGCAAAGAAAGGCAGTAAGGAGTGGGTGATGAACACAGCCTGGAACATTTGGAAAGCAAGAAACATGAAGGTGTTTGAAGGTAAGGAGATCTCGTGTAGGAGTACGATTATGGCCTCTGTCAGTATGACAATAAGAGATGATAAGGGGGAAGGGGAGATGATACAGAGGATAGGCACGTCGACGACTACACGGTGGTTGAAGCCAAGTAAGGGGTGGATCAAAAGTAACACCGATGTTGCTACTAAACGGGGCAGTGTTGCCATCGCGGTGGTGATTAGGAACAACACAGGTTACTGGATGCAGGGATGGAGTAGATGCGGAGAAGCGATGACGGTCGTTGCCGGAGAACTATAGGCCATGGAGGCTGCTGTCGATTTGGCCACCGAGATGGGGGCGAGCAAGGTCATCGTGGAAAGTGATAGCGCTAATGCTATCGAGTGGATAAAAAAGGTGAACAAGACACCCCTGAGGTACCGACATGCCACAAACAAGATTCGCGGGAAGGCTAAGCTGATCGAGGAGGTCAGATTCGAGTTTGTGAAGAGGGAAGCGAACCGGACTGCTGATAGTCTGGCTAAATATCACTTAAAAATTATAAAAGGTGTGTGGTTTACCAAATACCTCAGGTTCCTTTAGCTCGACTCGTAGCTAAGGAGGGAGAGCTTAGGAACCAACCTACCGCTTGTGATCTGATGGATCAGGCGGATAGGGTTTGTATCAACCTTGTGTCAGTCGTAAGTGGAGGGCGGAATGAATAGATGGCCTCCTGTTTTGTTAAAAAAATGGTTATCATATTAGGGCTAGTAGACTCTGATTTCATGTAATGTTGTGAAAAGTGGTTTCTAGGACTTTAAAGAATAAGGTATGTGCATTTACACCTTAAGTTGGGAATATTTGTGCCTTAACCTATACTTTTCCTTAATGAGGCTTATTTGAACTCTATTTCCTATATTCATGATTCTTTTGCTATACTTGCCTCGTAATCTGTTTTTCAATATTGTTCTTGGGTCTTGGTACCCCTATGCCATGTTCTATTTGATTGATGTTGTTACTTGCCATTGATTCTAGCATGATGATTTTATTAGACTAACTAGCTATAGTAGCAGTACTTATGTACAACCACCCATAGTTGGGGAATGTGTTATTTCTCCCCTGGGGAACATGTTATTCTCCCCCACACATGAAACATGTGTAGGTGATTGGGAATGTGTTATTCTTCCCTCACCCTTTGGTTGAAGGTCTGGTAGGTGCCTCAACCCTACTTAGTTAAGGTAGTCAATATTAATCATACATGCAATTCTTTTATTATACTTTGTTTATGGCAAGCATATATTGAAAGCTTCTTTTATATATGGCCTCATTCTCTTATTATCTTCATCTTATGATGAACCCTAGCCTATTTTTACACACTTTACTTTCCTTGTTATCCTAAACATATTTTGTGACACATACTTGTTTCCTTTCCCTTTTGATGGGTGCCTTCCCAACCACCCAGGTGCTGAGTAAGGTGATGGATAAGGCAAGGAGAACATAGCTTTAGCTCGGACATGCTTGATGGAGATGTTGCTTGGAGATAAGATTGTAGTAGTCTAGACTTCCCTCTATCTAGATCCTACTTGTGTATCTTGATGTAAACCCTGATGGGAGAATTTGATGTATTTTTGTAAACCTTTTTATGAAAATTGATTATAGTCAGAAATTTTTATTCTGCTGCTTTCCAATGGCATTTTGTTTACCAAATTTAGTAAATGGGTGATTTCACCTCTTTACAAGTGTATTCTAGCCTCTCTCTCTCTCTTTCTCTCTCTCTCTCTCTCTATATATATATATATAGAGAGAGAGAGTTAGTCTAGAATACACTCCAGTGTACATATCGCATGAATACACTCAAGTGTGCTTACATATCAAGACTATTTTTTGCAAAATGTAAACCATTGATCTTCGCCGTCATACTATAACTAGGCTACATACAAATTTTGAGCCCATTTGAATGAGTGTAAGGCACTCATCCAAGGGCAAAAAAATCAACACACGAAACTAATTTGAAATGCATAATTTTTGTGATATTTATAACATGACCTATAAATGTCCAAATGTTCTCAAATTTTTTGTATGAGCTATTCACAAGATATTTAAGAAGATCAACATATTAGATTTTTGAAAAAAAAATATTGCATCATGAAAAACTACTTGAGTGTATTCTAGCCTGATAATATATATATATATATATATATATATATATATATATATATATATATTTATATATATATATAGAGAGAGAGAGTCAGGCTAGAATACACTCGAGTGTATAGATCGCACGAATACACTCAAGTGTGTTTGCATATTAAGACTATTTTTTACAAAATGTAAACCATTGATCTTCACTGTCATACTATAACTAGGCTACATACAAATTTTGAGCCCATTTGGATGAGTGTAAGTCACTCATCCAAGGGCAACAAAATTTATGCATGAAACTAATTTGAAATGCATAATTTTTGTGGTCTTTATAACATGACCTATAAATGTCCGAATGTGCTCAAATTTTGCGTATGAGCTATTCACAAGATGTTTAAGAAGATCAATGGATTAGATTTAAAAAAAAATATTGCATCATGAAAAACTACTTGAGTGTATTCTGCTCCGAATACACTCGAGTGTATTCTAGCCTAACTCTATGTGTGTGTGTGTATATATATATACATACATATATATATATATATATATATATATATATATATATATATATATATATATATAAGTGAGGTGTACAATGCCTCCGGTACACTCGAGTGTACACTAGCCTAACTCTCTCTCTCTCTCTCTATATATATATATATATATATATAATTTCAATCATGATAGTGTTGGCTATATGAATCTTTTTTTTCCAATCATCTATGTTGTAGGTCATATTCTAGTCAAGATATAAAGATTCAAAATGTCACTTTATACGTTCTTCCCAAATTAGTTTAGGTTGGCTTCTGATTCTTTACATTCTATTTTAGAATACATATATATATATATATATATATATATATATATATATATATATATATATATATATATATGGATATATATTGGCTGCCCGTGTGGGTACATTGCTTTGGCTACCTGTGCCTCCGTGTTTCTGATTTTTCAGCTTATTTACAAATTCTGCCATCGTCTTCTCCTGGCCCTCTTTAGAGTGACGCTCCTACCCGCGCCCCTCCTATTCATTTCAGTAGGGACGCGCCGCAGGCAGAGAAGACGCTGCGGAGGCGATTCTGCAAAGAAGGCACTGGCGAAGGCGATCTGCCTTGAACTTCAACCCTACCCTGCTCCCTCTTCCTTCCATTACCCTGCTTCCTCTTTCCCCGTTCAAATCACAGCTATGAGGAAATCTAAGGGCAAGCAGAAAGGGGGAAAATAGAATGTCGTTTCTAGAGGAGTCGTGTCTACTGAAGCTTTGGTCATTGATGAAAGTAGGACTGAGGCAATGGTCGACTCTCAAGATATGGTCATTGATGAAGCAAGGGCTAACTCCACAGCTTTGAGGAAATCTAAGGGCAAGCTGAAAGGGAGAAAACGGAATGTCGTTTCCAAAAGAGTCGTATCTACTAAAGATGAAGCAAGTGATGACTCTGGAGGAAGGGCCGACTCTGGAGGAAGAGCTGACAATGAAGGCAGTGTTGATTCTGGAGGAAGGGTTGATGTTGAGGGTATAGCTGACGATGAAGGCAGGGCTGACGCTGAGGGTGTAGCTGACGATGAAGGCAGGACTTACAATGGAGGATTGGTCAGTAAATCCCGAGGTAAATGCTACATTGAGTTTGCTGTCAGCTCTTGTGTGTAATGATTTGTTCTATAAAATGCTACATTGAGTTGGCGCGTGTGTAATGATTTGTTCTACAAATCAAGCTACTGTTAGTCTAGTTTAACATTTAAAAGATGGGAGCTGATTGGCCCTGAGGGGCTGTTTGCCCCTTATATCTAAAAGATATAATGACAATAATTGAAACATTATCTCCCTTGTATTACTGAAACATGATCTCCCTTACAGTTTTCATGCCTTGAATTACATAAACTCTGTCTCCATTACAAACTATCTTCTTGTATTACTGAAACATTGTCTCTATTACAGTTTTCATGTTTAGAATTACATAAACTCTGTCTCCATTACCCTAAATGAAGCTTTTGTAATACAAATGCAGCTATTCAATTTTTAAATCATCGGTGTTACATAAATGGATATATCCAAATCCGTAATGGACTGATTTTCAGTGAGAATCAACTTAAAATGATGAAGAGTACAACATTTGCCAACTTAATCAATATGCCACTGCTAAAAGATGAGACTGTAGTTTTACAATACATAATTGAGAAATATGTTGGTGGTGATGAGTTTGAATTGGAGAAGGGTTTAACAGTGAGTATGACAGTGCAAGATGTTGGTGTCTTACTAGGAATACCATATGCGGGCATTGATATAGTGCCAATCAAGAACTCAGAGGTAGTTAGGAAGGTTGGGGAGGAAAAGTTTTCCAAGATGACAAACAAGGAAGAGAAGAAGCAGGCATTTCAGGAGAAAAGGATGAAGGAACTTGAGCTGCTTCACAAGGAAAATCTTGCCACGACATGGCAAAGAATGATGACTGGTGATACTGAGCTTGATTGCCAAAATATGTGTAGGTGTTGGATGTTGTACCTCATGGTCACATTCCTTTTACCAGATACAGGGTACAATGCACCGCTGTATATCTTGCATTATCTCAATGATGTGACAACAACTCCATCCCTAAATTGGGCAAAGCTGGTACACAAGCAAATTTTCCAGCAGATGGAGTTCATGAAAGGACATATTAGGACAAGGAGATCAGGTGAAATGACGACGAAGAAGACCATTTATGCCACCGGTTGTATGGTGTGCTTATATGTAAATATGAAAACCATATTTACTTTTTAGTTTTTCCTTCGTAAGTAAGACAATCAAATTGAAAATGTACTAACTACAAAAGATTGAGTGTAGGTTTGGGCACTGGAGATGACAAACATTGCCGAACCCAAATACAAGAATGCGAAGCCGAGGATTAAGAAATGGGAAGCTCCAGTGAATAGGACAAAAGAAATGTCAGCAATAGGAAAAGATGAGGTAAAAAGTTCATATTACATAACCTCTGTCTCCATTAAAAACTATGTTCTTGTATTACTGAACCTCTGTCTACATTACAAACTATGTTCTTGTATTACTGAACCATTGTCTCTGTTACAGTCTTCATGTTTACAATTACATAACCTCTGTCTCCATTACAAACTACGTTCTTATATTACTGAACCATTGTCTCTGTTACAGTCTTCATGTTTATAATTACATAACCTCTGTCTCCATTACAAACTACGTTTTTGTATTACTGAACCATTGTCTCTGTTACAGTCTTCATGTTTACAATTACATAACCTCTGTCTCCATTACAAACTACGTTCTTGTATTACTGAACCATTATCTCTGTTACAGTCTTCATGTTTACAATTACATAACCTCTGTCTCCATTACAAACTATGTTCTTGTATTACTGAACCATTGTCTCTGTTACAGTCTTCACGTTTACAATTACATAACCTTTGTCTCCATTACAAACTACGTTTTTGTATTACTGAACCATTGTCTTCATGTTTCGAATTACATAAGCTTTGTCTTCATTACATAAACTACAAAAGTATTACTGAAACATTGTCTTTGTTATAGTCCATACATGTTCTAAAAAAGATGAAGGTGGACAACAGTGATGACTGGGAAGTGATCAAAGAGTTAAAAGATATCCCATTTTACATCACATGGAAAAAAGTTCCCACACTTCAAGTCCAAGTGCATGCACCTAGGGAGGACCAATGTGGAGTGAAAGGAAAAATAAAACAGTTAGATGAAGAGACTGACACAAGATATGATAACTTGGTAGATAGAGTCAAGTGTCTTGAGGATGATCTAGCAAAGCACAAGGAGATGTGCTTAATGAATGCCTTCACAAGTTTTGCTGAGGTAATGGAGGAAAACAAGAAGTTGAAAGTAAGGGTTCATGAATTGGAGGAAGAGAACAAAAATTTTAAGAGACAATTCAGTTCTACAGAGGAATCACCACACTACACTCCACTACATTTCATCTCTGCAGAACATACACCTCCATCAATAAAAGAAGCTCCAGTAGCAGGGAAACAAGAAACACCTGCACCAGAAAAGAAGGAAATGAAGATGTTTTCCAAGAAGAAAAAGAAACTAAATTCAAGACTTGGAAGCATTGAAGAAAATGTAAAGATTAGAAGGGACCCAGTGGTAAGCTAAATTCATCTTTCCTTGTTCTACAGGAAGTGCAAACAAATATTTATAATCCTTGTAATCTAACATATATACAGGAACGGAATGCAAACTTCATTGGATATGAACACTTCAAGGGTGATCAGTGGAAAGAAGAAGTAAAGAACTTCAAGGAAAACATCGATGAAGTGTAAGAGAACACAAGAGAAGAATTATGTGATACATACATATACTCAACTTTATTTAATATATTGGACTAACTTTTGTTCTACAGGTCAAGAAGGGAATGACATTTTGGAAATGAAACATGGTGCACAGGAAAACAACTATCAAGGCTGCTTTTCAAGAACCAAATGATCGAATCCCCTGTAACGTTGACACCTCAAGATCTAATACAGATACAAAGTTTCCATGTAAATTATGTACTAATGTTCAGTTATAATGAACATGTGATTGACAACTTTGTGGACATGCTCAAAGCAACTTCAAGTAAGAAAAGAAAGAAATCAATCAAATGGCATTGCTTGAAAACATATGTCCCGGTAAGAATGAACTACAAGCAGAGTTTATGTAATAATGTAAATTTATAGACTAATGGCATTGCTTGTGTAAATTATGTACTGATATAAATTTGTGTTTCTTGCAGCAAAAAATACACATGGATGTGCAGAGCATTACAGTAGACATAATAAGTGAACTACCAAGTCTGTTCAACATCAGACCAAGTGATTTTGATAAGATGGATTCATTGTTCACTATTCTGAACAATGACACACATTGGCATCTACTGGAAGCTAATTTCATACAACAGAAATTCAGGGCATTTAACTCTCTTTCTAGAAACTCAGCTTACAAAAGAGAGGTGCAAAGATGGGTAAGTATCAAGCATTTTTTGAAGAAAATTATCCACAAGATTGTAAAGTAAATACATTTTATGACATAGATATGTTATTTTGTTTTAGGTTGGATGGCTATTGGAATACTTAGGAGGACTGTCTGATAGAGGGAGTCAGATGTCTAAATGGGAAGTTGAATATGTTGACTGCCCACAATAGGCAGAAAATGAGGTGGATTGTGGCGTGTTTGTTATGAAATATTTGGAATGCTTAGTTAATGGACATAGTATGACCTTTACAAACCAAGACATGCCGGCAATACGAGGTGATATATTTCACAAGATGATGACATTTGGGAAATTAAAGAGCATTGAAGAAATGCAAGAGTCAAAGGGGAGTATTGAAGAAATGAAAGTGTCAAAGGGAAGCAGTGAAGACATGCAAGAGTCAAAGGGGATCATTGAAGAAATGAAAGTGTCAAAGGGCAGCAGTGAAGACATGCAAGAGTCAAAGGGGGAAGAGCAGAAATGATCTTTTTTGTGATGTTTGATGTACATATGAAACTAACTGTGATTTGACCAAAGTTCAACTGCAACTTATGTAATGATCTGATTTTCAGCTTCAAGAAGATAGGAACTTAGTTGTCTTCTAGAAGAACCTTAGTTTTCTGTAATCGTTTGATGTACATATGAATCTATTAAACATGTTACTTTGGTAATCATCTGAGTTTCAACTGCCTTCTGTACAAGAATATAGGAACTCAGTTGTCTTCTAGTAGAACCTTAGTTTTCTGTAATCATCTGATGTACATATGAATCTATCGAACCAGTTACTTTGGTAATCATCTAAGTTTCAGCTACATATTCTGGTGTAATACTTTGTTACGATCAGGAAAAGGATTTTTGACTTCGATCCAAAAATTCTGTAGATTCTTGTACAGATGGGTGCATGTACGACTATCGTTTCTTTTCTTTATGCAATATAGTATCTATCATCCTTTGCCTTTGATCAAGTCGGTCATCTCTCCTAAGCTTGTTAATCCTTTTTGTCCTCTAAAATGCCGATCTTGGTAGTAATAGCAGTTCTTTAGATGGCAGTTATACATATGATCATCTGAATGATTTATAAGAAAAAAAATTCTGTAGATCTATATGTTAATGCAATAAAACTTAATCATTATGTTTTGAGGCCTCAAGTCATTATAGATCTTCCAGGAAGAGCTAACCCATCCGTTCAGGTACACATATGAATCCATCAGTTTTATTACAAACCCAACAACACAATTACAAACCCAACAATACAATTACAAACCCAACAATACCATTACAAAGCCAACAACACAATGATAAACCCAACAACACCATTACGAATCCAGCAACTCCATTGTAAACCCAACAGAACATTACAAATGTAGCAGGCCGCCCAACACAGTTGAATTTGATACAAACACAAACAAAAGGAAGAAGTATATAAGTCAAGCACATAAGAACCCAGGGCACATATGCCATTATAAAATTGAAGAAGTATATAAGTCCCACTCAACACGGTTACATTATATTTCAAATCCATAAACACCAGTACAAATCCAGAAAGGACCATTACAAATCCAGTAGTTCCATTACAAATCCAGAAGCACCAGTACAAATGCAGAAAGGACCATTACAAATCCAACAATTCCATTACAAATCCATAAGCACCAGTACAAATGTAGAAAGGACCATTACAAATCCAGCAGTTCCATTACAAATCCATAAGCACCAGTACAAATGCAGAAAGGACCATTACAAATCCAGCAGTTCCATTACAAATCCATAAGCACCAGTACAAATGCAGAAAGGACCATTACAAATCCAGCAGTTCCATTACAAATCCATAAGCACCAGTACAAATGCAGAAAGGACCATTACAAATCCAACAGTTCCATTATAAATCCATAAGCACCAGTACAAATGCAGAAAGGACCATTACAAATCCAGCAGTTCCATTACAAATCCATAAGCACCAGTACAAATCCAGAAAGGACCATTACAAATCCAGAAGTTCCATTACAAATCCATAAGCACCAGTACAAATGCAGCAAGGACCATTACAAATCCAGCAGTTCCATTACATACTGAAGAAGCACCAGTACAAATGTAGAAGCACCAGTACAAATGCAGTAGCAGCATCAACTCCAAAAGTAGCAGAATAATTTCAAATCCACCATAGCAACAACTTCTTCAGTATGAAGACCTTGTTAACTTCCAAAATAGAAACCCTACTCAGTTCCTGCACATATACAAATAGAAACCCTACTCAGTTCCTGCACATATACAAACAGAAACCCTACTCAGTTCCTACTTATATAGTCAACTTCCAAAATAGAATGACAATGTTATAGATTTACAATATTTATTTGCAAAATAGGTAACATACACACCTATTTCTTTAAAGGACAGTTTCTGCTATCATGATTGACGCCGTATTGTAAGCAATTCTTACACTGCCTTGATTTAGACTGGGAAATTTCAACTCCAGATTTATACCGCACATCGGTCGCTCTAGGTCTGCCTTTTGTTTTACAAATACTAGGAATATGGACATTGACAGCAGAAGAAGCAGTTGTATTAGAACCAGTTACACCAATATCAGCACTGTCCAATTCCGACAGCTCCTTTTGCAAAGAAATAAGCTTTTCATGACAAAGGTCTATGGCATTGTTCCTACAAGCCATGTTGACAACTGAATTACAGGCAGAAACAAGCTGAAGTGTCCCCCTTGTGGATGAATGCACAGATGATTTGCCAAAAACCAAAGGGTGATCTCTATATCCTTTGCTCCACCTCATTAATATATATGGCTCAGGAAGAGTGCAAAAATCACGACTCTTTAGATAAGCAAGAATGTGCCTACATGGAATTACTTTGAATTCTAACATGAAACAATTACAAGATAACATATCCGTAGACGAATCCTTTTTCAAAACACGAGGACGACTAGAACCACCAACACGATAGACCTCAAACACACCTTCATTAGAAGTTTCTTTCACATTATACACCATACTTTGATGAACTTCAGATTGAAAGATCTTGAAAACAGACTTTGTGTATATACCTCTCATTTGCTCCTCCAAAGGCCACAATGAAGCCAAAGGCAGATTGCTATACTCGTCATCGAAATCCTTGAAGTTTTCTATCTCCCGCACATGAGAATAAGCAATCTCCAAGCTACAAACAAGTTCAAAGAGAGTTTTCCTACTGTTGACATGGTTTCTAATGAATGCATTAAGACTCTCACTTCTTTCCGTTGTCCTCATGCCAGCAAAGAAGGAATCCTACATAAAACATGGCACCCACTGACACCGCATAGCATACACATCACAAAACCAACTAATGGACAGTAAGCCATTCTCTTCAACTACAAAACTCCATTTCTATTCAAAATTGTCTATATCATCTACATTCCAGACACAATCATTCAACGCACTAATGATTTGATCCTTGTTAGGAACTCCACCAAGTTTAGATGGGAGTTTCTGTAGAATGTGCCAGCTACAGAAACGATGCATGCAAGTTGGAAAAATAGTAATAATAGCAACAGTCATTGCTGGGTCTTGATTAGTTATGATGGAGACAGGCTCTTTGCCAAAACACAGTAAATATTGTTTGAAAACCCATATAAAAGAATCATACTTCTCATCCGCCAACAAGGATGAGGCAAATAACACTATCTTGCGATGGTGATCCACACCACCAAACATGCCAAAAACCATGGAATACTTATTGGTACGATAAGTGGTATCAAATACGATTGCATCACCAAACAATGGAGAGTCATCAATAGAGATCGGATCATACCAAAACAAGTGCGTCAAACAACCATTAGAATCTTTTTGATACTCATAAAAGAATTTAGAATCCAAGACTTTGAAGTTTGCAAAACGATCCAAAACCATATCCACATCATGATCAACAAACTCTTTTCTCTTCCTATTGAGGTGTCCATGAGCTTGTCTACTTGTAAATGTCAACCTGTCATAACCACCAGACTCAGATGCTATTAATGCAAGCTGCTTAGACACAAGTATATTGGCTTGACTCATAGAAGAAATCATGTCTTTTTGACTCTGGTCAAGTGATGAATTACACTTCAAATAGCGCAAGTGAGCGGTATCAACAAGATCATGATTGTGATCCTCAACAAATGCACTAACAACCCATATGGAGGAGGACGTGTCCAATGTCAATCGGATCATGGCTTTACACCCACACCTTTTCACTGAACGTTTATGTTTCTTGGAAAGCTTCTCATGTAGATCACCAACATCATTGCAAATAGGACTCAATAGACCACTAGATCTCTTAGAACGCCTATTTTCTCCTTATTTATCACAAACCAAATCTTTTGCCAGCAAAACCTTAGTATGACCTTGATAACGATTATCATATCTCCTTACATTAAAACCAATCAAACCAGCATATCTACAATAAAAAGCTATACCATCATCTAAACTTCCAAAACTAAGTCCAATCCTAGGGATATCAGCTACAGAAAGGACCTCACAGTCAACAGATGAAGAAGAATGCAGATTATCACCATAGTCAGTTATAGCATTGCTAGCATCAGTATTAAGGCTGGGATCCATAACAGTAACAACCTCACAAACACAAACCTGTATAAAATGTGAGGGTGACACACTTTTAGTAAAACCAAGGCAGAAAACTGTAATGGACACACACATTATGTAAATGAAAGCAGTTCATTGTAATAGGACACACAGATAGTAATCGAAATAGTGTAATGTGGTAGTACCACACAAAGAGTAAACAGAAAAAATGTACTACAATGAGAACACACATACAATAAAACCAAGGCAGAAAACTGTAATGCAGACAAGCCTTGAGTAAAATCAAGGCAGCAAACTGTAATGCAGATAAGGCTTGAGTAAAACCAAGGTAGCAAACTGTAATGGATACACACATTATGTAAATGAAAGCAGTTCATTGCAAAGAGAATACACATTCAATAAAACCAAGGCAGAAAACTGTAATGCAGACACATATTTTGTAAATGAAAGCAGTGCATTATAATAGGATACATAGACAACAATAGAAATCAATGTATTGTGGTAGAGAATTCTTAAGTAGGTAACATGATGTTCGGAAGTATGTGCATTGTATCATTAAGATATACAAGCAGAGGAACTACATTGGACATCAAGTTATGAGAGAGAAATAAGGTTGCACAAGCTGGCTAAGCACCAGGTTAAAAGCCCTAGAAGTCATGTAATGGGGCTTGGTCGTGTGGACAACCAGTGACTACTGACCTCATCGGTCACACAACAGGTTGAATGACGATTTGGGGCAAACAGAGCCCAGGCGACGATGGTACAAATCAAATGGACCTCTTTACAGTGGGTAGTTGGGAGATTGCTAAGGTTGGAAGCAATGTTTGACGCCAGATCATCAACGAATAAGAGGATTACCTTGTTCGCCTAGAGTCTCCACTACTCTCCTCTCTTGGATTGAAGATTCTATAAAGCAAACCTCCGATCTCAGTTGTGGATATGCCGTCACCAGGTCTACGGCTGTGGATATGCCACCAACTCGCCTCGAGTGTAGTAGAGAGAATGCACGGTGGAGGAGAGAAGGGAGCAGCGGAGGAGGAAAACCTAAAACCGGCAGAAGTAACACGGGAGGAAGACGAGCTTGTGACCAAGCGGGAACAGCCGGCGCGACGCAAAGAGGGCCAGGAGAAGACGGTGGCAGAATTTGTAAATAAGCTGAAAAATAAAAAATACGGACGCACGGGTAGACAAATCACTGTACCCGCATGGGCAGCCAATATATCCCCTATATATATATGTGTATTCTAAAACAGAATGTAAAGAATCAGAAGCCAACCTAAACTAATTTGGGAAGAACGTATAAAGTGACATTTTGAATCTTTATATCTTGACTAGAATATGACCTACAACATAGATGATTGGAAAAAAAAGATTCATATAGCCAACACTATCATGATTGAAATTATATATATATATATATATATATATATATATATATATAGAGAGAGAGAGAGAGAGAGAGAGAGAGTTAGGCTAGTGTACACTCGAGTGTACCGGAGGCACTGTACACCTCACTCATTTTTGAAGATGTAGTAAAATTTTGAAGAATCTAAACCATTGATCTTCTTAATTATCATAAGAAAATACTATATAATAAATTTTAGCTCATTTGGACACTTATAGGTCATGCATCTAAAGGAGGCAAAAATCATGTATTTCAAATTAGTTTTGTGCGTCGATTTTGTTGTCCTTGGATGAGTGACTTACACTCATCCAAATGAGTTCAAATTCTGTATGTGACCTATTATTATTGTAACCATGAAGATCAATGGATTATATTTTGGAAAAATATGGTCTAGATAGGCAAACACCATTGGGGTGTATGGTGTGATCTGTACACTCGAGTGTATTCTAGCCTGACTATATATATATATATATACACACACACAATCATAAGTATTTTAGGCGATTTGTCTCGGTAAACCCAGCAAAGGGTCCCAACTTCTATCACTTTGTGAGAGCTATTTATCTAAGTTATTTGTCTGTCTCACAGTTCGAATGTTTGTGGGTCATACACTTGTGTCATTTACTGGTTTAAGTAACAAGTAGTATATGTTATGGACATCATCTACATTAGAGGTTGTTAATCGAGTATTAGAAATTAATTTTAATTTTAGTTTGACTTTTAACTATTGATCTAATAAGAAAATTAATTCAACTCATGACAAACAAAAGGAAGCAGCAAGCTGTTAGACATCAGCTACCATGTGAGAGAAAGCTAACCTTTAGGGGGTGGCTGAAATTATTGAAAAGGGGGGTATTCTGGGATTAAGGGAAAAGTAAGGGGATTTTGGGAATTAAATATAGTTTTTTTTATTCTTTTAAAATGGGCAATACCTTTTATATATACAATTTTATAATTTAGAGTATAATGTGAAGTAGCTTTAGACCGCATAAACAAGGCATTCATCAATGATACACTGGCTTTCTCTTAAGCTTATGCAAATCATATTGATGGGTACATGCTCTATTATGTGGGAGTTGAATCTCCTCAGCCTTTAAAGGTCACGCAAGGAGTGAGACGTGGAAAACTAAATCGGCCATCCACCATCATAGGCCCCTATGTCTTTGTATTCTATAGATATGGCAAAATAAACCAGCCACCCACCACTCGAACCTAGTCAAACTGATCCACATCATTTTGTGTGATGAACTTTGGTTTCAGATGCTTTTTAATACCACTTGTTGATATGGGTGTCAGTGTCAGTACTCTTCTAATGTGCCAGTACTCTTCTAAACACATTCTAAGAGTGGTATATTTTCTTTCAGCTCTAAAACATCTTCGTTCGAGTAAAAAAATTCTAGTTAACATGCATGTTGCCACTACAGACCATAACAACACATGTTTTCTATATTTGGTAGGATTTGGGGGCTAGGACACCCTATAGAAAATACATCTGCCACTAGATCATTTGGTATACAATTGTTTGTGGATGAATTACAAAATTGGCATGATTTAGTAGCGGGTGGTGGATGATGGCTCTTGTCCTTTTGTCATCCCTAGTACTTTGCATGAAACTGTTCTACCAAGAAAGTACAAATGTTGACAACACATGAAAACTAATGGTTATGTACATAGGTGGTACAAAGCTATCTCATGTTTGATTTGCTGAAGACATTATCCTCGTGGGCAAAGCATTTTTTCCCAAGCAAGTGCCATCAACAAGATCCTGAATTCATTTGCTTAAGTTTGGGGAAAAATTGTCTCACAAGACAAGTCAAAATATTTTGTTAGCTCAAATACCACTAGAGATGAAGTTCATGCTAGTAGGAAGCTTGTATTCCTCTAGACATTTGACCTTGGGAAATATGTGGGAGTTCTCGCTTCCATCATAGAATTAACAAACAAACACATGTTAGCATCATCTCCTCAGTAGGGAGAGAATGAATAGATGGACCATGCAACATCTCTCACTTATAAGAAGTATCATCCTAGAAAGGTCCACCTTGTAGGCAATACCTACCTACACTATAGATTACTAGTGTGGCTCAACCTACATATGGAAAGTGAGCATATTTCACTCGACAAAGATAACCAGAGTGATCTAATTACAAATAACCTAGGAAAGAATATTGCATCCTCCATATTATGGTTAATAACATGTTTCCATGCATGGACTTGTAAAAATGAATGCATTCACCTATGTGCTATGAAATCAGTAGTGGCTATAGTAAAATTCATTAGAGAATGTACTACTACAATTCTGAAGCTTTCGGGCCCAAATTCCTATGCAACAAAGTGCAACCCTAGTCCACCTAGTAGCTCTCATCAAACCTCAAACTTACTCATTTTCATTGATGTAGCCTTTTAAGCAAATACAAAGGGTTTAGTATTAGCATATGTGTGGTGGACACCAATGGAAAATGCATAATGGGACTTGGCTTTCCTACAGTCTCAAACTTACTCGTTGGAACTAAAATACAAGCTATTATTGAAACCATGGAGGTTTGTCAATGCTTCAATCCTCTCTAACTCCTCACAAGTTGTCACTGCACTACAAAAGTAGTTTACGTCACATATCAAGTTTAAACCTCATGTGAGAAAGGACTAGGAGCTAAGGATTAACTCCCATTACTCTAGAATCCACAATATCCTGCAAACTATAAACCTTGTAGCAGATCAATTGCTAAAAGATCACTTATTTCTAGATTAGATATTTTCTTTTATATTGCTAAGCCTAGTTGGCTTACTTGTAGATTTGACGTTGTCTAAATGTTGTTTTGCCTCCAGTGAAGAGTGGGGCCAGTAATAGTTAATCTATGGTCACTCAAAGAAAGGACTTTAATCTAAAACTTATATGATTCCATTCTTGTAAGTTAAAGCAAGACAAATTTTTACATCGGGACATAAGATGCATCACAATTCTATTTGGATGAAAAATACAATCCTTCAAAACTCTACCTCTATTATAGACTCAGGGTCATAGTCTTGATAAACTTTACTTTCTAATCCATTTTGAGAAGATCAACGGTTCTCGTGTAAAGATCTCACATATATCAACCCAAAACATGTATAAATGTGTTGATTGTCTATACATACAATCATCTCATGTTTGCTTTCTTTGGAAAAGGCAGATTTAGTTGTGGTTGGTATGTGATTGAAAAATATATGGGGAAGGGAATGGAGAAGGGGAATGGAATGGGTATGGGAAAGGGTAAGGTGAAATTAATAAAAAAATGTTTTCTGGAAATGTTTGTATGGGGAAAGGGGCATGGATGAAAACATACATAAAATGGTTGTTGTTTACATAAGTATGGGATAGATAGAGGGCTTTTTATAAAAAAAACACCCCCATAAAAATATAATTATATTTATTCAAATTATAGACAAACTCAAAGGAAATCTTATTTGGAATAAACAATGTAAACATTCTCTCATCTAATCTTTTGTAAGCATAAAATCTAAAACTATTATGCGAATCTTTAACATACATGTTCTATTTTTTATAATCATTGAAAACAAAACCTTTATTAAAAATGGCAAACTAAAATCACTTTGTCATAACTATATTCTAGATAAATACGACATGACCAATCTTTCTCAATCATATTGAGTATGACTTGATGAAGCTAGTATTGGGGATAACAAAAGAAGGACCTCATCATGTTCAGATTATAAATGAGATATAAATGAGCGTCTTTCAATTTCTATGGCATCCAGTGCTAGAAAATTATAGCTTCAAATAATTATTATGGAATACCTTTGCATATATTGCATTCCATTCTCTAATAGATTTAGCAAGATTTTCTATTTCCTTTTGAATGATTATATTCCTCATCATGAATCATCTTTCTTTTCTTATACTTCATTATGAAGATTTGGTTGTGGGTTGTGTTTCATGATCATGTGATAAATCAACAAAAGAATTTGTGTAGTTTCTTTTTGAGAAACTATGAATTTTATGTCATCATACTAGAAATTGGTTGATTTCCATAGTGGTAATGTACACTAGCATTCATTTGTTGATTAATTTCTACAATGGTAAAGTTTTGGTGGGTATTTGCTTGGTATGAACCAATTTTTGATATCTCAACAATTTTTCGTACATGAATATATTATGATATAGATTTAGTCATTTTTCTGAGTTTATATAAGAAGATGCCACTACTTACCTAGATATAAACAAATTAGTGGGAAAGTTTGTATGAAAAATATATTTGTGAAACTATTCTATTAGGAATTAATAGATAGTTATCTTTTTTGGAAGAATCTATTTTTCATCATTATTCACCATGTATTTCCATGGGGACAATAATATGCTAGATTTCCCCACAGATTCCCCATAGAAATCTCCATTCCCTATCACCATACTAACCAAGCATTTTTTAATTATTTTCCACACCATTATCATCTCCATGATTCACCATGTAGCAAATACAGTTTTACGCAGTATGCTTTGTAGTAAAATATCCCCTCAAGCCCACTAGTGGTAAAACGTGTAACATACCAAAACCTAGGATCTTACTCATTCCATAACTAGGAGGTTAGTAAGCTTGGTTCCTTAGATTTGACAAAACATGGATAAAGCTATATCTTAATGAATATTGTTAATGCATTGGCATATAACATGAATAACTCAATGTATATCCATTACATATTTAGGCTTGAAAACAAATATAACATATTAAGTGGAATTATGTTCTAAAATCAACATCATAAATCATAATAAATTAAGTATGTCCTAACATGCAAGTAAATTCATTAAGTATTTCACATATGTTTCCTTTGCTAACTAATATGCATATAATGGCAAAAATATGTTTATTAAGTGGCACAATGTGTTTAAAATATGAATAAGAATAACAATGTATTTTTTCATATCCATGGATATGGATAAGGTACCATCATCTAAATAAATATTGAATTAATAAACTAAATAAGTTAAATAAGTAAAATATTGGAACATGATCATAATAATATAAGGAAACTCTTTTGGTAGCAATGCGAAGATAACAAGACTCTAAATACTATATGATGTAATGTAATAATATAATGATGGTGATGAACCTAAATTTTAAATGTATTAGAACTCATAAAAGGAAATTCCAAAACCCAAATTAAATGGAAGAATCGTGATATTTGGGTCCCAGTTAGCTTGGGTGCCAACTTTGAGATTAAATGAATAATTCAATTTGTCCTAACTTTGATAAGGAAAGAAAGTATAAGATAAGGCCAAAAATATTAAATTGATTATTGAATGACTTCAAAAGGGTAAAAAAAATCTCAAAATTGGTTTCTACATGCCTTATTTGGCCTAGGTTCCAAGATTCGTTATAATTGGACACTCCTAGATACCTAAACAAAAACACAAAAAGAAGGTGTATATTAATGCCCTAAGATTATTGGAATTTGTTTTATTCTGATTTCATATAATTCTATTTTACTGGAATGAAACACCTTATTTCCTCACTTGAAAAATGTGGACCCATTATGGGTTGTTGGGTTTTCATCTTACAGTGATTGATTTGTCTTTTACCTTCTTTATTCTGTGTGACCCATGCGAACGCAACCCACGCCTTCTTCTCAGTAAACATGTTTCCCAATCCATATCTCCTTCCCTCTCCCCCCCATCTTTTTCCTTGCGATTCTTTTCCCCAATTTTGTAACATCATTTTGATCCTCCAGTTCCAATGTCGAGCCCTAGGGTTTCTTATATAAAATGATTTCCCTTCTTATCCACAGATCCATGACCTACTTTCTAGGATGGTCGGATATTTGGTGTCTTGCTGCCATGAGGGAATTTCTCCTACAATAAGCACTCATGGACTAGCACATAGGTTCCTACAAGATGTAATTGCAATGCGGTCATCAAGAGATCATCCTTGAACCCTGATCAGGGTTGATCATCGTAGAAATCACCAGTGGTGCCTCCCAATGCACAACATCAATGACTTCAAATTGGAGAGAAGGGTCAATGGATCTTTGATGTGGTTTCTGTTGACCTAACAGTTATACATTATCCATATCTTGATGATGACTTTATTGGTAAGGTATGCTGATAGTGTTAATCATATGATGATTGACATGAAATAATTACCTAAAAGGATTTGATTAATAATAACATACATTAAGGCAAGCTTCCAATTCATATGTTTCACTCAATTATGGGATAATGAGGATACAGAGTGAATGTCTAGAGAATTATATTACTTTAATGACATATGTTGTCAAGTTCCTACCCTTGTGATGAGATCATACAAATGTTAAGAGTACATATGCATATTCTCATTATGTACATGATCAATTGTTATTGTGGAAGGTTGATAGACAAAAATAACACATAAGATCAGAGTGTGAGTTGGTTGATGACTAAATCTCATTAGTCATGATATGGAAATATCAAATCAAGCACAAAGATACATGTTAGAGAATAGTGTATTGGGTAGACCCACCTTGAGAGTGACACATGGTTTTGTGGTCACAATCATCTCTCATAGTGAAGATGGTGATTGTGATTCTTAGACCTGAAATCACTACAATCGTCACATGTCGTTGGGTATACCTTGATATCATTAAACACAGTCCTGAAATATGGGTTGTTATGAAGATGATGATTGGGTGACTTTGACACATGGGGATAGACCGTGAGTGATAGATATGAGAATTGTCCCTCCTATGGGAGTATGGTATCCAGGCCACTTGATTAGCGAGACTAAGAAATGCATGTACATGCACAAGTGAATCAATATATGATATTGATGTCACATTATCTCAGAAAGTCTGCTCTTGGTTCAAGAAACATGGATTGGATGTTGAGAGCATGACCAACCATGCCTCGAGTTCATCCTGGATATCAAAGAAAAAGGAATTATACAATCACTGCAACACCTTAAATAGATTGTAGGTTGAAGTTGTTCTCCAACTTTCCATTTCACTTGGGTAGCACTGATGTGTGACTAGGCACCACTCTTTGCTTGTGATGTCATAAGCTAGTTATGGACATTCACTGCCAATGTGATACGAGACCTATAGGGTCACACACATAGGAACTAATCTAGAAGAGGAGTTTGATCTTGAACGACAATTGGATTGATTACTAAAGTGTTTAGGTATTCAATTCATGCAACTGGTTGCTTGATTGGCTGACCAAGTCTGCCAAACGACCATCTCACCGAGTGAGATGGCCATTTAGGCAGCCATACGGGCGTCTCAAGTAGTTGAGATGACCATTTGGGGGTTAGGCTGATCGGGGTTCGATTTGGCTAAAATCTGCCCATGAACCGACCAATTCAATGTGATTGAACCAAACGGCTTGACTCAACTCACTAGACGGCTGTCTGGGTGAGTGAGATGGGCATCTCGCTTGGGTGAGACAGCCTGGTTAGATCGAACGAAGGTTTAGGATGTTTCCTGAATAGTTTCAATTGTTCTTTACTTATGGAACAAGGAAATTAATGTGAGATATTAATTGGAATCAAAATAGCCAAATTCGATTCAGATTAGAAACTACCAAACAACCGTGTGACAGTGCGAGACAACAACTACACAGACAACAAAGAATCAATTGATCTGACATGTGTTGTCCTCTCTGGTTGTGGAAACCAGGAGAGCCCAAGCAAGTCCTACCCGACTAGGGAGGGATAGCCACGGGAGAGAACAACTGAGGGTTGTCGTAGTGGGGGAGCAGGTTGGTGACTAGTACACCAACATGGAGGACAACTCCTTCCTTTCAGTTCTTGGTGAATGACATGCATTTTAGTTGGTCTATGTGGACTACTCTAGAGACATGAGTCCTTTGGTTGCTGCTCAGAGAGAAAAGTCAACATGTAGTCCATGGCGAGACCACAAGAGACGCTATAAAGGTTGCGTAGATAGCTATTCATGGTGAAGACTAGGAGCTGCACAACCACCGTCCAAGAGAAACCTATCAACAGTTGCAAAGAAGCAAGTTTTGTTGTTGGACTTTCTCCAGGACCAGGTATAACTTGCTAAAACCATCCTTCTTATTTTATAGTAGTTGACGCAATCTTGTTGTATTGGGGAATACAAATAGATAAAAATTTATTTCCATTGCTATACTATGTGTCTGTATTTCCCTACAATGGTATCAGAGCCACACCAATTTACTATATTTTAGGATAATCAAAATGATCGAGTTTTGACTTTATCATTTATTGCATACGATGCAAATATTTAAACTACTCTCATATCTGTATCTGATCAAAGACCACATAATCCCAAACTAATATATATATATATATATATATATATGCAATTTACACACGTCATCCTAAAAGTAGTTTTGATGGTGGATGTGTAGTGTGGTTATGGCCTAAACCCTATATCTTTGTATGGTTGGATGGTTTGGTTCTTGTTTATCTCAACATGCGCACCAAGCCTCTACCTCCTTCCCAATGTAAAGGTAATGCTTTCCTGTCTTTTCTCCCCTCAAATGTAACTCGAGTTTCCTTTATTCAATGTAATAAAATAGGAATAGGATCGTTTCTTTTCATGCAATGATGTTGAAGATATTCATCACTGGTTGAGACAACCAGTTCGTGAGATGAGCCAATTGTCTGGAGGATCATGGAGGACAGATGATGATGAAACCAGACGACCACCTGGTGGGCCCAACTAACTGTCTAGAAGGAGTCCAGACATCAGTTGGACAGGAGGCTAGACAATTGTCCCTGGATTCCCAACTAACTATTTGGAAGGAGTCCAAACATCGGTTGGATACGAGGACCAACCGACCGGCCAAGAGGCGAGACGACTGGTTTAAGGGTTGAACCGATCTACCCAAATTGGCAAGGACAGATCTACATCAACCACATGTTCATACATTTGGTGTGATGATAAACCTAGGTGGTAGTAATTCCTTGTGGCTCCAAGGAATTACAAGTAGATATGGCCATAACCATCACCTTTTATCTTATATTGCATGTTTATGTTGTGGGATATAGCATGTATATGATACATACTATATATGTGGTGATTGGATACAATATATGTATATATATGATATATATAAAAACCCTCAATCAAACATATTAAATCTTAGATGCTTTCCAATAGCAATACACATGAAAGCTTGATCAACCAAGCGTAGATTTGCACAAAGCATGGTGCGTCGTATATCTCGTAGAAGTGTGATGGTAGATATGTAGATTTGCACAAAGCATGGTGCATATCTATCGTATTGGCTATTGGGTCGGGCTTAAATGGTGACCTGGAGAGCCTAGGCCCAGAGGCATGCAGATGATTGTGGCAAGGTGTTACACATATCATCCATCCAAGAGTTTCATATGATGTAATTGGCAAGTTGCCTACCTAAATAGTCAGGTTATGGGCGATCAGCAAAAGTTGAGTCATGACTTGATGAAATATGGATCTTGTCTTATTAGAAAATTGTTTGCTACAATTTTCCAAATTGATACTTGAGGGTTATCAATTTGAACAAATAATGAGAATGATAATCAATTAAAGGCCTAATTGTTATTGCTCAAATTTTAATCAAATCAAATTAAAAATGAGTTTTTGACAAAATTGCAAATTATTTTGTAGAATGAATTGGCCACACCAAACAATCACTTTTCTTTGTGATCAGTCCTTGAGAAGGATAAACTTGTTGGGAACAACTTCCATGACTGGTTCAGGATGTTGAGAATTGTTCTCACGTAGGAGCACAAGCTCTATGTCCTGGAAACACCAGAACTAAAGGAACCTACTCAAAATGCTCCAAGGGTTGATAAGGATGCTTATAAGAAGCATACTAAGGACACTATGGATTTCAAATGTATGCTGCTTTGTTCAATGAATCATCAGTTGCAAAGGCAACATGAGAACATGAGGGTGATTGAGATGGTCACACATCTCAAGAACATGTATGAAGATCAGGCAAGACAAGAGAGGTTCAATATCTCCAAAGCACTGTTCAAATGTCACATGGCAGAAGGAGATCCAGCATGTCCTTATGTGCTCAAGATGCTTGGGTATGTCAAGAACCTAACCAGACTGGGATTCCCCTTGGGCCAAGAGTTGACCACTGACGTGATTCTGCAGTCTCTTCCAGAGTCATATAGTCAGTTTGTCATGAACTACTACGTGAATGACTTTGACAAACCGTTGACAGAGTTGTTGGGCATGTTGAGAACAGCCGGGACACAAATGAAGAACGACAAGCCCAAGTCTGTGATGATGATCATCAAGACAAAGAGGAAGTCTAAAGGCAAAGTCAAAGCTAATAAAAGTTTTTAAAGCTATCCAGAAGCTCAAGTCTTCAGATCTCAAAGAAAAAGGTGGAGTAAAGAAACAAAGAGGCGATTGTCACCATTGTCACCAGCCTAGACAATGGAAGAGAAATTGCCCACTCTGGTTAGAGGAGCTAAAGAAGAAGAAGGATGGAATTAAGGCCTCCACTTCAGGTATAAACAACATAAGATAAATTTTATTACTTCTTCATTTTGGTATGTGATACCAAATAGAGATATGACATACTGATGTGCAGGATCTGACAATAAGTAAAGGCCTTCATGGAAGGACAAAGATGGACAAGGTGGAGCAAATGTTGCGGAAGCCAGAGCCAACATTTAAATTTATCTTAGCCCAATTGGCATGTAATAGAGTTACTAGAACAACTATGACATTATGCCATTAGAATAGAAACATTTTCTTTATGCATCTTGTATGGACAAGGATGATTTTCAATAAAGAGTCGTTGGCGTTTCTATTTCAAAGATATGATCTTACATGACATTGGCCTAAAAACATCTTGTGATATTTATGCAAAATGATCCAAAGATGAAAGTTTACACCAAAGGAATATAATTAATAACTCAAGATTATCATTAGCATTAGTCATCTTGTATGTACACATAAGAAATGCATACCTAGAATACATATTGATGTTGATCTAGTTTCCCTTGGTTACTGAACCCAAGGAAATATGCAAGTCTTACACACACAATATGACATTACATCCTTCACTAACATAGTGGGAGGATAAAGATTTCATTAGACCTTACGCATATGGTGCATGAAGATCTTAGGGAAATAATGATGCGAATAATTAACTAATACCTCATTTTCATTTATTGGTGATATGATGATATGTACCAAATGAAATGAAAAGATATATCTCTTAAAAATGTTCAAAGAGATTGTAAATGAAGTATACCATTGATGAAAGTATTAAGATACTTTGATATGATCAAATGTTGAAATGCTTTATCTTGGATACCTTCAGGAATGAACTGTGACAATGTACCATAAGTCAAATCCATTTGAACATGAGGATGTGTCAGATTGAAGGAATTATACCATGATGAGTCATGCTATAATTATCAATTAAATTTAATATTGTTATATCCTCAAAAATATATACCTATCACTAAATAATATACCACTTGAATGGTTTGTAAGACATCATATATGATATGATTTGGGAATATCCCAATAGGTCTAAAGGATTGAAACCCACCTTGAGAAAGTAGTTTCTTGAGAAGGTATATCCATAAACCATGTTAGTTGACCATTACTATTAATCTCAATCCAATAACAAAATTGTTTTGTTAATAGGATAACTGAGTTCTGAAAAGATTCAGTAGGAGTAAAAGTAATACTCAAAGTGTTTGAGGTCAACAACAAGAGTACAATGTGAACAATGAGAATAACAAGTTGATGTGGAATCTCAGGTTCATCATATAACATAGAACAAAATATTCTAGTAGAACACATCTAAAATTGGAGGATTGTGAATTCAATGATTCGGATGGGTTGGTCATACATGATGAGCCAACTACTCAACTAGAAGCTATTTCTGAGTAACATGGGATCCATGTAGGCTGACAAGGTATGACCTTGATAGCGCCACTATAAAGGGCAAAACCTAAAGGGTGCAATAGGGTCTTGTTGCAAAGACCTACATGGATAACATGAAAGGACAAATTGGTTGAATAAATCAAGTTCAAGTTCAAGTTGTTGGACATAATAGAAATTCATTTACCAATTGTCATGCTTGTTGTTGCAATTAGAATGGACTATGATATTTTTCATATGAAGATGGAAACTAGATTCCTTAAGGGAATACATCATTGGATATGTATGTGACACAACCTAAAAGGTTTCATAACTTCAAGAATGCAAATGAAGTCTATAAACTACAAACTTCAATCAAGGATTGAAATAAGCACCTTAAAGGTAGGATCTTATGACTTGATAAGAGAGCCAAAGAGTTTGACTTGAATCAAGGCAATAGATGAAATTTGTGTTTGCAAAAGATTTAGTGGGAGCATATATGAAGATTCCACATATAATGAGGAATAACATCTCAATATTATGAATATTGAGAACTGGCATGAAAAACACCTTCAACAATGAAGGATTAAG
Organism: Alisma plantago-aquatica; assembly: GCA_963693085.1. Lineage (NCBI taxonomy): Eukaryota > Viridiplantae > Streptophyta > Magnoliopsida > Alismatales > Alismataceae > Alisma > Alisma plantago-aquatica. The sequence continues at coordinate 1,769,634,412 of OY856409.1, forward strand.
TGAAAGATGTTATGAGATAAGGATCAAGGCCTATGAGATAGTTCTTGAAGGTTTCACAATGGAAGTTTAAGCACGTATAATAGCAATGTGTTGAATGAGTTCAACATGGAAGGATTCAATGAGAGAGAATACATATTGGCCTCTCATGAACCCTATATTCATACTCTTGTGAAGAATGGAAGTACCATGAATTAGATTCCATGGGCCAGTCCAACAGTGGATCTTTCATGTAAGCTATTAACAAGCTTATACCATGTAATCTTGTATGTATTAGACATGACAAGATGATATAAACTCCAATAAGTGCTATTGGAATGTCATTAAAGATATCCATTAGTACTTGAGAAGTGACTAAGGATAGATTGCTAGTCAATGATGATAGCAATAAAAAGGAAGAGTTGGATGTAAAGGGTTACATTGATGCAAGATTTCATAAATGACAAAGTTGATTGCAAAATAAAATATGTTTTGATTTAAAAGAATAAGTGATGATTAGTTGGAAAGGTTTTGAACTAATAGCCATTAATACTAGTCTACAATAGAAGATGAGTATACTTGTGTTGTGAACACAATGTGATAGTGTATGGATCTAAAAGGTTCATATGATGAACATCTAGATGTTCTGACCATTGATGAAATAGAGATATTGTGACAATGATGGAGCTAATTGTTAGAGAAGGAATATGAGATACCATATTACGGTAGTTTCATCTCAAAGCAAAGAGATAGGAAACATGCAATATACCAACTATAAGCAAAGTGTTGCTAACCCGCTATTTCAGTACTAGCACAACAGAAGCATGTTGGACATGTTTAGATCATTGAAGATGAGATCTGTTGGTGATTGGCTCTAAGTGCAAGTGGGAGTCTGTTGGTAAGGTATGCTCGTAGAGCCAATCATATGATGATTGAAATGACATAATTACCTAAAAGGATTTGATTAATACTAACATATATTAAGGCAAGCTTCCCATTCATCTGTTTCACTCAACTATGGGATAATAAGGATACAAAGTGAATGTCTAGAGAATTATATTACTCAATGATGTATGTTGTCAAGTTCCTACCCTTGTGATGAGATCATACAGATGTTAAGAGTACATATACATATTCTCATTATGTCCATGATCAGTTGTTATTGTGGAAGGTTGATAGACAACAATAACACATAAGATCAGAGTATGAGTTGGTTGATGATTAAATATCATTAGTGATGATATGGCAATATCAAACCAAGCACATAGATACATGTTAGAGAACAATGTTTTAGATGGACCCACCTTGAGAGTGACACATGGTTTTGTGGTCACAATCATCTCTCATAGTGAAGGTGGTGATTGTGATTCTTAGACCTAAAATCACTGCACTCATCACATGTCATTGGGTACACTTTGACATCATCAAACACAGTCCTAAAACATGGGTTGTTATAACAGTGATGATTGGGTGACTTTGACACATGGGGATAGAATGTAAGTGATAGATATGGGACTTGTCCCTCCTACGAGAATATGATATCCTTGCCACTTGATTAGCGAGATTGAGAAACACATGCGCATACACATGTGAATCAATATATGATATTGATGTCACATTATCTCAGATAGTCTACTCTTAGTTCAAGAAACATGGATTGAATGTTGTGAGGATGACCAACCATGCCTTGAGTTCATCCTGTATATCAGAGATAAAAGATTTATACAATCACTGCAACACCTTACACAAATTGTAGGTTGAAGTTGTTCTCCAACTTTCCATTTCACTTGGGTACCACTGATGTGTGACTAGGCACCACTCTTTGCTTATGATGTCATAAGCTAGTTATGGTCATTCACTACGAATGTGATATGGGACCTATAGGGTCACACACATAGATACTCATCTAGAAGAGGAGTTTGATCTTGAACGACAATTGGATTGATTACTAATGTGTTTAGGTATTCAATTCATGTAATTGATTGCTTGATTAGATGACCAGGTCTACCAAACGACCATCTCACAGAGTGATACATCCATTTGGGCAGCCAGATGGGCATCTCAAGTAGTTGAGACGGCCGTTTGGGGGTCAGGATGATCAGAGTTCGATATGGCTAAGTTCTATCCATGAACTGATCGATTTAATGTGATTGAACCAATTGGCTTGACTCAACTCACTAGACGACCGTCTGGGTGAGTGAGACATGCATCTTTGTTGTGTGATACGGCCCGGTTGGGTCAAATAAAGGTTTTATATGTTTCCTGAATAGTTTCAGTTGTTCTTTACTTAAGACATAAGGAAATTGATATGAGATATTAATTGGATTCGAAATAGACAAATTTGATTCAGATTGGAAACTGCTAAATGGCCATTTGGCAGTGCGAGATGACCGTCTCGTGCACCAGACGACCGTCTGGGTGTGTGAAATGGCCGTTTCGGCTGTGCAGATTGCAAACTATTATGAAAAATGAAGATCTCTTAGTCCTTTCCACCCCCACTTTTAGTCCGCATTGGTTGGGGACTGGAAATTCTAACCCTAACCCCTCCTATATATAGAGGGGTATTGGGGGCTTCCCAAGACACAACAACTACATAGAAAATAGAGAATCAGTTGCTCTGACAAGTGTTATCTTCTCTAGTTGTGGAAACTAGGAGAGCCCAGACAAGTCCTACCCGACTAGGGAGGGATAGACATGGGAGAGAACAACTGTGGGTTGTCGTAGTGGGAGAGAAGGTTGGTGACTAGTATACCAATGGGGAGGAAACTCCTTCCTGTTAGTTCTTGGTGAACGATAGGAGTTCTAGTTGGTCCATGTGGACTACTCTAGAGGCAAGAGTCCTTTGGTTGCTGCTCAGAGAGCAAAGTCAACTTGTAGTCTGTGGCGAGACCATAGAAGACATTACAGAGGTTACATAGACAACCATTCATGGTGAAGACCAGGAGTTGCACATCTACTGCCTAAGAGCAACTTATTAATAGTTGTAAAAAAGCAAGTTTTGTCACTGGACTTGCTCCAGGACCAGGTATAACTTGCTAAAACCATCCTTCTTATTTCATAGTAGTTGACGTGATCTTATCGTATTGGGGAATACAAATAGATAAATTTTTTATTTCTACTGCTATACTCTGTGCCCATATTTCCCTACAGACTTAACCATTCCATTCATGTATATGTAATATGTCTATTTGAGATCAATTTCAGGCATTAGGTACATGAATATGATGAAATTAGCAAAACCTAGTTTGCAGGAAATCAAGTCAAAATCAATGCAAAAGCAAGAGTTTAACATTAAATAGTATCTCTATTAGAATCATGTTGTAGATCATGTAACTAAACTTAATGAAAATGTATAACACTTAGTTTGAACATGTAATCACTTTTTGGGTATTTGTCAAAAGCGATTATAGACTTTCTTGTTGGCCACATTTGTCCTGGTGGCAACTCATCCGACAACCAATCTGTAACTTGACAATACCCAAGGTCGGCTAAGTTTGTCTTGGTGGAAACTCGATAGATACCCAACACTATCAAAACAAATTACAATAGTAGACTGAGTTTCATCCCAGATAAACTCATCTGACAACAACAAATTATTTTGTCATATAGCTTTGTCAGTCAAGTTTTCCAAAAGTTAATTCAGTCAAAAACATTGTATGGTAAAGAGTAGAAAAATGTTTCTAGCCATTAGAGGGTTACAAAACTCAAAATTATATCCATTACAACACCCAAAATTACTTTAATTTGATCCCAAGTGTCTCTACTAACTAGTAGGAAACCTCAACTATAAAAAGGGTCACGTGAAAGTTTGCCTTCTATGCTCCCTTTGTATAGTTGAGCATTTTTGCTTCCAAGAGCTCATAATCTCCCTCAAGCTTCTTCACTACTCTACATCCAATTTGACTGAGTTAGGATCCTTGTAAGATAGGTGAAGATCTCCACTCTCTTTCTAAATCTCTCTCTAAGAAACTTGGTGGTTTGACGGTGACTTCTTTGAAGAAGGAAGGGTCAATCAAAGGCTAGAGATCTTCTACAAGAATGGTGGTTTTCTAGAGCCCATAGATCCAACAATTGGTATCGATGCATGGTCTTCTTCAACTAAGTACTAAAATGAGTAGAGAAGATGTGCAAAAATCTTTTGGGATCTCTCAACATTGAGGGTTGTATCTCCATGCGTCCACCTATCTTTGATGGCACTGACTTCCTATATTGGAAGAGAATGCAATTCTACATCCAATGCATGAGCTATGCTATGTGGAAGGTAGTTTGCTTTCCCTACAAATAGTCAGAGGGAGAAGTTTCTACATGGAATGAAGCTTCATTGAAGAAAGCTCAACTCAATGCTAAAGCCATTGTCATCATCTACTCCAACCGATTTCAATCATATTTCTTCTTGGGATACAACCTATGAGATTTGGAACAAGCTTTGCGTCACTTATGAAGGAACTAAGTAAGTCAAAGAATCCAAGGTGTATATTCTCAATGGTATTCTTGAAAACTTCATTATGGGAAAAAAGGAAAGAGTCACTGAAATGTATTCAAAACTCAACACTATTGTGAATGGGCTTGTGGCTTTGTGTTATCCTATGGATCAAGGCAAGATCAACTAAAAGATCCTTAGATATCTTCCCAAATGGTGGAAAATAAAGGTGACCGCCATTGAAGAAACAAAGTCTCTCGCCGAACTTCCTATTGAAGAGCTCACAGGAAATCTACAAGCCTTTAAAGTGAGACTTGACAAAGAAGAAGAAGAAGAGAAGCTAGAAAAGAAAGAATCTAAGAAGATGAAGGAAACTGCATGCAAACCTAAAATTGAATATATTGTGTAACAACAAGTCATTAGCCAAGCTTCTTCATCCTCAACTGAAGATGAACCCCCTAGTGATCTTGAAGCTCATTTCTCAAAGGGAAGACACTACAAGGGTAAATCCTCCTCCAACTCCATTCTTAGATGCTATAAGTATGGTCAAATGGGCCCCCTGCAAGAATGAATGCTAAAAAACCAAGAAGTCACACCACAAGAGAAACCATAGGAAGAAGGAGGACTACAACAAATAGAGAAAATTCAAGAATAAGGAGAAGAAAGAAAGAAAAGGCAAAGATGCATTCCATGCCTCTTGGTAGGAGTATTCCTTTAGTGATTCTAGTTCAAATGAAGGAGAATGTATCATGGCCCTCATGGCTAGCACAAGTGAACAAGTAGGTAAGGTAAGTGAAGAAAGTCTGAATGATCTTTCAAAAGATGCTCTTATCAATATGATTCATGCTTCCCCTTCTTCTTATTCAAATTACAAATATAAAAAGATGAGATTAGGGAAAATCATAGATGATTTATGTGCTAGAATAGAAGTGCTTGAACAAAATGAGAAATCTCATAATGATAATGTACATTGTTTGCAAGAGAAATTCCTTGAGCTTGAACTTCAATATAATGTTGTTGAAACTGAAAGCATGAATGATCTCAAAGATGTAACCCAAACTTGTGTAGATGAATTTGTCATGCTTAGAACTAAAAATGCTAGGTTTCTTGCTTGAATTAATGATCTTCAATCTAAACCTATCTTTCTTAGTAAAGAGGTAGCTTGCTTAACTCTTGAAAGGAATTCTTATATATCTAAAGCTCTATGTTTGGAGGCTGACTTATTTCATGCTCAAGATGTTATTTCTAGTTATTCTTCTACTGTCATAAATCTTAGTGATGATAACCATATTCTTAGAGCATCTTTGCAAAAATTCCTCAAAGGGAAAAAAATCCCTAAATGAAGTCCTATAACACTCTACTATACAAGTGGGTAGTAGTGGTTTGGGATATGAGGGAGGCCCAAAGAGAAAGGGAGAAGGTAACAAAAGAGAAAAGGACCTCCAATATACCATGATGAGACTTTCGACTCTAACACATCAATGGTTTATTCTCATCGTAAGAGTGATGATCATTACTCCACTTTTTGGCCTTATAAGAATAAGGGGACCAACCCAAACATGAAATGGGTCCGCAAGCTAACCTCAGATCCCAAAGTTTGAATTAGGCACCGACCTCTCCTATTATTGTAGGAAAAGAAAAATGGATTGTTGATAGTGGTTGATCCAAGCACACAACTGGTGATATAAGCCACTTCAAAACCTTTAGAATAAGAAAAGGAGGTTCGGTGACATTTAGGGACATCAAGAAAGGTAAAGTGGTAGGTTAAAATGATGTAGGTGATTCACTATGCATAAAGAATGTTCTTCTTGTGGATGGCCTAAATCACAATTTAATTAGTGTTAGTCAACTTTGTGATAATGGATATCTTGTTCTCTTTACTTCTCTTGAATGCTTGCTTCTAGATTCCTTCACTTACAATGTCATATATAAGGGAACTAAAATTGGAAATCTTTATACTATTATTCTTATCTCTCTTAATCTTATTTTTGGTAAATGTCTAGTTGTTGATAAGGATGATATATCGTTGTGGCACCTTATCCTTGGTCATGTAAATATGCATCAGTTGAAGAAGTTGAGTAAAAAGGAATTGGTCAAAGGACTTCCTAAATTGGACTTTGAAAAGTATGAGGAATGCCAACTTTGCAAACAAGGAAAGCAAACCAAATCCCCTTGAATCCAAAGGAGCCCCTAACACCAAGAGAGCTATTTCGCTTCTTTTTATAGATATAATTGGCCTATGAAAACTCAAACGCTTTGTGGTCGCAAGTATTTCCTAGTGATTGTCGATGATTTCTCTCACTTTACTTGGACTCTCTTCTTGATTGTAAAGAGTGATACAATTGATGTTTTCTCAACTTTTTTTCTCTCAACTTTTTGCAAATAAACTGAAAACAAAGTGTAACACCCCTTAAACATACATGTATCAATAGAAGAAACTCTCATGTTTTCCATAACATGGTGGACTTTATCTCAAAAGGGTGTCACAAGAATGATAATCATTGCACATAAACTAAATAATCACCATGCATTAATATTTATATTGATTCGTACATTATTCAAAGGCAAACTAATATAGTTGTGTTCTTGAATTGAAACTAACTAAGCCAATCATGATTAAATTTAATTTGAGATGTACATGAAATAAATATATAAACATTAGGATCTTTTGGACCTAAGGCTCTAGGGGGGGGGTGAATAGAGCTTCAAAAATACTCACAAGATAGATTAGTCCTTCAAATTGTATCAATCAAAACCAATAGCTTAAGTACAATTTGAAGTCTTAACTAACAAGCATAGAAAGGATGAGAGAAAATGAAACAAGCACTTGGACAAGGTCATTTAGAGTGGTTCCACTCTCCAAACTAGGAGAGAGTCAATCCACTACCTAGAGAGGTCAACCTCTAGGACTTTGCAAGTGCTTTCCTATATATATTCACCAATAAGAGTTACAACACAAGACCCACCAAAGGACTTACCTATCCAATACAGAGAGTCTTCAACCTTACTAAGGAATTACCCACTTTGCAAAGAGTCTTTCACTTTTTCAGAGGACTTACCTACTCTTGCACAAGTCTTCAGCCTTCAAGGGATTACCCACTCTTTTTGGATCTTTAGCCTTTGCATTCTCCGTCACCTGGAGAATATCTTCACCTCTTCTTCAACCTTGAAGAAGAAGAACAATAACTCCACCTTCACTCAGAGTAGCTTGCTTCACCTTTGCTTCTTTGAGTAAAGGGGTACGAAAGATGGAGTGGAATGAGAGATTTACAAACACAGGAAGTAGCTCTCTTACAACTGGCCTAATTCACTCATAATCATGAAATGTTGTGTAAACAAGAGAGATAAAGGGACTCAAGGAGTTGCAACACACTCAACTATAGCAAGGACTTAGAATAACATGAAGGAGCAAACTTGGAATGAACTCCAAAGGGTCCTATTTATAGATGGGGGTGTTCCCTTGAGTGTAGAATCACTTAAGGGTGAAATATTGTCATTTTCAAAGTTGTAATAGATCTATTCTCACTCAAAACAACTCACTAATGGTTATAATCATTTTTTCTACATTTTCTGTATAGTACATTTGGTTGAGTTCTAATACAGGTAAGTCAGACCGATCCACTAAATGACAATGCCAATTTTCAAAGTATCGGTCGTGTTTGTTTTGGGAAATTCAACCGATGAGCTAATATTAGTTTTTCTCAGTGAATTGGTCGGTCAAGTTTTGTAAGTGTGCAACTTGATCAATTGGTCTCTTTAGAAAATCCATCACTGAATCGGTCAAGTTTCCAACTCGACCGATGAATAACATGTGATAAATTTTCTAAATTGAAATTTGAGTGATCAAACGTTGGAATTAAGTGTCCCTAATTTTTTCTCATCTTAGTTACAAGCCATATCATCAATACAAGTGATTACAAAAATCATCTAAGGTCATTTGGAGTGATTTCCCTAAACACACACTTACATTGCTTTTGACTTGAACTTGAACAAGCTAGGGCTTGTGTAATTTGATCCTTTTCAAGTACCTAAAGCCTGAAATCAATCTTAAACAATCATGTTAGATACATAGGAATGGAATGGTTAAGTCATTATCAAAATATTGGCAATGTATAACTCTCAAGTCAACATTCTCCCCCTTTTTGACAATGACAAACCATTCCTCAAACATATTGAAAAGGATATGTGAAGTTATACCTTTACCTTGTGAATTGCAAGGGGATTCAAGATTTGAACAATGTGAACTTCTCCCCCTCAATCTATGCTTACACTTACCTACATAGTTAGTCCATATACAAAAAGCAACATGACATATATACTATATGGTCCTTTATCAAGTCACATGATAAAACATATAATGAACAAGAAAAGGATCACATAGGCAATAAAAGCAATATGGTTGAGCTTCAAAACATTGAACTTCTCTCCCCCCTTTTGACATTTTCAAAAAGTAAGGGGGGTAGAAGAGCACAAAAATAGGTCTTCTCCTAGCACAACCAAACATACATCCACAACATGCGATCTCAAAGCATACACCAAATAGAGATGAGAGAAACAAACAATCTAAGTCATAATCAAAATATAGCAAACATGGCACCAACTCATGAGACATAGTAAATCAAAGAGTAAGTGTATAAAGGGTTAAGATTACAACCCAGAAAGCATGTTCTTAGAAAACAACTACAAGCCAAACGATGAAGACTAGAGGATAAAATAGTACAACTCAAAAAATGTGCCCATATGTTTTTAATACAAAATATCCGAGAAAGATATATATGATTAGCATATAGACTAAAAACTAGAAGATCTAAACATCTAGGTCATCTATGTATACATCATCCATAACATCATCAACATCATATGCCTCGATCTCATAGTCGTCATCTCTGTTTGAAGGTGAAACTACATCACCTTCATCACCAGAGTCACCAACAAAGCCATCAAAGCTATCATCAGAAGCATCACCAACATCCTCATCAGCCTCCTTGTCAGTAGTAGCCTCCTCATTAGCCTGATCCAACATCTCTTCATCATCAGAGGGATAGAAACCATGATTGGGCCAATAAACATTCTACTCGGCCCAAGACATTCCAAGAGCATGGAGCTCATTGGTCTGTGGGAAGGAAGGAGAAAAAGTACCAAGACTAGAAAGCAAGGTGGCCAAGGGGCCAGCAGGAAGAGGCAACACTCCAGGGGTAGATCCACCAACAACAGAAGGTGTAGCAGTAGAAGCAGTAGGTGAGGGGCAGGGTAAAAGTGATCATATGCAAAATATGCATAGTCACCTCCTGGGTAGGGATGGTAGGCAGGGTAGGGATGTGTACATGACAGGTTCATGTTGGACATGATGGAACATAGGTCCTGATGTAGGTGCTCCTGAACCTGAAGGCTGTATGCCTATTGATGCATCATGTAGCCCATAAGGGTTTCATTGGATACGTGGAATGAGGTGCGAGCAGGTCATGTAGGATGAGGTGGTAGAGGTGCTCAGTTAGAGGTAGAGGTAGAGGTACTAGGTGTGGTAGAGGATAGGATAGGCATTGACTTCTGAAGTGTGGTCTCACTGATGGAAAGTCCTTTTTAGGTAGGTTTGTAGTGTAGGTCGTGGAAAAGAGATTCGTCAGTGGCAAGCTGGAATAGACCACAAATCAGGGTTGGGTAGGGTGGGTGGGTTCCACAGGTGTTCTTACCTGAGTCAAAGCAGGTTATATGATGGAGAACATATCTCACCCACTTGACTCCTATGTTCTTCAAGAGACAGTACATAATGACCGCATTGTTTTCTACAATTTTAGTCTGATTTTTCTTTGAATGAATATTACAGTTAACAACTAAGGCAAGTATGTATCTCTTCAGGTCTAAGGCAGAGGAGGGAAGGGTGCACTTCTTCCTATATGGGAATTGAGGCTTCTTCAAGAACTTATGAATGTCCGGAGAGTAAGATCATATTACTTATAGAAGGCCTCAGGCTCGACTAGGTCAAAATACTATTGGATAGTCCTTACACCAGGTGTTAGTCACTTCAGTACCCGAACATAAGATATTCAGGGTATCCTCAGAGACTTGGAATTTCTTCCCAGCAATCATAGAGGTGAGGACTACTTGAGTATTAGGAAGGGGTATGAGGGTGTCATAATTCCAATGAAAATTTGCATAGAATTCGTGAATGACTTTGGTACTTGTGATGGAATTGTTATAGCACGCACGTTCAACACCCAAGGCAGAGAGATGGTGGTCATACAATAACTCTGCTACTTGATCTATGACCTCTTGTCTTTGTGGGCATGACTAAAAAGGGCATGAAAAGGAAAAGGGTTCCTAGGAAGGAGCTCCTTGTACCTATTGAGAGCCTCATTTTTTTTGGTGAACTATTGAGAGCCTCATTTGAGACAAAGAAAGTGTCATCAAATGGAATCAAGTAAGAGTTGGAAGAAGATGATGATGCATTAGCTGGGGTGGCCCTCTTTCTCCTATTGGATGCCATGGAGACGAATTGGAGAGGATGGAGAGAGCAAAAGCTAGAGAAACACCACCAAAACCCGTCCACACACCTAGGGTTGATAGGAAGGAGGTAAAGGAAGGCCGATCTAGGTCGAACTAGGGCTAGGGAGAGAAAGGTCGGGGCTAGGGTTGAGATCTTGATGGATCTAGAGGTTAGATCGATAGACTTTTCTCTAATTGAGAGGGAGAAAAGTCTGACAAACATATCTTAAGTTTGCTCTAGACTGGCCATTGATCGAGTTCTGAGACTCATAAACTCGACCAATAGGCTCTTTAAAAAAGCTCTCGGCCACTGATCTATCGAGTTGGCAACTCGAACGATGGTCAACCTGACCCAAAATTAGAAATTCTAATTTCTAGTCATTTGAGTGCTAATTAAATTTATTTTTCAAGTCCATTATGCATTTTAAACATACTTAGGCACATATCACTCATCCTTGGGTATTATTTTGTGATAAAACAAGTGTTTGCAAAAAATACCCAAAAATGAGAGCAAAACAAGGCAAAAAGAATGAAAAACCAATTTTTAGCAAATTAGAAAGCAATGGTGATCAAAACATATGCAACGCATATAAGATAGATGACAACTAGCTAGAAGGCATATAAGATTCATTTAAAGTAGTTATGAGAAGTTTAGATCTAATAAAGTTAAATTGCTCTCTAGCTAGAGGTTTAGTGAAAATGTCCGCCAACTGATTTTTTGTGTCCACATGCGTGATATAGATATCCTTTTTGGCAATGTGATCACGAAGAAAATGATGGCGAACCTCTGTATGCTTAGCTCTATTATGCAAGATAGGATTATATGACAAGTTAATTGCACTAGTATTATTACAATAGATAGGAGAAACATCAAAATGAATGTTAAAATTTTGGAGCATTTGTTTCATCCATAGGACCTGGGAACAACAACTCCCATCTGCAATTTATTCAGCCTCGGTGGTTGATAATGCCACTGTTCTCTATTTCTTGGAGAACCAAGACACCAAGTATGGTCCTAGGAGAAAGCAAGTGCCATTTGTGCATTTTCTATCAATCAAGCATCCTGCATAATCCACATAACTATAAGTAGTAAGAGTAAAGTCCCTTGACTTGGGTTACCATAGTCCAAAATTTTGGGTTTTGACTAAGTACCTTAAAATCCTCTTAACAACTATAAGATGTGATTTCTTAGGATTTGGTTGAAAGAGAGCACACAAGCCAACACTAAACATTATATCAGGTCTAGAGGCAGTTAAGCAAAGTAAACTTCCTATCATACCTCTATAGAGCTTCTCATCTACCTTCTCACCTTCTTCGTCTTTGTCAAGTTTGGCGATGTTTGACATGGGTGTGTCCATCGACTTGGTGTTCTCCATCCCAAAGCACTTTTGTAACTCACTTGTGTACTTGTCTTGGTTGATGAAGTTCCCATATTTTGTTTGCTTGATTTGAAAGTCAAGGAAGAGCATGATCTCACCTATCATGCTCATTTCAAATTCACTCTGCATAAGATCACTAAATTCCTTACAAAGATCAAGGTTAGTTCAACCAAAAATGATATAATCAACATATATTTGAATTATAAGAAAATTATTAGAAGCGTGCTTTAGAAATAAGGTAGAATCTACTTTGACCATGATATACCCATGACCTCACAAAAAGTTCTTTAATTTCTCATACCAAGCTCGAGGTTCTTGTTTGAGTCCATAGAGAGCTTTTTGCAACAAATAAACATGGTTAGGTAAACTATCATGTTCAAAGCTAGGGGGTTGTGCAACATACACTTCCTCCTCAATTGTACCATTCAAAAACACACTTTTAACATCCATTTGATAAATAAGAAAGTTCTTATAACTAACAAAGGCAAGTAACATACGAATGGACTCAAGTCTAGCTACAAGTGCATATGTTTAATCAAAATCTATACCTTCCTACTGATTGTAGCCTTGAGCCACTAACCTTGTTTTGTTCCTTACCACTTTGCTGCTTTCATCAAGCTTGTTGCAGTAGACCCACTTGGTGCCAATGATCTTTCTATCACTTGTTCTTGGCACCAAGGTCCATAATTTGTTCTTTTCAAATTGCACCAACTCTTCTTGCATAGCTAGGATCTATTCATCACCCCCAAGAGCTTCCTTGATGTTCTTTGGCTCGAGTTGTGAGATGAAGGCACTATTGGCTTGTTCTTTTTTGAATGCAGCCAGTGTCTTCACTATTTCAAAAGGATCGCCTAAAATTAGCTCTTTTGGATGATTCTTTGCAAACTAGGGAGTTGGATCCTTCTTCTCTTCATCTTTCTCTTCTTCTTGAGTGACCACTTCTTTTCCCTTTTGGGTGTGTTAAGCTCTTTTAGAATAGGAATTACTTCACCTGCAACATCATCATTTGGAAAAATATATTTGGGAATAGAGGGGTTATTCTTAATAAACTTAACATTTATAGATTCTTCTTCTTTAGCAAGATCAATATTGAACACTCTATAAGCCTTTTTAGTAGTGTTATAGCCAAGAAAGAAAACCTTGTAAGATTTCAAATCAAACTTGTCGAGATAATATTTCATATTTAAAACAAAATAAGGACATCTGAAAACATGAAAATACTCTATAGAAGGCTTCCTACCACGCCATAGCTCATAGGGGGTTTTCTTCAAAGAAGGATGTGTAATATACCCGTTTTGCATAAAACATGAGGTACTGACAGCTTCAGCCCAAAACTTCTTTAAAGTGTCATACTCTAAAATCATGGTCCTAGCCATCTCCTGTAAAGACCTATTCTTCCTCTCTACAACCCCATTTTATTGATGTGTTCGAGGTGAAGAAAAATTATGTGCATAACTAGATTCTTGAGAAATACGTTCAAAAATATCATTTTCAAATTCTCCCCCATGATCACTATAGATGGAAATGATGATACAAGAGGCTTCATTCTCAACTCGTTTATAAAAGCTTGAGAAATCATCAAGTGTATCACTCTTGGAAATGAGAAATAAGGTCCAAGTATATCTAGAGAAATCATCGACAATACCAAGGAAATACTTGGAACCACAAAGCGATTGAGAGTGTCAGTTCCCAACTCAAACTTTGGAATCTGGAGTTAGCTTGGGGAGCCATTTCATCTTTGGATTGGTCCCCTTAGGCTTGTAAGGGCAATAATTAGAGTAATGATCATCACACTTGCAATAAGAACAAACCATAGGATTCTTAGTGTCAGAAGAATCTCCAATTAAGAAAGAGATCTCCTTGCTCTTTTTCTTACCTTTGGCTTTGTTCTTGCCCTTTGGTGCTCCCCCTACAAATCCCAAACCACTAGTACCACTTTATTTGGTAGAATGGTCAAGGATTTCATTTAGGGAGTTTTTTTTCTTTGAGGAACTTCTGTAGAGAGGACCTAAGTCTATGATTATCATCATTAAGAGATATGATAGTAGACAACAAACTAGCAATGTCATCTCTAATATGAATAAGGTTGGCCTATAGATAGAGGGTTTTAGTCAAATAAGAATCTTTCTCAAGAGAAATAGAAGCAATATCATTATTAGGCAAGATGGGTCTAGAAGATAAATCATTAACTTGATCAAGTAACCTAGAATTTTCATATTTAAGCACTTGAATTTCATTAAGATAAACATCTCTTTCATCCTTATGAGCATCAACAAGAAGCTTAAATTCAGCATTTTCAGTTTTAAGCACTTTTGGTTATCTTCCTTAAGAGTTTCAATGTTCTTAAGATAGACAACATTCTCTACATCAACTCCATTGTATTGACGCTCAAGATCAAGATATTGGCCTTGGAAGTTATCAATGCTCTCAAGATGGGTTTTCTCATTAATCTCAATAATTTCATGTTTAGCATACAAATCGTCAATAATTTTTCCTAACCTTTTTCTTTTAGAATTATACTTAGAAAAAGAAGAATGGGTAGACAAGCATATCAATAATATATTCCTTAGATAACTCATGCAATCTTACCTCACTTACCTCACTTACCTCACCAATTTCTTCACTAGTAGAGGCCATGAGTGAAAGGTGGCACTCTCCATCTTTTTCGGAGCTTGAGCTACTTGAGGATGAAGCTTCCCAAGCTGCATTCTTGTGTTTTTTCTTCTTCCTATCCTTCCTCTTGTACTTGCTCTCATTCTTGTACTCTTCCTCCTTCTTTGAGATGCTCTTGTGGTGTGACTTTCTTGACTTGGGACATTCACTCTTGTAGTGTTCCTTTTGTCCATACTTGTAGCATCTAGGAGTAGAGGAGGAGGCTTGCTTTCCCTTGAAGTGCTTGCCCTTGATGTAGTTGGCTTCATGCTCACTTGGACCATCATCTTCACTAGAGGAGGAAGGGGAAGGCTAACAAGCAAGTTGTTGTTGAAGGATGACAACCTCCACTTATGCCTTGAAAGCACTATTTTTGATCTTCTTGGCTTCCTTCTCTTCTTGCTTGGCTTCTTCTTCTTACTTGTCAAGTCTTGGCTCATGATCTTGGAGGTTACCAATGAGATCTTTGGTTGGGATGTCACCAAGGCTCCTCACTTCTTTAATGGAGGTCACCTTTGACTCCCGTCTCTTTGGGAGAGTCCTTAAGATCTTGGAGTTGATTATACCTCTATCCAAAGTGTTACCCAAAACATCTAGGCCATTGATGATGACATCGAGCCTAGAGTACATCTCCACAATCCCTTCTTTCTTGCTCATCTTGAAGTTCTATAGAAGGTTGTTCAGTATGTAGATCTTAGCCTCCTTGACTTGCTTTGTGCCCTCATAAGTTATGCACAATTTGTCCCAAATATCATAGGCGGTGTCCCAAGATGAGATGTGGTTGAATTCTATTGGGGTAAGGGATGCATATAGGATGCTTATGGCTTTGGCATTGAGTTGGGCTTCTTTAAGTGCAACTTCACTCCATGTTGCAACAGCTTAAGTTGTCTCCTTATATGGTGTGACCATCACCTTCTACATATCAAAGTTCACACCTTGAATGTATAATTGCACGCACCTTTTACAATAGAAGAAGTTGGTGCCATCGAAGACCAGAGGACGCATGGAGAAGCCTCCCTCTAGGTTGAGTGAACCAAGTAGGTTGTTTCCCATCTTCTAGTCGCGTGGGAGATTGTTGGAGAAGATCCTTAGCTCTGATACCACTTGTTGGATGTAGGGCTCTAGGGGGTGAATATATCTTCAAAAATACTCACAAAATAGATTAGACCTTCAAATTATATCAATAAAAACCAATAGCATAAGTGCAATTTGAATCCCTAACTAACAAGCATAGCAAGGATGAGAGAAAATGAAACAAGCACTTGGACAAGGTCATTTAGAGTGGTTCCACTCTCCAAACTAGGAGAGAGTCAACCCACTACCTAGAGAGGTCAACCTCTAGGACTTTGCAAGTGATTTACTCTATATATTCACCAATAAGAGTTACAACACATGACCCACCAAAGGACTTACCTATCTAATACAAAGAGTCTTCAACCTTACCAAGGACGTACCCACTTTACAAAGAGTCTTCCGCCTTCTTACAAAGACTTACCTACTCTTACACAAGTCTTCAACCTTCAAGGGATTACCCACTCTTCTTGGATCTTTAGCCTTTGACTTCTCCTTCACCTAGAGAATATCTTCACCTCTTCTTCAACCTTGAAGAAAAATAACAAAAACTCCACTTTCACTCGGAGTAGCTTGCTTCACCTTTGCTTCTTTGAGGAAAGGGGTAGGGAAGATGGAATGGAATGAGAGCTTTACAAGAACAAGGAAGTAGCTCTCTTACAACTGGCCTAACTCACTCATAATCATGAAATGCTAAGTAAACAAGAGAGAGAAAGGGGCTCAAGGAGTTGCAACACACTCAACTATAGTAAGGACTTAGAATAGCATGAATGAGAAAACTTGGAATGAACTCCAAGGGGTTCTATTTATAGTTGGGGGTGTTCCCTTGAGTGTATAATCACTTAAGGGTGAAATATAGCCATTTTCCAAGTTGCAACAGATCTATTCTTGCTCAAAATAACTCACCAACAGTTATAATCACTTTTTCTGCGTTTTCTGTACAATACATTTGGTCAAGTTCTAATAAAGACAACTCGACTGATCCACTAAATGAAAAAGTTAATTTTCAAACTATCGATCGAGTTTGTTCTGGGAAACTCAACCGATGAGCTAAAATTAGTTTTGCTCAGTGAGTCAATCAGTCAAGTTCTGTGAGTGTGCAACTCGACTGATTGGTCTCTTCAGAAAATCCATCACTGAACCGGTCGAGTTTCCAACTCGACGAACGAACAACCTATGAAAAATTTTATAAATTGACATTTGAGTGATCAAACGTTGGAATTAAGTGTCCCTAATTTTTTCTCATCTTAATTACAATCCATATCATCAACACAAGTGATTATAAAAATCATCTAAGGTCATTTGGAGTGATTTCCCAAAATGTACACTTGCATTGCTTTTGACTTGAACTTGAACAAGCTAGGGCTTGTGTTATTTGATCCTTTTCATGTACCTAAAGCCTGAAATTAATCTTGAACAAACATGTTAGATACATATGAATGGAATGGCTTGAAAAAACATGTTAGATACATATGAATGAAATGGTTAAGTCATTATCAAAATATGGACAATGTATAACTCTCAAGTCAACAAGATTTTCTATTGTAGATGGCACCCCACCAGGCAGGTCTTTGGGAAACCTCGATCTATTCCTTAAGTTGATCTTTGTGTAGCTCTATCATTGATGTTTCTCTGTACCTATGGTCATCACGCCCCCGACCATGCATCAAGCAAATTGGTAAGTGGAATTGAACACATTATACCTTTAAAGAAAGAATGTAAAT
The DNA here is from genome assembly GCA_963693085.1 of Alisma plantago-aquatica. Taxonomy (NCBI): domain Eukaryota; kingdom Viridiplantae; phylum Streptophyta; class Magnoliopsida; order Alismatales; family Alismataceae; genus Alisma; species Alisma plantago-aquatica. The sequence continues at coordinate 1,769,652,117 of OY856409.1, forward strand.
TGAAAAAAAAACATTAAACATTGAAAAAGGGACACAATTGTTTTATGTTTTATCTTGACCTATATAAGAATTCTTAGGTTTGCACCAAAGTGACTCTTCTTTTACGCACTAAAGTGCCTCTTGGTTTGCATCGAAGTGCCTCTTATCTTATACATCAAAGTTCCTCTTGGGTTTTGCTCTGAGGAGCCTCTTGGTGAGGATGTTCTATAAGTTATCTTTTAACATTGTCTTTATCTTGAAAGCTTTTAAGTTTGTCTTAACATTATTCTTGACTTTACTCTTAATGTTCATGAAGACAATACAAAAATATTGACAATAAACACAACATTCAATTTATCATAAATTCATTGATTTTTAACAATATAGCATTCATTCTACACATATATATATATAATCAATCAATTACTTATGTTCAAAGTGTATGGACCACTTACCTTTATCTTAGAGAAGATCCTATTGCTCCTCTTATGTTGAAGGAACCCTATCATGTTCTTGCAATTTATAGAACCCTAAATACCCTGCTATCAAAATTATAATTCATTAACAATTAGTATCAAATTGAGTATTTTATCTGGATTCAATATTATTTTCTGATAAAATTGGTATAAATTTTGCTATCTTTTGACCCATCATTAATTTACTACATTATTAACAAGTTAAACATAGATCAACAATCAAAAGGTGATATGTCAGTGATGAGTCCCTTTTTATTCTTATCATATTTCTTCTTTGGGCTCGTGGATCTCTTTCTTGGATCCGACCGACCGACCCCCTTCTTCTCTTCCCTATAGGCGCCCCGCGTACGAGCTTTGTTCCTCCATATGAGATAGAGCACATGTTGTACCTCCTAGTTGGAGGGCTCCGGTGAGGGTAATGCCATCCCTTGGCCCTGGAAGAGGCCGAACGAGTTTGATGTGTCTCCACATATACATAGATGCCCAAGAGATAAGTTGAGGAGGGTGATGGCATGAGTGCCTTGTAGAACCATCACAGATCCATGGATAGAAAAATAGAGGCAAAATTGAGACAAACCAAAACTCTGTGCTGGTTTGATTAGTCCTGATGGAGCCAAAGCTACAAAAATCAATCAAGAACATGACTTACAATACTACAAGCCTTCATGGATTCATCACTCACCGAATAAAAAAGGGGTGTCGATGGGTCACCTTACAATAGGAAAATTAGAGACTGAGAAAGCTATATAGGGGTCTCTCGAACTGGTCTAGAACGTTGGTGGTCCTCTAGTCATCTCGGTCATCACTGCGGGCCATGAGAGGGTGGATCTTGTTGATGTTTGATGGGTGACTAAATAGGAGATCTTGAAGGCAAGTCGATGATGGATCAGTGTCTCTAGGTGGACAAAGATCCTTTCTGGAGAGTTGTGTGTCTATTTCTTATATAGGTTGAGGATTGGGGAAAGCTGGAGATTGAGTTCAAGAAGGAAACAAAGAGTTTGGCTGATTGGGGTTTCTAATGCTCAGAATCCCATCATGTCTGGTTTGGTTCAAAATAGAAAACTATGCCGATTTCTTCTGGGGCATCCCCCTGCACTGAGACCCAGTGGAAAAGGGTAACCTAGTTATGTCTAAGGAGAAACCCACAGACTCATAAAGTCCTGAAAGAAGAGGGAGTTGGGTTGGGAAGGTGAATTCCCAACATGAGGATGACTCCTCTTCCCCAGGTCTGACCCCAACCAGTCTAACTTCAATGTGACATTAAAAACTAAACAAGACTTAGTATTACCTTGGCTACTCAATTAAAATCAATTTGCAAACCATATAGAAAACTACTCTAAATTATTTAGATTGTCAAACGAGGTCGATTTAATCTCAAATTTGTTCCACCAGTTAATTAGAGGGTCTAAAACAATACTATGTAGGTACTTCCCGAATCGGATGACTATAAGTAAATTATTACCATAATGTAGTTTTCATCACTTATGTACATTAGATGCATTACGATTGACCCCTAGTAAAAGTGACTTTCCTTTTAGATTCAACTAGGGTTTATCTTAGTGGATTTTAGTCTATTGGACGAATTTATCTCAATTAGGGTTCATATGGCGATGAAACTTCATTGAAGTTGAGAGATAGTACATCATAATGAAGCTTTAGCTTAATTGATTATTGTTCAAGATCAAAAGACATTAATTGACATCACTATCAAAAGTTGAAGAGAGAAATTATTTTACTCATATTTTGTAATATTCAAATATAAAATCATTTACTGAGGTTATTTGCATTGATGTACAACCTTTGACTTTAATTACTAGAAAATTTTCATTTATAACCCTAAATTTATTTTTCTCAAAATTTGGGATGTTACACGAAGCTTCTTGCCAAATTGTCTATATCTGTAGTGACCATGGGGTAGAATTTGGAAATGACCTAAAAATGTTCGCAAAAAATCCACTTACGCACACAACTTTTCTCCTCCTTGTACATCTCAACAAAATGGGGCAGTAGAGAGGAAGAATAGGCCATTATAAGAGATGGATAGGACAATGCTCTTGGAGTATGACACTCCCAAAAAGTTTTGGGCCAAAGCCGTTAACACCACTTATTTTGTGCAAAATTAGGTGTTCACACATCCTTTGCTTAAGAAACCCCCTATGAGTTATGGCATGGTAGAAAGCCTTGTATCAACTTATTTCATATCTTTAGTTGTCCATGCTTTGTTTTAAACACCAAATATTCCCTTGATAAGTTTGATGCAAAATCTTACAAGGCTTTCTTTCTTGGCTATATCACTACTTGATCTTATAAAGTGTTTAACATTGAACTGTCTAAATTGAAGAATCTATCAATTTAAAATTTATTGAGACTAAACCCTCCATTTCCAAGAATGTTATGAATGATGATGTTGTAGATGAAGCAATTCCTAGATTAAAACAACTAGACATCAACAACAAAGGAAAGGAGGTGGATGTAGTTCAAAGCTCAAAAGAAGATGAAAAGAAGGAACCCACTCCTTGCTTTGCAAGTGATCATCTAGAAGAGCTTATCATGGAAACCCCTTTGAAAAGGTGAAGACACATGAAGCTTTCAACAAAGAACAAGCAGACATAGCCTTCATCTCCCAAATTGATCCAAAGAATGTCAAAGAAGTTGTTGAGGATAATGAGTGGATCCTAGCCATGCAAGAAGAGCTTAACAATTCGAAAACAACAAGGTGTGGGCTCTAGTGCCAAGACCAAGTGATTTTAAGATCATTGGCACAAAGTGGGTCTACAAGAACAAGCTTGATGGAAGTTGTAAGGTGGTAAGGAACAAGGCAAGGTTAGTAGCTCAAGGTTACAACCAACAAAAATGTATTGATTCTAATGAAACTTATCCTCATGTTGCTAGACTTGAACCTATTAGAATGCTACTTGCCTTTTCTATTCATAAAAACTTTTTTCTTTACCAAATGGATGTTAAAAGTGCATTTTTGAATGGAAAAATAGAGGAGGAAGTCTATGCTTCTCAACCTCCTTTCTTAGAACATGAAAAGCTTGCTAACCATGTTTATCTATTACAAAAAGGCTCTTTATGGACTAAAATAATCCCATAGAGCTTGGTATGAGAAACTAATAAATTTTTCGTTGATAATGGCTATGTCATGGGAAAAGTTGACTCTACTCTCTTTATAGAACATAATTCTAGCAATTCCTTAATAATTCATATTTTATGTTGATGTTGTCATTTTTGGCGGGACTAATCTTGATATTTGCAAGGAGTTTATCTCTCTCATGTAGAGTGAATTTGAAATGAGCATGATGGGGAGCTTAGGTTCTTCCTTGGTTTTCAAATCAAGTAAATAAAAGATGGAAACTTCATCAACTAAAGCAAGTAAAATTTTGAACTCTTGAATCTCTTTGGGATGGAGAACACAAATCCAATGGATACTCCTATGTGCAACACCACCAAACTTGACAAGGATGAAGAAGGTAAATAGGTAGATAAGAAGCTCTATAGAGGTTTTATTAGTATCTTACTATATCTAACAACCTCTAGACTGCATATAATGTTTAGTGTTTGTTTGTGTGCTAGATTTCAATAAAGCACTAGAAAATCCCATCTTGTAGCTATTAAGAGGATTTTAAGGTACCTATCCAAACCACAAAATTTTGGACTATGGTATCATAAGTTGAGAGACTTTACTCTTACAACCTATAGTGAGGTGGATTATGTTGGGTTCTTGATTAATAGAAAATGCACAAGTGGCACTTGCTTCCTCCTAGGACCATGTTTCGTTTCATGGTTTTCTAAGAAGCAAAACATAATGATTGTATTAACTAACAAGGCTGAATACATTACAACTGGTAGTTGTTGTTCCCAAGTCCTTTGGATGAAGAAATGCTCTAAGATTTTGATAATTTATATGATGCTTCTCCTATCTTCTATGATAATACTAGTGCAATTAGTTTATCATATAATCCTAAATTGCATAATAGAGCATAAACATAGATGCCCACCATCATTTCCTTCCCGACATTGCTAAGAATATATATATATATATATATATATATATATATATATATATATATATATATATATATATCACTCACGTGGACACAAAAAATCAATTTGTAGACATTTTCACTAAACCTCTAGCTAGAGAGAAATAAAATTTTAATAGATCAAAATTGCTTATTACGGCATTTGATGATAAATCTATGTCTCCTATATTATATGTTCATATACTCCTCTATGGTTTTCTCACAATTTCTTATCATCTGCTCCTTTTGTGTTCGAAATGGCAAGTTAAATGCTTTATTTTTTCTCAAATGGTGTTTAAATAACAAAATACTTGTTTTACAACAAATAGTAGCCCATGGTAATTAAAAAGTTCCCATATATGCTTTATATACATGATAGGCTAGTAAAATGCATTTACATAGGGTTCTAGGACCTTGGAATTAAATTTCTTATCTTTGTGACATATCTTATTATCAGATGAGTTTGTCCTGGGGTAACTCAAATGAGGAGCTGCCTGAGGACTGAACTACACATAGTGTCAACCGAGTTACCCAAACAACAAACTCAACTGACAACACCGTGCCACATTTTATAAAAGGGTTCTATCAGCCTAGTTACTCCCTCTCAACTAGAGCAACTCGACTGATACCCCTATTTTCTTATTTGTTCTTTAATCCCAGACCATCCCCAACCCTTCTCCTAGCCTACCTATGTCCTAACTTGTCTCCCTTGCCTAAGGAGGTTCTGACCTACTGTGAGCTCATTTTGATTGTCTCTCTCAATCTTATCATTTCCCATGGAGACTAGCAAGAGAAGATGAAGCTCCTTGGCTAAAAAGCATCTACTCCTACCACATCTCTTGACACATGGATCCTTGGGTATGATGACACCTCTTTTATACATACACAAGTTGTCAATCAATATAAAGAGTTGCTTCCACGTGCCCCCACCCCCTTTAGACCTTTGGTGGAAACTAGGGATGAGTTCTTGAAGGGTATCGAGAAGCTCTTTCTTGGATAACGTCTTAGTGCTCTTTGCATTGAACAATAATGTTTTTTCAATTCTTATATAAGAACTAAGGTTGTCCATGAGTTTTATGCTAACCTTACATGGAACTACACCACCCTTGTACCTCTACCTAACACCCAGATCATCCTTACATCCATGATCATAGGGAATTAGATTAAAATTACTGAGGAGAACCTAAATACCTACTTGATTGGATCCTTGTCCACATATAACTAGATGTCTACCTATCCCAGTCATCTTGATCTGCTCTACCCTGAGGATTTCTACAAGAGATTTGGTCCGAAATTATCTTTGTCAAATATTCATAAAGTCTTGAAGAAGCCTGACCCATCCTATAGGAAGAAATCCATATTACCATCTTATTCCCTAAATCTCAAGACATGCATCATTTCTACCATTATGAACTACAATATCCATCCCAAGAAAAATCAAACGAACATTGCAGAGAACTGTACAGTGGTTGTGGACTTTATCCTTTAGGGTATCTGAGTCAAATGGTCCCATTACATTCCTCATCACATGACATATTTTAACTCAATAAGAACACCTAGTACTCCCATCCTCGTTATCCTAATCCCATTAGTGTTTTATTTCAATTCCATACTAAGAAATCTCTTTTCCATGATTTGAGCTACACTTAAAATATGAAAGGTGTTTGTATTAGTGAAACCACAATAAATAAGTCTTCCCTGTCCTCTAGCTCCTCTAACCCTGGTGCCTCCTCCTCCACCCATCCTAATCCTGCACCACCTAGACCTATTAGGACTTATTTTTGTGGATCCAATGAATCACTCATGGGGTACATGATTTATCAAATGCCTACTATATGTAGGTTCAATAACATATTTATCAGGACCTAGTTCATATCATGTCCAACATGAACCTATCCTATCCCTCACCATATCCACCATACTAGATATCCCTTTCTACCACTGACTATGCCGCCTATGCATATGATCAGTTCTACCCAACACATCAATATTCTTCTTACACTGCACATCTTGCTCCTACTACTAGACCTACACCTACTTCATCTCACCCACAACTGAGTGTGACTCAATTGCTTACTCTCCCGCCTGACCCTACCTCAACTGTGCTTTTAGACTTTGGTGGGGTTTCTACACCCACCTTTGAGCAAGCTCATGCATTGCTCGCTACTGGCATGCCCTGGCATGAGCAACGTCTTAGATGGTAGGCTATGCACTCCTTTGCTCATCTTGAGGATATGGAGACAATTGAGGAAGGTGATGAGGATGATGATGGTGGTGAGGTAGAGGGATCTGATTATGATGGAGATGATGATGGTGATGAGGTTGATGGCTGCTCATGCATCTTCTACGAGACTAGATCCAGCTATTGATGAAGACTATGATCTGACTTAGGATGACATGGACATATATAATCTTGATATTTAGTTTTAGGTCTTAGATTTCTCATGTATCTGCCATTTTGCGAGCTTAACATGTATGTTTGCATAGGGCACATGTATCTGAGGCTACTACTTATATCATCATGACATTCTTTGGTGTTTTGTTTTCATCATGGACTAGCTTACCTTTGTTGTAATCATTATCTTAGGTACCCTTAACTCTTTTCTCTTTTAATTTCATGAGTGTTAATGTATGCACACTTAGATCTTCATTATGACTTAATGTTATCAGTTCTTTCTCTCTATATTTTGTGCTTGGTACTTGTATATAATGTTTGTGAGTTGGATAAGACCTAACCTAGATCTTCTACACCCTCCTTTTTGATATAACAAAGGGGGATAAATAGCTTGTCATATATTAAAATTGATCTTTATTTGATGGAAAAGTGAATACAACTAGTATATATATGTGGTGGTTGTGTTTTTGGAGGAACTAACTATACATGTAAACGTCAGCATGAATTGAGGGAAGCAATTTCTATTATACATTCATGATTCCCCTACACATCAAAGGTAAAATTGTTTAAAATTTTAGTCCTTTTTCAATATGTTAAGGAATGGTTTGTCATCTTCAAAAAGGGGTAGAATGTTGACCTAACAATTATACATTTTCCATACTTTGATGATGACTTAACCATTCATTCATTCATGTGTATCTAATATGTATATTTGAAATCAATTTCAGGTATTAGGTACACGAAGAGGATGAAGTTAGCAAACCGTACTTTGCAGGAAATCAAGTCAAAATCAATGCAAATATACATTTTGAAGATTAAATAGAATATCTATTATAATCATGTTGTAAATCATTTGTATTGAATGTATGACTTGTAAATAAGCTTAATGAGAATTTTGGGCACTTGATTTGAACATTAAGCACTTTTTGGGAATTTTTCAAAAGTGATTATAGACTTGCTTGTCGACCGAGTTTGTCCTGGTAGCAACTCTGCCGACAACGACTCTGATTCTTGACAATACCCAAGGTCGGACGAGTTTGTCGTGGTAGAAACTCGACCAACACCCTACATTATCAAAACAAATTACAACCGTCAATCAAGTTTCATCCCCAATAAACTTGACAAAAAATGCAAATTGTTTTGTCATATAGTGTTGTTGGTTGAGTTTCCCAAAAGTTAACTCAACCAACAACATTATACGATAAAGTGTTTCTAACTGTTAGAGTGTTGCAAAACTCAAAATATATCCGTTGTAATACCGATAATGGCTAGAATTCGATCCCAAGTGTGTCTAGTTAGTAGGCAACCTCAACTATAAAAAGGGCCCCTTCGACTTCATTCCAAGTCTGCCTGCTATGATCCCTTGCTATAGTTGATTGTTTTTGCATACAAGAGCCCCTAATCCCCCTCAAGCTTATTTACTACTCTACATCCAATTTGAGTGAGTTATGATCCTTGTAAGAGAGATTCTCCAATGTACATCTACGAAGCTCTCCAATCTCTTTCCCAATCTCCCTCTAAGCAACTTGGTGGTTTGAAGGTGACTTTCTTGAAGAAGGAAGGGACTTCCTTGAAGAAGGAAGGGTTGATCAAAGGCTGAAGATCTTCTACAATAATGGAAATTTTAGCTATATTTACCTCCTCTAGATCCCATAGATCCAACAATTTCTTCTTTTGTTCTTTGGTAATATCTTACTTTCTCCTTGTTGTCGCCCCCTCACTTTTACAACAATTTCATGCTTCTGTTTTCACCTTGTTGGTGCTATCCATTGAGAATAAATTGAGTACCAATCTTGCTCTATTTTCCTTAGTTGCAATTGATATCATGAGCACCTAGAGAGCCTTTTATTTCTCTAGTTTGTTTTCTGGTGTGCCACCTTTTGACCTACAAATATCTTTTTTGTAGTTGTGTTGACGGTAAGCTTCTATGTGTCCTCTGCCACCTCACCACCATGTTCTCGAGTTCTTTGACACCACTGAAGGTGGGGAACTCATCAGGAACCTCTGTCATCTCTACCTTGCATTGATTTCTAGGTATGATGTTCACACCCTACAAACTAGAAGTGTTTCACTTCTATTCATAAACAAATAAAGAAGACGACCATATGCTTTATATTATTCTGTCCCTTGATGGATTGTGGTGTTTTTCATGCCCTCATGGGCAATTTTGTCACATAATATTTTGTTAATGATTTACATCATGTAAACTCAATTTTTGGGGCAATGTACCTCTGTGCACTTTCACACATATGATTCTAATATCTATGCCACGGTAACTTGGTAATTGTCCAAAATATATAATTTCAATATTTCATTAAATTGATTTAATTGCTAAATTCATAACTTTTAATTGGTAATTGAGAAAATCACATGAAAATATGTTTTAGAATAAAAAAATATTCCTCATCCAATGGTATCATCTTCATCGCTTCTTTTTGATACAATAAAAATCAAAATTTTTATGGATTTATGTAATTGGTTAAATTTTCTAAAATTCATAACTAATAATATATAAGTCAAAAAATAAAGTAAAATATGCTTTAAACTCAAGAAGATGTAATCTACAAAATTATGTAGTTTTAATGAATTAATTGAAATATAATAAAAAGGAGACTTATAGGGTTTATTTAATTAATGTAGAATTAATCATAATTCTACATACTATGTTTAATTGGTGTCTTGAAGATTTTGGATTGGACCTAGGGTTGGCGTTGGACATATGTAGACCTAATATGAGGTATGTTGCATTACTTATTATTCATATTGAGTAATCACCTAATTCACTCTCTCAAATGGTCATTTGGGATGCAATACGCTATACACTTCTCTCCCTCTCCTCTGAGAGGTTGACTCATGTGATTTTGATAATATCAATATTTTGTTGGATATTCTTATTGACTCTAAATTGTACTTTACTTCATGATGAAACCTTAATTGTGGATATGAACTATTTTACCCACTTGTGGTGTGTGTTTCATATTATCCATTTAAATGATGGAAATCTCATTAGTTCTATTTCTATGACTAAAATTTCACTACCACTACTTTTATGCATGCTTTGTGATTTACTATCCCTAGAGTAATATAATTCTTTGGTTTTTGGGTATTATTCCACTTTGTGATATTGTTAGACACTAAGGTTTTTGTCCTACTGCCATGCACTGAGGTTTTTTGTCCTACTACACTTTTATATATTTTGGATGGAGGGTCATGTGACTCATACCTCAAATTAAATGCCAAGGGAGTTTGGTTATGTCTCATTCTCTGCCAGGTTTTGGGTTATGTGCCCTAACGACCATTGACTTTATATTTTCACTAGTGCTATGCTTATCTCACTTGGATGCATGTTGTTTATTGTTGATGAAGTATTATGTTTGTAATTTATCTGATTATGCTTCTATGTCACATATTTTTAGTATTTTGATATATGGCAAGTGCATCTTTTTTATCCCTTATATAGTTTTCTTTTGATATCCACTTGGAAGGCACTTTTCCTCTTGGATGGGAAACCTTGTTATGTTTGATGTCATTTTCCCTAAAGTTTCTCAATTTATATTTATGTGCACATACAAGCTTTTATGCCGACAACATCCATTTTGTCTTCTCTTATGGGGTATGCTTCCAACCCCTTAAGTAAAAGACCTAGAAGACTTGAAATGATGACGTAGATCTATCTAGAGAAGCTGACTCTAGGATATAGACTTGGAATAGGTTGGATTTCCTCTACCAGATCCTAAATTTGTTGCTTTCATGTAATACCCTAGTGGGATATTATAATGTAATCTTATATAAATTGAATATAGTCATGATCTATTACTTTCTTCTACAATATGGTTATTCTTGTATACCATTATTTGAGAAATGAAAAATTTACACCTATTCCAGCATGCTTGTTAGTGTGTTTGAAGAGATGGGATTATTCCTATAATTAAGTAGGGAGTGGATCCCCTCTTGGGTCTCACTCCTTACAATATGGTATCAGAGCCATGATAGTCGACATCTGACTATTTCAATTTTGTCTCCCTTAAGTTTCCTATCTTGTCCCATAATCTCCTTACAGAGCCCTTACCTTATGTGAAAATCCTAGATGATATAATTACCCTAGATTAGTTGGTCAATAGGGATGACATGCATATGAGGATATGAAGCTATTAACCCTAATATGACGAGACTCTAGTTGCTCATATCTTATGATGAAGGTTAATTATGGTGTGTATCTTTGGCTGTTATAAGGTTTAACTTGAGGACATAGTTACATGATGAGGATTTTGAAGTCAAGTGGTATAAGGAGATCTAAAATGGAAAATTATGACTTGGTTCTTGCATTGATTGTGGGCCCTATCATTAGTTTTTTTTATCACAAAGTTTTGTCATAAAATTATTTTTTTCTTTGTAATAGTATATGTACAAAAGAAAAGAATTTTCTAGATTTTATTGATATTTTCTTGAACTAAGTCACAAAGAAATATACATGTGATGTCTTGATAAAGAAACCCTAGAGTTGGCGAGCAGTAGCTCAGGTGGTCGCAGGATGGGGCCCCTCATGAAGGGTCACAGGTTCGAATCTCCCTGGTGGTACTGTTCGGAATTGTTTCTCCCATAGTGCAGCCGACCTCTACGTGACTTAATGGACTATGCTCCTTACAGGATGGAGCTGAGCTCCCCAGGATGGGCTCGACGCAAGCCTTACGAGTCTCCTGGGTTACCAAAAAGATAAATAAACTCTAGAACTAGTAAGAATAGAAATTTCACCCCTAGTTTTGGCAGTTGGAGTGATTACTAAGAAAATGAAACTTGCGCTAAAGGTTTAGTTGACCCACTCCTTTGTCTCGCTTAAGTTGTATAAGGTTATATACCTTATGACTTTTTGGTTTCTCATGTGAAGCTTAGGAATTTTAGATTAGAAACACGAGAACCTAAAATTTAACCCTATGTGGTTATGATTTGTTAGTTGGGTGCATGACATATAAATATCTTGAACAACACAAAGTAATAACAACAAAGAAAACATATATGCAACCCTGGCATCTTTATGAGTTGTTTAGTTTGGATTATTGGTTAGATATTTTAAGGGGTGGAGAGTAATTGGTTGATAATGTATGGATTTTATATTTCAAGGATGAATCTTTTTAAGGGGTGGAATGTTGTAGTATATTGAAACCTAGAATCTTACCCTATTCCATAACTAAGAGGTTAGTAATCTTAGTTTCTTATAGACCAAACAAGGATAAACTTATGCATTAATGAATATTATTAATGCATATAACATGAATAACTCAATGTATAAGATGAAACACCGCATTAGTTAGATCCTTGGTTTGTTACTAATATGTCTCACGGTCAAGCCACGATGATGACATGAATATAATTGCCAATCTTAAAAGAAAACATGAATAACTCAGTGGTAATCCAATATATATTTAGCAAGGTAAACAAATATAACATATTAAGTGGCATTAGGTTCTATAATCAACATCACATACATAATACACTCATATTAACATAATTACTTAAGTATATGCTAACATGCAAGTAAATTCATTAAATATCTCACATATGTTTCCTCTGCTAACTAATATGCATATAATGGCTAAAATATATTTAATTAGTGGAACAATATACTTAACAAATGAATAGGAATAACAATGTGAATTTTCATGCCCATGGATATGGATAAAAAATAAATATTGAATTAATGGATGAAATGAGTTAAATAAATAAATATAGAAATTCATGCATAATAATATAAGGAAACTCTTTTCATAGGAATGTGAAGATAGTGGGACTCTAAATAATAAATAATGATGGTAATTATGTAATGTTATAATGATATAATGGTGATGTGACTAAAATTTAATTGCATTAATACTCATAAATGGAAACTCCAAAACCAAAATACAATGGAAGAATCATGATCCTTGGGTCCCAATTAGCTTCAACACCAAGTTTGAGATCAAAAGAATAATTATAGGCATCCTAAATTTATTAAGGAAAGAAAATATAAGATAAGACCAAAAGTATTAAATTAATTATTGAATGACTTCAAAAGTGGAAACAAATATCAAAATTAGTTTCTACATGCCTTATTTGACCTAGGTGGCAATTTTCATTATAGTGGGACACTCCTAGATACCTAAAAAAAATTAGGAAAAAATGTATTTTAATGCCCCAAAATTATTGGGATTTGTTTTATTCTATTTTTATATAGTTATATTTTACCAAATTGCCACACCTTATTTCCTCAATTGAAAAATGTTGACCCATTATGGGCTGTCATATTTTCATCTTACGGTGGTTGATCTGTCTTTTACCTTCGACCTTCAGCGTGATCTGTGTGAATGCAACCCACACCTTCTTTTTTGCAAACATGTTTCCTAATCCAAATCTCCTTCCCTCCCCCCTCATCATTTTCCTTGTGATTCCTTTTCCTATATTTGCATCACTATTTCACAAATGTTAATATCAAGACCTAGGGTTTCTTATAGGATGCCCCTTCCTTCTTATGTATGGAACCATGACCTACTTTCTAGGATGGTTAGATATATGTGTCTTTCTACTAGGAGGGAGTCGCTCCTATGAGAATGACTCATGGATCAACATAGAGGTTCCTCCAACATGTTAGTGCAATGTGACTGTATGGTCTAGATATGATCCCTGAACCCTGGTCAGGGTTGATCATTGTAGAAATCACCTATTCGATGGCCCCTCCCAATGTGCAATATCGATGGCCGTGAGTTGGAGAGAAGGGTCAATGGATATTATGTGTGGTTTCTTCTTATGTTCTTTGGTAATCTCTTGCTTTCTTCTTGTCCCCCCTCTTCATTACAACAATTTCATGCTTCCATTTTCACCTTGTTGGTGTTGTCCATCGTGAATAAGTTGAGTATCAGTGCTACTCTATTTTCTTCAGCTGCACTTAATCGTTGCGAGCGTCGGGAGAGCCTTTTATTTCTCTAGTTTATTTTGTGCCTTCTTTTGGCATGTGAAGTTGTATAACCTGGTGAATCGGGCGTACTAATTTTCAACCTTCTGTGGACCTTCTTATCTTACCATATTTGAGTAGGATGAAAAGAGCTTGGGTTTGACCTTTTAATGAACCCCCCGACAACTAACTTCTATCTCCAACTATTTGCTCATAGTTGTGTCAGCGGGAAGCTTCCAGGGGTCCTCAGCCACCCGGACACCATGTTCTCAGGTTCTTTGACACTTCTAAAGGTGGGGTAATCATCAGGAACCTCCTTCGTCTCTACCTTGCATCAATTTTACAGTTTGGTGTTCGTGCCCTACCAACTAGGTCTGCAACATTATGCTCGTATCTGTGAATGAATGAAGAATACAACCATATTCTTTTTACGATTATGTCCCTCAATGTATTCTAGTGTCTATCACACCCTTATGGGAAGTTTCATCACATAATATTTCATTAATTATGTACATCATGTTAACTTGATTTTTAGGGTAGTGTACCTATGTGCCCTATCAATCATATGGTTCTAATTTCGTATGCGAGGGTACTTGGTAATTATTAGAGTTTATTATTTTGATATATCCATAATTTGATTTAACTTGCTAGATACATATCTTCTGATTGGCAAATCAGAATTTAAGTAAAAATACATTTAGGAATAAAAATTGTGTTCCCCATCCAAAGGTGTCATTTTCATTGCTTGTTTCTGATATAAGAAAAATATGATTTTATAGATTTATATAATTGGTTTGATTTTCTAAAATTCATAATTAATAATATATAAGTAAAAAAATAAAGTAAAATATGATATGAACTCAAGAAAATTCAATCTACAAAGTAGTGCTATTTTGATGACCTAATTCAACAATAATAAAAAGCTACTTTTAGGATTTATGTAATTATTGTGAAAATTAATCCTAATTCTATGTAAAATGTTTAATAGGTGTTTTGAAGACCCTAGATTGGACCTAGGGTTGTATTTGGACATATGTAGACATGATATGAGGTATGTTACATTCCGTACTATTCAATTGAGTAATCACCTATATTCATTCTCTCTCTTGGTCCTTCGGGACACAATACCCTATACATTTTCTCTCTCTCCTCTGGGAGGTTGAGTCATGCGAGTTTGATGATAGAATCTCTTTTTGGATATTCTTATCAAATCTAAATTTACTTTACTTATGATGAAGCCGTAATTGTGGATATGAACTATTTTCCCCACTTATGTGATATATGTTTCATATTGTCCATTTATGTGATGGAAATCTCATGAACTCTATCTATGTGACTGAACTTTGACTTTCCTCTACATTTGTGCATGATTTGTCATTTAGTATCCCTAGAGTACTTTAATTCTTTGTTTTTTTTTTTATTTTTATTCCCCTTTGTGATATTATTAGGCACTGAGGTTTTAGCCCTACTGCCATGCACTGAGGTTTTAGTCCTCATACACTTTTTATATTTTTTGGATGGAGGATCGTATGCCCTAGACCCCAATTTGAATGACAAGTGAGTTTGGTTATGTGCCATTCTCTGTCAGGTTTTAGGTTATGTGCCCTAACCACCATTGACTTTATTTTCACTAATGCTATGCTTATCTCACTTGCATGTAGGCTGTTTATTGTTGATGAAGGGTTATGTTCCCTAATCTATCAGACTGTGCTTATATGGAACATCTTGTTAGTATTTTAATTTATGTCAAGTGCATCTTTTTGTATCCCTTATATAGTTTCCTTTTTATATCCACTTGGATGGTACTTTTCTTCTTGTATGGGAAGCCTTGTTATGTTTTATTTCCTTTTTTCCTAAAGTTGGTCAATTCATATTTACATGCACATACTGGATTCTATGATGTCTACATCCATTTTGTCTTCTCTTATGGGGTTGCTTCCAACCCTTAGGTAAAATACCTAGAAGACTTGAAATGATGACATGGACATAGATAGAGAAGCTGACTTTGCGAGATAGACTTGGAATAGCTTGGATTTACTCTACTTATATCTTGAAGTTGTTGCTTTCATGTAAGCCCCTAGTGGCATAATATTATGTATCTTATATACATTGAATATAGTCATGATCTACTATTGCATACCATTATTTGAGGAATGAAAAATGTATACATATTCCAACATGCTTGTTAGTGTGTTTGGATAGATGGGCTTCTTCCTCAAATTAAGTAGGAAGTGGATCCCCTCTCGGGTCCCAGTTCTTTTAAAACCCTTGTAAGGTCGACACATGCATACTTCATTCCAACTTATTCAAAAATCAATATATCAACTGACCTAAATATGTAAACCCCAAAAGATCCCCCAAGGGAACCTATTTTTAATTATTAGTGTATATCAGTATTTAGTTTATTTGAGTTTGGCAAAGTAATCGAACAATGAAAATCAATAGTGGTGGGTCAATTGTGTCCTGAAATGCAAGGCTTCCAAAATCTGTCACTAATATATTTTCTCTAGATGCACTGGTCAATAAAATCTATCATACACTTACATCTCTTCGTGAGAAAATGTTTGATGACTACCATGGTAGAAAATGTGCGGTAAAAGAAATCACTTTCTCAACACTACATTTTTAATACTAGGTTGAGTTTAATTACCTCATTAATATTTGGATTCCTATCCATTAGGATTTTCATGTGTCTTTTACCATCCTCTTATTCTATAAATAGGATAGGGGTTTACCCATCTATGAATGATAAAAATTACAACACAATAGAATCTTGTCTATTCACATATTCTACATGGTATCAGTATATTCGGTCATGTACCGTCCTAGCCATACATTGTATATTTAGAAAAGAAGTGTGATGATCTTACTAAATGTATGTCTCTTCTCCTAATAACCAACCCTTAAACTAGTTATTGAATGTGTTACATATATTTGGTAAAGCACTAACCCTAACATCTATTCAAATATTAACAAATGATGGTAGATGAAGACATATGGTGAGGACTTGGATTTTCCCCCTTTTCTAGAATTGAAAAGAATATTTATAAACAAATAAATGTAGTTGCATCTCTACTTTTGTATCCTTTGATACAATAATTCAAGAAGTTATGGTCCAAATAGAGTAATCATAATGTTTGCGATTCTTTGAATATAAAACATACTTGAGGAGTCATAAATGAGATTTGAACACGTTATGAGGTCACATATGATTTAGGTAATCATAATGAAAGAATTACATCAAAATGGAAGGCAAGCATGCAACAAGCTGCGCCAACCCTTTCTGAATTGCAAAACCAATACTTCGAATGACTACATCCATAGACTTGGGGGTCATGACATTGCTATGCATAACATTTTGACCCTTTTGAGATATTTGACAACCTTTAGTGCTAAGAAACCAAAAGTGTGAAACCCGAAAGATATAAAATATGTTGGTTGTTGATGCATGATTTTTCATGCTTTGTCACTTTAGTTGAGGCATATTTAAGAGTCACTTGTCCTACAGTAAATGCCCCACCCCTCATGCCCACAAGTGGGAAAACCCATGTCAGATCCACACATGCATGCTTCTCTCCAACCCATCTAAAAATTAGGACTTCAACCAGTCTTAGTATTGATCTTACCTTCCGTGGATCATACAAAAAGTTAACAAGTGCCTCTTTCTGAGCACTAACTCCCGCATGTTTGAGTACATCATAGAGAACATCCATAACAAAACCATGTCTATATTTGAATCCATGTAGCCCTATACAATGAAATGCATGCTCCCTAAAGTGTCCACACATGGCTTATGACAAAATTAGACATATCTCATAATTATGAAACAAAGGAATCATAAGATGGTACTTGATGACAGTACAATAATTTGTTGGTGACATACGAAAGCCTAATCTATCAACTGGAATGTCAAGGCAAAAATCTTGAGCATGATCATCTTGTAGACACCCCAAAATTGATTTTTTTTCTAATGGTCATATCAAACTTAACTTCCATGTCCTTAATAATTTTTCTAAAAAGGGCATTTGCCAAAGCATGTCAGGATCTACAAGATGGGATCTTAGTATTTTTGTTAACAAGGACACGGAAGTTAAGTTCAATAACGCATATTGACTCACAAGATTGGTAATCAGAACTCTAAAATGTTTGATTTAGGTTGTGAACCGATCAGTTTAGATGTATGAACCAACTAGTTCAAGTTGTAAACCAACTATTTGGTTGATCAATGAGATTGGATCAAGTACTGATGCAGACGTCATGTTGTGCCTTCATCAAATATTAAAAGATGATATGAATGTGAATAGGAAACATAGTGAACTAGTTGTTTCAAGGGTTGAATTGATCGACTCACATGTGAACCGACCAGTTCAGGTGTGAGCTGACCGATTCATTATTCATAGGTTATAGAAGATTCATGAATTTATGTCACTTCGACTCCTAGTTGATCTAGAAACCCTAACCCTAACCCGCCTATAAATAGAGGGGTAGTCGAGGCTTTCAGAAGACACAACAATAAGCTCTGACAATTGTTGTGTTCTCACAATTGTGGTAACGTGAGAACCCAAGCAAGTATTGCCCATAAAGGGAGAGACAACAAGGGAGAGAAATTTGGTGCTACAATTTTGACTAGAAGGGACAACTCCTTGTCTATTCCAAAAGAACAACATGAGTTCACGACAGTCTGTGTAGACTACATAGAGGTGAGGAGGATTTTGTCACCTACTAGGAGGATGTTGCCAACCACCGTCCATGGTGATCCAGTAGGAGGACGTTGTTGATAGATGTTCAGGTGCAATTTGAAGAAATAAGCACACTACAGAAAGGATAGCTGTTGGACTTTCTCCAGGACCAGGTATATGCCTTGCAACCCTCTTTCCCAGTTCATAGTTGTTGACACGATCTGTTGTCTAAGGGGAATATGATAGTAATATTTTTGTTTTTGCTGCCAAATTTGTAGCCATATTTCCCTATAGGTATTTCCATGATGATGCTTGGGCTAAATATATGTTAGTTCTATACATGGAGGAGGCTGCAACATTGTTTGACAGGGGGTGTGAAGGTATATTGAAACCAGTTTAATTTGTAAAGGTCCTTTTTATGAGTATATTCAATGGAAGGTTGCTTCCCTACCCATTTTTCTTAGTGGCTTGGGCCTTTACTCAGTGAGAAACAATTCCTGATATTCTTTTGTGGCCTCCATGGTCCAATCTTGGGTGTTTAATGATCATATTTTGTAAGGGAACATCATTTGTGATATGGACTATGATTTATTCATCCTTTAAATTGTCTTCGTTGCGTGATCCCAACTTTCGATCTTAATATTTTTGCTAACAAGGACACGAAAGTTAATTTCAATAAGCATATCGACTCACATGAGCTTGGCCATGCATTTCCCAATCTTACTTATCAAGTGGTCGGGATATCAAACTCCTATAGGAGGGAAAAATCCCATCTACATCACTCACAACCATTCCCCATGTATCACAATGTATTTGAGCATCATATTTATGGTAACCCTTATTCAAGGCCACACTGGTTGATGTCAAAGTACATTGAATGACATGTGATGAGTGTAGTGATTATAGGTCCAAATATCACAATCACCACCATCACGGTGAGAGATGATTTTGACTACCATTCCATGGTCTCCACATATCATTTTCAAGGTGGGTCTATCTGATACACTGTTCCCTAAGAAGTATCTATGCATTTGGTTTGATCTCACATATCATGACTAATGAGATTTTGTCATCAACCAACACACACTCTAGTATTATGTGTTATTGACGTCTATCATCTTTCACAATAACAACAGACTAGGGACATAACAAGGATGTATATACTCTTAACATCCATATGATCTCATTATTTAGGTTCTCAACTTGAAGAAATACGTCATCGAGTAACATCATTCTTTAGACAATTATTATGTTACATCATTATCTCATAACCAAATAAAATAGAATAAACAAAATTGCCTTCTATTATTAATCAAATTATTTACAAGATATGACATTACAATCATCATATGATTGCTCCTGGGCATACATACCAATAGACTCTCACTTGCACTTAGAGCCTATCATCCATGAACTTAATCCCAAGTGATCTAATATGACCTTCATCTTCTATTGAAAAAGTGCTTTTGTCAATGGGTCAGCCACATTACTTTCAATTGGTACTCTATAAATATTTACATCTCCTGATTATATGATATCTCATATGAGATGGAACCACTATTGTATGTGCTTGGAACATCGATGTGATCTAGGTTTCTTAGCTTGTGCAATAGCTCCATTATTGTCACAATATAGCTCCACTGCATCGCTGATGCTTGGAACCACCCCAAGTTCAGAAATGAACTTCTTGATCCAAACAACCTCCTTTTCTATATTGGATGGAGCAATATACTTGGCCTCTATTGTAGAATCAACAAATGTCTCTTGCTTGGAACTCTTCTAGCTCACAACTCCATTCTTTAGGCAAAACACAAATCTATATTGCAATCTATAGTCATCTTTGTCAGTTTGGAAGCTTGCCTCGATGTAACCCTTTAACACCAACTCTTCCTCATCATCATAGACAAGAAATTGATCCTTAGTTCTTCTCAAGTACTTAATGATGTTCTTTAAGGTAGTCCAATGACTTTCACTGGGATCTGACTGATACCTTCCAATCATACTCAAGGCATATGAGACACCAGAGTGAGTATACAACATTGCATACATGATTAATCCAATTGCAGATACATATGAAATCTTACTCATGCATTCTCATTCTTCACAAGAACTAGGACATTGAGCTTTGGAGATACTAACACCATGAGACATGGGTAAGTTTCCTCCCTTTGAGTTCTCCATGTTGAACCTTTTTAGCACTTTATCAATGTATATGATCTGACTTAGGCCAAGAAGCCTTCTAGATCTATCTCTATATATATTTCCTAAGATGTAGGATGCTTCACCTAAGTCCTTCATAGAAAATGTATTTCCTAGAAAGTTCTTTAACATATGTAAAGTAGGGATGTCATTCCTCATTAATAGTATGTCATCTACATACAATATGAGGAATACAATCATGCTCCCACTAAAATGGTTGTAAACACATGGTTCTTCTTCATTTTAACTGCTTTGTCAATCTGAAGATTCTAGTTCCGAGACACTTGCTTCATTCCTTCTTTTTGACACACCATTATGTTGTGGTGTTGCAGGTGGAGTCCATTGTGATACGATACCATGGTCTTGTAGAAGGTCCTCAAACTCTTGGCTTAAGTATTCTCGATCTTGATAAAAATAAAGTGCCTTAATTATTTTACCAAGTTGGTTTTGTACCTCATTCATGAAATCCTTGAACTTTTCAAGAGTTTTAGACTTATGTTTCATCAAGTAAACATAACCATACCTAATGAAGTCATCAATGAAGATAATGGAGTACTGATAACCACCTCTAGAATTTGTTCTAAAAGGGATGCACACATCAATATGTATGAGTCCTAATAAATCACTAGCCCTCTCACGATTACCAGTGAAGGGAGTCTTTGCCATCTTATCCAAAAAACAAGACTCAAATGTCTCTATTGATTCGAAATCAAAAGAGTCTATATATCTTTCTTTATGGAGTCTAGAAATGCATTTCTCATTGTTGTGCCCTAAATTACAATGCCAAGTATATGTTTTGTTTGAGTTATTGAGTTTCAATCTTTTGGTATTTACCTTATAAGCATTTGTCTTCAGATCTAACAAATAAATACCGTAAGACATTGGGTCATGGCCATAAAAAATCTCATCTTTTAAAATAGAACATTGACCATTATTTTATGTGAAATTCATATCCATCATTGTCTATACAAGATATAGAAATAATATTTCTATTAATGACATGTACAAAACAACATTTCCTTGACTATTTCAAGCCCTATGGGAGGGGAAAAATTGTAGGTCCCAACTACAGTGGCAACAACTCTTTCTCCATGTACAATGCACACTTCGACCTCATCCTTTATTAAAGGCTTACTTATTTTCAAATCCTGCACATTCGAAAATATGTGAGATCCACATCTGATATCTAGAACCCATGATGAAGAAGTAGACATATTTATCTCAATAATGTATATACATGACATGCATATATCTATCCCCTCATCCTTCTTCCTCAGTTCCTCTAGGTAGAGAGGGAAATTCCTCTTCCAGTGCCTAGAGTGGTGAAGTGGTGACAATTGCCTCCCTTGGTCACCCCTCCCTTTGCTTTGAGTGCAGAAGACTTGGGCTTCTAGCTAGCTTTAGAACTCTTCTTAGCCTTACATTTATCCTTGGACTTTCCTTTGCCTCTGTTGATCATCATCACAGACCTAGTCTTGTCTTTCTTCATCTGCGCTTCAGATGTCCTCAACATGCCAAGTAATTCTGAAAACAACATGTCAAAATCATTCATGTTGTAGTTAATGACAAACTAGTTGTATGACTTTGATAGTGACTACAAAATCACATATGTGGCCAACTCTTGACCCAAGGGAAATCCCAATTTAGTAAGGTTCTCCACATACCCAATAAGTTTGAGCACATGTGGACTATTGGATTTCCTTCATCCATGTTGCATTTAAACAACGCCTTGGAGACAACATATTTCTTTTGCCTTGCCTGATCTAGGTACATGTTATTAAGATGTATTACATCTCAAGAACATCCATGTTCTTATGCTATATCTATAAATCATAGTTCATTGAGCATAACATCATGCACTTTTCATCTACGACATCTTTAGAGTACTTCTTATAAGCATCCTTGTCAGCCGTAGGCACAGTGGGAGCAGGTTCATCTGGCTCTGAGGTCTCTAGGACATAGAGCTTGCACTATTGTGTGAGAATGATTCTCAATGTCTTGAACTAGTCATGGAAATTATTCCCATCCAACTTGTCCTTCTCAAGGACCAATTACAAGGAAAAAATGTTATTGGTTTCCATTTGATTATATAAGAAAAAATTACAATTTGTCAAACTAGTTTTGATTTGATTTGATTAAAATAAAATGTGAATTTTTTTAATTAGGCTTTAATTAATTATTGCTCCAACTATTTTGTTCAAATTGATATCTGTCACATATCAATTCAAAAAATTGCTGTGTACAATCTTCTAGTGAGCCAAAACCCAAAACAATTGAGTTATTACCCGACTAACGCCAACATCCATAATCAATTATTAAGGTAGACAACTTTTGCCAATTAAGTCCTATGTAATTCTTGGATAGACGGTATGCACAACTCTTTGTCATAGTCATCTGCATGCTTCTAGGCATTTAGTATCATTAAGGTCACCTAGTTAAGTCTGACCTAAAAGCCAACACGATAGTAATGCATCCTTCTAGGCATGCCCACATAACTATCATCACATTTCCACAAGATGGATGGCGCACCACGCTTGACATGCCCACACTTAGTCAATCAAGATTTTCATGTGTGTTTCTTATAGGAAGTATCTAAGACTTAATATTTGATTGAGGGATTTTACATATATATAAATATATATACATATCCAATCACCACTTACTTAGATGTATCATATATATCCTATATCCACAAGCAAAACATGCATTTATAAAGTGCGGGCAATGGTTATGGCCATACTATTGTAATTCCTTGGAGCCACAAGGAGTTACTACCACTTAAGGTCCACATCATATGTAGCAACCTGTTGTTGAAGAAGATCTATGCTAGAAGCAGTTTGGGTCGACCAATTCAACTCTTAAACTGATCGGTTGGCCTCTTGGTCGATTGATTAGTCTCCTGGATCAGTTGACTGGTCTTCAGTACAAGTGACATATGGACTCCTCCAGTCGATCAGTTTGGCCACTAGCAGTTCATTTGACTCATCCTATTGTATGGCCTCCTTGGTCCTCCAATCGATGGGTTTGACTTTTAAGATAGTCAGTTTGTCTAGTGCAGAATATCTTCTTTGCCACAATAAGAAATAAAAACTATCTTATTCCTATTTAACTTATTATATTGCAAGAGGGAAACCTTGAGTTACATTCGAGGGGAGCATAGGAAGGAAAGCATTAATAATTTTACATATGGAAAAGGAGAGAGAGTCCCAGTATGCAAACCGAGTTGTAAATAGGAATAACAACCATCCAACTAAGCACAAAAATCTAGGGGGTTATTGGCCATGACCACACTTACATCCACCATCAAAACAAACTTTTAGGGAGACACATCAATACCATATATATATATATATATATATATAGTTGTATGTGGTATTTAATCAGATATGCACATTAATAATTTAAATATTCACACCACATGCAATAAATGAATGATAAAATCAAAATCCGATCATATTGATTAAATCTCAAAACATAGTAAATTGATGTGGCTCTGATACCATTGTAGGAAAATATGACTATAAATATGACAAGCAAGACAAAAATTTTACTACCACACCCCCCTTAGACAACATATCATGTCAACAACTACGAATTGGGAGGGAGGGTTTCAAGGCATATACCTGGTCCTAGAGCAAGCCCAATGACTATCCTTGCTGTAGAGTGCTTCTTTCTTCAAGCTGCACTTGGACGGCTGTCGGGGGCAACCTCCTTGTGGATCACCATAGATGGCGATTGACAACATCCTCCTAGCAGTCAGGAAAAAGCCTCCTCACATCTACTTAGTCCATGCGAACTACCAGGAACTCCTGTCATTCTTTTATAACATACAAGAAGGAGTTGTCCTTACTAGTCAATGTGCTAGTGTCGACTTGCTCTCTCTTGTTGGCTCTCCGTTGTTGTCTCTCCCTTTTACGGGTTAAGACTTGCTCGGATACTCATGTTATCACAATTGCAAAAGGCAAAATTGTTAGAACTTTTTGTTGTGTCTTCTAAAAGCCTCGAATACCCTTCTATTTATAGGAAGGTCAGGCTCATGATTTCCAGATCAACTAGGAGTCGAAGAGATGAAATTTCATGAATTTTCCAGAACTTGCAAACCATGAACTGATCAGTTTACACCCGAATAGTTGTGACATGAACCCAGTAATCCAGGGTTAGGGCCCACCAATGATATTTGCCTATCCATCCATTTTTAATCACTTAATGAAAATCAACCATAACTTTTTCTTTTCGCAGATATATAGTAACATCACTTATAAGAGATAACGTCTCATTCAAACATAACATTAAGGATGCAACATAGTTTGATTATTACATAGAAGAAAGAGTTTCACATTTACTAACATCATGTACAATTCATTACAAACTGCTCTCTTTTCTAAATCCCTCATTCCTAAGATCTTGAGGAAGGATAAGAGACCATCTATCTATTCTAACCACTTCTTTTTATCAGGACCTCTATTTTACTCTTGATAAAAACTAGCTTCTGTCTTAGAGGAAGAGACAATCCTTTACCTGAAAAATTATTCAATAGGTTGATGAGCTACTGACTCAGTGAGTAAAAAACCAACAAAAACCAAGATATTTATAATGTTTACTATTAATAGAACTTAAATGTAGAAGTATGAAATTATTGATAGTTTAAAACTATAAATCAATCATCACGATAGTTGGTCTGATATTAAATGCAGTACATGACACACTAAATCCATACACATGATTTTTAGCCCATTAATTACGCCATTGGAACCACATGAGGTGTTCCACAACATGTGAAAGCATAACAACAAACTAGGATCTCACTATATGAGCATTAGAAGCATGCCAGCGATCCTAAGTTTGTAGTCTCAATTCCATGTATGCAGTTGGCACAACCACATATGGTTCTTGATAGCTAATGCGAGTGACTGGATATCTGGACTCCTCTAAACCTGGGTACTCAGGCAGAGTATCAAAGAACCCTGGCTTATTATGCATCAGTGGACCTAGTGAAACTGATCACTACAACTTGTAACCCAGGTACCACCAACATCCAGAGTTGGTGTTGGGTACCACACAATTTATAAGGAGTCTGCCCTTTCGGTCAAGACCCCACACCCTACTGGTAAGATCTATCTTACCTCGATCTAAGCTACCTCTAGTCAGGAAACCATTTCCTCCTCACAACGCAGACCTCATCCTGTAAGGTATCTACAATGTCCAGGGAATCTATCATCTAATGATATTTAATTGATTAAACAAGATTCATTGTAGTTACTGGTTAATACCCTATTTGTGTCATTTTTGCATCTCATAAAAAGCATAGAAATCATCTAACAACTTTCACAATTCTCATAAACAATAGTTTGAATCTCTACTTCTGAATTAGGGCAAGCCGAATTCCCTAGTGTCTCTATTTACACCATTTCATTACCAGTCGTTCATAAAAACTTGCATAACAAATTTCAACATGATATTAAATCACTAAAACATGATTAATAAAGCATTTCTACTTAGTGAAAATCACTCCACATCTTTATTCATTTCATCACAGTTATCATAGAGTAAGATTTGAATTACTAAAAAACCATTATTCAAATTTGTATGCTGTAAATCTCGAATTAGAAGGTGATTTTCCACTCACAAATCTCATCCAAGGTTACCTGTCTTAATCTTTTCACCAACTAAGCTCAGATCCTAGCTCACACGAGTCTAAATCAAGCTTCAAGCCTCAAGATTTCATTATAAATTGATCGTCAGTAAGAAAAGCAAACTTAGAATGGTCAACTGGAGGTAAATGATGAAGAAAGGAGGAACAAAACCTCCAGAGAGTCAAATAGAAGATCCTCGATGGATCAATGAGGCAAAAGAGAAGGTATCTATGGTCTAGAATTACTTACCATGAAGGATTTGTGGTTCGTTCCTTGACTTCCAGTTGTTCTTAACTTTTTCCCCAAAAATCACCCTCTAAATCACCTTTTAGGTTGTCTTTTTGTCATTCTAAGGGTTTGTTAGTGTTGAGGATAAAATTAAGATTCTAACACACCTTGTTTCTTTGGAAATATATATGTATAGTAAAAGTTATAGTTGTTTTATGATTGATTATCTGTGAGCAATATTCTCGTCGATCTATGGGCTCACTGGGCCTTCTCAGTGGTTGCTGGGCCATCGGTTCTACGGTCATTGGGACTTTGGTTTAGTGGTTGTCTGCAAACTGTACATGTTAATAAAAATACCACAACTCTCTCATCTTAACTCCTATTTAGTTCATTCTTTTTGTGTTGAATTCATAATTGAATTATCTAAAATCATACTATACTATTTTGATAAGATTCTGATTTAAAAATTTATTTATTAATTAGTTCATAAAGTATTATTAATTCTCCTCCCACATACATGTATGGGCTAATTTATATCAATTAAAATACCAGATCTAGTGGTATGCTCAATTCATGATTATGAGTTATCCATATAAGTATTTGTGATAACCAAAGTTAATATAAAGCAAAAGCTATATATATTACTAATTAAAGCACAACATGCATTAAGGTTATATCAAATCCCTATTATTACCACTAAAACTATTCGAGGGTTGTAACATGAACTGGTCACTTCACATGTGAGTCAATCAGTTCAACCCTTGAAATGATCAGTTCACTATGTTTCCTATTTGCATCCATATTGACTTTTAATATTTTATTAATGCACAACATGACATCATCATAAATCCTTGATCCAATCTCACTGACCAACCAAACAGTCAGTTCACAACCTGAACTGATCAGTTCAAACATTTGAATCAATCAATTCACAAGATGAACCAGTTGTTTCAGAGTTTTGATTGCCAATCTTGTTTAAATTGAGCACCTAACACTTTAGTAATCAATTTTAAACCATATTCATGAGTAAACTCCTTTTCCAGTTGTATCCTATGCGTGTCACCCTATAGGTCCCAAATAACATTGGCAGTGAATGTCCATAACTGATTTATAACATCATAAGCAATGAGATATATCTAGCAACACATCATTTTTATCAAAATAATTGGAAAGTTGGAGAACAACTTCAACCTACCATCTGTGATTGGTGTTATAGTGATCATATAGTTCCTTTGTCACTGATATTGAGATTGCGCTCAAGACATAGAATCATCATCCTCTTTAACATTAAATCCATGTTCCTTTAACTAGTACAGACTATTTAAAATATATGTGAGCTGAATATCACATATTGACTCACATGAGCACGGTCATGCATTTCTCAGTCTCGCTTATCAAGTGGTCATGATATCAAACTTATGTAGGAAGGATAAATTTCATCTACATCACTCATAGTCATTCCCCATGTCTCACAATGTATGTGAGCATCACCTTTATGGAAACCCTTATTCAAGGTCACATTGGATGATGTAAAAGCACATCGAATGACATGTGATCAATGTAGTTATTTTAGGTCTCAGAACAACAACCACCACCAACACTATGAGAGCTAATTCTGAATACCATTCGATGGTCTCGATGTATCACTCTCAAGGTGGGTCTGTCTGATACACTATTCTCTAATAAGTATCTATGTGTTTGGTTTGATATCACATATCACGACCAATGAGATTATGTCATCAATCAACACACACTCTAGTCTTATGTGTTATTGTTGTCTATCAACTTCCACGAAAACAATCGACTAGGGACATAACAAGAATAAATATACTCTTAGCATATGTATGATCTCATTGTTCCTCAATTTGAAGACATACATCATCGGGTAACATCATTCTTTAGACATTTATTATGTTACATCATTATCTAAAAACTAAATAAAATAGAATAAATGAAATTGCCTTTTAGTATTAATCAAATCGTCTACAACATATGCCATTAAGATAATCATGCGATTGTCTCACTGGACATACAGATAAAAAATACCCATAAAATAATGAATCAAAATCATCTCACTCTACCGATCACAAAATTCCCTAAGAAGATCCATCATATGAATGGCCATTGTAGCCCCCCTCATAGATAATTGATAAATATGTATTTATCCTTTTTATTTACATCTTTTAGATATCTTTTTAGGATTATTTTGTTATTTATCTTCTTAGTTTTGTAATTCATTGTATTAGTTTAGAATTTTTTATTTATTTGGAGTTTTAATTATATTTGGTTTATTTTTTTGTAGGAAAATAGCTCAATGACTAATTTCCCTGGAAGATATTTTGCACAAGTTCCCGCAGTGCCTGATTTAAATATACACCTCGCACCAAAATTATCATAACTCTCACATCCCAAGGCAAAATTTAATGGGAAAGTATGCATTGTAAATGGAATTGAATTATCTACAGGGAAAACATATTTTCTGACTGCTTCTAAACTTATTACTATCCCAAAAATATGTTCAAAATTACTGTTGTGAGAATCTACAACAAAAAGAATGCAAACAGTCAACATAACTAAAAGCAATCAACCGTTTTCTCTATTGACCAGATCCAGAAACGTTTTAGCCACCAGCTGGGAGTCTTCTAGAGAAATCTTTTATGTAGGATTTCCACCCCTCCTACCCCTATAAAAGGAGGGGAGAATGTACTAAGAAAGGGGTCCCAAGTTCTTTTTATACGCAATCAATAGCGGAATTATGTCATTTCATCTTAGTATAATCTTCCTTTCAAGAGAAATAAAGATTAGTTATTTTATTTCAGTTCTGGATCTCCTTTCTCTGGTTCTTCTTTTTCTGTGTTTCTCTTGGAGCAGGAAAAAAATAAATGAGTCATTTAATCGTCACCACCTTAGACTCTATGAAGATCTAGAATTACGGTCTATGGCTCTTTTGTTTTTTTTCCTAGTTTCTCCCATCCTCGCCATGAGCAACGACTAGTTTCCTTATCGAGGCAAGGAGAATAACCCCCTATCTATGTGATTATAGGATCAAGTTTTTACACGACTATTTAGATAGATGGTTTTTGATTTAGAAATTGCTGATTTGAATGATGTAATTAATCATTTTTATTACTTGTTAATCCCGGTGGATGCGACTTTCAAAATTGAGATGTAGAACACCTAAACTGAATTCATGGGGATTTGTATGTGACAGTAGAAAAATCTCCTTTAGGATGAAGAACAAGGACACATAAATACCAGGACCAATGTGTTCATGTAGAGTACCTTTTTTGTGTTTTATTTACGAATAAGCACATACATGCTTCCTTCTTATTGTCATGTGTCGTTCGATTTTATTTTCGTAAAGGCTAAGGTGGTGAAACCCCTACACCTCGATGCCTTCCTCCTTGATTTCAAACCGTGTTTGATTGTTGTTTTCAAATTCACCCTTTATTTTTTAGCATTTTACTTTTGTTAGATAATCTTTAATGCTAACAACTTCTTCTTTTACTTTATCTTGTTTAGAATAATCTTTTATTTTCCTTGTATTAGTGTAATCTTTTGTTCTTCTTGCAATTTCTTTTCTTGCATTAGAATAATCAACCCCTCTCAAATCGGACTTTACTTTATGCAAATCTTTCAAAAATACCAAAAAGAAATAATTTCAAAAATAAATCGGGTTTAGGAGATATAGATCTTAAAAACGTTGTCCTGTGGGATCGACCCTTCTATATTAGCCTTAATCAGAAAGTAAAAAAAGATTAAACTCTAGGATAAAATTTTAAGTGAATTGGTGTGCAAATGATGCATATCAATTTTGGCGCCGTTGCCGGGGACAACAGATCATTTTCTCAAATCCTGATTTTTTTTATAAATATTTTTTTTTAACTTTTTTATGCCTTCCGAGTAACATTTTGGAAGTGCTATCTCATCTTTCTGTTGAGTTTCCATTCCAACAATATGTTTTTTCTGCAAATGAATATATCTGTATAATTGTTCATGCGCCGCTCATCGAAAGATTTTACACTGCCAATTTTTGATCCCGAACCAGAAAGAACTTTTCATCACTTAAATCGACAAAACTAACTTAGGATGGACAAAGAGGAGGTTGTTCATAGGATTGAGCAGACACTTACCGCTCAAAGAGAGTTGACGATGGCTGAACGCGTGGCTCATGAAGCCAACTTGCATGCAACCTATATCGCTGAGCAAGAGGATATAGAACTCTCTCAAAGGGAGGTTGAGAGACAAAAACAACTAAAAATTTATTCCACTCTAAAAACCAGATATGCACAACACCCGGTTGTGCCACCCGCGATCACAACCCCTCAATTTGAGATCCACACTCAATGGATCATGATGATTTATGTCAATCCTTTTTCCGAGACCAAGGGTGAAAGTTGTCAAGATCACCTCCAATGATTCACAAACCTTAGCTCCTTGACTAAGATCCCAGGTGGTTCTGAAGATGCCATTAGACAAACTTTTCAAATACTCTCTTTCAGGGGTAGCCAACAGTTGGTACAATGCCATGGAGAGTGAAAACCCTATCACCACTTGGGAAGTACTTCAAACAAAATTTTTAGATAAATACTTTCCCCCTTCTTTCACCTATGAGATTAGAGGAAAAATCTTGTTGTTTTCAATAGCCCTTGGGGAAACCTTAGGAGAAGCTTGGGAAAGATTTTGGAAACTCCTCCATCATTGACCTCATCATGACATATCACAATCTCAACTCGTTGAGATATTTTATCGTGGTGTTGATGATGACACCAAGAAATTTCTTGATTCCTCATCTGGAGAAAATTTTATGTTCTAAAACCTAAGCAGTGCATGGGAGGTAGTTAAAAGAGCTTCTGAAACCCAGACTAGACAAGGAACCAATGAGGTCTTAAAAGTGGATAAGGCTGAGGTAAACCTAGACATTCATACTATTACCGAAGCTCTTAAATTGATCTCTTTGAAACAGGATCGCTTGGTCATCGTTTAACGCCTATGAAAGACAACCTCAAAAATTGAGGGACGTAGAATCTCTATGTGGGATATGCCAAGGGTATGATCATGCTACCCTTCAATGTCAATATCTCTACAACACCCTAGTGCAGCCTGATGTTAGTCAACAAGTAGGGGATCTCAACTCTATCCATAGTATCCTGGGGCAGGCGTACTACAATCCAAACCAAGCCAGAAACCATCCTGAGTTTCAATATAGAAGCCCCATAGGAGCTGAAAACTCATCAAACTTCCCCCTCCACAAAGACCCCCACAACCCCGAGCCAACTATCATCCACCACCATGTTTTCCTTATGATAACAACCAAAGGAATTTTGGGAACCAAGGGAAATTTAGGGGAAACTTCCAAAATAGGGGATCTTACCAAGGTCAACGATATCAAAAACTTCATCAACCACCACCACCTCAATAGAACACCTCCACCTCTGTGGCAGAGGATATGATTTCAGCCTTAGAGCAAACCATAATAGCGCACCATAAATTGACCGATGCTCAGTTTGCTCATCTTTTTACCCAACAAAACCCCCTACAGGGACCTTCTCCGGGCAGCCTGAGAACAACCTAACACACCCCGAACAACTAAAGGTTGTTTCCACTCGTTCAAGGAAGATTCATACCCCTCCCCCAGAGAAACCCAAAGTTGTTCCCTTGGACTTTGAGGATGATGATACAATGATCATTGAAACCCCACTCTCACCTACCTCCACCGTTCCCACTCCTTCCATTCCCTCTCATGTGGTCCCACATGTAGAAATTGATGAGCCGGAAATTCCCGTTTGCAAACCTCGTCCCCCTTATCAGGCCCACCTATAACAAACTAGGCTTGACACCTATTTTATGAAATTTAGGGAGGCCATGAAAAAGTTGCATGTGGATATTCCCTTTCTTAATGCCTTAGTCGACATGCCAGCTTGGTCCAAATATATGAAATCTCTTTTGACCAGGAAATACCACATCGACAAGCATTAGACGGTCATGCTTGCTAGAACTACCTCTGATATTATGCAAAGAAAGATGCCTAAAAAAAGAAATACCCTAGATCCTTTGGGATTGGGTGCTATCTAGGTGATACTGCATGCAGGAAGGGTCTTACAGACTTAGGCACGAGTATTTCTATTATGCCCTATAGTCTTTGCAGGAGGCTAGGTTTCTTTGACATGCTCCCCACTGCCATGACAATCCAATTAGCTAACTCATCCATGACAAAACCCATGGGGATCATTGAAGACATACCTCTAAGAGTTGGGAAGGATGCTTATATCCCATGTGACTTTGTCATCGTGGACATAAAGGAAGACTTAAGGTACCCCTCATCTTTGTCCGTCCCTTTTTGGCCACTGCTTGTGCCTTGATTGATGTTGAGGTCGAACCATTTTCTTGCACCTAGGCAAACAAACCCTAAAGTTTAGGGTATTTGAAAGTATGCGTGGACCAAGCCTTCAAGAAGAGGTCTATCTTCTTGATTGTATTAAGAAGATGCACCAATTGAGACAAGAATGGGAACTAGTTGAAGATCTCCTCCAAAAGGCCCTTGTAACCCCTATTGATCGTGGATTTGAAGATGCTCAATTGGAGCAATTTAGACATCATCTTGACACCTTTGAGGAGATTCATGATGAGGAGTTTGAAGACCAAAAAATGGTCTCCATTGTGGATGCAAAACCTGAAACCCCCAAGGCACCTGACTTGAAACCCCTACCTAAAGGTCTTAAGTATACTTTCCTTGATAAGCAAAAGCTTTATCCTATCATCATTAACTCTGATCCCACCCATGAACATGAAATCAAGCTAATGGTGACACTTAGGAAGAGGAGATCTACATTAGGATACAAGATGACTGATTTGATAGGAATAAATCAATCCGTTTGCATGCTTAAAATTCCTATTGTAGAAGAATACAAATCTTCTAGAGACCCTCAAAGGAAATTGAACCATAACATGAAATAGGTGGTTCTTCTAGAGGTTATCAAGCTTTTGATTTTAGGGATCATCTACCCCATCTCCGACTCCCCTTGGGTTAGCCTAGTTTAGGTTGTCCCCAATAAAGGGGGTACCACGGTCGTGAAAAATGACAATAATGAGCTTATTCCCACTCACACTGTCACATGGTGGAGGATGTGTATTGACTATAGGAAATTGAATAAGGCTACTAGGAAAGTTCATTTCCCCCTTCCTTTCCTAGATCAAGTACTAGCGCACCTCGCCCATCAACAATATTTTTGCTATCTTGATGGCTATTCATGTTTCTATCAAATTCCCATTCATCCGGATGACCAAGATAAAATGACTTTCATTTGCCCTTTTGGGACTTATGCATTTCAGAGAATGCCGTTCAGGTTATGCAACACCCCATCCACCTTCCAGCAGTGCATGTCTGTTATCTTTGCTAGATTGATTGAAACTATCATGGATGTTTTTATGGATGATTTCTCCATCTATGGAGATAGTTTTGAATCTTATCTCCATCATTTATATCTTGTTTTGAAAAAAGTGTGAAGACACACACTTGATCCTCAATTGGGAGAAGTGTCACTTTTTAGTGACGGAAGAAATTGTTTTAGGCCATAGGGTGAGCAACCGTGGCATTGATAGAGCCAAGATTGAAGTCATCTCAAAACTCCCACCATCCTCTTCTATTAAGGATGTTCATGCCTTCCTTGGGTATGTAAGTTTTTATAGATGATTCATCCATGATTTTTCTAAGATCACCAAACCCCTAACTAATCTCCTCCAAAAAGACACTCCTTTTGTTTTTGATAAAGCTTGCATGGCCAATTTTCTTTATTTGAAGGATGCCCTCATTTCTACTCCCATCATTAGGGCCCCAGACTGGTCCCTACCCTTTGAGTTAATGTGTGTGCGAGTGATTACACCATCGGTGCTATTCTAGGACAACGTGTTGATAAAAAGCACCATGTGATCTACTATGCATCTAAGACCTTGGATGAAGCCCAGTGGAATCACACACCTACTGAAAAGGAAATACTACCCATAGTATATGCCTTTGAAAAATTTCTCTCATATTTGGTAGGTTCCAAAGTCATCATTTACACAAACCATGCGGCCATTAGATATTTGATGACCAAAAAGGACGCCAAACCCTGCCTTCTTCGTTTGATCCTTCTACTTCAGGAATTTGACCTAGAGATCTTAGACAAAAAGGGTTGCAAAAATGTTGTTTCCGACCCACTTAGTAGCCTTGATTTATTTGATGATGATGGCATACCCATAAATGAATCCCTTCTCAATGATAGCCTATTAAAGTTAGAATCCCAATATCCTTGGTTTGCATATTATGTAAATTTTCTAGCCACAACTGTATTGCACCCCGAATATAAGGGACATTCTAAGACTAAATTTTGCATGGTGTAAAACATTACTATTGGGATGATCCATATCTTTTTATATTATGTTCGAATGGACTTTATCACAGGTGCGTTACTAAGGAAGAGGGTCATGACATACTTGAGCAATGCCATGCTGGCCCTACCAGCAGGCACATGAGTTCTTAGAAAATAGCTAGGAAGGTCTTGTAATTTGGGTTCTTCTGCCCTACTCTTATTAAAGATTCATACCATTTTGTCCTTGTAATGAATGTCAAAGGACTGACAACATATCTAAGAGAGACCAAATTCCCATGACTTCTTTCCAGGAGATTGAAATTTTCAATGTGTGGGGAGTAGACTATATGGGCCCGCTCCCTTCTTCTTGTAGGTACAAATATATCTTGGTGGCCATTGACTACATTTCCAAATGGGTTGAAGCCATCCCCACCAAAATATGTGATTCCAAGCCTGTGAAGAAGCTCTTCAAAGATATAATTTTTCCACGATTTGGGGTACCTCGTACCGTAGTATCTGATGGAGGTTCCCATTTTCTAGAGAAGAGCTTTGAGTCGTTGTCAAATGGTATGGAGTCCACCATAAGGTTGCCACTCCTTATCACCCTCAGACTAGTGGTCAGGTTGAGGTGTCAAATAGGCAAATCAAGTCTATCTTAAAGAAAATGGTGAATCACACTAGGACCGATTGGGCTTTAAAACTCAATGATGCCTTGTGGGCATATGGGACCGCCTACAAAACCCCATAGGCACCAATCCCTTCAAATTTATTTACGGGAAATCATGCCATCTACCCATAGAATTAAAGCATAAGGCCAATTGGGCCATCAAAACTCTCAATTTTGACTTAACTGCTGCAGGTGAAAACTATTTTTACAAATGTAAGAGTTAGATGAGCTCTGAATGACTGCTTATGAAAATGCTAGGATTTACAAAGATAAAACCAAATTATGGCATGATGGTCATATTAGGTGATAGGAAATTCGGGAGGGTGATCAAGTACTAATGTAGAATTCTAGATTAAGACTTTCTATTGGAAAACTTAAATCTATATGGTATGGTCCCTACCTTGTCAAGCGTGCCTACCCTCATGGAACTTTTCTTCTTTAGGACAAGGTTCTAGGGGAATTTAAGGTCAACAGACATCGACTTAAATAGTATATCACCATTGAGGATTTTGTATCTTCTGAGACACATAAACTCTCCTTACTCGAAGACCTCAACTTGCATGATCCCCCACCTCCCCCTCCCGAGCCTAAAATGGCTCTATGATCCAGCTTTATCGGTCCTTTGACATAAAAATAGTCACTTATTGGGAGGCAACCCAATCATTTAAGTTTTACAAAATTCTTCTATATTAGTTTTAGCTAACACTTATGTTTCAATTTTAGTTTTTGTTCAGAAAAAAGGAAAAAAAATCGAAAGCCAGCTACCCCATCAGGCCTACCCTGACCCCAACTCCCCTTATTGAGGGAACTACTACTACAATCCTCCTTCATCTTTGCACTTTCCTCTGCCAGAGTGATTTTCTTCCCTCCATCTCCAGTTTCAATTTTGCTCAGGATGAGCAAAAGTCTAAGTCCGGGGTGGAGGTGGGTGGTATGATTCTAGTCCACCCCCTATCTTTTCCCTTATTAGCTTTATTTTCCCTTTTCATCATTTTGCATGTATTTGCTTTAGTTTATGGCCTTTATCTAGTCGGCCATTTTTTTCCCTTAGTTGTAAAAAAGCCATTATCTAGTCAGCCCATTGAGTAGACATACATCATTGTACCTCAAATTGAATTGAGGAAACTTTGTACAAAATATATTACAATTTGCCATGTCTAAAACCACCATGTCACCTAGGACCCCTAATAACATCACTCCTTGGAATAGTTTGCAAGTCATAAGGAATCAATCAGAACCAAACATAATTTTTCCCTATATTTAAACAAATATATTATCTTGTTATAAAACTTGTATGATGTGAATTATAGGAATATTCTAACTAGAGCAATGACACTCTCTAAAAAAATGTTGAAAGTTATAAGCATAAGAACATATCTTCATTCCCTCTAATTTTCTTCTAAAAAAGAGAAGCAAAGAATCACCATCGGACAAAAATCAAGTCCAGGGTGGCACACTTCCCAAAAATACAACATAACCCAAAAAGGGGTATACCATCAAAAGATGCCAAAGTACACAAGAAAAAAAATTGTGACCAATGTAGCCACAACTCCGCAAATCAAAGTGCCGATTTGAATTGTAACACCCCAATCTTACTATGCAAATTTTCCAAAATATTTTATTCTCTGCATGCTATTTTTCTAATAAGATAATTGTTGAGGACCTAAATGTAAATTGCCCATGTTAGTTTTGCCAATTCATTTTATTATGTCCAATTGCTCTCTTATTCATGATTTATTTAAAGAAAATGTTTCCATGTATATCTATGCTCTCTTATTTATAAAATGGAAATAAATGCTCTTATTTTCTCTCTTTTATGGTGATGAGTGGTTTACATGTAAAATTGCTTGCTTTATGACCTCCATCACATTAATTGAGGAGAAATAATATTTAGTGCACGTTTTCATACCTTGTAATTCTTATTTGAGAAATTAATAGCTTTATATACACTAATCATAGCCATTTAAATATACATGATGATTTTTGTTATATTAGGCCTAAAATATGTACAAGCATCAAATCTAATTAAATGCGAATACTCTAGACCCTCTATTTTTCCTATAGTTTAAATTTGAAGTTGTTTGAACCATGTTTGACCTCCCAATTAATTTGAGAGAGGTTTGAATATAGTTTTGCTAGAGAATCAATCAAAATTACATCAATTGCATTTATTTCCCTAATGTTCGCACCTTAATGACTGTCACACATTACCATAGAATTTATTTATCACGCATGTTACCGGCATCGTCCGATCGACGATCAATGACCATCCTATCATCATCTACCTCCACTTAGCCCGCGGTCAGAACCGTTTCACAGGCTATTGTTTCCCCGACCACGTTCTCACCCTCAATTAAACTCCCATGACCCCAATGCTCCCCGACCTACTTGAGGTACCTATCTGGAAACCCTGACCTCACCCCAGCATCTCCGACCTCCCCAGTCCGACTGCGGCCGCAATGAGTATCCTTGGCTCACTTGCTTTGTTCTCGACTCCTTGGTTTACCCTGGATTTTCCCCAGGCATAGACCAGTTTCTGACCCCGACGACGTCCTTGGCCTAGGCCATGCCGGTGCTCCTCTGGCTGCACAATCTTCATGGTTAGCTTCCCTTGTTCCCGCCGACCTTTCTTCGACACCTCATGTGTGGTTTGGTTTTGTGGTTTGATGGTTTGTGACTCTGGGTCTCTGCCCCTATTTTGCTGTGCTTTTCGGCAAGCTTGGGACACAGCAGTCCCTTGCCCCAGATGTTTGGTCCTCCGAATCGGGCTCGTATTTGCGAACTATCCTCCATCTTCATATGGTATTCAAGACTCTCTTCCATGGATCCTAGTCCTTCTCTTCCTGTACTGCCAGGACCGAGGAGCTCCCGAAGTTCAAGGTCGCCCCCTGGACCTGAGCTTTAGCTCAACATATTCGTCTTGGAATAAGGAAGCCACAGAGAACCTCAGTTCTCTAGGAACTTCGACCTTCCACTTGCAAGATCTGGGATTGATCCTCCATCCTTACTGCTGGAACCATGGCTCACATTGTGTGAGCGAGGAGCAATCCAGGTCCTAAAATGACCTTGGTACCCCTGCCATTTTTAATTCGACGATTCCCACCGCGAGGGTATTTTCAGGTTTTCACCTATCCTCCCTTCTTTGATCGTGAGTCCTCAGTGGAAAGTCTTCTCGCTAGTTGGCCAAGCTTGATTGGTCCAACTCAGACCCGACCCACTGGAATTTTGGTATAATTATATACGTGGCTTTTTCTTATTTTGTCATTGGTCCGTTCTTTGTAAATTCATAGTAAATCACTTGGTTATCAGAAAAATATGCAAAAATATGTTTTGGAAAGGATTTTCGATGAGGAACTCAATTTTATGATTTTTATCGACTGATTTTTCTGTTTTCACATCTAAATAACTATATGAAACAAACTAGGGTTTAATTTGTATGATGAAGGATAATTATGCTATTTTTAGGTATTTAAGAGAATCCAATCTGTCAAACGATGTTTGACTTAGGTGCTTTAGCCCAAGGTAAACGGGCCATGCCCTTGGCATAGATAATAATTGGTTTATTGAATGTTTATGATTTATGTTAAATACTTAATGTTAAAGTCATGATTAATGCATGTTTTCATCAAGTATATGGTTATTGGATGTTGATTGCTATAATTTAAGTCAAAATGTAGAAATCACATTAATGTTATGAATTATGATTAAGGTACATGAAACCAAGGTTAAGAGGGAAGAAATTCCCATTCATGCTTAAGAGGGAAGAAATTCCCATTATGGTTCATGTGGAGAAATCCCAATTATGTTCAAGAGGGAGTAATCCGATTAAGATCAAGTCTAAGTTATTAAGAAGATAATTAAGTCTAATAAAGGTCATGGTTAAGGGAATTTGATTTAGATTTATATGCACCTTGTTATGGGCTTTCTGAGCATTATGGGCTCTTTATGGGGCCTTTAGAGAGGAGCATATACTTCTTATCAAATTCTTCATGTAAAAGATGCCAAGAAATGATTAATGTTAATGCATGTTCATGTTTATGTCAAATCATCCTTATATGTTATTTTTATATCTTATAACATGCCAATGCCACTTACTTACCATGAATGTTTTTACTTTGCATGGCTGGGGACGAGATGTCCGCAGAAGTTGGAGCTAAAGGGAAGGAATCAACTTAAGGAGTTCTAAGAATCTAAGAAGTTGTTGCCTGGTGGGATGTCCATCTATGGAGATCCTATCTTTTTCATGTTATCTAGTTTATGTTTAGCATATCTTTAGAATCATGATGTAGTTTTCTTTCCAAGAACATACATATGAATCTATGTTTCAATAATGCCAAGTGTTATTTATTTCTTGATATGAGATCACGTGTGTGACAACCCTCCCTGAAATGCCAAGTACCCCACATTATGGAAAATGTTGGGGATTAGGCTGTGCTTCTGCTGGTTATGTATGAAACCCTAGGGAGGGGTGTTACATGAATAGAGGAGGGATCAAAGAAAAAAAAAATCATTTGTAATTTCTTCTTCACTTGTTCACACCCCTCCTTCTTCCCGGTCTTGTGCAAATAATTAAGAAAAAAATATTCAGAAATTGAGAGTGTCAAAGCAACAGAAGAGGAAGCCTATTTTTCTACAAAATCTCATTTTTGAAGCAAGACGTGATAATTATTTTGATAGGAAATATAGAACTTAATGCTGCGTGATTCTAGGATATTGGGCCACTTGGCCAAAAATTGGAGTTAAGGATTATAGTGATATTACAAGGGTGAGGATGACATATTGGGATTATAAATTGGACTTTATTTGTGATTTATTTTCTTGAGAACAAGAAAAGATTCAAGTCCGGGGTATTTTGATAAATGTGCATTTATCCTTTTTATTTACATCTTTTAGATATCTTTTTAGGATTGTTTTGTTATTTATCTTATTAGTTTTGTAATTAATTATATTAGTTTAGAATTTTCTATTTATTTGGATTTTTAATTATATTTGGTTAAATTTTTTATAGGAAAATAGCTCAATGACTAATTTCCTTTGGAAGATATTTTGCACAAATTCCCATAGTGCCTGATTAAATATATACATTGCATCAAAATTGTCACAACTCTCACATCCCAAGGCGGAATTTAATGGGAAAGTATGTGTTGGAAAGGGAATTGAATTATCTACAAGAAAAATATATTTTCAGACCGCTTCCAAACTTATGACTTTCCCAAAAATATGTTTAAAATCACTATTGTGGAAATCTACAAAAAAAGAATGTGAACGATCAACATAATTAAAAGTAATCAACCGTTTCCTCTATTGAACAAATCCAAAAAGTTTTCAGCCATCGGGCAGGAGTCTTCTAAAGAAATCTTTTATTTAGGGTTTCCACAATTTTAGATCTTCTAAAGAAATCTTTTATTTAGTCTTCAAAATAAAAGAACTAAATTTATGAAAGAATAATCTTTATTTCTCTTGAAAGGAAGATTACACTAAGTTGAAATGTCAGAATTCCGCTATTGATTGCGTACAAAAAGAACTTGGGACCCCTTTATTAGTGGAGTCCTCCCTACTTTTTCATGGTAGCATCCAAATCCCCATGAATTCGGTTTAGGTGTTCTAAATCGCGATTTCCATAGTCGCATCCAAAGGGATTAACAAGCGATAAAAATGATTAATTATGTTGTTTAAATCGGAGATTTCTAAATTAAAAATCATCTGTCTAAATAGTCATGTAAAAACTCGATCTTATAATCATATGGCTAAGGTTTATTTCCCTTGCCTCGATAAGGAAACCAATCGCTACTCATGGTGAGGATG
Source organism: Alisma plantago-aquatica (assembly GCA_963693085.1). Taxonomy (NCBI): domain Eukaryota; kingdom Viridiplantae; phylum Streptophyta; class Magnoliopsida; order Alismatales; family Alismataceae; genus Alisma; species Alisma plantago-aquatica. The sequence continues at coordinate 1,769,693,476 of OY856409.1, forward strand.
GGAGAAACTAGGAAAGAAAGAAAAAGAGTCATAGACCACAATTTTAGATCTTCGTAGAGTCTAAGGTGGTGACAAATAAATGACTTGTTTGTTTTCTTCTCCTACTCCAAGAGAAATACAGAAAAATAAGAACCATAGAAAGGAGATCCCAAACCAAAATAAAAGAACTAAATTTATGAAAGAATAATCTTTATTTCTCTTGAAAGGAAGATTACACTAAGTTGAAATGTCAGAATTCCGCTATTGATTGCGTACAAAAAGAACTTGGGACCCCTTTATTAGTGGAGTCCTCCCTACTTTTTCATGGTAGCATCCAAATCCCCATGAATTCGGTTTAGGTGTTCTAAATCGCGATTTCCATAGTCGCATCCAAAGGGATTAACAAGCGATAAAAATGATTAATTATGTTGTTTAAATCGGAGATTTCTAAATTAAAAATCATCTGTCTAAATAGTCATGTAAAAACTCGATCTTATAATCATATGGCTAAGGTTTATTTCCCTTGCCTCGATAAGGAAACCAATCGCTACTCATGGTGAGGATGGGAGAAACTAGGAAAGAAAGAAAAAGAGTCATAGACCACAATTTTAGATCTTCGTAGAGTCTAAGGTGGTGACGAATAAATGACCAACAGACTCACGTCATGAAAAAATCCCTTTTGGGATGAAGAACAAGGACACGTGAACACCAAGACCAACAGACTCACGTCAAGTTCCTTTTTTGTGTTTTATTTACGAATAAGCACATACCTGCTTCCTTCTTATTGTTGTGTGTCATTTGATTTTATTTTTACAAAGGCTAAGGTGGTGAAACCCCTACTCCTCGATACCTTCCTCCTTGTTTTCAAACTGCATTTGATCGTTGTTATCAAATTCATCCTTTATTTTTTAGCATTTTACTTATGTTAGAGAATCTTTATGCTAACAACTTTTTCTTTTACTTTCTCTTGTTTAGAATAATCTTTTATTTTCCTTGAATTAGTGTAATCTTTTATTCTTCTTGCAATTTCTTTTCTTGCATTAGAATAATCAACCCCTCTCAAATTAGACTTTACTTTACGCAAATATTTCAAAAATACCAAAAAGAAATAATTTCAAAAATAAACCGGGTTTAGGAGATATAGATCTTAGAAACGTTGTCTTGTGGGATCGACCCTTCTATACTAGCCTTAATCGGAAAGTAAAAAAGGATTAAACTCTAGGATAATATTTTTAGTGAATTGGTGTGCAAACGACACATATCAATAACCCCTCTATTAAGTCCCTATCCCTACTCACAACCTATCCAAGTAACTTCACTCCCAATAAAGGTCTTTCGATGTCACAATGAACAATACCTTATGAAGCTTCATACCAACACATGTGGGACAAATAAGTTTGATTTTACAATATCCAAAATAAGACCTGAACATGGACCTTTCCACTAAATGATATAATGTACCTTATCCACCTCCTTTGTATACCATTCAATGATATCAAGTACCTTATACACCTCCTTTGTGTCACCAATAATGGACTTGTTACACGATACCAATCATGGAGGAAAATCTTATAGTTGTCTCTAATCTTGCGAATAAGTGAATGTCATACATGGGTGAAAAGAATCATCCCTTGAGGGTCTCCATGTTTCACTCCATTGGCTAAACAAATATGTCCATGCCCAATGTACAACCTTGCTTCTTGACCATAAAAAAACCACTAAGAGATAGAAGGATATCTCACCTTCACATCATGAAGTAATGTTGACCTTTACACAAGGTTGAAAGAATTAGAGAAATCCATTGTAAGCATAGAAAGATTCTTATTTTCACATCACTAGCTTAAGACCCTATTAGTGTTGTGAAAAATGTCCTATGCATTTAAAAATACACGAACTCCAAACTAAAAATCAGTGGCATATTTGTTTACATATTTACCCAAACCTATCATGAAAAATTTGGACACCAGACGCCTCCAGAGAGTACCCACTACGATCAGACTTATCTTGTTGTTAGGCCTAAGAAATAGTGTAAGAGGTGTCAAAGATACAAACCCTACCAACCTCAAGAGGCATCTCTCCCTAGAAATAACTTAACCACTATAGCGATGGTATGTAGAAGATATGTGTCCATAGGACACCCCTCTCCACACATAGCATCTAAGATGTGTTGGTCCTATAAACCATCTCTACCACACAAAGTCCCCTTAGGATACAATTTGACACAATGAAGAATAATGCCAACATCTTCTACAAGGGGGGATTTAGGAATCAAAGAACTAGGAATGGAAGGAGGTGGCTTGTATGTGTGCTTACCTTCCAAAGATTTTACGGTATCATCGTCATATGGATCCACTCATGATGAGCACAAGACTTTGGCAGCTATTATAAAGTGACCATCTATAACCTTACAGAGACACTATCCTATGTTATGATTTTTCATTTTATCATCATCCTTAGAGTTATTACCCTCATGGCCCATAGTCTCCTCATTTGAAAAATTCAACACTTGACATACTAACGAAGAACTACCATATGTCTTTACCTATACTTTTAATTGAATTTAATACAAAAGTGACTTGAAGTCCAAGGACAAGGTAGTAAATCAAAAATTTTATTGTCATGTTTTTATTATAGCAAGATGAACATAATAAAAATCTTGTCCTAAAATTTCAAGTCAATCAGAGTTTCATCGTGGTCTAACAAAAGTTTGGAAGTTTTATAGTTGCTATTTGAACCTAGAATATAGGGTTCTTAAGTTTTCAATGTAGTGAATCACATTTAATGAAATGAAAACTTAGGGACCCAACCCCCTCATTTTGTCATGCAGCCTCGAGACTCTAGATCTCAGATCAAGGGTCCAACTGTCATCTTTCCCTTTAGATAGAAAGGAAAAGAACCTCAATCTATCCTCTAACCCAAATATATCGATATGTCTCTCCAGTCAATTTCTTCCATCACAAAAATCACAAGAATCATCACCTCTCTTCATCTAAACCATATCCCCAAAAATTGATAGTGTTTGACCATTAGGAGAGGAAGTTTAAAACTCCATTTCCCCCTCTTTGCAATCTGATGAGGAGGGAAACAAAGCAACCTTATCAAACCCTAAATTCAGCCTTTTGAGACCTATCAAATGCACCATTGGCTCCCCAATGTCGCCAAGACTTACCTAACAATCTTCCACACAACTTCTAGCCCTCAAAACCCTCTTCATACTTTTGGGATTCACTTGTTGTCTCCCCTACTCTACCACTATTTATCTCTATGTCCTCAACCCTAGATCGGGTTGAGACCACCCTTCGACTCACCACCTCATGTGGAGACTGGATGGAACTCTTTTATCTTTCTCCTGGTCTGATTTTCCTTTTACCCCCTTCTCTGGTGAGTATGCCAATACGTGACTCGCTCACATGGGAGACGAGTAGCTGGCTTTAGATCTGGTCCAACCTTTAACTAGATACCGGGATCAGTAGTCATGATCATCATGTCACACTACACACCTCGTGAGAGTGCATGGCGTGGGAGGGATAGATCATATTTTCTTGATCCTAACACAGTTAATAGTCGACCGAGATAGACGCTCAAAGAATTTTTTTGTGTGAATAAAAGTATATCTCTCTAATTGATTGGAAAATCTAGAAATAGCCACGATCTTCTAGAAATCTACTATTCTATCATACTAAACATGACCACTCGTCTCCGTCATCTTTCAATTCCCTGAATCAGTTGGACTTTGCACAATGAAGTAATCTTCATTCTTCCGTTCCATTAATTTCTTGGACTCTTCCATAGACTTTGTCGTGTAATGGACTCCGTAAAATAAATCCATGAAATTATGTATCTGCCTTACGTATCCATTCTTTTAATATATAATATCATTAGGCCGTGCAATAAGGTGCTTCTCCTTTTAAATATTGATGCCTGGGTCGCATATCTCATTATACGGAAGGGGGTTTCATCTGGGAAAAACAGCGTCAGAATCACCATATCAAATTATATATAGAGTAGCGATCTATTCCATATGAGTGGGAAAGAAGGGGCATTGTTGTGGTCATGGCCATGACACGTACAGGTGTGACGTCCATCCCAAGGAGCATGGGGATGGTCAGAGTACTTTGTGATTCGGCTTCTGGTTTCGGGCATCCTCATAGTTGTAGTTGATCTACAGCAGTGCGATTTAGTTTCCTACTTTAGGCACACAATTGGGTGAATCATCCCCACAGTTAGTTATGGTTGTGATATGCTCATAATCCTCGACCTTTGTGCAATAGATACAAGGATGTCGTGGTGGAGCTCCAAATAGTTTTTCTTCAACCTTCCAATGTCTTGGTGAGTTCCAACAATGGTGGATATTGTAGCAATCAGTTTACATAAACCTGAATGTCGTGAAATAATTGTAGATAGTTGCCATTAATCAAGTATCCTAGCCCTGGGTATCTTTATAAGATGCATGTATTTTCCTACGTAGGGAGGCCATGAAAGAGGAAAGCACTTCCACACCCTTTTGATGAGCTAATATGAATGTGTTGTAACATATCTGCAATATTTAATAGGCGAAGTTGGAGGAGATTTTCTACTGTGCACATAACCCTAGGAGTGAGGCGGCTGTTCTTCATGGTCATTTCTCCTAGCTGGTGTGCATTCTTGCACATGATGACTTCTTATTCCCTTCTTTGATTGAGATCAGATTTCTCTTCTGATTTCTTATGGAGCGCAATAAGGTAAAAAGAAGGCCAATGATTTAGTTTGTTTTCTCTTTGCAAGTTATTGATGCAGTTCCTTACCTAATTAGAAATTTTATTATTCTTATAAGTTGTATAAAATCTAATCAAAGATTTTCTAATTTACCCAGTAGACTATGTCTTGTGCTTTCATGATAGAACCATATGGGTAGAAACATGAACTAGCTATTACACTCACTCCAACACTACTTATATCTTGAGCACCAAGTGTGTACTAGCATGCATTTAAATGTGATCCTAGAATCCCATGTTTACAGTTCTAGGCAACATGTCTATTCTGTTTGCTTGGTATTATGTGTATCTTTGCAATTATCCAAGCACTAAAAGCTTTTTTCTTGCAATTGGCCAAGCTCTTAAATTAAGAGGATGGTTAAAGTTGTTCGATGAGAGGCCTGGTTAATCAAAAAGCTCTTCTTGCCCTTTTCTTTGTGAGAACTATGATAATATTACTTGGTAATGTTTTTGACATGAAAAATGGGTCGCATTCTACGTTAGTCTATGTAGTTGTATAATGATATAATTTCTTGCTATTTCTTTCATGGCTAATTGATAATAATATATTGGCATTAGAATATTTTCATGTGACTAGCTATGCTTTAAATTTGAACTTAACTTGGCCAGTCAAATATATTGACACAACACCTAACGTTTAGATGGTGAAACAAGTTTTTTGTGGGGAAGAACCATCTTTCACTTGGTAACTTAGTTGGTTCAACATGACCCATCTACCAACTTCTTTTATTAAAACATATCCTATTAACATGGTAATTTGGTTTTACCAATCATCATCACCATCAACCGAGTTGTTTAGAATAACCAGAGACCTAAAACTAACCTAAGAGCTCTACTAAGTGGATATGACAGTCGAATATGAGAACTAAGACCGTAAAGCTTTGTAGGGTCAACCTCGAAGAATGGTTATAAAAATCATAAATATAACTTGATAGGGAATTACAATTTTTTCTTCATATAAATGGTTTTATATCATACATATACAATTATGCATATGCAACAAGATTACCTTCCCGGTTGTACTATTACTATCAGAATTGCACAATATAATTCATATAGTGGCTATCTTGGAATACAAAGGATTAATTACTCGATAAAAGAAAGAATGTTACCTCTAATTGGTAACTTTTCTTATTCAGGATATATTTTTACTATGCTAAGTTTTTTTTACACCAGGCTTTGTATATTATAGATATGTTATTTGGAATTGCACTCATTGAGGACATATCATGGATCCCAATAAAGACATTCAAATATAAAAACATTTCTTCAACCATGTTAGTGACAATATTATTTTCAATTATTTGTTAGCAAGAAACATGTTTCTTTAGACATACAAGTATGCGGTGTACCTTGATCTGTTATGCTTATAATAGCGTAATGTTATCTCTTACATCTTAAGGTTGGGACCAAATTTATGTTCACCATCTACATTATTTTCAATTAGAAACTATGGTTATGAAGAGTAAATCATTCATCAAAATATACATTGTGCAAAATATATTTATAAAGAGGCGCATAACCATTTATTCTAGAAGATATGGGTTGCTCAAAATATTTACATTTGATATGTTACCATTACATTATTTTCTATATTATAAAAAGTAAATGTGTTATTTTTTTGTACAATTTATATGCCTGCTATTATGATTTTTCTTATGGATTTTATCCCACCTCTTATGCATCAAATCAATTTAGAGAACACGTATTGTTCAAATGTTGATTATAATATATTTCACAATGAAAAAAGTAGTATAAGCATCCAAATGATGTGAAAGTATCTTTTGATGAACCATATGAAGACCCAACTCCGTTTTGAACATCGAAATAGTTACCTTTTGATACCATTATTTATTTAAAAAAAAATCCTTCAACTCAACTTGGACCTTGTTAGTTATCTTTACTTTTTAGGAATTATAAATTTGTGCACTTGTGCTTCTTAGTTTTACTATTTATAATTCATAACCATTTAATATGCATATAGCTCTTGAAATTATAACTAACTTAAAAAGGCTGGATTCCGATCACTCGATTTGCAATTTGCCAAGATGAATTTTCCAAACAACATTTCTAAAGTGAGTTTTATATGTTCTTAGATATCATAACTCAAGTGGTTGTGAGTCTTCAAGATATTAAAAATATAAATCATTACAAGAATTAATTATTTACTTACAAAGACACGTAATGGATTTTTTGTCTCAACAATTTTTGGTGGAGTGAATACTTGTGATTGCATTGTACTATTGGGACCATGTCATGGTATGAACAAAACTAATAAAAATTCTTAACAACATAATGTATATCCCCAACGATCCTGAAAATATAGGAAATGGATACCCAATTTTTTATGTGAATGTGTCAGCATGTAAGAAAGATTTCCTAACATTCAATTAGAATAAATTACAAATTGTCTCATGCTTCCTCTCTTATGCAGAGGTTCTTTATACGCCAGTGTGTTATTTAACTATAATTTTAGGCTACATTATAAAATTTCCAGGACAATCATAAATTTTTTGACACATTTTAAAATTCAAAGAAATATATGCTATAAAGATATATTTACATTTTTGTTGTTGTTGATATTTGTTTTGAGTAAACTTTTACGTTGACATTATTAGATACTTCTCCAAGACATCAACATCATTGGATATTACATTATATAAAGCATATAATTTTGATTTTCTTCCAAAATGTGAAACCCAAATAAACATTGTTGTGAATATTGGGTAGTAAACATTGGTTGCAATGTAAACTCAAAAAATTCTCTCTGTGAAGACCATAATACAAATAGTATAATTTGTATCAGATATGTTACTAAGATACTTATTTATCATCACACTTTTATAATTATAATTATAAAAGAAGTCGAATATGTCTAACCATACACATACAATCAATCCATCTTATAATCACCAATATAATTTTTTTTATTAGTTTCATATTTCATTGAAAAGTTTCCGTAAGTAATAAGTTGGTACACTTCACTCAAAATGAAACTACCAATAAAACACATATCTTTTCAAATGTGTGCTTTTTATCCTCCATGTTGAGGTATTTGAAATTATAAATTTTATGCATCAATTTTTTTCTTCCATATAAGTGTGTTGTATACTAGGGAAATCATGATTTTACCAATTCATAGTTCTTAGCTTATTCATATTATTCCCTAAAGATGATATCGACAACACTTATAAAAAATTTTGATCTAAATGTAACATCTAGATATCCATCAACTATAAAGTTAATTCCTTTTGCAAGGAAAACATCATGTTTGTCCTAAATATCCTACTTCACAAATCACAAAATTACAGTTGATGACTTACTTGAACAAAATGATAGTGATATCTACATTTTATTCAAAAAATGAAGAAGTATCTATCTTGTAGTTTATGAAGAAAGCATTATTCAGTTACATACTGTAGTGGAGTAAATCTAAGATTGGATGAGTTTTTTTGGTAATTTTACCAACTAATTACAAAGAGATCTACATATTATTTGTTTGTCTTATGGTTTATGAACTTCTATATAGTTATAAAATAGACATTAGGGATGAATATTTTATATTCAATTTTGATATATGCAAGTTTATGTTTTTATATCCAAACACTTATATAAGTTTAGGTCCCTAGAGTCCAATAATTATTGTGAGATGAGCGATTTATTTTGTTTTTATAGGTCATAATTGGTTTCTAGAACACATGAAGAAGAAAATGTGTAGTCATGCATTTTGCTTCTTAGACTATGACACGGGAAACATGCATCTATTACAAAACTATCACCAAAAGAGACATCTACCAAAATTTTTTGTGAAGGATAGCATCGATTAAATTTATGACATTTATGCAAAAATTGGGAAGATTCATAAGTTCATACTGAAATTATAACCTATATCATGCTTTTCTTTTAGTTTTTTTATTTACTTGGGGAACCACCTCCGAGGAGGGGCCACATTGGTGACCCCACCCTGGCAGTGTAAACCTCAGGGGATATGAGAAGGGGTGTGGTTTGGTCACCCCTCCCCGCATCCAATTAGATCAAAGAGGTGAAATTTCACAAAGCGCCTACGGTGTGATTCGAACCCAGGTCTTTTATTGGGACTTACCAAACAATAACCAAGAGGGCTGCGTTTCTTTTTGTTAATATGATATATTTTACGTCAAGGGTAAGCTGAGATTCATCTAACTTATGATCTCCCTGTTACACACACATACATTCACCATCATTTAAAGCCTATATACGTTCTTGTCAACCTTCATTCAAGCTTCATTTTTGGATGAAAAAGATGAAGCTTGATGACAATCTTTCCATTATTTTCTTGAGTTTCTGATGTCTTGCGACATTCATGCTTATTCTCTCTCTATTCTGGATAAGATGGATCGGTTGTTGGTGGATCATCGATACCCAAATTTTTTATTATTAATGTCAAGATTTTCTAGCAAATATTTCCTATTGAGTTTCTCTTAGATAATAATATATATGACATACCGATATACTATGTATACATACAGGAGTAATGGTTCATGTAGGTGAGATAAGAAATTCAAAATTAAAAGACCCAAAATGAAAGGTAAGTAAAATTAAATGTGATATATACATGACAAGAAAATTGTATTCAACCACACAATTGAAGTAAAGTTTATTATAGATACTAATAAAAAATTGTTATTTTTTTAGCAAATTGAACAATGTGGGATATACTATGAAAGTAGATAGAATGAAATGAACGTGAAATGAATTCTACTATCTTGTTTTAAATAATGTCACATCATCACATAAACATTGGCACATGTCTCCAACATAGGTGTCTCATAAATAAAATATAAACAATACCAACATGCAAACATAAAGTGAGGAAGCCACACAAATTTTTTCTAGAATATACAATTCATGATAGTGGTTGTTTTTTTAGTTTACAAGAAGATAATCTTAAGTGTTTTCTTATAAATACTTATTAACATATAAGTGCCACATGCAAAGCATGCACATTACTAGTTATATAAATTAATCCTTTGCCTAAAATGTACAAAAAACATGATATATCTAATAAATTATTTTCAAAGTATAATTTGAATCCGAGTAACTTGAATTTATCTAATATCAATATTTTGATGATTAGAGTTTGATTAATGACCTAATCTTGATAATCATGTAACTATGACCCCATATCAAATAATATCCATGACTAAAATCTTGTATTATCCTTTCAAATCTTAAATTAGGCAAGGTTAGTTTTTATTGAGATGGCACTAAGGATACTTTACACTACGACATAACACGTAAATTAGATTTAACTACATATTATGAATCATTATTTACTAAATCCTAGTTTTGATAACTTAATGAGACTAGTATACCCCTGAATTTTGACATGATAATGATACCAATATGAGTTCAATAAGGAATAACCATGTGGAAAAAATAATTATATCCTTTATGGTAACATGATTTCCTTTAATGTAAATAAAAAAAACTTAGTATAATGAATGAAGAAATTTAGGATTCTACATGATGATTAGGGTTTCATGAAGGATAATCCTAGTTGTCAATCTAGATGAACATGTTGTTAATATCAGATGGACACATTTTTGTTGCACCCACATACACAACTTAGTTTTATGCTGGCCCAATTTTGTTTTGGCATTTTTGGTTAGCTACAAATCTGAAGACTGAAGAAATGAAATACATGAGAAAATTCACAATGCATAAAACTGACAATTACTTGAAGGAATAGATAGTTTATTCCCAGTCATTTCCTTTAAAAAATTGAACCTTTTCACTTTTGTGAAAAATTATAGAACCCCTTAGAGGAGATCTCATCTTCCATACTCATGCCACCAACTCTTTGTTTGACATTACTAATGTTACTGATTGTTTATTGTAAATTTGAGTCTTAGAAATGTTGTATAATGAACCTTGTCTCTCTGGTACCCCTTTAATGAGGATAATGGGAGGAGGGGGATCATTACACATCTCATTAAATGCGTTTAAGATCAATGTTTATTCACATTTAAAGATTATATAGAATTTCATATATTTTACTACAATATCTCTCATCATAAGATATTAACTAAGTTAGGAAACTATATAGAAAGATCCCTAGTTACATATTAACTTCTTCTTCAAAACACACCCACATGATATGTCCTAAAGACGCCCAGTACACAAACTACTAGACATAGCATGACGTGTGACTTCATCTAGAGAAGTCAGTCAACTCTAGGCCCAAACTAAGGTGTTGATGACTTCACTTCAAGACCTACTATTTTTCATTGATTTATCAACTAGTGTCTAAGTGAGAAAATAAAATATAAGAGACAATAAATAGAATTATATCATCTTGCTTTATATTAAGATAGATATAGAACAAGTTAATTCTTAAATCATGTAAAAGATATACATGTTACTTTGCAGTAATAAAACATATCACAAGAACACAAGCATATGTATAACATGTAATAACACATTAATGATCAAATTTTTCATTTTAATTTATTTTATTTGTGACTACTTGGCTTGTACCTAGCCAACTATAAGACACCATAGTGTTCTCACATGCATGACTCATCGATCATGCCTTAGGGTTTTATTCAGTCACCCTAAGGCATATAAATAAGGCAAGGTTCACAACAAGTCTAGGTTGGAACCTACATCATTAATTCGTCTCATACCCACACAATGGTATAAGGCTAGGTCAAACCTCAATACATATTATGTGCCACTTATAACATTTCACATTTCATGCAATTTACATGTTATAATATATTAGAGTCTTTACAATGGTCATTCAAGGTTGTTAAGTGTGTGCCCCAAGGCATGTCTCTAGACTTGCAGTGCAAGTAAAGTGCACCATACCAAAGCTATAAATAGGACCCCCAAAGCACGGGGTCGCCACATAGAGGAGATGTGAAGTGCTTGCCGGAGAGCACTCTTGCCATCATCCAACACCCATCCATCGGTTTGTGCAGGTCAGACAATGAAAGTCCTAAGATGTACCCCTATTTTCTACTGCCAAGATGCCGTGACTCCTTACTCAATAGAAGGAGAATGATGAGTTCCCTTCCACACCACCCAGACCAAATTTAGATAGGAGGATCTTTCCAAAACCCTTGTCCATCATCATCACTGTTGGTGCATCCCCTCTTCTTCTTCTCTGAATATGTCCACTTCTCTTCATCATCTTCATTACATTCCATCATCCACCTCCATGTCTCCTTATAATTGTATATCTGTAATGCTACACACCACCATGAGTGTCTAAACATATAGATTAGGTTGGGAATAGCTACTAAGGCTCTCCCAACATGCAAATACTTGTTATATCCATTGAATGTATACACTTAGATATGTTTATCTTCATACTCTAGATCTTAATGCTTCACTTGCATGATTAGATACCATCTTGTGTTGTTAAATTGTTAATACCTCAAAAGAGTAGTATTAACCTATATCCAATCCAGGTGAAGTGAAGCTCGTAGAGGCACATGCGGTTCTAGCATTGATGAATCAAGCGGCAGCTTGGGGTTTCAATTTAGTGGAAGTGGAATCCGACTCAAAAGTTGTTGTTAATGCCCTATACAATCCCAACAAGAGGAGAGACCATCTGGGTCTCATTATAGATGACATTAAGTCTGTAGTTAGCTCTTTTGTTTTCTGCTCCTTTTCTTTCGTTAAGTGAGACTGTAACAGGTTGGCACATGAGGTTGCTAAAAGTGCCTTATATGGCATGGCTAGTTCAACCATGGATCCAACTCTTTTCCCATACTTGCTATGGGATGTAGCTCGTTCTAATTTAGAGTAAATTAGATGGTTTCACCTTTAAAAAAAAGTGTTATGGAGTTGCAAGAATGAATGAGAATGTTGGAATTCTTAAGCTAATGATCATATGGTTATATTGTGATTGCTTGTTTTCCATCTCAGAGAGAGACAACTTTATAATCTAGATTTATCCTAAGCTTAAAAGAGGAGAGAGTACAAACTTATGATGATTGCTTATAAACTTGTTAAGGTTATACAATGGGTGTGAGTATTACATGTTGGTGAAAGACCTTAGATGGTGAAACCCAATCCAAGTTTCTCATCAATACGTGATTTCTTACTCTTTGATCTTTCTTGTTCTTTTATTTTACTCTTTCTTTTATTTTCTTTGTTTTACTTGCTTGTTTGTTGGAGTACCATTGTTCCATAAGGAACACCAAACTCTATCTCACTCATTGGTTGGTGTAGCTAAGATAAGTCTCTTGATTCTTAACCCATACCACCCTTGTCCCTATAGATCGACCCTGATTTTTACATTGAACCCCGTATTATAGTTGCCGGGGCCTGAGTGTTGGGATACAAATTTAAAAGTTTGATTACTCTCGCATCCACTCCTTTCTGGACGTGTGATTTAGGCCGGTCAACTTTTTGGCGCCATTGCTGGGGACAAGGCAAACGATATTGTTAAGAACCCGAGTCTACTTAGAATACACCTGCACCTCATGTTTAGCAATAGATTTGACTACACAAATTTGAGTTCGATAACTCTAACTATCTTAAATACCTTGTATCCCACATCCAGTTTCTAACTTGTCAATGTGAACTGTTGTAGGAAGTTAGAAGCGAACTGGACCATTACCAATACCAACTACAAATATCATGACTCCTCTTAGGGAAATCCACCACTATGCAAGGATGGAGGACCTCCACAACGATCATGACTCTGGTCATGAGGAAGAACATAACAGAGAAGAAGATCATGAAGAAGAGCATGATAAGGAAGAGAATCATGATGAAGAACATTAGGAAAAGCATGAAGAAGAGTCTCGTGATGGAGAATGTCATAATAGAAATATAATAAATAAGAGAAATCACAACAACGATGATGATGGGGCTCCTTCCCTTCATGAGTTGGTTGCTACTAGAGCCAATGAATCCAAATGCCCAACCATCATTCCTAGGTTCAATGCTCAAACTTTAAACTTAAACCATCAGTCATTGCCATGATACATAATAAGAAGTTTGAGGGAAATTCTCAAGATGAGAACCCTTACCATCACCTAGATGCCTTTAAGAATATATGTGACATCATGAATGTGAATAGGGTGCCACAAGAAGTAATATAGTGCAAGGGATTCAATTTTTATTTGAGGGATAAAGATTTTTCATGGTACCTTGCTCTACATGAAAGAACCATCAATGGATGGGCACCCCTGGATGATGCTTTTATCATCAAATTCTATCAAGTAGAGAAAACTCTCAAAAATAGGTACAAGATCACTAGCTTCATACATAAGCCAAGCGAGAACTTATATGAAGTCTGAGAAAGATTCCAAGATTACTTGAGGGATTACCCTCACCACAACTATGATAAATGGTTTTTAGTTACTATCTTTTACAACATGCCTACCTCCACGAAAAGGATCTTACTAAATGCTATTGCAAATAGTGATTTCCTAGTTAAGAACCCAAAGAAGACCATGAAGATCATTGACAATATGGCTGCCTTACAAGCTAGTCTAGATTATGATAGGGGAACAACAAAGAAGGTATCATCTAAAGGTCCTACTACTGACTCTAAGGCTTTAGAGACCATAACAACCTAGATTTAGACTATTGCTTCAGATGTGAAATAACTGAAGGATTTTGGAAGCAAGGGACAAACAAAGCTGAAAAAGTAATGAAATGTGTTACCTGTGGGGAAGGGAGATATGGAATAGAAAATTGCATCTATACCCAAGCCAAAGATTATAGTGAAGAAGAAGATACTAAAAATGTCTCTTATGCTAGCTTCAAGAGGCCGGTTCATCCTAGGTTCTCTTACGAAAATGAAGATGCCGTTGAAAATGCTTATTAGCTAAAAAAACACCTAAAAGACCACTGGGCTTCGGTAGAGGTGGAGGACCATTCGTTTTCACGCATAACACGACTTACCAACAAATTAGGAACAACTAACAAGGCCAAAAACAAAATAGAAATTTGAGTGGGCCAAGTCAAGGTCAAGGTCAGAACAAAAATACCAATCTACAAGATCTGGTTTCTAAACTTTTTGAGTTCTCAAAGACAAGCATCAGTGAATGAAAAACCAACACAAAGTTCCATAACCAACAATGGTGTATTGAAAACTATTTAGACTCAGGTGGGAGGCATGACAACTCAAATGGCTGACATGCATACACACTAGAAAAAAATTGATCAACAACTTGCACAACTATCAACACTGATAAAGAACCCACATGGAAGGATACCTTCAAATAGTGAAAGTGCAAAAATGACTACTCTCTGCTCAGGAAAAGTCCTAGAAGTACCAACATGCAAGACATTGAGAAAAATAATCCTAATACAAAATCGCAACCTAAACTATCATAGTAGAAGAAGAACATGAAGTGGAAACTTCTACCAAGAAGGCTAAGACAAAGGATAAGGCTAAGGGATAGAAGACAGAGAAAGAGAGGAAATCTAAACCAACTGAAGAAGTTTTCACAGATAGGGGTCCTTATGAACCAAGGGTTCCTTTCCCATATAAGATAATCACGGCTCACTTGGAAAGAAGATATGAAAAGTTTATGGAAGCTATGAAGAAACTACACATGGATATTCCATTCCTGGATGCCATTAAGAAAATGCTGACATATGCACAGTTCTTAAATGATCTGATTAGGAAAAGAAGGATAGGATACCATGTTGAAACTATGATACTAGCCAAAATTTCCTATGCTTACATCCAAGTACAGATGCCTACAAAGTAGAAGGACCTTGGAGCTTTCACCATCCCATTCTTTATGAAAAGAGATGGCTTCCAAATTGAGTCTTGTAGTAAGGAAAGTGAGGGGACACTAGATGATTTGTTTCTCGAGGTTGAAAGGAGTTGCAAAGGAGGTATATGAAAATATGGAAGATGTTTTAGTTGTTACATGTTTTAGTTCCTCATAGAGAATAGGTTGCACTTTTCTATGGTGTGGGGGATGGCATGCCAACCACAAATAGTGGTTGAGGGTTATAAGGGCAGTCTTTTCACTACTGGTACTATGGTTCTCTTGGTTGAAAAGGTGTACGAGTAGGTATAATGTACACAAATTAGAGGCTTAAAAATCTTAAGACTGACATGCAATTTGACACATGCATGCATGCAAAATTTGAGTTATGATATCACATGAGGGAAGGATGAGAGGTGGGTATTGGGCTTGAATCAAAGTTTCATCTCAAGAAATATGATAATGGAAATTTGATTTTACGTGGTTAGGTGGGTACATCTAAGGAGGTTGGAGATGAAGATGAATGTCAGTGAAGTTCCCTATAGTTTGTGAATAAGAGGGGTGTGGAAAAAACAAAATAAGGTATGCTCAAAGATGAAAATAGGAGGGTCATCATGGGGTTTCTAGGACGAGATCTAGAGAGATAGGTTGGAGGGTGTGGAGGTGTTGGATCATGGGATCAACCTATACTTAATGTGTGGTTACCATAGTATATTTTTGGATATAAGGTTAATTTGTATGCTCAAGGATGGGATGAGTTCATATTGTAAAGAGGATCCTTTCACTTTTTGGATCCTTTTCCAAGAATGCTTGGGCATTCCTTCTTGTTTATAGAGAGGCACATATATGTCCAACTGCCTCCAAAAGTATTGAGAAGGTTTAGTCTCATCATCCTTGAAGATTTCAATCTAGGTGAGGAGGGTGTACAAATGGATATGGGGGACTTATGGCCTATTTGGTAGGATGCAGAATGTATGTGTTTCTTCCAAATTATATGAGTGACAACCGAATACCATGGAAAAGAAATGTTAACCCCATACCTCCCACCTCCCTACTCACCCACTTCTCACATAACATCCATGGTGGTAGTGAATTACTCTCTCGCCGTACACATTTTAATAAATAATCACATATATGACAACAAATCAATGGTACATTGATGAAAACATTTCTAAACTTGTATTAATGAAATGACATTAAACTTTTCAAAATCTTTGTGTCACACACACCCCTCATAACGTGTGTAATTTTCACATAGGAGAGGGTGGTTTTTCTGGGATCTAACTAACTAGGAGGTGGATTTGAGGATGTGACATACACGACTGGATGTGGGGGTGGTTTTGTTGTTGTTGCTATCATTGTAATTAATGTTTCATAGTAAAAAGAGAAAGAGGAAGAAAAAAGTGACAAACAACAATGGACAGAGAAATATGGGGGAGAAAAAGGGGAAAAAATGGAGAGAGAAAGAGCATGCAAGAAAGTAGCAGGATAAGAGTTGACATCTCACTTTTAAAAGAGAGAAAATAAGAGAGGGAAGTAATTAGAGGTTAGGGTTGTAAATGGGAAGGGTATTACTCATTTACCTACTACACATACCGTATCTGGAAGGGTAAGGGTAAGCATATTTTTTACCCACCACCCTTTTACCCTTTACTCCCTTTATCTGCATCTAAATAGCATAGGTTAAAGGGAGAAGGTGTAATGAGTGGGACCCAGAGGGAATCCACTCCCTACTAAAATTTGAAGAATAGAACCTCCAATCCAAACACACCCATAAGGCATCTTGGAGTGGGTGTAAAATTTTCAAATCTTATTTAATGGTAATCAAAACAACCAAAGTGTAGCAATGGAATAAAAATAAAGACTACATTCAATTCTTCACAAAAGATTACAAAAGTACATCATAATCTTCCACATAGGGTTTACATGTAAGATACAACATATGGATCTAAGTAGTGGGAAATCTAAACCATGTCAAAATTTTCTCCAAGCTTTAACTCCTTAAGATAAGTCCATAAATTCATGCCATGTACTCCATGCCCTTTATCTAGGGTTGAAAGCATACCCCAACAAGAAGATAAAATAGATGACATCAACAAAGGCTGGTATGTGCATACTAAATAGGAAATTGAGAAATATATGGAATAAAGGACAAAAAATAAAAAAGGCTTCCCATGAAAAAGAAAATGAGTACCGAAAGAGGGCATAAAATAAATGATTCACTATCACATGATAAAGGGGATAATTGCCATAAATAAAATAATAAAGTTGTGGAATACTAGCGCATATAAAGAAAGTAGAGCACACACCCCACAATCATCATCAACCTGCATGCATGTGAGATAAATGTAGAACAAGAACAATATAAATAACAAAGGTGTCCAAGCCTCATAAACTTGAAACATGTTATAGAATGGCACATAACCAAACTCCCCAATATAAAATATGTGGGCCAAACCTCATAAATTTGAAACCCACATATGGGGCACATAACCTCCATCCCAAAAATAAATAAGGGCACATAACCCAAAACTAATGCAATTACACTACTCTAGGGCAACTGAATCACATAGCATGTTTAATGTAAAAGCAAGTAGCAAGTATAGTCAGATTCATAATATTTCCATCATACTAATGGACAACATAAACATCCACCATACAAGTGGGAAAAAGATATCACATAACAAAATATAGTAAACAATTTATAAGAAAGGGTCCAAGAGGAAGTCCAAATATGCTCAAAAAATCAGTAACAATATAAGGTACTTCACGTGAAGTATATTTTCCAAAAGAACAAGATATTGTGTAGTCTAATGTCATAGGACCAAGAGAATGATAAAAATAGGTTATTGCTAAAAAATAATAATAGGAGATGCAAACATACCTATCTTTAGAGTCTAAACAGTCTAATGTCACTTCTAGATCCAAGTCTAGGTCTCCAAAGAACCTATTAAGCATATATGTAGATTTTGAGTCAATTTCATATGATTATTTAATCGTAAAAACCACCTTTTTCCTTTTATGTAAATTAGGTTATGAAAACAATGCCCATTTTAGTTTATATTATTTTGAGTTTAAAACATATTTTATTACATTTTTTGACTTATAAATATTTAGTTATGAATTTTACAAATTATTATCTATTTAGATCACCTACTATTAAACATTGAATTTGGTTGAGTAAACCAAAACCATAAGAAATCTTATATTTTTTTATTCTAAAAAATATTTAACTTTATTTTTCTGAGCTATAAACGATTTATTATGAAAATTTGAAAACTGACCAATAAGAAAATTACACATCAGCAAAACCATCGAGAGAGGGAGAGAGGGAGACAACGCTCACACTGAGTTGGCCCAATCACAGGCGGCCAACTCAACTGGCCCCACAGACAGGTTGGCAAGTTGCCATAGAGCAAAACAAAAACAAACCCACGTGAAAAGAAAAAATGCCCCTTGATAACAAACCTTAACCACAAGAAAGGCGAGAGGGCAAAAGTGAGATTCAATAAGTGAGTCTCCTTCTTTGTTCTGACAACGAACTAGCAACACTGAGGAACATGAAATATGGGATCAAAACAGAAATCCAATCTCATGAGTCAGGCACCCTTGTCAGGTGAGCAACATTCCCAAAGATTCACTAGCCCTTCCCGATCATCGTGAGCCTAGGAAACGACCAAAAAGGAGTTCAAGAAGACAACAGGGATACCCACCCCTACCCTGTTCCATGAGAAGATGGGGTTTTGCAATTACCTTGAGCCCAAGAAAAGGACCACACGGGAAGCTGTCTAACTCCTCCTCGAACCTGCAGGTGTGAAACGTAGGTGGTTTTTATCATCACGTCACCACCATCGGCTACCACGAACACATGAGGTGAACAGAATAAAGGAAAGGGAAGAGGAAGCACATGGGAGTCAAGTTATGGTTTGTAGAACTTGGGAAACAAGGCTCATAGGCCTACCCTCTATAGGATCTACAAATTCAGTAAGAGGCGAGGAAGGTGGGGAAGAAGAAACCAGAGCATGAGAGGGAAAGATGGCAGAAAATAGTTTGAGTAGGCAAGAAGAAGAATTTGGGTGATTCTTGAGTATAGGAAACTAGGACCCAAATGAGGGCTCATAATGTGTGGGATTGTGTCACGAATCCAAAGCAAAAAGAATATCAAAGAATCATCCAAAATGAGAAAGAAATTTGCAAAAAACCCTCGTTGTTATTGTATAGTCGAGGCATGTACAATGTTAACTCCTACTCGAGGTAGGAGATGAACCACGACCCATCTTATTAAGATCGAATGGCCCAAAAGAGGCACAAAATCACTAATGCGTGTGACAAGGAAAGCATATGAAATCGAAAACTTAATAAAGTGAAATATACACATTATTTCCTTATCTCTCTCTCTCTCTCTACGATTGAGGGTGAAAACAAGGTCAAAATTAAATGAATTTTACACCTAGGCTAATTAAGATATATAGAATCTAAATATGCAATTAGATTTTCCTTTTGATAACTTTTGATTCATTAATTAAGAAAGATCTCATTTTCTCTTTATTCATGCATTAATGACATAAGTATTATCCAAAATTGGTGAAACTTCATCCTCAAGTGACATTTAGTGTATTGAATATGAATTTGCCTTTATTTCCATATTTTAGAGTTATTTATCATATTATTTATTACTTATTCCTTTTACTTATTTTCTCTCTCCTAAACTTACCCTATTAGTTCATGGTTGTCCAAATCAGATGAAATTAATATGTAAGCAAATTTGATATGTAGATTACGAATTTGAAGTTTATTTCCAATTTCGAGATTTCCTTATATGAAATTTGTCACTTTTACCATTTGGGCCTATTATCCTCACATTTATCATTACCATTATTTTTTCCCATCTAATTATGTTCAAAACTTCATTTTACCACCCTCATAGTCATATCTGATTATTAGGCACGAATTATCATGTATTCTTCTATATACGCCATATGACACATTCATGTATCTATTATTGGCCTAAGACTAATGTGAAAACATTATGTTACATGCATTAACTCATTAAGGTTATACTTTAGGTCTAACTTTGTTTGGCTAAGTCCAAAAGGTCAAAGTTCTAAGGGATGGTCTAAGATCCAGTATGTTACAACACTCCACCCTTAAAAAATTTTCATGCTCAAAATCTAGTGATCCAAACATCAATAACCAACTACTCCCCACCCCTTAAAAGGTTTAACCTATCAAGTCAAACTAAACAATTTTTAGTGTTGCCCACAAATCTTTTAGTTGTGAATGTTTTAGAGATTTATGTTGTTCATGTAACCAACTATTAAGTCAGAGCCATCTAGGGTTGATATTTAGGTCCTTGTGTCTCTAACCTAACAACCCTACAAAAATATATAAAAGTCATAGGGTACAAAGGATTAGTCAACTACACTATTTTATCATTCCACGTATTCCTAGTCACTTCTTCTTAGCTAAAACTAGAGTTAAGATTCTATTCCAACAAATTCTAGGGTTTCTTTACCAATACTTCAGAAAATCTTCATTGTGACTTAGTTCAAGAAAACTTCGATAAAATCTGAATAAACATTATTTTTGTACATTTAGTATTATATGGAAAACAATTTTTTGTGAAAACTTTTGCGATTGAAAACTGAAATCAGGGCCCAAAAATCAATACGAAAACCAAGTCACAATTTATCCATAACAAGACCTCTTTTCCTACTACTTCCTCGTAACCTAATTGCATCCAAAGATACATATCACCATAATCCTATATGGTAGGGTAAGATCGCATAAAACCTCATCACATAAGGGCACACTTAGGCAATTCTAGGGAAAAAATCTCACTTTAAGGGAAACTATGCATGGCAAAGGTTCTAACTAGGGAGAAAAAATTGAAATAGTCAGATTTCAACTACCATGGGCTCTGATACCATGCTGTAAAGAGTGGGACCCGGAGGAAATCCACTCCCTACTAAAATGTGAAGAATAGAACCTCTAGTCCAAATACACCATAAGGTATCTTGGCGTGGGTATAAAATTTTCAAATCTTATTTAATGGTAATCAAAACAACCAAAGTGTAGCAGAAGAATAAAAATAAAACTATATTTAATTCTTCATAAAAGATTACAAAAGTACATCATAATCTCCCACATAGGGTTTACATGTAAGATACAACATATGGATCTAAGTAGAGGGAAATATAAACCATGTCAAAATTGTCTCCAAGCTTTAACTCCTTAAGATAAGTCCATAACTTCATGCCATATCCTCCATGTGCTTCACCTAGGGTTGGATGCATACCCCAACAAGAAGAGAAAATAGATGACATCAACAAAGGCTGGTATGTGCATACTAAATAGGAAATTGAGCAATATATGGAATAAAGGACAACAAATAAAAATGCTTCACACGAAAAAGAAAAGGACTACACAAAGAGAGCCTAAAAGAAATGATTCACCATCACATGATAAAAGAGATACTTTCTATAAATTAAACAATAAAGTTGTGCCATACTAGCAAATATAAAGAAAGTAGAGAACACACCCCACAATCGTCATCAACCTGCATGCATGTGAGATAAACATAGCACTAGAACAATATAAATAACAAAGGTGGCCAAGCCTCATAACTTGAAACCTGATAGAGAATGACACATAACCAAACTACCCAATATAAAATATGTGAGCCAAACCTCATAAATTTGAAACCTGGGTATGGAGCACATAACCTCCATCCCAAAAATTAATAAGGGAACATAACATAAAATGAATGTAATTGCACTACTTTAGAGCTACTGAATCACATAACATGTTTAATGTAGAGACAAGTAGAAAGTATAGTCAGATTCAGAATATTGCCTTCATACTAATGGACAACATAAACATCCACCATACAAGTGGGAAAAAGATATCACATAACATCAAATAGTAAACAATGTATAAGAAAGGGTCCAAGAGAAAGTCCAAATATGATCACAAGATCAGTAACAATATAAGCTACTTCACATAAAGCATATTTTCCAAAAGAATATTGTATAGGCTAACGTCCATAGGACCAAGAGAATGATAAAAATAGGTTATTTATCAAAAAGAATAATAGGATATGTGAACATACCTCTCTTTAGAGTCTAAATAGTCTAATACCACTTCTAGATCTAAATCTAGGTCTCCAAAGAACCTATTAAGCATATATGTAGATTTGTGTCAATTTCATATTGATTATTTAACCCTAAAAACCACCTTTTTCGTTTTATGTGATTAGGTTATGAAAACCATGCTACATTTTAGTTTATATTATTCTAAGTTCAAAACATATTTTATTACATTTTTATGACTTATAAATATTTAGATATACATTTTACAAATTATTATCTATTTAGATTAATCCATTAAAATCACCTATTATTAAACGTTGAATTTAGGTTACTAAAACAACACCATAAGAAGGCATATATTTTTTTGATTCCAAAACATATTTTACTTTATTTTTTGAGCTATAAACAATTTATTACAAAATTTTTAAAACCGACCAATAAGAAAATTACACATATGCAAAACCATCGAGAGAGGGAGAGAGAGAGAGAGAGAGAGAGAGAGAGAGAGAGAGAAGGAGAGGGTGCTTGCACTGACTTGGCCCAATCACATGTGGACAACTCATTCGGCCCCACATACAGGTTGGCAAGTTGCCATAGAGCAAAAAAAAGCAAACCCACGTGAAGAAACAAAAATGCCCCTTGAGAACAAAACTTAACCTGTTACAACCCCAATTTTTGGGTTCATTTGATGAGAAATGTAATTTCTCATCATAAAGATAAATGAACAAATAATTATGTCTTTTGATTGAATGCATGAATTTCGTTTAAAATAGCCTTGTCGATTTATTTGTGGGCTTTATTGGCTATTGAGCCCAATAACAAGGAAAAGATAAAAGAAACTCCATTATTAATAAGAAATGGAGAAAAGAAAAAATGTAGAAACCTCTAGAAGGCAAAAGAGTGTAATCCAAAGGTGGATTTCGTGCCTATTGGGCTCCTTGGGTCCCAAGGAGTCCAAAATTGCAAAGGTAAAGCAATAAGAAAAGAAAAGATCAATTAGATATTTCTTTATTAAGAAAGAAATTGAAAATGATGATAAAAAGTGGAAAAAAATGGAAAGAGACATAATTGATTTATCCTTGGTAGATTTTCATATCCATGAGGTTTCTAATATTAAAAGGAATTCCAATAAGGAAAATAAAAAGAGAAATAAAGAGAAATCCTCGAAAAGAGATATTTCGATAAGAAATAAATAAGATAATGAGGAATATTGGATAAAAGTTAAGTAAAAGGCTAAGGGATATTCCCAAGATGGGATAACGAGCCATTAAGGTTTCTTGTTCAAGGAACTCAGAATAATAATTTAATGGCAAAAGAAAGAGAAAATAGGTGATATATATATATATATAATTAAGTGATATCTTGCCCCTAAAGAAAAGGCACGTTTTCTTTTAGATAATGAACCCAAATTTGGCAGAGAGGTAGATCAAATCGTTTCTAAGTTTCCCTCAAAAGTTGGGATTATTTCGACACTCGATTTGGGAGATATGGATTTTACAAAAATCCATAAAGTGTAGATGAAAGTATTTTTGTCATGATTTTATTTCCTATTAGATTTGTAATTGATATAAACGCAAGACACCACAGCCATTGGATTTAGATCCAACAGAGGCTGTGCTGTCACCTTCCTCAGTCGGACAAGGAAATAGGAGGCTGAGAGGGTGGACTTTCCAAAACTAGTATCTTGTAAGATAGTGGACGAATCATTATGGCGATTAGTCCAGTGGATTCAGCAGAAGAATCTGGACTTGGGAGACCTAGGACTTGGTAAGTTTCGTGGATGCCAAGAAAAATGCCCAAATCTGGTTGGGACCTCCTCGTCGACCTGGTTATATATAGGGGGCTTTGGATCCCAACAAAATGGTAAAAACCTCCCATTGTCTTCGTCCAACAGCTGCGAGGGGACTTGCTCTTGCAATTACATATGGAGGTGCGTACCTTTGCGCCTATCATCGTCGTGAACCTTATGAAGGGGAGGGAAGATAGTGGCCAGGTCCGAATGACCTCAGGGAAATTGAGGCCCCAGCCACCTTCGATAGAGCCTGGCGGTGGCTGTGGTAGTTTTTTCGAGGAGTGAAGGGGGGTCTGCATAGGCTCTAACCACACATCTACATGGGCCTATTCTGTAGGCCAGTGGGTGTTCTTGGGGCCACCAATACTGACCACCGTAGATGGTGGCGAGAAGCTAGTTGAGTCTGAGAAGAGGAGGCAGAGCTCGTTGAGCCATCACCCACTATTTTGGAGGACCATAGGTGAAAGTCAACTCTCCGGTTGACTAAACATGGTGGTTGTTCGTGAGCAAAGGGAGCAGAGATTGGGGGAAGAAGATGACTTCATGTGATAAGACCCATGTACCCCTGGGGTCACTCCTTATGGTATGGGCTATAATAGACCTTTTGTTCGTTTGTTTAAAGCATCCAAGACTAATTCCGAAGTGGCACACCCTAATTGGCTGAGAACTGTTTAATTTTGCAAAAAATCATAACTATTGCTAGGAAGCTCTGATGAAAATAAGTTATACATGAAAGTTGCATAGAAAAGTACAAGGAATCCAATAAAAATACTTTTACTGACTAGTTTTGCTTCTAGTTCGAAAACTACAAAAAGTTAGTAACTTTAATGCTATAAGTGTAATCAAAACCCTAGATGTTGATTAGGGATGAGTTCAATTACTTAAGTTGGTATTATGAATTAACATTTACCCTTTTGGCATAAAATAGATATGAATCCGATTTGAGTTAAAAACCCATGATTTGCTTAATTAGGGTGCTATGATTAAGAAAGTGCAATAACGGGCCTAAAAGCCCTAATGTTGAGTAATATGACTTTAATGACTTCTATTTCGAGGATATGAATATCTTAAATAGAGATATATTGATCCGACATTTAATTAAGAAGCCTTGTAATAGATAAATTAAAGAGATGTTTTAAAAGTCTCATATGAGTGAAGATATACTTGAAAAACCTAGAAACCTTAATCTAGGTGTTTATGACTTTAATAAGCTATGTTTTGAAATCTTATGTATAAGATGAAGTTAGAACTAATCGTAAGCCAGATTGGTAATAAAGAGGCTTAGATATGAACGACTAAGTAATTATGGTTTTGGAAAATGGAAACAGTGTTTTAGGGTTTAGTTGACCTAAAAGGTAAAGGTTAAAAGATGAATATAAAGAACGTTAAGGAACACCCTAATTCAACTTAGGCACACCCTAAGAGGGAATTCCAATTCCATAAAGAGAGTGCATAATGAACATATGAATAACTAGATTGCACATGTTTTCCAAGTTTCTTGTTGTGCCTATTTGATTGAGGTGATTGGTTACCTGGCTTGGTTGGCTGTTTGATTAATTGGATATTCTGCTTACAATCCTTGAGGCTTCCAAATCAAGTATGTGGTTAATTATGGTTAATCACATTAGTTTCCTGAGGGTTTTCCAAATGTTTCCTCCCATTGAATGCAATCTAAACAGTTGGATGTTCATACTTGCAAAATTATAAAGTCACTACGATTATCATAATTATATTATAAGTATGTATTCTTACACCTACATGCCACCCAGATGGATGATGCAAAGAGGTCAAGCCCAAGAGGGAAGACCCATGGGCACCATGAGTGGTGACCCCAGGCACCAAGCTCAGGAATGAGAAGGTGGCCTATGATATTGCATGACTAGAGGGCACCATGAGTGGGTGCCCCATGCACCAAGCTCGGGATTGAGAAGGTGGCCTTAAGTCAATGGAAAAAGTGAAACCCAAAAGTGGGTATGCCGGGGTTAGGGAAAAAACGGTGGATAATGGGAGTTCATCACTATGGATGTTGTGAGTCTCCCCTAGACCAAGGAAGGCCAAGATCCAATATGGGTTATGGTAGATCCCCTTACCTAGATAACATGAGAAAGAAAGAATGCTGTCAAGGGACAGATTCGGTTGAACTACTTAAGAGAGGGAGATGGTTCAAATTCACCATAATGTGAGTTCAAGAGTTCTTGAGTGTGACCTAAAGGTTCACTCCCATGAGGTGGAAGTAGATACCTGAAGAACTCGATGTTAGTACAATTTAGCACCCCATACTAATGGTTAGTATGATCCAGACTAGAGGGTCTGATGAGAGCAAGTGTGCTTGTTCAAGGTGATACAAAGAGACAATTCTTAAGATGTGATGTTAACCACCATAGCCTTTATCGGGATGCAAGAAGTTCTATAGGGAGGTTGTGTCAGTCACCACTTCATTAAGATGATGTTGGTGAAGGAAGCCTCACGAAGGTCAAAAAAAAAGAAAAAAAAAGAACCATAGTGTGTGCAGATGAAGTCGCTTTGATTGTGCAATGGTTGAGAGAGAGCCCAGAGATGATATGAGTCGTGAGCTGATGCAAAGCAGACTGACATACAGTTCACTATGGGAGAGTATGTGATGTGAAAATCTGACCCCTCTAAGCTACAACTGAGAAAGCTGAGTCCCCGATGCATGGGTTCTTATGACATGGTTTGGTGGAGAAGGTTAAGTTTGCCCTTACCCCTCAGGATAATGTGATGTGTGATGAGTTCCATGAGTCTGATCTAGAGCACCATGTGAGGTACCCAAGCTATGTGCTGAGCCCTGAACCTATTCAGCTTTTGAGAGGCTGAAATGTCCTGAGTCACCTATAAGGGTACGATATACCAAGGTAAGAAAGAACTCAGATGAAAGAATATGAGATGATGAAGGTTCTTGGGAAGCACCATGGAAAGGGTGAAGCCGCATGAGAGCCCTGATGGACGTAAGAGAGGCTTATCCTGAACTATTATTTTGCTTGATGGAATTTTGAGGACAAAATTCTTATAAGAGGGGAAGGATGTTACAACCCCAATTTTTGGGTTCATTTGGTGAGAAATTTAATTTCTCATCATAAAGATAAATGAACAAATAATGATGTCTTTTGATTGAATGCATGCATTTTGTTTAAAATAGTCTTGTTGATTTATTTGTGGGCTTTATTGGCTATTGGACCCAATAACAAGGAAAAGACAAAAGAAACTCCATTATTAATAAGAAATGGAGAAAAGAAAAAGTGTAGAAACCTCTAGAAGGCAAAAGAGTATAATCCAAAGGTGGATTTCATGCCTCTTGGGTTCCTTGGGTCCCAAGGAGTCCAAAATTGCAAAGATAAAGCAATAAGAAAAGAAAAGATCAATTAGATATTTCTTTATTAAGAAAGAAATTGAAAACAATGATAAAAAGTGGAAAAAAGTGGAAAGAGGCATAATTGAGTTATCCTTGGTGGATTTTCGTATCCATGATGTTTCTAATATTAAAAGGAATTCCAATAAGGAAAATAAAAAGAGAAATCCTCGAAAAGAGATATTTCGATAAGAAATAAATAAGATAATGAGGAATATTGGATAAAAGGTAAGTAAAAGGCTAAGAGATATTCCCAAGATGGGATTTCGAGCCATTAAGGTTTCTTTTGGTTCAAGGAACCCAGAATAATAATTTAATGGCAAAAGAAAGAGAAAATAGGTGATATATATATATATATATATACAATTAAGTGATATCTTGCCCCTAAAGAAAACGTACGTTTTCTTTTAGATAATGAACCCAAATTTGGCAGAGAGGTAGATAAAATCGTTTCTACGTTTTCCTCAAAATTTGGGATTATTTGGACACTCAGTTTGGGAGATATGGATTTTAAAAAAATTCATAAAGTGTAGATAAAAGTATTTTTGTCACGATTTTATTTCCTATTAGATTTGTAATTGATATAAATGCGAGACACCACAGTTGTTGGATTCGGATCCAACAGAGGCTATGTTGTCACCTTCCTCAATCGGACAAGGAAACAAGAGGCTGAGAGGGTGGACTTTCCAAAACTAGTATCTTGCAAGATAGTGGACGAATCATTATGGCGATTAGTCCAGTGGATTCAGGAGAAAAATCCAGACCTGGGAGACCTAGGACTTGGTAAGTTTCGTGGATGCCAAGAAAAACACCCAAATCTGGTTGAGACCTCCTCGTCGACCTTCTTATATATATAGGGGGCTTTGGATCCCAACAAAACGACAAAAACCTCCCATTGTCTTTGGTCAACAGCTACAAGGGGACTTGCTCTTGCAATTACATCTGGAGGTGCGTCCCTTTGGGCCTATCATCACTGTGAACCTGCTGAAGGGGTGGGAAGATAGCGGCCAGGTCCGAATGATATCGGGGAAATTGAGGCCCCAACCACCTTTGACGGAGCCTGGCGGCGGCCGTGGAAGTTTTTTCAAGGAGCGAAGGGGGTCTGCACAGGCTCTAACCACGTAGCTACGTGGGCATGTTCTGCAGGCCGGAGGGCGTTCTTGGGGCCACCAATCCCAACCATCGTAGATGGTGGTGAGAAGCTAATTGAGTCTGGGAAGAGGAGGTGGAGCTCGTGGAGCCATCGCCTGCTGTTTTGGAGGACCATAGGTGAAAGTCAACTCTCCAATTGACTGTACATGGTGGTTGTTTGTGAGCAAAGGGAGCAGAGATCAGGGGAAGAAGATGACTTCACGTGAAAAGACCCATGTACCCCTGGGGTCACTCCTTACAGTAAGGGCTATAATAGACCTTTTGTTCGTTTGTTTAAAGCATCCAAGACTAATTCCGACGTGGCACACCCTAATTGGCTGAGAACTGTTTAATTTTGCAAAAAAATCATAACTATTGCTAGGAAGCTCTGATGAAAATAAGTTATACGTGAAAGTTGCACAGAAAAGTACAAGGAATCCAATAAAAATACTTTTACTGACTAGTTTTGCTTCTAGTTCGAAAACTACACAAAGTTAGTAACTTTAATGCTATAAGTGTAATCAAAACCCTAGATGTTGATTAGGGATGAGTTCAATTACTTAAGTTGGTATTATGAATTAACATTTACCCTTTTGGCATAAAATAGATAATATGAATCCGATTTGAGTTAAAAACCCATCATTTGCTTAATTAGGGTGCTATGATTAAGAAAGTGCAATAATGGGCCTAAAAGCCCTAATGTTGAGTAATATGACTTTAATGACTTCTATTTCGAGGATATGAATATCTTAAATAGAGATATATTGATCTGACATTTAATTAAGAAGCCTTGGAATAGATAACTTAAAGAGATGTTTTAAAAGTCTCATATGAGTGAAGATATACTAGAAAAACCCAGAAACCTTAATCTAGGGGTTTATGACTTTAATAAGCTATGTTTTGAAATCTTATGTATAAGATGAAGTTAGAACTAATCGTAAGCCAGATTGGTAATAAAGAGGCTTAGATATGAACGACTAAGTAATTATGGTTTTGGAAAATGGAAACAGTGTTTTAGGGTTTAGTTGACCTAAAAGGTAAAGGTTAAAAGATGAATATAAAGAACGTTAAGGAACACCCTAATTCAACTTAGGCACACCCTAAGAGGGAATTCCAATTCCATAAAGAGAGTGCATAATGAACATATGAATAACTAGATTGCACATGTTTTCCAGGTTTCTTGTTGTTCCTGTTTGATTGAGGTGATTGGTTGCCTGGCTTGGTTGGCTGTTTGATTAATTGGATATTCTTCTTACAATCCTTGAGGCTTTCAAATCAGGTATGTGGTTAATTGTGGTTAATCACATTAGTTTCCCGAGGGTTTTATGAATGTTTCCTCCCATTGAATGCAATCTAAACAGTTGGATGCTCATACTTGCAAAATTATAAAGTCACTACGATTATCACAATTATATTATAAGTATGTATTCTCGCACCTACATGCCACCCTGATGGATGATGCAAAGAGATCAAGCCCAGGAGGGAAGACCCATGGGCACCATGAATGGTGACCCCAGGTACCAAGCTCAGGAATGAGAAGGTGGCCTATGACATTGCATGACTAGAGGGCATCATGAGTGGTGACCCCAGGCACCAAGCTTGGGATTGAGAAGGTGGCCTTAAGTCAATGGCAAAAGTGAAACCCGAAAGTGGGTATGCCAGGATTAGGGCAATAACGATGGAGAATGTCATACTGAAAAAGTGTAAATCGGTTTGTTAATTAACTTGATTGTGATAATTAGATTGTCCCCACATACCAGCATATTCCGATATGCTGACCAACGTTTTGTTTGTCGGCGTTTTAGGTACAAGCTTAAAAGGACAAATAGTAAAGTGGCATATGTGAAATTAATTAAGAGTTAAAGTACAAAGGAGGATTAGTTAGAGTAGACTCCTGATGCTGATAGATGTAGATATCCCAGTTTTGAAAAAGGTATGCAAAGTTTTATTTTATACCAGTTTCCAGTTTAGTTGGTAAAATTTGTTAATTGTTATTGATTATTTGTCGAACCTTTGGTCCATGTTATTAGATAACAACTCTGATCTCTTGGTCTCCCTTAAGTGGGGGTTACCGGGAGACGGGGTCGTTACATAACCGCAAGAAAGGCGAGAGGGAAAAAGTGAGATTGAACATGTGCGTCTCCTTCTATGTTCTAACAACGAACCAACAACATTGAGGAATAGGAAATTTGGGACCAAAACTGAGATCCAATCTCACGAGTCAGGCACCCTTGTCAGCCGAGCAACATTCCCCACGATTCACTAGCCCTTCCCGATCATAGTGAGCCTAGGAAATGACAAAAAAGGAGTTAAATAAGAGAATGGGCATACCCACCCCTACCCTATGCTGTGAGAAGATGGGGTTTTGCAATTACCTCAAGCCCAGGAAAAGGACCACACATGAATCTTTCTAACTCCTCCTCGAACCTGCAGGAGAAAAATGTAGGTGGTTTCTATCATCGTGTCGCCACCATCAGCTGACCCGAACCCATGAGGTGCATAGAAGAAAGGAAAGGGAAGAGGAAGAACATGGGAGCTGAGTTATGGTTTGCATAAGTTGGGCATTAAGGCTCATAGGCCTACCCTATATAGGATCTACAGATTCAGTAAGAGGCGACGAAGGTGGGGAAGAAGAAACCAGAGCACGAGAGGGAAAGATGGTGGAACACGATTCAAGCAGCCAAGAAGAAGAACATGGGTAATTTTCAAGTATAGGAAACTAGGACCCAAATTGGGGCTCATAATGTGCGGGATTGTCTCATGAATCCAAAGCAAAAAGAATCTCAAAGAATAGTCAAGAAATGAGAAAGAAATCTGTGAAAAACCCTAGTTGTTACGATACAGTTGGGGCGGGTGCATTGTTCACTCCTACTCAAGGTAGGAGATGAACCACGACCCATCTGATCAAGATCGATGGCCCAGTAGTGAACCAAAATCACTAATGTGCGTGACAAGGAAACCATATGAAATCGAAAATTTAATAAAATGACATATGCACATTATTTCCTTTTCTCACTCTCTTCGATTGAGGGTGCAAACAAGGTCCAAATTAAATGAAATTTTACACCTAGGATAATTAAGGTATGTAGAATCTAAATATGCAATCAGATTTGTTTTTTGAGAACTTTTGATTCATTCATTAAGCAAGATCCCATTTTATCTTTTTTCATGCATTAATGACATAAGGATTATCCAAATTTAGGGAAACTTCATCCACAAGTCACATTTAGTGTATTGAATACGAATTTGCCTTTATTTTCATCTTTTAGAGTTATTTATCATATTATTTATTACTTATGCCTTTTACTTATTTTCTCTCTCCTAAACTTACCATATTATTTCAAGGCTATCCAAATTTGATGAAAATTGATGTGTAAATTTTTTTTGATTTGTAGATTATGAATTTGAAGTTTGTTTCCAATTTTGAGATTTCCTTTTATGAAATTTGTCACTTCTACTATTTGGGTCTATTATCATCACATTTATCATTACAGTTATTTTTTATCCATCTAATTATGTTCAAAACTTCATTTTACCACCCTCAGAGTCATATCTGATTATTAGGCACAAATTATCATGTATTCTTCTATATACTCCACGTGACACATTCATGTATCTATTATTGGCCTAAGACTAATGTGAAAACATTATGTGTTACATGCATTAACTCATTAAGGTTATACTAAACATCCTTTAGCTCTAATTTTGTCTGGCTAAGTCCAAAAGGTCAAAGTTCTAGGGGAGGGTCCAAGTTATGGTATGTTACATCACTCCACCCCTTAAAAGGATGTCATCCTCAAAATCTATTGATCCAAACATCAATACCCACCTATTCTCAACCCCTTAAAATGTTTAACCTATCAAGTCAAACTAAACAACTTTTAGTGTTTCCCACACATATTTTAGTTGTGAATGTTTTAGAGATTTATGTTGTTCATGTAACCAACTAATAAGTCAGAACCATCTAGGGTTGAGTTTTAGGACCTTGTGTCTCTAACCTAACGACCCTACATAAAATCTAAAAGTCATAGGGTACAAAGGATTGGTCAACTATACCTTTTTATCATTCCACATATTACTAGTCACTTCTTCATAGCCAAAACTAGAGTTAAGATCCTATTACAACTAATTCTAGGGTTTCTCTATCAATACTTAAGAAAATCTTCATTGTGACTTAGTTCAAGAAAAATTTGATAAAATACAGAGAAAACATTGTTTTTGTACATATAATATTATATGAAAAATAATTTGTTGTAAAAACTTTTGCAATTAAAATTGAAATCAACAAGACCTCCTTATCCTATTACTTTCTCATAACCTAATTGCATCCAAAGATACATAAACCTCATCACATAAGGGTTCACTTAGGTAATTCTAAGGAAAAAATCTCACTTTAAGGGAAACTATGGTAAAGGTTCTAACTAGGGAGAAAAAATTGAAATAGTTAGATTCCAACTACTATGGGCTCTGATATCATGCTATAAAGAGTGGGACCCAGAGGGAATCGACTCCCTACTAAAATTTAAAGAATAGAACCTCCAGTCCAAACACACCCATTAGGTATCATGGAGTGGGAGTAAAATTTTCAAATCTTATTTAATGGTAATCAAAACAACCAAAGTGTAGCAGTGGAATAAAAATAAAGACTACATTCAATTCTTCACAAAAGATTACAAAAGTACATCATAATCTCCCACATAGGGTATATATGTAAGATACAACATATGGATCTAAGTAGAGGGAAATCTAAACCATGTCAAAATTGTCCCCAAGCTTTAACTCCTTAAGATGAGTCCATAACTTCATGCCATGTCCTCCATGTCCTTCACCTAGAGTTGGAAGCATACCTCAACAAGGAGAGAAAATAGATGACATAAAAAAGGTTGGTATGTGCATACTAAATAGGAAATTGAGCAATATATAGAATTAAGGAAAAAAAAATAAAAATGCTTCCCATGAAATATAAAAGGACTACCCAAATAGGGACTAAAAGAAATGATTCACCATCACATGATAAAAGAGATACTTGCCATAAATAAAACAATAAAGTTGTGCCATACTAGATCATATAAATAAAGTAGAGCACACACCCCACAATCATCATCAACCTGCATGAATGTGAGATAAACATAGCACTAGAATAATATAAATAACAAAGGGGGCAAAGTCTCATAAATTTGAAACCTGATAGAGAATGGAACATAACCATACTCCCCAATATAAAATATGTGGGCCAAACCTCATAAATCTGAAACCCAGGTATGGGGCACATAACCTCCATCCCAAAAATTAATAAGGGAACATAACCCAAAACCAATGCAATTACACTACTCTAGGGCTATTGAATCGCATAGCATGTTTAATGTAGAGGCAAGTAGAAAGTATAGTCAGATTCAGAATATTGCCATCATACTAATGGACAACATAAACATCCACCATAGTAGTGGGAAAAAGATATCACATAACATAAAATAGTAAATAGTATATAAGAAAGGGTCCAAGATAAAGTCCAAATATGATCACATGATTGGTAACAATATAAGGTACTTCACATGATGAATATTTTCCAAAAGAACAAGAAATTGTGTAGGCTAATGTCCATAGGACCAAGAGAATGATACAAATAGGTTATTTCTCAAAAAGAATAATAGAAGATACAAACATACCTCTCTTCAGAGTCTAAACAATCCAATTTCACTTCTAGATCCAAGTCTAGGTCTCCAAAGAATCTATTAAGCATATATGTAGATTTTGAGTCAATTTCATATTGATTATTTAACCCTAAAACTACCATTTTCATTTTATGTGAATTAGGTTATGAATACCATGACAAATTTTAATTTATATTATTCTGAGTTCAAAACACATTTTATTACATTTTTATGACTTATATATATTTAATTATGAATTTTACAAATTATTATCTATTTAGATCAATAGATTAAATCACCTACTATTAAACATTTAATTTAGGTGACTAAACCAACATAATAAGAAATCTTATATTTTTATGATTCCAAAACATATTTTACTTTATTTTTTTGAGCAATAAACTATTTATAATGAATTATTGAAAATCAACCAATAAGAAAATTACACATCAGCAAAACCATCGAGAGAAGAAGAGAGAGAGGGAGTGGGTGGTCACACAGAGTTGGCCCAATCATAGGTGACCAACTCTGCTGGACCCATAGACAAGTTGGCAAGTTACCACAGAGCAAAACAAAAACAAACCCACATGAAAAGACAAAAGCGCCCCTTATAGCAAAACTTAACTGCAAGAAAGACAAGAGGAGGCGGGGGAATAGCCCAGTGGTGCGGCTCAACAATCCCCAATGAAGGGACTCGAGTTTGACTCTAGGAAAAAACCTCCGGGGTGTAACGAGGCCCCATGTTACTGAGCGCGCCGCGGTGCCCCCAAGTACGCGACTGGTTCCAGGGTTTATCCTTGGCTGGGTGGGGTCCAATAGTGGCCGATCCGGGGAGGGGTTCCTCGTTATCAAAAAAAGAAAGGCGAGAGGGCAAAAGTGAGATTGAATAGGAGAGTCTCCTTCTCCGTTCTGACAACGAACCAACAAAGTCGAGGAATAGGAGATTTGGGACAAAATTGAGATCCAATCTCACTAGTCAGGCACCCTTGTCAGTCGAGCAACATTCCCAAAGATTCACTAGCTCTTCCCGATCATAGTGAGCCTAGGAAATGACCAAAAAGGAGTTCAAGAAGACAACGGACATACGTTCCCCTACCCTGTGCCACAAGAATATGGGGTTTTGCAATTATCTTGAGCCCAGGAAAAGGACCACACAGGAAGCTTTCTAACTCCTCCTCGAATGTGCAGGTGTGAAACACACATGGTTTCTATTATCATGTCGCCACCATCGACTGCCTCAAACACAGGAGGTGCATAGAAGAAAGGAAAGGGAAGAGGAAGAACATGGGAGACGAGTTATGGTTTGCAGAACTTGCGCAACAAGGCTCAGAGGCCTACCCTTTATAGGATCTACGGGTTCTGTAAGAGGCGAGGAAGGTGGGGAAGAAGAAACCAGCACACGAGAGGGAAAGATGGAGGAACATAGTTCGACCAACCAAAAAGAAGAATTTGGGAGATTATTGAGTATAGGAAACTAGGACCCAAATTAGGGCTCATAATGTGTGAGATTGTCTCACGAATCCAAAGAAAAAAGAATCGTGAAGTATCATCAAGAAATGAGAAAGAAATCTGGGAAAAATCCTCGTTGTTACTGTACAGTCGGGGTGGGTACACTATTCACTCCTACTTGAGGTAGGAGATGAACCATGACCCATCCGATCAAGATCAAATGGCCCAAAAGTGGTGCAGAATCACTAATGCGCATGTCAAGGAAACCATATGAAATCAAAAATCTAATAAAGTGACATATACACATTATTTCCCTTTTCTCTGTCTCTTCAATTGAGGGTGAAAACAAGGTACAAATTAAATGAAATTTTACACCTAGGCTAATTAAGGTATGTAGAATTTGAATATTCTATTAGATTTGCCTTTTGAGAACTTTTGATCCATTAATTAAGCAAGATCTCATTTTCTCTTTCTTCATGCATTAATGCAAAAGGATAATTCAAATTTGGTGAAACTTCATCCACAAGTCACATTTAGTGTATTGAATGCGAATTAGCCTTTTGTTTCCATATTTTATTGTTATTTACCATATTATTTATTACTTATGGCTTTTACTTATTTTCTCTCTCCTAAATTACCCTATTATTCAAGTTTGTCCAAATTTGATGAAAATTGACATGTAATCAAATTTTGATATGTAGATTACGAATTTGAAGTTTGTTTCCAATTTTGAGATTTCCTTTTTTGAAAATTTTCACTTTTACCATTTGGGCCTATTACCCTCACATTTATCATTACTATTACTTTTATCCATCTAATTATGTTCAAAACATCATTTTACCACCCTAAGAATCATATGTGATTATTAGGCATGAATTATCATGTATTCTTCTATATACTCCATGTGACACATTTATGTATCTATTATTGGCCTAAGACTAATGTGAAAACATTATGTCACATGAATTAACTCATTAAGATTATACTAAACATCATTTAGGTCTAACTTTATTTGGATAAGTCCAAAAGGTCAAAGTTCTAGGGGAGGGTCCAAGATCCAATATGTTGCAGAAGGTTTACCCTACCAGCTTCACCCATTTACCCAATAATATAAGGTTGGATGCATAATTTTAGACTCTAATACATATGTTACATATTAAAAACCCCAAAAAACCTCACCACTACTCTCTTAGTTTGTATTACTATTTGATTTTTGAAAATTGATTAAACAAGTGGTAGTATGTATCACTTTCTATAATTAAAGTGTAAGGAATTCCTCAACAAAATATAATACACCAATAGGGTTAGACTTTTTTGTAATAGTAGAATATTATGTTCAATATTGGTTGTTTTGGTGTATGTCAGTAGAAACATGTTTGTATTGTTATCTAAGATTAGTTTAATGTTTGTCTTGTGTTTGATGAAGGGGATATCATATGAAATTATCATTGTAAATATCATAAATATATCTTCATTTTTGCTGTACTCGTTTCACCCTTACCCTATCCATTCACCCTGCAGGTAAATGAGAGCGGGTAAGTGTATACTAATGGTTTGAAGATAAGGGTAATTACCCTATCCTTTACCCACAACTCTAATGTGGGTAAGCATTAGGGTAATAATTTACCCTACCCTACCCATTTAAAGCTTTATAAGAGAGAGGAGGGAAGTAATTGGGAAAGAGAGAGAAGTGATGATGAGAGAAGAAAGGAGGGTAGGGTGATGGTGGAAGTAATAGGAAAAGAGGAAGGAAGTAATGGGGGAAAGAGAATATAATTGGGGAAGGAAGTAATGGGGGAAGAGGAGGGAAGTAATTGAGGAGAGATAAATTTGAAGAGAGAACTAATGGGAAGACTATGAAAAGTGACCAAAGTTGGCATGAAGTGACCAATGGGCGCAAATGATCAAAACTCGACATAGAGTGACCAAAATAACAACAAAGTGCAAAATGACTAAATCTGGAACAAAGTGGCCAATGTTGGGCGCAAATGGCCAAAACTATACATAAAATTAATCAAAATTACGTGCAAATGACCAAAAGTGAACGTGGCGCAAGATATGTATGTACAAAATTACCAGAATTGGCTCCAAGTGACCAAAACTTAACACAATATGACCAATATTGGGTACATAGTGACAACAAATGGGTATAAAATGACAAAGAATGGTCACAAAATGACCAAAATTGGGCGCAAAAATGATCAAATCTAGGCACAGAATAACCAAAATTTAGTGTAAAATGATCAAAATTGGACGCAAAGTGAGCTTAGTATAGAATGATCAAAACTGGATGTGATGTGACAAAATCCCGACGTAAATGAAATAAAAGTGAGCATAGAATGACCAAATTGGGCACAAAGTGACCACATAAGGCCTGGCATTTTTGTTCTAATTCTATTACCCCCTTGTTTCTTCTTTTGTGCCTCATTCTTTACTCTTCATGCCTTATTTTTATGTTATTTGTGTCTCATTTTATATTTTACACCGTTTTCTTTTTAGCATATTGTATGCACTTTATACCTTGCCCCTACGTTGTTAGCTTATTTGTGAAGAAAGTGCCTAATGGATTGATCACCTGATTTTGTAACTTCAATGTCACCTCTTTTTATAACTTTGACACCTCATTTTACAACAACGACACTTTATTTTGTAACAACAACGCCTCATTTATAATATCGACACCTGCTTACATCCTGTTTTCTCATTACTTCCCTCTTCTTCCATCTTCACATTACTTTAACTTCCTCCTATCTCTCGTTACTTTTCTTCTCATCACTTTCCCCTCTTCCAAAATTGATGCACGCAAAGAAGGGAATGGAAGGTGCAATAGGGGATGGCAGATGCAACAAGGGGTGGCAACTGAGCTAGTTGAGCAATTTTGTTGGGGCATGCGTAGTTGGTTTTGGGGTACGCGTAATCCACACATGAATGCGAGTGAATATTTTTAAAATTTATGCTGAACTTTCTAAGTTTAACTTACATCTTACTAAATAACATCCAAGTCGTTTCAGATACATACTTTCGATTTATACACTTTTTAAAATACTTAATGTACTCTTACTGCGCCTTACCAAACAAACCCTTAGCATACTTAGACAAGTAATATAGAGTGTTAAAGAGAAGAAGCTGGTACCTGAATTATAACTTCCTCATGTTAGACCATGATTGTTTTTGTAAAGTCACGATCCTAGTCTGAATAAGTATGACGAGAGGTTTTTTTGTAGTCTTCAGTTTCTGATCATTGCTCACTGGAGGTGGGATAAATTAATTCCCTGGCTTTCATGATCTATAAGGAACATGGAGCAAGATTCTAGAAGAAATTTCTCATCACAACATGAAGGTGGGAATGGCAGGAGCTACTCCGGCAAAGTAGGTTGTCGCGGGGGCATGCAATGGAGACTTGGAGCGTGTTCTTGTCGAATTGGTCTCCAAGATATAAATAAATACCACGCAAAACTCAACACAATTAACTTCTTTCCCTTATTCACATGCTTTTGGCTGACTAAGTGACTCATTCCCAAGCCTTGAAAGCAAAACATTGTAATGGGTGTATCATCCACCTGGACGACTTCCCATCAGTTATCCATGTAATAGCACATGATCTCGGAGAAAGGAATGGATATTTCCCTAAAGAAAAAGAGTGAATTTGTTAAATAGTGTGGATGTTTGGGATGCAGTAAAGATATAAATGAAAATAAACAGAAATATGAGTATTTGTAGTAGGAGATGTAGAGATATACTACGTTCTGATTAGGTAGAATTTATTTTAAAAAAAACCAAATATTATAGTGTAATAATTAGAACAAGCTATTTTTTGTAAAAGTATTCCAGACATAATGTTTGACAACAGTAAAAAACAATACCTGCGCTAGCTCTGCACATCCATGCACGGCTGTGGCTAATAATCTGCCGTCTTTGTCACGGCAAAACGGACAAACAAGGCGTTCAGTTACTTCAGTACGTAGCTAAGCTAACAGATCGTCATGATACGTTCCTAGCTTGATTCCTTTATATGGTCATAGTTTAGGCGTACACACGCTAAAATCCACAATTGGGTTCTTTGCATTATGAATTGCTTACCTTTTCTCCAACATTGTCATGCAAGAGTCATTGTCGACTGACTTATCTCATAAAAAATGGAAAACAACGAATCCGCTTGATCAATGAATGTGTATTGGTCAGAATATTGGTGACAGAAGCAGGCACTGCGGCCACTTACTATAAACTTCTACTGCCATTTGCAAAGGGGCTGTGGCATTAATGCATTGCCGTCTTGGAGAAGGGAACCATATATACTGCGAAAAGATTCAGTCGGCAGTGGATCCGGGTAATTAGTCATTGTCCAATATGATTAAGTTTCCAAAAAACCACTCTATTATCCAGAAATTCTAAAGCCCCTATATTTTGTCAAATCCCAAATAAACCCTCGAGCAGGTTAATGGCCGGGCTGTTTTTTTTGTGTTATTTTTTCTTACTCACGCCACGCTGTCACTTCTTTACTTCTGTCTTTTAGTTTTAAGTACCTTTCCTTTATATTTTTAGTGATTTTGTACTATAATGTCGATAAAATATTAAATAGTGACTTGAAAAAGTAGGTTCCACTTTGCCCCAATTTAAACTTTCACAATGTGGTATTTTAGATTCGGATAAATCTGTTCCGGACCAGTTTCACATTTTCTCTCAAACTCTTCTAAATTGGGTTTAGACAAATCTGAATTCAGGTTTGTGTTTTAAGTTACTCTAGATAAATCTATGCGGAAGTAGAATTTTGATACTCCATTTCATATTCCACTTTTAAGGAATTCAGGTTGACTCTGGGTCGAATGAGTTGATCAAATTAAATCCGCCCATTTTAATTGTCGGTGCTAAAAATTTAATGTCTTCGCCGGGTATATTGTTTAGTTTTGCACCTGCAATCAAAGCTGTTAAGTCTTTACAACTTCGAGTCCACCTTCATCTGCCAAAATTATATTATATTAGCTAAATGGGTGTGTAAAATTTTCAATTACGCATAGCAGAATTTTCCTAATCAAATCTTGAGTAGGCGACGTTGACTCAAATTTCTACATTTTTATCCTAATCTGGATTCAATCTATAATGTTAAAACTAGAAACAAAAACATTTTTTTCTGAGTCACTTTCACCTGTTTGTCTTTACCTGGAACCAACCCGGATAGTCAAAACTAAAATCTGACTTGTCAAAACAAATCTAACCAACAAATAATCGACTTTGAGTTTGAGAGCTAAAACTTGGGACCAACCCATACCAATATATTTTTTGACAATCTAGATTTTACTTTTAACAATATGGGTTGGTTTCAAATTAAGACAAAGAAAATAAAACTGATTCCGAAAGAAATATTTGTGGGTTCTAATACTGACAATAGAGATTAGTTCCAGATTAAGACAAACTGATAGAAATTTGGATAGGGCCGGGTTCGAATAAATCCAGATTCAGGTCTATTCCACGTTAAATTAGAAAACATACAAGTTCTGCAATTAGAATTTTATGCACCTATATAATATAATTTTGACAAAAAAAGGTGGACATTAATTTTTAGATGTGAAAAAATATGGTCTCCCACGATTATAGATGCAAAATTAAGCAAAATGTCTTGCAATGATTGTTCAATTTAACACCCAAATTGAAACGGTTTTAGACTTCAATCAACTCACTAAACTCGTGATCAACGTGAATTTATCAAAACTAGAATATATAAACTGTGTACCAAATTTTATTTCCACATTAAATTTTCTAGTCTAACTCAGAATAAACCTGAATCTGAATTTTTCTCCAATATGGTCTCTGAATTTGAGAGTTAAAATCAAAAATCAATCCAGATTTGTGCAGCCTAAAAACAACTGGATTGTGACAATTCGGATTACGGGCATGTCTCTTACCAGATTTCATATCATTTTTTGGTACGTGATCGACATTATAGTGCATAATTATCATCAAAATATCAAGGGAAATCACTTAAGTTAAGAAGCAATAGTGTGGCGTGGTTAAAGGAAAAAAAAAAAACAGTCCGGCCATTCACATATTTCATGGTGGTAAGCTGAAGGGTCTATGTAGGAAGGGGATTTCTAAGATTTCAGGATAACAAAGGTTTTTATTCAAAATTACTCAAAAAGATTCATGCTAGAGTTTTGACCCTTCATGTGTCTGTAATATGTTTTAGTCCTGCCGAAGGTTTGCAAGTCACTACAGAAATGCTAGTTGTTGTTTTGCCAAATGGAACTTTTGCTTGCCCCTAGTCCATATTATTTTGGTAAAGGAAGAATGTAAGCCTATGATATGGAAAGGAAGCAGTTGGCATGACCTTCGAGTACGTAGTAGGTCGAAAAAGAACCTACGATGGTAGCTTATACACCGAGGAAGTTGATGACCTCCAACCCTAAATGCCCCCAAGGATAGCTGAGGAAGTTGCCAAGAGGAGGTGGAGGTTACTATATAAAACGGTTGTTGCATTCAAACCAATTTTCGGGTTTAATTAAATTAGTTTATAACCTGCATATTCAGTAACAACTTTTAATCAATTGTAATGCCACACTTTGACGCGGAAGGGTTGGAATTAATATGCAAGGAAACGGGACTAATTGGACTATATGTAATTAGTGTATTGGTAAGTGTCATTCAAAAGGATTACTCGACAGTCTTTGGCACAAAACAAAGAAGTGTAGGAAACAAGTGATGCTCAACTTTCCACTGGACATACGTAG
The DNA here is from genome assembly GCA_963693085.1 of Alisma plantago-aquatica. Classification (NCBI taxonomy): domain Eukaryota; kingdom Viridiplantae; phylum Streptophyta; class Magnoliopsida; order Alismatales; family Alismataceae; genus Alisma; species Alisma plantago-aquatica. The sequence goes on from OY856409.1 coordinate 1,769,736,142, forward strand.
TTGGGGGAGTGTTGATTTCTCTTCACCTCAATAGTACTAGAATAGATAGTGGAGTTCAACAAAATTGAAAGTGATAGGTATTGGGATGAGAAAATGACGATACTCTGCATAACTGAATGTGCAAGATTTAACATGGAAACTCTCTCTAAAATGAGAAGAGTAAAGTCACGGGACAATACCGACCGACAAACACTATGTAACCAATATTACATCTCGTACAACTTAGATTTAATTATGTCTAAATCTATATAGCTCCCCCAGTCGAGAACAATGATAAAAAGAAAACCCAATGTATGCAAAACCTCCTCCTAACTTTATATCCTCACAGTACTAGGGTCACTGTTGGGATCAAATAAATGCATCTATCACTGCTTGTTGTGGCTGGGACCGTTGATAGAATCACCTCTAATCTTGACGAGGTCACCTACCTCGTTGTTGCATATGGTACTCCTTCTAGTTGGCTCCTCCAAAGAAAACTCCAACATGTAGTTACTAAGAATAAGCTTTCTTCACCTTAGAGAGCAGATGTGCACCTTCCATTGAATGGACACACTGATGACACAGTCGCAACACCAATAATGTGCCATCAATTTTCAATTGCTACTTCGCCTCAAGGTAAAGTTGTTACCCCTCTCTTATCCACAAGAGAGCTCCTACAATTACTTTTATTCTTGAACTCTCATACAATAAAAGAGAACCAACAACAAGCAACTGATTGGATGATCTCAATGGACTCCGTCAAGGCTTCTATTTATAGGCCTCCATGTCATGTGGTTGCAAATAGAAATCTTAGTCCGACTCCTCACTAATTCAAATGATAATTCATGTAACACATAGGGATCCATCATATTTCCTTTTAGATTTAACTCCTATTAAGATTGACAAAGGACAAGTTCAAATCCAATCAGGCATGGGTTGAAACCTTCCTATTCTAACAATCTTTCCCTTTGGCCCATATAGGAGGCATTGTCTTTAACAATCATCTAGAGTATCTTTTGGACTCCATCACCAAAAATTATGGATTTTGGTAGGCATCCATTCTCCTCAAACATGTTAGCATCCTAATTTTCCATCTACTTTCTTGATGTCTCACCTTGACTTCTTTTTCTTCCCAAACAATTGAGAAGACGAATCATGACAATGTTACTTCTATCTCTATGTCTGCACCTAGAAATATGTCAATCCCCCCTAACCAGACAGTTGAGCAATCTTGGATGAAAACCATATTTTTTGATCTCTTCTAGAAAGGCTCAGAAAACCCTCTAATGACACTCTCCCTAGCAAAGTAACTCCTTATTAGAAATTGATTCCATAATCTAAATGTAACAAATGAACATCCATTATATTTTCCTTCTCCATCAAAAACTATTCTTTTAGAATCAAGTTTCAATATTTTCATTAACCATGTAGAAAATTTACAAAAATACCTTCACATAATGCAAGCAATACATTGTGCTACGAATCCTTTCTGGATGGCAAAGCCTATAGATCTAAAAATAAAATAATTAGATGTAGACGATGGCATCATAAGGTTTCTATTGATAATGTATTCAAGGCATCCTAGAAAAGAGGACATGTCAACAAGAATCACTCCAAATGTATCAAAGGCAAAAGGTAAAAAGATGGTCATTTTCCAAACAAGTTGCTTTGTCTTTTATACATTTTCTACAGTGGGGTTACAAACTACCTGACCCACTTTAAATTTATTTGAAAGAATGCCTATAAAGAGAGAGACACCAGTGAGCCCAGCATAGGCATGCTTGGCATCTATCCAATCAAATAATAAGATGTTTAGAGGACATTGGGAATGGATACCATCATGTCATGTTCCAAGAGAGTCTACACAAATTCCTTTAGGGAAACATAGGTGTGCTTATATGCAAGCATCAATAGCTTCTATATAAAGGTAATATCCTAAGAAGGTTTTGGAACAACCTTTTGACTAAGATCCGTCATGGCACACCTCCTAGTGCTTGTAGAGATTTATAATGTTCTACCCTTCCTGACATCATTGAGAGAATCTCACAAATCTAACATGCATCTATCCATGGGATAATAAAGTTTGACTCCTTCACAACCTGAAATTTATCTCTATGCACTATGAACATGGTTTCATATGTATCACAATAGAGTTATCCTCGAGCTATCACCAAATAACCTTTTGTCACCTTGCACATGTCACCACTAAACCTAAGATGATATACATTCCTATCAAACAAGGAACCCAAAATCACACTAAGCCTCAGGTCAGAAACATGAAAACCATCCTTGAGTGTAAAATTACAACCAATCCATTTAAACATAGACGTTCCCAATATCGATGATGTTTGAGTATCTAGTGTTTCCCATCCTACATTGTCAAACTTCATCTTCTATATATAGTGATGAACTTTCTATGAGATGTAGTATGACACATCACTCCTATGTCTACCACCCCCTTAACATCATCCTTAGTGCTCAAACACTACTCTTGGACCTTCATACTAGATCGTCCTATGAGTTGTATGCAATGGAATCTGTAGTGTCTTGGTCACCATCCTTGTGTTATTTTGCATTTTACCATGACAAATTCTTCCATATCCTATAATTCTTGTTGAAGTGTCCACCATTTGTGCAACAATAACTTCCTTTCCTCTTTGTCTTTGATTTTTTATAACTTGAACTGTGATTGCGACTCTATCTTCTTCCTCTACCTTCATTGTATTGAGCCAAACCTGAAGAATCTGGTCTTCCACATTCCCTTATGTGTATGCCTTTACTTAGAAAATCCCAAATATCATCCAGATCAATTTCATGCTTCCTGACAAACTAGTGACTTTTATCATAGCCCCAGATTTACTCTCAATCAAATAGGAAAGTAAAATAACAGATTTGACTTTGTTTTCACACTTTACCCCAATAGAGTTGAGCTGGGTAATTTTGTAATTTTACTCATTGATGTGATCTCCTACAAAGGATTCTTCACCCATCTTTGGGTTGAATAAACAACACATCAAATATATCTTATTTGCAAAAATTGATATTTTCTACATATTTGATAACATCTTTAGAAGTTTGACAATCATCTTCTTGTTGGAAATGTTGAATGAAACATTCCATGTCAATGTCAATTTGGACACCCCATGTGCCAAAAAATCAAGGAGATACCAACCCCTACTTCCTCTTTTTAGACAGAGCTTGCATTGGATGTTGATGCAATTTCTTAGGTAGAGGTAAGATTCAATTGCATCTTCGAAAAGACATAGTCTTTTCCACAAAAGTTATTGATGAGAATCTTCCCATAATTAGACAACTTTTCCACTCAACTTTTGAATTCTTCTTATATCCCACTTGTTACGATTGGGGTGGGAAAGTAACATTGCTCTGCAGAAACGAAGGTACATGATTTAACATAGAAAACTCTCTTTGATATAAGAAGAGAAAAACCACAAGGAAATACCAACCAACAAGCACTATGTAATGAATATCACAACTCACACTGCCTAGATTTAATTACCCTAAATATGGGTAGCTCCCCCACACAGAAAAATATGGAAGAAGTGAATCACACTCATTGTGTACAAAACCTTCCTCTTAACCTTTTCTCCTCATGAAACCTCATTTGTTGCTGGAGATCAAACATACACTTGTGTCCTTTCTTCTTACCATTTTGACCACTGAGTGAACCACCTTTACTTGTGACAAGGTTTCCTACCTCACTACTATCCACGTTACTCATTCTAATTGGATCCTATAATTATAACTTTGGTGTGTCACTTCCAACAAGAAGCTCTCTCTGATTGGAGAGTAGATGGACATCCTTCTCTAATTATATAGATAATTGTGATTGTTGCAATACCAAGAATGTGCCACTAACTTCCAATGGGTACTTTTAATCAAGTTAGAGTCGTTAGCCCTGTATTATTGACAAAAGAGAATCACAAATTACTTTTTATCTTTGAATCTTCGACCATAGAAGAGCACCAACTACAAGCAACTGGTGGGAAGATTTAAATGGCTTCCTCCATGTATTTCATTTATGACCTCCATGCAATGTGGTTAATAAAGCATACCTAGTTCAATTCCTAGTTCAACTACAAATATTAATACATGTTACACTTAGGGAGCCATATCCTCTCCTCCTGGATATAACTCCTTTTAGCTTTTGAAAATCACAAGTCCAAATCCTATTAAGTCCAAAGACAATTAGGTAGGGGTCAAAATCTTCATGTTTCAAGATAAAGGAGGGGTAAACATTAATTAAGTATGCAATATTTGTTCACTTATGTGTGATACACAACGTTGATGATTGCATGACATTTCTAGAGGTCTTAGTGTAACTTCAAAAATTACAGTGTCATGTCCAACCATGGATAAGGTAATGTAAAGAGGTGTTTATGGCCATTCAAATCTTCTTATTTGGGATAAAATCAATCGATTATGTCCTCATAGACTATATCCCTCTGTCCTAACCCTTTAAAAGGAAATGGATGGAAGGGAAGGGTGGGTAATTTTAGTGTTTATTATTAGATTTAAGAGGGAAAGATAGAATATAATAAATAAACAAATGTATCATATATAACACATGTGTAAATAAAAATAGACTAAAAAAACACCCCATTTAGTCTTATCCAAGGAGCATGTTCTAGTAAAAAGAATGAAGGTTTGGGGTGTGTTTGACGTTAGATTGGAACATGACAATACTCATGCAAAGAGCATGGATGTTCATATAGGGAGGAGTTTCTTATGGTGTGTAGGAGTCAAAAAAGTCTTTTAGACCTAAAACAAAACTTCAACATTTTGGTGGTCGGTGGAAGAAGTTCAGTTGGAGCTCATGTCTCACTATTGTAAATCAATTATCAAGGGGAAACAACAAATATGTTTGGAATCAAATATGGATATTGAGCCTTCCATAGTTGAGCAATGTTTTAGGTGTCCAATCTTGTGGTTTTAAATGGGAATGGGTACATTTCCATTCTACAACACTACTTAACAACCCCATAGTAAGTGCTATCACCACAATGCCCCAGGTATTGGGAGATGAGCATGTAGGAAAATAAATGCATGATTTTCAAACTCTAGGAAGTTCACCACTGGATAAACATATCACACTATAAAGAATAACAAAATTAGAAAACATAGGAACCCTTGGACAAACAACAGAGTGGCCAAGTTGTTGGTTGTATACATGAGTGCCAACCATATAATGGTTGTAATGGTACACTTTGTAATTGATTTTGTTATTAATTAGGGAAATTTTATTTAGTATGTTTTCTTCAATATGAGATAATGAATGAATATAATGAATAAATATAATCATGTATCGAAAATGTATGACTCAATGACATGTGATTTTTCAGTGGAGGACCTGATCATGAGATCATATCTATGTTAGGATTATTCTTGTGTAAGTCCCTTGTCAGCCATGAGTGTGGAAATTAGGACGACAAGAATACATTATGTACTAATGTGCTTGTTGAATTATGTCTACATATAATTAGTCATGATATCATATATTAGGTCAAACACATTAGTACTTGTTATGAACAAGTTTTGTTGATAGAACAACATTGAATGTGATATATGGAAATTAGTGACAACATTCAAAGTAATATCTCAATGTGACCATGGTGAATGTGGTCCTTACACTTGAAACCACTATGATTATCACATGTTGTTCTATATACTTTGACACTACTCAATGTGAGCTCAAATAAGGGTTTCTATACAAGAAGTTCTTGGGTGCATTGTGACACATGTGGATTATTTTGAGTGATGTAGATGGATTGCGTCCCTCCTATTGGAGGGATATACCTACCACTTGATGTGTGGTACTATGAAATGCATATCCATGCTCATGTGTCAATATTTTATGTTGAGGTGCTGACAAAGAGTGGCTCAAGTGGTCAAGCACAGTGTCCCCTAACAAAGAGACCCATGTTTGAATCCCAGTTGCTGCCTTGATTTACCACCCTCTCAGGCATTCAGCCTTCACCAAAGGCATGGGAGAGGGGGATAAATTCCTATCTTAATCCCATATTTTATGTAGAGGTCACATGTATATCAAATGTTATACTCTAGATCAAGGAACAAAGATGGAAAACTAAAATGTTGATATTTCCATGCCTTAGATTCAATTTGGATATCAAATACAAAGGGATTATATGATCATTGTAACCCTATTCACAACAATAGGTTGAAGTTTTTCTCCAACTTATAAAATTACTTGGGAGGTAATGAAGTCTTACTAGATATCAATTATTACTATTAAAGTTGGAATATGATTATAGAAATCATGAGCAACTTAATGTGGAGCCTATACAGTCACATGCAAAGGATGCATATGGATGATAAGTATAATTATGTACATACCATTAATTGGTTACTAAAATGTTTAGGTAATCAATTACAATAATAAAATCTATTTGCAAGCCCAATTAGTTAGCTGGAAAGTCCAATCAATCAACTAGACAGAGCATTTGATCAACTAAAAGTCCAATTGGATGAGTGAGCTGAGACCATACCAAATGGTCGACATGATGGTCTAGTCAATTGACCAAACAAAGATTAGACTAGTTGATCAAATAGAAGATTGGACATGATTAATCCAATTGATTGACTAGAATTCTATGGACCAACTACTCAAGGTTAGTAAGTCAATTGATTAGTTCTAGAATGTTTTGATGCAGCCCACTCGACTAACTACAATAGCCATTCGATCAACTAGCTATCTATGAATGACCATTCATATACAATCTTTGCTTCATATTCATTTTACTAGTTTCTTTCAGTAACCCCAACTTGTTTCCTCTCTTATTCATAGGGGCATGATGACTAGGGTTTTGGCTACACCTTTTAATAATGAAGCCTAGCTATAATAAACCAAAAGGGAGACAGAGAAGGAAATAGAGTTTAATGCTAGCACGTTTCCAAGGAAAGGCTGCTACTTCCCACCGGTTTAAGAAGCACGATGTAGAATTTCCTAGTCTTCTGCATGGACCATATAGATACATATGATTTTTCTACTGCATTGGGAGGACATCATCAACATCTGTTTATGCACTACATATTCCCTTATGAGAAACTTTGTCAGCTCTACACCGTGATATGGTATATCTCACAACCCTCTTTTAAAAAAAGCCATTATTGATGATTACTCATGAGAGAAATTGAAATTTTATTTCTTCTGTTGTTTTTGTTACATTTGTTTTTCCCAATAATTATATCAGAGCCACATCAATCTAAGGTGTATATTAGGGCTTAAATCGATATGATGAATTTTTTTATACAGTCTTTTGTAGTTGCATGTTATGTGAATAATAAGATTAGTATGCATGTTCTTTTAGTTCCATATACATCATAGATCTAAATTTTTGATATGTGGAATGGGGTTGACTATTAAAAAAAATAAGATTTTCCCTAGTGCATGGAAATGAAATTTTGTGTACCATTTATGGGGTGCTGACCTTGAGACCCCCAAGGGACAACATCCCCATGAACCCTGCCCACTATAGAGGTAGCATGGATCCCCATGTAAGGGTGTTGTCAATGCATTCCTTGCCTTGCTTGCTTATATATCAAAAGTTATTTCATTAGAAATGTCACATGTGAAAAGATGCAATCATCTATGTATATTTTATTTTGTATCTAAAAAACCATACACATCATGTTTGAAATATGGATTTTGTGGTGAATATTTGAATTATTTTTACCAAAGACCCCATTCGATATGTGAATGTTGTGCTTGGGAATATATCTTTTTAGTAGAGTATTCGACTTGCATGCCAAGCATCATATCCTTTAATTGCATAGTTAAATATTTACATTCCTTCTTAATCCCCTCTAATGTCACTACTATAGAAAATGCTTATACACAGTTCATTTTTTCATTTTACAACATGTGCCAACCATTGTATTAGATCGTGTGGTCTGTATGGGGGAGTTCTTTATACAACAAGTGTTTCACATGTTGTAATATATGTGTTTTATACAATAGTTAATGCATGTTGTATATCACTGAACACACCTATTGTATTAGGGGTGTTTTAAAAAACATGTTGAGAAAAAAGGAAAATACACCTAGACACTAGCCTCGAACATGATACCACATGAAAGTAAAGCACAAATCAAACCACTAAGTCAATTTATTTTTATGGACCACATGCATTTTTTTGTTTTACATATACAATAAGCCATGTATACACCTATTGTGTGAATGTGGTCTATTACAATATGAAACTATTACAATAGGTGAAAGCATGTTGTATGATTATGGTATATTACAACGGTTAAGAGTATATTGTGTAATTGTGGTCTACTGCAACAGGTTAGCATGCATGACTATTACAACATATTAGAGCACATGTGTAATTATGGTATCTTGCAACAACTCTGAGTATGTTGTAATATTATAGTCTATTACAACATTTGGACACCATTTGTAGTATGACGTGTACTACAACGAGTTTGAACTATTGTATATAACTTATGTTGTATAAGATATACAATAAACAACATGCTAATGGATTTGTTACAATACATATGCTAACTACAACACAACCAACAAAACTATTGTGTTTTACCCGTTGTAAAAGTTATTTTCTATGGTAGTGTGTAAATCAAGATTTCTACTATCATGTAATACTATATAGGAATGTGATAATATTTGAAAGACTTTGCTCAATGAGGAATCCTTGAACACCATGCTGAGTGACTTGGCCTGGAAAAAGGAGAAGGTACCAGAGATAGTTCAACATGTGATGTGGGTGCCGCTAAAGGAAGGATGGATCAAAATAAATGTGGATGCTGCTTTCCATAAGAAAGGCAGTAGTTTTGCACAGGTAGCGAGGGAATGGAGAGGGAGGTGGTTGGGAGGGAAAGGAACCAAAGTTGTTGCTGAAGATGTTCTGGAAGCTGAAGTGGAAGCCATTGTCATCACCATGGAGGAAGCAGAGAAGGTAGGAATGAATAAGGTGATAGTAGAGTCAGACTGCAAATTAGCTGTTCAATTGCTCCAAGGAGAACAGGCCGATGCACTGCGATTCTCAGAAGAAATATCTAAGGCCAAGAGGATGATGAAGCCAAAATGGACGATTGTCCATGTGAAGAGAGACAGTAACCACCTTGCTGATGAGTTAGCAAGGTACCATCAAAAACAAAACCAAAGAGGGATGCACTACACCCGTCCACCAGAATGTCTGAATGAAATCCTGATTAGAGAATGTAATGGCAGTAGTACTGCCATGTTTAAAGAAGTTCATAACTTAGATTGTAGTAGTATGTTTGATCCGCTTGTGAGAGGAGCACGAGATGAATAAGAGGACCTCCTGACTTACCCCCCCCCCCCCCAAAAAAAAGGAATCCTTGAAGGTACAAATCCAAGGAGATTCAATGAAGCCGTTCATTGTGGTGCAACAAAAATGCAGGTTTAGCTGGCAGTTCATATGTTAAGGATGCATAAGATGCAAAGGACCTTAGGTGGGCAATACTTTTTTGTGGATCCACTGTATTACATTGGTATGGCCATAAACCATATTTTACGTTTATGAGTTGTGATTGTGGATTATGGATATAATGTGTACATGATACATATTATAAGTATCTAACATTTTGATGTGTATGTGTATATAAAAAAAATCCCAAAAGTAATATATTAAGTTTAAGATGCTTTTCAATTTGTATCACACATGAAAACCTCAATTGAATTTGTAGGGGAATGCCAAAGTATGGTGTTTTTTGCACCTTAGGGATGTCTGATAATGTTTTGTGGGTATGGAAAAGTAGGGTGCATATTGTATTGTGTTTTTGTCTGGGTCAGACTTAACTAATTGGTTTGAATATGATTAAGCACTTATAAGCATATTGATGGTATACGATAAAGGGTTGTGCGTGTATTTATCAAGATCTTCATTTGATACAATTGGAAACCACTGCCTACCAAAATAATTGAGTTGTCAGTGATAAGCCAAAGTTGACTCATGGATTGATGAAATACAAATTTTGACCCACTAGAAGATTGTTTGCTGCAAACTTCTAAATTACTAATGAGGGCTATTAATTTAAAATAAAATAGTGGGATCAATATTTAATTAAAGACCAAATTAATATTGTTATTTTATAAATAAAAATTTTAACTCTTAAAAATAATTTCTATCATATTAAATGGAAAACATTAACTACCAAAATTGGTTGTGATTGGTCCTTGAGAAGGAAAAACTTAAGGAATAACTACTTGACTAGTTTAAGACACTGAGAATTGTTACCAAAAATGAACATTGTTCCATTTGTGGATAAACTGATAACACATATACCAACTTTGAATTAGCCTAGGGTAGAAAAAGAAAGGTTATCATAATCATTCCAATGTTGTCAAAAGTGAAATATGGTAGAAGATGACCCATTTGGGTCATATTTGATCAAGTTAATTGGGTTTGTTGAAATCCTATAGAGACTATGGTTTCTTTTAGGCCAAGAGTTGGCCCAAAAGTGATCATGTTATCATTTTTTGAATCATATGGACAATTTTTCATGAATTACACCAAGATTTTGTTTCTTCAAATTGTTGTGAGAGCTACTTGGCATGTTAAGAACAACTGAGGATAAATGTAGAAAGACAAGCCAATATGTGAGCTTGTCGTCAAAAAAGAAAAATAAAATTCCAAGGTCAAAGGAAAATCCAAGAAAAGTTCTAACCTTAGAAAGAAGTCTAACTCTCTTGTACTTAAGACAAAAACTAGGAGTCGATAAAGAAGGACATTTTCATCACTATCACTAGTCTGGTCATTGGAAACCCACATCCGTCACGAGATTAGGAGAGATTTTGAGTAAAAATACCTAGATGCCCCAAACTATGCACATAAATAACATGGGTAATGTGGTCTTTACCAGCTAACTAAAGGGACTGCCTGAGCTATATTTCAAGAAAATTGGTTTGGATGACATGTCAGCTTAGGATTGGTTCAGATGATGCTTTTCTTATAAAAATTGTAACTCATTAATGGTAGATCCAGTAATAATGAAATCCATATACAAAAATGATCATGATAATGAGAGGAATGTGAAAAGATGGGTACATGGGTTACATTATTAAGTAGTGATTAGGAAATGGAAACCCTAGTATAGATGATTCAAGTGTTGAATGCCTTAAATACTTTTATTCTTGTTGTCATATGATATTACTGAATATGGTAGTAATTCAAGATGATCATAATCATAATAATGAAAATTAAGGTATCTAAATTAAATAATCATGCATGTGAAGAATTAGGGTTAACGATGATAACTTGCTATGTTATTAAGGAACATAATTGAATCTATTTCTCATAATGGAAGGATATGATGGATCTAATAATTAGTGTTTCACCTAATATTTTAACATACTATGGAATTAGGGTCTATACCCTTATTTCTTATCCTAAACTTGAGACATCCCTAGACCCTAGATTAAGACCCGAGTAGGGTTTAATATGAATAATATGATGGTGACACTTTAGGGTTCAATACATGTAGATTGGATGTTTGGTTGATTTGATTCATTAGATGATTAGATTTCATGAAAATATGCGTGAATCAAATATCTGTGTGGTTATAGAAAAGGTATGCGTTTATTTATGAATAATCACACTATCGACTGCCGATGATTTCTGGATGATTTTTGAGGATTAATTCGATAAATAAATGTTGGATTCTTATTTAATTCTTGTTCAACTATAATGCCAATATGAGTATCAAATAAGTAAACTATGATATTCTAGACCCTGGGTTGCACTGATCAAGGGGTATTGCACATGAGCCAAGGAGGGATAGTGAATACACCTGAGATAATTGACCAAGTGTGGGTTGGAATATCTAATGAAAAATCCAGTTGTGGTTTGCAATATTTGATGTTTTATATGTGATAATATTAGTTGCACACATTGTGTTTGCACCATGTACGTTGTATAGCAATATGCTGGCATTTTGTTTGTTGGTGTTTTAGATATTTGATACACATGATAAAGGACATGAAGAATTAAATGAATGATATTGAAGGTATTAAAGCTAAACCAAGGAGGATTAGATACATGAACACTTCTTTTTCATATATGAATCAATTCTAATGTAAAGTATGTTTAGATCCTTATAGGATTAACATTGTATATCATGTAAACAACATTTGTGAAATTAATGAAATTATATACTATTATACATTATTTGCTAAATCTGGTCCTTGCGATTATATGTAATGGCTCTCAACTTTAAGGTCCTTCCTGTATTGGGGGATGCTAAAAAGTAAGGTCATTACATTTGGTATTAGAGCCTCATATTTTTCAAATAATATTTAATACTTTATAATTTCAAGTAATCTATAGAAATCTAGGAAAATTATTTAGGCATGAAGTGATGGTAATGGTGTCTAGAATGGAATATGGTTTTGGGGGATGACAATATTTTCCTCCAAAGTTGGTATACAAGGACTCCCTTAGCCGATGTGATATCATCCTAATCAGAATCTAGGGTTTTCCTGAAGTAATGTTTCATCTAAGTCTTCTCATCTCAAATTTCATCCACTTCTAATGCTCTTTCTTAATAAACCCTAAAAGTTACTTTCCTCCTCATCTCAAGTAAGTTTTTTTTGAGAAAAAGTAGGATTAAGGTATCCTCCCCCAATTAAAGTACATGTAGTGTGGAAACAATGATTAAGTAAAGAAAGAAAAATGGTCTATGGTTTTTACCTTACAAGGGTAAACCCTAGATGGAACTAGGGTTGGTTTAGGAAAACCCTAGTGGGTCAAGGGACATAGAAGCCCTAATAGACAGGGTGTAGTCTCTAACCCAAGCCAAAAACCCTAATTGAGGTAAACGGTAGTGTACCCATATGAACCCTAATAAGGGTAAAAGGACTAAGAAAAATCCAAACGAGTTTAGGTGACCCAGTATCCCATGCATGCATGTATTTGAAGCAAGGTATCCATGTAAAGGGTTTTAAGAAATATAAGAAACCAACATTTACATAAAAATGAAAATATAAAACTTTTAGGGTTGGTGTCCCGACCTGGGGTGGGTCAACCCAAGAGTGGAAAAATGACCTATGGGGGAGGTAAAACCCTAATCCTGTGGGGTTAGGTTGTGTGTAGAGAGCCTAACCTCCTCCTATGAGTTAAGAAGATACCTAAGGTTAGGACCTTCCATAGAAGGGTGAGTTGACCAATCAGTTTAGGAATTGAGGTAATCTTGAATGTCACCTAAAGGGTGAAGGATTAACTATACACGATGTGAAAGCACATACATTCTTGAACCCATGTATGCCATATTTGAGGGACACAAGAAAAGTGTTATATTCTAAATTTTGATTAAAAAATTGGATTATAAATATAAGCATGAATTCATAAGAAATTTCTCTCAACAACATTATTCATGTAATAATAATGTTATGCCCCATTATGGCATGGGTGCTTGTGGCACAAGTTAAATAAAAGGAATGCATACATGAGGAAGTAATTATGTTTGTTTGATATGATAAATGAAATAATTGCCAAGTTCCCAAAGGAAAATAAAGTACATGGTTTTTTAGGTAATTTAAGGTATAATTATCTATCTAAGATTGACAACAACATGGATAATTATCTATCCATGTTAGTATAGAAGAAAGTACCTCTTTTTACTTTCTCTCTCTTGCGGAGCTCTCGCCTCTCTCTAGGGTTACCCCGACGGCTACCGTTGGGGGAGGGAGCGCCTCCTCGGTGCTTTCCTCCCCTGGACATCAGCACGACATGACCTCAGTGTCTTAGGCAACAACATCCGCTGGAGAAAGGATCTCAAGCAAGCAGCCCCTCCCATCTCCACCAGGTCCTCGACTCGGTATCCAAGATCGAAGAGGGTCGGGAAGTAACGCGTAGAGTCAGATCGATGAGGGTCAACATTTTGGTACTGTTCGACTCCATTCCGTTCAAGCGAGACAAATGGAGAAGAGCCTTTCCCACATATCTGGTGCTTGCTAGTTGCTACTCCAATCATTGCCGCTGGTGCTTGAGTTTCTTCTCGTCTCCTCACTGCGATTATCCTTCCTCGGTCCGTGATGCAACCTGTTATGGAGTTGGTGGCCTGGTGGTGGCTGGTTTCTTCTCCCGAAGACAGAGGCGATGGGTGAGCTTCTTATTGGGCGGTGGGACTTGCTCAGGTGGGGTTGGGATGGGGGGTCTGCTTCTTCCCTTTCCTTTTTCTCTTCTTCTCTATCCTCATGATGCTGTGAGTACCAAGTTGGATGAGTCTTGCCAGGCCCAGACATGGCGGCGCTCCTCTTTGGCCGCCTATCTGATCTTGGGTTTCACTACTGGACGGTGGGTGGTTGAGGAAGTGCGATGTCGGGTGCTCTATGAGGCCCCTCTGTAGCTGATTGCTGGAACACCCCCAAGGTGTTCGATGAGGCATGTCTGTGCAAACAGGATCTTCGTATGGGGTTTGGCTTTAAGGGATGACATATGCTTCTTCTTATCCTTCTTGGCCCTCCTGCTACTGCGTACAGGAACATTTTCATGGTGTTCGATGAAGTCAGGCAGGAAGAAACTGGTTGGGTGCTTATTGTGCTCATCAGGACTTGCAAAGCCTGCGTCGCATGCTTCCTGGAAGGTCACAGATCGCTGTCAAAAGGCTCCTAACATGGGTGTGATGATGGCTGATGAAGATGTTTTGAAAGCGCTCTTGAAATCCATTCTTTCAGATATATGAGCAGAATGCATATGGAGGACATGGGAGCTTCCTTTCCATGGACATAAGTAGTATTGTCATGACCATTGGATGTGCTTTTTGGTACTATCTCTGCTTTTTAGTTGCACGCCTGGTAGTCTTAGGGTCCTAGATTAGGTGACTGTCATTTGATGAAGAGGGGCTGGATACCCACCTGGATCCCACACTTTCAGGGAATGATGCAAACACCAGTGGTGGAAAGGTTGGTGTCTAGATCAAGGACATCATTTGAAGGTCATCTAACGGAAGGGCCCTGCACTAAAAATAGATTTACCTTCTTCAGCCTGGTTTGGAACACCTTCAAGGTGTTTGATGGAATGCCTTGCTGCATTCAGGTGCATTTTGCAGCTGATGATGATTCTCTTCATCAGTGTTTGTTAGTCTGATCTCAGGTGGATCTCACCATAGGAGCACAAGTATTGATATTAGTTGGTAGTCATCTGTCTGTCAGTAGAGTCTGCACTTTTTGTGGGTGTGCATATTGATAGTGAAGCTCCTCTATTATGCAGCGTGATGTTCCTACCCATTTTTGTTTGTATGAATGCGCCTGTGTTGTCTTCTATTTCTATGTTTTCTGGCTTTGTTTCGGTCTTCTGCGTAAGGCCTTAGCTTTTTCCTTTTGTTTCTGTCTTGGTAATCCTCTTCGGAGGGTTAAGGGGTGCACATATGATGTACCTAAAGTTTTGGAATCACAATAGCAACATATTTTTTTGCCGACCAAACAAAAGATTGACAAAAACATGTTTGAGGCATCAAACAAGAATATTTTAGTTTATCTTTTGTATACTTGAAAATAATAACAAAAAGGAAAAAGATTCTAGAGATTGGGAGAGAGAGGATATTCCATGAGATAATGGTATTGTTTTAAATAATTAGTAAAAAGGAGCAAGTGTTGACATCCCAATAAATCCCAACATGTTATATATAAAATAAGAATAACATTAATGAGTTCCTATAATTGATTTATGGAATATCTTAAGGAGAGAGATAAAAGAGTAATCTAGAATTCTTTGATAAAGTGGTTTTTAAATAAATTAAGCGACCAATTATCCAATGTGTACCATATAGTTGTGTGCTTTTCCTTAATGGATTTTGTTACCAAATTCAAGTCTTAATATGAATATAGTAATGCCTTTTTGTGACTTTTGGATTAATAAGAATAAAAGCCCAAGAGTTTATAGAAGGATTGAAAGCAGAATATATTCTTTTCTAGGATAATTCCTTGCTTTCCCATAATATTAGTTGTCAAATATAGAGATATATCTTAATGCATATGTGAAAGGGATTTATGGTATGCTTGCTTTCTTGGTATCTTTCTTATAGGAAAAGGGAAAGATGGAAAAAGAAAGGAGAACTCAAAAAGTCTTTATGAACCATCCCTGAAGAGGCAAGCACTATAGAAGGCTTTTGTGAGGCTAGTATATATGTACGTGGACCTCCTTTATTCTCATGGACTAATCTCTTCCTCCTTCTTCGTTCATCTCCTTCATCTTCCACCTCGTCTAGAATTCTTCCTAGAACTATTAAGGGACCATAGTATCCCCTCACCCCTTCGGTTGGAAGGGTCCCTGGCCTAGGTATCCATGGGAGGCCCTAAAAGGAAGGATCCTTCATAGCCACGCTCCCCCTAACCATGTTCTTTCTACCTACACCTAAACATGTCAAAAGAGAGGCAGACTTAGAGCCAGTATAGAACCATGGCTTGTAGAGCCTGGGTGAGCATGAAAGAACACACATCACCTTCCTCCTTCTTCCCTTCTCATGTGTGCGGTGAAGGTCAGGACCTACTCATCCGGAGAACTAGTTCCAGCCACCTTGGCTTAGTCTTGTGGCTACTAGCATTGACAGAGGAGAGAGGGGTCTCTCAGGCCCTAGGAGAGGTTGTACGAAGAGCACTGGGAGGAGTGTGGGAGTCTAGGGGTCAAACTAGTCTGGCAGCAGCTTTGGCGATGCGAGCGTCTGCATCATATGCACCCTACACGAGAACGAGGGCGACATGGAGAAGCTCTGACCCAATGCGGATGGAAGCATGAGGATACTGGATCGGCTAGTCTAGGATCAGCTCAGGTGTGAGCCAAAATCACTTATCCAACTGGGCGAAGAGTTGGAGGGATGTGGACTGATGAGGAGCCACTATATCATCCGTCTTTAAAGGTATAATTTCTGATCTTGCATAATTAATAGAAAATGCCAGGAATGCCTAAAAATAGTGAAATTATATACCATTCCGATTAGAAAAAATGCATATAAATTAGTTTTATAATATAGTTTTACTTCTAATTCCAAAAGTAGTGCTATAATGATTCAATGGTGATTAGTGTATAAAACTCTAGATTTGTGTATTAACATGTTGAATATGTTAAAAACCTCTCTTTTATTCTATTATTTGTTATTGTGGGATATAATACTAATTTTACAAGATTATGATCATAATGATGAGAAACTAGGTTTTCTAGGGTGGATGGTCCTTAACACGTGTAATTAAGATCTTGAACATCAATGATGTAAATTGCTATATACTTAATGTGACTAATTTGATATAAGTACTCATGAGATGTGACATGATCTATTTGATAATCATGATTACACTTAACCTGAATTAGGGTTCTTAAGTTATTAAATTAATGGGCATGGGAATTGGAGTTTCAAACACGTCTCTAATGATAAATCTATGATGAGCAAATCTAAAACCTAGATTAGGACCCAAGTAGGGTTTGATGTAATTAATATGTGATAGTGACACTTTAGGATTCATATTCATGCAGACTAAAATGTGGATTTCTTGATTTTCTTGTTGATTGGATAATATGATTGAATTATATTCTACATGGTAATCTGCATGGCTCACTATCAAGGTACATGGTTACGCCTACGAATAACCACCTGAGTTTTTTTGGTGCCTTTTGAGGTTCTTCTCGAGGAACAAACAATTAAAATGTTGGTTGTTTATTTAGTTCTATTCAATCATAATGCCACTATGCTTATCACATAAAAGGAAGATACATTGAAGAAGAAGTCAGTTTATATTTGCAAGTATTTGTTGGAATATATGTTGTTATTTTACTTGCACATTTTGGATGCACTGCATGTACCAATATGTAAACATACTGATCATGTACTTGTTTCACACCGTATTAGGTATACACTAATATACATGATAAATGATATGAAGATAAAGATGGAAATTACACGAAGGCAGTAAAGATTTAAATGGAGGATAAGATAGTCATCTGTTCTCAAATGTATAGTCCTAATGATAGAAAATTCATGTAAGCATCTTGTTTATAATCTTTTTAAATGAATACAATTATCTGCTATTTTATATTGTTTATTGAAATCTAGATCCTTGGGTAATTTTCTATAGGTAATGTCTCTCATATTTTTGGCCTTCCTTAATTGGGGGTTGCTAAAATGTGAGGTTGTTATATTTGGTATCAGAGCACCATATTTTTCAAATATTATCTAATACTTTATAATTTCGAGTAATCTGTAGAAATATGAGGGAATTAGTAGGGCATTCTCTAAAGACAATGGTGTCTAGAATGGACCATGACTTGGGGGCTGGAAAAAGTTTCCTCTGCACTACTAGTTAGCTTATGAGGATTCCCGGGCCTGTGCATCCTTCCTAGCCAAAGTTAGATGATTTTGCCCGAAGTAAAATACCTTTACGGTATCTTCTCATCTTTATTTATCCACTTCTCATACTCTTGCTTGATAAACCCTGAAAGGAACTTCCCTTCTCATGTAAAGTTAGGGTTTTGAGAAGAAATAGGATCAAGGAATCCTCTGCCAATTAATGTACATGTAGTGTGGAAATAATAATGTTCATGCAAATGTGGAAATAATAGTGTACATGTAATGATAATGAACATGAGACATGGACAAAGTAGTAAAATGTTTTATTGGTTGTAAGGGTAAATTCTAGATGAATCTAGGGTTGTTCAAGAAGGAGATCCCTAGTGGTTCAAGGGACATAGAAACCCTAAGATGTAGGATGTAGATTATGTAATCCCTAACCCAAACCCTAAACTCTATTCCTGGGAGATGGGAGTTGAGTGGGTGAAAGAGTAATCCTACCCATATGAACCCAAATTAGGGTAAGAGTAAAGAGAAGTAAGAAAAATATGAATGAGTTATGGGGCCCAGTCTCCCATTCATAAATGAGGAGACATTCATGCATGATGCATGTGAAAGGGATTTTGAATATACGTGCGAAATATGAGTCACTAATGGATATACATGAAAATGAAAATATGAATATAACTTGATCATCACCCTAATGCCAAGAATGGATGGATAAAGAATACCCCCAGTGAGTGGGTATGTTATCCCTTGTGAGTGGTTATGCTACCCCCAATGAGTGGGTATCCAATTAGATCTATCTTCAGTGAGGGGGTACACCATTGGCAACACTCCCAGTGAGTGAGTGTTGATATTATGGATATCTCCAGTGAGTGGGTATACCACAGAGAATGGGCACATACAGATTGAAAAATTATAATAAAAATAATGCACGTTCAAAAATATGAAACCCTAATTATGGGAAAAGAGAGAAATGTGGGGACATAGTAACACTACCCATATGTTCCTCAAAAGGAATAAGAAAGAAAAACGTGAATCTAGGTGACCCAACTTCCTATGCATGCATACATATGGAGAAATTCATTCATGACATGTGAGGAAAAGTTCTAAGAAACATAAGCAAACTATGAATAATACAATTACGGATATAACTTGCTCAAACCTTAAATAAGATATATGGTGAGTTAAAGAGAATGAGGTGAAATAAAGTCTATCTGAAAATGACTATGAACCTAGCCTGGATGGGAAGGTTGCTAAAGGGCCAATCTCTGATGGGATGGCTGATGGAATACTAAGACCCAGATGGGATGGTCATATAGGGGTGCCAAGCCTGTATGGGATGGCCAATGGAATACCAGATAAAATGGTATGTGAAGTGTCTAGCCCGGATGGGAAAACTAAAAAAATACCAAGCCCGAATAACATGGTATGAAAGTCCACTGGGACTAAAACCCTAAATAGAGGATTTCCCATAAAGAGGCCCCCCTAAAGAGAGGGCTCACCATGAGAGAGGAATATAAATGGTTGAAACGTCATAATAAGAAATGCATATTTAGGTGGTATAAAGAATGAAAATATGAAACATTTAGGGTTCGTGTGCCAACCTGGGGTGGGTTAGCCCAAGAGTGGGAAAATGACATATGGGGGAAGCAAAACCCTATACCGTAGGGCTGGGTTGTGGTTAGAGAGCCTAACTTCCTACTGTGGGCCATGAAGGAACCCTAAGTTAGGACCTTCCCTAGAAGGGTGAGATGATAAATCAATTTAAAGATTGAGGTATCCTTAAATGTCACCTAAAGTGTAAATAATTAAGTATAGAAAATTTGAAAGCACATATATTGAGTATGATTCTTTGAACCTAAGTATGCCATCTTTGAGGAACATAAGGAAAAGTCACTATGGAAGTGGCTAACAATAGGAGACCAAGTTTGGAAAAGAAAGTTGTTGTAAATCCAATTTGGGGACATAAAATGAATAATGAGCATCATAAGCGATGGAGGAAATCCGGTTTGAAGCCATATGAAAATAATGTGCTTGAAAATGGTTAAAGTTGTGACATATAAAAAAAATTGGGAAGGGGTAGAACCCTAAGTCAGCCCTAGGTCAAGTAGGGGGTCTAAAAGGTACATATGACCAATGGGATTTGGAGTTGATTATTCCCTGAATGCATAAGACCATGTCATCGAGAGGTAACAACTAGGTTTTCCCAAAGTATATGACTCAGGAGATTAGCTATATTCATGATGATCATGTATCCTAGTGGGTGAATGTGAGAGAACTCCCTAGATGCATAAGTATGAGATCATTCCAAAACTACATATACCCCTAGGGACCTCAAGGAAGTGGCTAAGGCTCATAATACCCGAGGTGTAAATGTAAAAGATGCAAAGAAGTCATGTAATAATGAAAGGAGTTGTATACAAACTCGAGAGAAAAAAGGAGAGATATTTGACTTCATGAAATATAAGAATTATGCAACTAAAAATCTTGTATGATTTAGAGTCATGTTCAGAATGATTCAAACTAAAATGAGAAATTTTGATGTAATATGTGAGTATACCATATAAACTATTGGAATGGGATGAAATTTAGTTTTGGGCTATAGTCAAACACTTATTTAATCTCATTATGAGGGAGAGATACTGGGTATACATATGTTGTGATTAAAATTGACATATTAAAATGTATATCTTAAGTTGAACTTAATGACTTGAGATAGGGTTGGAGGTGTTACCTCACCCTTATGTGGGAATAAATGAATAATAGATTTAAAACCTAGATAAATAGGTAATCAACAATGAAAATGTAATCCCCAAAAGATGGTAAATGCAAAGGTTGTGGATATACCTTGAATTGAGTTCAAGTACAAATCCTGGTGTAATTTGAGGAATTTGCAAAACAATAAAAGATGTCAAAGATATCTGAGTAGGGTTGCTAACCCTAAGGTTTGAAAATTAAGATGAGTTATCATTCAACTTAATCTTACTAGGTTTGAATTTTGGGGACAAAATTCCTTTTATCTAGGAATGAATCTTCTATCCTAAATTTTGGTTAAAAATTTGGATTATAAATAAAGCAGGAATTGATAAGAAATTTCCCTCAACAACATTATTCATAGAATAATAATGTTATGTGCCTTTGTGGCATGGGTGTTTGTGGCACAACTTAAATAAAAGGACTGCATACATGAGGAAATAATAATGTTTATTTGATATGATAAATGAAATAATTGTCAAGTACCCAAAAGAAAATAAAATACATTGTGTTTTAGATAATTAAGGTATAATTATTTAGCCAAGATTGGAAACATCATGTTTGAGGCATCAACAAGAATATTTTAGTTTATCTCTTTTATACTTGAAAACAATAATGAAAAGGAAGAATATTCTAGATATTGGAAGAGAAATGATATTCCATGAGACAATGGTATTGTTTTAAATAATTATTAAAAGGGAGAAAGTGTTGACATCCCAATAATCCCAACATGTTAGATATAAAATGTAAATAACATTAATGAGTTCCTATAATTGATTTATGTAATATCTTAAGGAGAGAAATAAAAGAATAATCTAGAATTCTATGATAAAGTGGTTCCTAAATAAATTCAGTGACCAATTATCCAATGTGTAACAAATAGTTGTGTACTTTTCCTTGAATGGATTTTGTTACCAAATCCAAGTCTTAACAATAATATGGTAATGCTTTTTTGTGACTTTTGGATTAATAAGAATAAAAGTCAAGAGTTTATAGAAGGATTGAAGGAAGAATGTATTATTTTCTAGGATAATTCCTTGCTTTCCCATAATATTAGTTGTCAAATAAAGGTTTATCTTAATGCATATGGGAAAGGGAGTTATAGAACCCTTGCCTTCTTGGCATTTTACTCGTCAACAAAGGGAAAGATGGAAAAAGAAAGGAGAAACCGACAAGTCTTTATGAACCATCCCTGAACAGGAAAACACCATAGAAGGCTTTTGTAAGGCTAGTATATATATGCGTGGGTCTCCTTTCTTCCCGTGGGACCATGTCTTCCTCCTTCTCCATTCATCTTATTTATCTTCCACCTCATATAGTGTTCTTCCTAGAACTGTTAAGGGACTCTAGTATCCCCCTCACCCCTTCGGTTGGAAGGGTCCCTGGCCTAGGTAACCATGGGAGGCCCTTAAAGGAAGGTTCCTTCATAGCCACACTCCCCCTGCCTACATTCTTTTTACCTTCACCTAAACACACCAGAAGAGATGCAAACTTAGAGCCGGTCTATAACCATGTCCTATAGAGCCTGGGTGAGCTTGAAATAATACCCCTCACCTTCTTCCTTCTCACCTTCTCATGTGCATGGTGAAGGTCTGGAACTGCTCATCTGGAGAACTGGTTCCAGCCGCCATGTCTTAGTCTTGCGGCTGCTAACACTGATAGAGGAGAGGGGGGGGGGTTCTCTCTGGCCCTTGTAAAGGCTGTGTAGAGAGGATTGCAAGGAGTGTGGGAGGCTAGGGATCAGACTTTTCGAGCGACAACTTTGGCACGGCGAGTGTCTGCGTCATATGCGTCCCACGTGAGAACAAGGGTGACAGAAAGAAGCCCAGACCTGATACAAATGAAAGGATGAGGGTATTGGACCATCTAGTTTAGGATTGGCTCAGGTGCAATCTGAAATCACTTATCCAACTAGGAGAGGAGTTGGAGGGTGGTGGACCAAGGAGGATCCGTCACATCATCCCTCTTTAAAGGTATAATTACTGATCTTGTATAATTCATAGAAAATGTTAGGAATTCCCAAAAATAGCAAAATTATATATCATTTTGATTGAAAAAATAAGTGGAATGCAAATAATTTTTTTTAGAATCTAGTTATGCTTCTAATTCCAAAATTAGTTCTATACATGATTAAGTGGTGATTAGTGTACAAAAACTCTAGATTTGGGTATTAACATGTTGAATATGTTAAAAACCTCTCTTTTATGTTATTGTCTATTATGGTGGGCTATAATAGTAATTTAACATGATTATGATCATAATGATTAGAAACTAGGTTTTCTAGGGTGGATGATCCTTAACATGTGTAATTAAGATCTTGAACATCAATTATGTAACTTGCCATAACCTTAATGTGACTAATTTGATATAAGTGCTCATGAGCTGTAACATGATAAATTTGATAATCATGATTACAATTAACCTTAATAGGGTTCTTAAGTTATTAAATTAATATGCATGGGAATTGGAGTTTCAAACATGACTCTAATGATAAATCTATGACGAGGAAATCTAAGGCCATGATTAGAACTCGAGTAGGGTTTGATGTAATTAATATGTGATGGTGACACTTTAGGATTTATATTCATGCAAACTAAAATGTGGATTCCTTGATTTGCTTATAGAATGGATAATATGCTTGAAGTGCATTCTACATGATAGTCTGCATGACTCACCATCAAGGTACATGGTTACATCTATGAATAACCACCTTAGTTTGACGATGCTTTCCGAGTTTTTTCTTGAGGATTGAACAATGAAAATGTTGGTTGTTTATTTAGTTATGTTCAATCATAATTCCACTATGTTTATCACATAAAAGGAAGATAAAGTGAAGAAAATGTCAACTTATATTTGCAAGTATTTGTTGGAATATATGTTGTTATTTACTTACACATTTTGGATGCACCCCACGTACCAGTATGCAACATACTGATCGCATAAGTGCTCATCTTTCTAATCCTCCTTGTTATATATTTAATACCTTCAATATCTTTCCTCTTAAAATGCATTCTCTTTATCATGTGTATCACATACCTAAAATACCGACAAACAAAATGTGGTCAACATACTGCTATATTGGATATGTATGCAACCACAATGTGGGCAACTAAGATAATCATATATAAAGCATCAAGTATTGCAATAAGAACTAGCATATTCATTACATATTCTAGCCCTTACTAGATATAATATCTTGGACTTGATCACCATCCCTTCCAGGGCTCGTGTGCATCACCCCTTGATACACATCATCCTAGGGTCTAGAATATCATAATTTACTTCTATGATACTCATACTGGCATTATAGTTGAACAATAATTAAATAAACATCCAACTATTTATTTATCAAATCAATCCTAACAAATCATATGGAAAACATTGGCAGTCAGTAATGTGATTATTTGTAGATAACCACAGACCTTATGTAGAACCATGTATATTATAATTCAATATATACTTCAAGTTAATTTAATCAATACAACAATAGATCCAAGCAATCAACATTTAATCTGAATGTATGTACATCCTAAAGTGTCACCACCACATTATAGTACTCAGATAAAACCCTACTCGGTTCCTAACCTAGGGCTTAGGGTTACCTTGGGTTTGGGACAATGAATAAGGGCACAAACCCTAGTCCCATTGCATATTAATAATTAGTAGGAACCCTGATCATTAGATCCATAATATTCTGTACTTAGATCACATTAAGTTCATTAACAACATAGCAAGTTATGACACATAAACCCTAATTCTTCATGTGCATGATTATCTACTTTTAGAAACTCTAGTTATCATCATTATGATCATAATCATGTTAATTGACCATCATATTCTACAATATTAGTTTACATCTCAAGGAATCATATCGAACATGATTATCAACCTATCCATTAAAAACTAGGGTTTATATCCATTAATCACCATTTTAGCACATATTTGCACTACTTCTCGAATTGGGATAAGAATTAGACATTGAATCCATTTTATTCATGTTCTTATAATTTTAGTGATTAATTTGATTTTTTTATGACTATCCAATATTTAGTTATGATTTTTACAAAGTAAACCCCTTTGGACCAATCACTTGCACACATGTCAACATTATCCATTTTATCCTATTTTACATGTGGTTTAGTACAATCAATAATCTTATGCTACATTGGTGCTTACTCAGTGTGATCAAGCTCCTTAGGATCAAGGAAGGGTTACAGTTCTACCCATACATCATGAAATTATTTGTCACACGATCTACAGGGTTGCGTCAAACCACAAAGGGGATTCATCCCCTTCCTTCTCATTCCATGGCACAACAACTAGGAGCTCAACCCCTTGGTTAACTCTCACCTATGAACCTCATGCTCCCCTACGATGGTCCATGCCATCTTCACTGATTGTCAACAAATTCATCAAACTCATGGGCATATTAGGAGATGATCACATATGGGAACCTGGGGTCAACCTATTCACATAAGATGCTAGGTAACTAAGGGTGTAGAAATACCTTTCCAGTTGATAAGATCAACTCTTGTTCATATTTATGGGACACCCTATGATCCTTTCCACCCTTTGAGAGTCCTTGCAGTGGTATGGAGTCCATCCTCCAATGAGGAGCTTTATGGATAAAAGGCACACTAGTGGTTACCATGGTTAAGTTATCCTCGTACCACTATGAGGGTTGGCCATTTTTCACGACCACCGTAGGAATCCCTAGAGCCAAGGAATTGGCTGGATGAGTCATGAGTTATAGGTTTGTGGTAGATGACACCAATGGTGATGAAAAATCTCAGTGGCAACTCTAAGAAGGTCTTGGGAGCAATTAAGAGGAGAGGGTTGCTCTTGGGTTGATAGGTGAAGTAATCGATGCCTTATATAGGCATGGGAGGCAAGCGTACCAGGTTCCCATGGTGCCCTAAAGTCCTTATTTAGGGTGTATTTGGGTATTCTCTAAAAAAGAAAGAGAGACACTCATTAATGGTTTATTAGATTTGCCCCTTTCTCATGAATTTTTAGGTCCTCTCATTTTGGGGAAACCAGTGGAGGGAGTAGAGAGGGAGAGGTGAGGGGAAGTCA
Organism: Alisma plantago-aquatica; assembly: GCA_963693085.1. Lineage (NCBI taxonomy): Eukaryota > Viridiplantae > Streptophyta > Magnoliopsida > Alismatales > Alismataceae > Alisma > Alisma plantago-aquatica. The sequence continues at coordinate 1,769,762,257 of OY856409.1, forward strand.
CAGTTGTTGTTTTATCTATTTCCTATTAGGGTGGGAGGTGAAGATACAATCAAGAACACTCTTTCTTAGTCTATTGCTTGGCTTATGCGTGACACATTAAGAGGAACCCATGTATATGTCACTAAAGTCGAGTCATTAAATCAGTTTCCAAATATGGTATCAAATGCATTAATTGCAAATAAAACCCTCTCGCTTCTCATATTTCTCTAGGATACTAATAACACCCTTTTGATCTCAAATTTGGAGGAAAACTAATTAATGCCTTTGCCAACCTTTGTCTAACGTTTGGTATTTATTGGAATAACTTATATAGCTAAAATGTGATCTTTTAGTATTTCCTTATATTAATTACTCACACCATAAGGAAAGCCCTTTTTCTCTCAAATTCCAAAATTCTCTCAAGTATATCGAAAGTTAGATTGAAATATTATTGTTTGATTCCTCCAACATTGTGCTACCATTCATGGTTATATAATTACTCCTTTAATTATCTAAAACACCACATATTTTATTTTCTTTTAAAAATTGCATATTATCTAATATTTTAGTTATCTATCATTTCAAAAATCCATAATCTTTTATTTATTTCCAAATTCCTTTAATTTCTTTAACTTGTGCCACAAGGAATCATTTAGAAAGTAAATAGTCTTGGGCCTTACTTGGGCTATAGGTTGCACTCATGCCACAAAATTAATGGCTTTATTATCTCTTCAATAATATAATTAAGAAATTCACTTATCAATTCAAGCCTTATATTTGTATAATTCAAATTCACCAAATTGAGGATATTACATACTTCCTAATTGCATAAGGCCCACCAAACTAGGAGGATATCAATCCAAAGGTACTTATACCCCTAGAGACCATGAGGAAACGACTAAGGCTAATGAGCCATGAGGTGTAAATATAAAAGATACAAGAATTCATGTAATAATGAAATCTTAAAGGAGTTGTTCACAAAGGCACTTGAGTTCATAAAATATAAGAATAATGTGGGATTAAAAGTGATTATGGTTTGAAGTCATTGTTCAGAGTTATTCAACCTTAAATGCAAAATTTTGAGATAATGTGTGGATACACCGTCTCTGCTATTGGAATGGGATGAAATCTATGCTTAAGCTACAATCAAGTGCTTATTTCATCTGACTATGAGTGACATAGATTGGGTCGAAACATTCTATGCTTAAAATTGACATATAAGAATGAATCCCTTAAGTTGAGTTTTAATGACATGGTCTAGGGTTATAGGGTCTACCTCACCCTTATGTGAAAATAAATGAGTAATAGGTGGGAAACCTTGGTGAAAAGGTAGTCACCAAGTGAAACTAAAATCACAAATGAGAGTGTAATCACCAAGAGATGGTGGCATATCAGTATACCTTGAATTGAATTCAGGTACCAATCCTAGTAATAACGTGAGGAGTTTGCACATTAATAAACTTGTTAAAGATAATCCAAGTAGGATTGTTAACCCTAAGGTATGAAATTAAGATGAGTTATCATTCACCTTGACCTTACTACATGTGAATTTTGGGGACAAAACTCCTTTTAAGGAGAGAATGTAATATCCTCAAATTTTGATGAATTTGAAATATATATCAAAGCTTGAATTGATAAGTAAATCCCCTAATGATAATTGATAGAATAATAAAGCCATCCACTTTGGGGGCATGGGTGTAGCCTATGGCCCAAGTGAGGCCCATGAGATTATTTGTTGCAAATAGGTCCTTGGGGTACAAGACAAAGAAATAAGAGATTTTGTGCATAAATGAAAAGTAATGTCTTCATAACTTGTTGACAATATATATAAGATAACAAGTATATTTCCAAAAGAAAATAAGATATATGGTATTTTATATAATTAATGGAGTAATTATCTAACCCAATTTAGCAACACAAGTTTTGAGACATCAAGTAGTATTATTTAAATATGACTTTTAGATAACAACAAAAAGAAAGACAATTCTAGAAATTGGGAGGAAAAGGATGTTCCGTGAGATAACTACAATTGATTTAATGAAATGCTTGAAAGGAGCAAGTTTTGTATATTAAAATATCCGAACAAACTCCTGAAGTTAAATATGAATGAATCTACATGAATTAAAGGTAATTGAGTTAAAGAGTACATCAAGGTGGGAGGAAAGGAATAATGTTCTAAATTGCAAGTCATGAAGAACTTTGTAAAAAGTTGATAATGAATAACCCAATATGTACCGTGTACACCTTTATTAATAGTTTTGGTTTGCCAACTAAGTTTCTTCATGTCTGGGGATTGTCCAATTTCAAAATAGGAAGGAGTAAGTAATCTATGATGGTTTTTATGTTAAGAATATATATTCGTGATTTGGGAGTATAAGTGGAGGGTCGGCTGTTAATGCGATTAAATTACCTTCCATCTAAATGGATCATGGTATGCATTTATCTCTGATTCTATGTGTGCATCAGAAAGGAAGCTCAGATTTCTCCCCAGGATGGTTTGCCTCTCCCTCACCTTCCCCTTTAATGATTTTCTCTCCCCACCCCTAGGCACTAGGGTTCCTTCTAGGACCTATATAAGGATCACATGAAAACTACATTAGTCCTAGACATGTCGCTTGGTCCTGTTTGTCCATTGAAACTCCTGCACTTGATCTCTGAACCCTCAATATCCATCCTTACACCTCTGGAGATAGTCCAATAAAATAGAAGGATACATGCGGTTTTCTAGTCTCTAGAGAATACACCTTCCATCATGCATGATTGCCTTCATCGTAGACTCCCCAAGCCTATGCTATAGATCTGACACCCTGGAAGCTACCTGGAGAATTGATCTTCGCCCCGTTCAGCCTCACGGTGATAGAAATCAAACAAGGTTCCTTGGTGGATCCTACAGAGTAGGGTGAAGGATTCAGACTTTGACGAGGTTGTTCTACCTCCTGTCCTACACATGAGATGTCCAGGTATGATTTTTAACTCTTTTTTTCCATCATAAGACCTACTATATACCTAGTAACCTAGAGCCCTATCCAACCCATCTCTGGTCATCTCTGGCCATGCTAGATGTCCACCCAAGTCTGACAAGGATAGGCAGAGCCTATCCAGTCTTCTGTGGGACTTTACAGCTCAGGAATCCACGATGACAACCCACAGTTTTCTCCGCTAGGGCAGAGCCTCATCGCCATCACGAGGTTAGGGGAAATTCTAAGTCAAAAGACCTAGATTCCCTAGCTTATGCACATGAGTAATAGTGGTAATGTGGTCTTTTCCTTCTGACTAATGGGGTCACCTAAGCTATATTTCAAGAAAACTAGTTTTGCTGATGTGTCACTTAGGTTTGGTTCAAATAATGCTTATCTCATAAAAATTGTAACTAATTAATGGTAGATGAGATGGTAATGAAATTATATACCAAAATTATTAGGAAAATGAAAAGAATGTGAATGAAATGGAATCCAAGCCTAATTGTAATCATAGTTCAAAAAGTGCATGGGTTACATGATTAAATAGTGATTAAGCAAATGGAAACCCTAGAATTGATGATTTAGGTGTTGAATACCTTAAATTCTTTTATTCTTGTTGTGATATGATATTGCTGAATGTGATAGTAATTCAAGATGATCATCATCATAATGATGATAATAAAAGTATAAAAAGTGAATGATCATGCATATGAAGAATTAGGATCAAAGATCATATATTGATATGTCATTAAGGAACATAATTGAATCTAGTGCTCATAATGAAAGGATATAATGGATCTAATAATTTGGGTTTCACCTAATGTTTAACTTATGATGGAAGTATGATTTATAACCTTATTCCTTACCATATATCTGAGACAATCCTAAACCCTAGATTAGGACCCGAGTTGGCTTTAATATGAATAATATGATGATGACACTTTATGGTTGAATACATGCATATTGAATGTTTGGTTGATTGGATTCACTCTATGATTGGATTGCTTAAAAATATATGTGTGAAGCATACATTTGCATGGTTCTAGAAAAGGTACATGGTTATTTATGAATAATCACATTATCGACTACTATGATTTCAGGATGATTTGTGAGGATTGATTCAATAATTAAACTGTTGGATGTTCATTTAATTATTGTTCTGCTATAATGCTAGTATGAGTATCACATAAGTAAACTATGATATTCTAGACCCTAGGTTGCACTGATCGAGGGGTATTACACACGAGCCCATGAGGGATAGTGAATACACATGAGATAGTTGACATAATGTGGGTTGGAATATGTAATGAATAAGACAATTCTTATTTGCAATATTTGATGCTTTATATGGATTATCTTAGTTGCATACATTTTGGTTGCACCACATACATAGTATAGCAATATGTTAACCATGTTTTTTTTTGGCATTTTAGGTGTATGATACACATGATAAAAGATATGAAGAATAAGATGAAAAATATTGAAGGTATTAAAGCTATACCAAGGGGGATTAGATAGATGAACACTTCTTCTTGATATATGAATTAGTTCTCATGTAAAGTATATGTAATTCCTTAGATAAGTAACATTATATATCATGTAAATAATAATTTTGAAATTAATGAAATTATTTATTATTAATTATTATTTGCTAAATTTAGATCCTGGGAAATATAGATAATGATTCTCAACTTTAAGGTCCTTCCATAATTGGGGATGTTGAAAAGTGAGGTCATTACATGACCCCTTAAATTTAAGCATCTCATGAAGAGGAGCTTCAAAAAATTAATGGATTTTTTTTGAGAATAACATAAATGAGATACATCGAAATTGAGGAATTTCAATTTTGTTGCCCTGAGGAGAAATATTAGAACAAATAATAAGATTGATGATTCAGGCTTCTTGAGTGAGAAAAGAGGCATATAGAGTACCTCTTGTCTCGTGATAAGTGGCATCAGGGATAAGAAGAAATATTTTATTGAAGTTAGGGAAATTTCTTCTTGTGAATGAGTTGAAAACTTATTTAGAGGGTTGTTGGTTGTGAGATCAATATGGTTTGAAAAATCAGTTTTATTAATGTCAAGCAAGGTGTAGATGGAATCTTCATCAAGAGTAAAAGTGTGGCCATTGACCATGGAAGAGAAAAAAAACATCTTTGTCTAAACAAACAAGATTAGCAAAGAATTCATGGATGGATGGATATGACCAAAAGTGATATCTTGTGATAAGAAATTATTCAAGATATTGAACTTTGAAAAGAGGAATAAGTTGAATCACATGTTAGAAGGAATCTACATCAACTGGTCATTGAGGAAGAGGTGTCCTTGAAGAAAAGGCGAAGAACTTGTCAGTGGAAACAAATTTATCAAAGGCAATGTCATTGATGATCACCGATTGATCAGTTTGCTTCTTTTAGAAGAGCTTTTTCTTTCTCCAACTATGAGAAAAAGATGCCATTAGAAGTTTTGTGGTGGAAGAGTGGATAAGAAGGCTCAAAAGTAGAAGATAAATGTGTAAAAAGAAGTTTGGTGGTGGAGCGCAGCTCACAAAATCAAAAGGGAGTAGAGAAAATTGCCCAAGGAGTTTTGAAGATGAGAGCTAGAGATGGCACTTAAAGAATGGATGAAATGGGTTGCTTTTATAAACAACTGAATGATTCTTGGTTGAACTATAGGGATGGCGTTTGAATAATGGATGAAATGGGTTGCTTTTATAGTCTACTAAATGATTCTTGGTCGAAATATAGTTCGATCGAGTTTTTCGATGGTAAAAAAATGACTACAAATGGCTAGTTTTGGTCGAAGAGAACGTCGACCACATTTTATTAGTCGAACTATTTCTTAACCAAGGAGATGTAAGTAAAGCTTTTTGTAGACTCAGACACTTACTAGATTGAAATTAAACATCGAACGAGCGACCAGTCAGTCCAACTCTTCTTTGATTGAGCATGCCCCCATTCGAACTATTTGATGACCAAAAATTCTATTTGAATTTTAAAGGAGAATTGAGTTGGCCAAAGTAATCAATGATTTAAATGATGGGAAAGTTTCATATGATAATTAGAGGTATTAAAAATATAAATAAAATAAATTGGATTGGTTTGAAAGCATGAGTGGAGTTTTTTTATAAAAATATCAAAATAGACATATTCAAGAGGAACAATATTTATTTTTTCTGTAATAACTCGAAATTGTTCTAACACAAGCAGTTTAGCAAAAATATCAGCTAATTGATTTTCAGTATTAACATGGTGAAGATATATATCATTTTGGCTGCATGCTCAGGAAGAAAATGATGTCTTATCTCAATGTATTTAGCTCAACTATGTAAATTGGATTATGAGCTAAGTTAATGGCACTAGTGTTATTATAGAAAATGGGAGTCATATATAGTGAAAAACCATAATCACATAATACTTGATGCATCTAAAGGACTTGTATACAATAACTATCCTCATCCCATATATTCAACTTCATTTGTGGATAGAGAAACAACATTTATTTTCTTAATAAACCAAGAGACCAAAGATTTTCCAAGTGAGAAACAACCACCGCTAGTACTTTTTTGATCAAGACAACAACCAACATAATCGACGTCTTTTATAAGCTTGAAGGTCAAAAGATTTGTTTTAATTATGCCAAATTCCATAATTGATTGTTGTGAGCAAATATCATAGATGCCAACAAAAACATGATATCCAGATGAACGACAGTTAAATATAATAAAATCCCAATCCTTCCTCTGTACAACAAATTATTAATATGTTCACCATTTTCATGTTTTTCAATTATAGTAGAAGTGGCCATATGAGTAAAAACATGTTTGTAATTTTCTATGTTAAATCATTTTAGAAGTTCTTTTGTATATTTTTCTTGATTAAGAAAAGTGCCATGAGAAGTTTGTTTTATTTGAAATCCTAAGAAAAAAAGTTATTCTCCCATAAGCCTCATTTCAAATTCTGTTTGCACGATGTCACTAAATTGAGTACAAAGGGATTCTTGAGATGCACCAAGAATGATATCATGTACATATAAACAATAATGAAATTTGAATCATATTTCTTAAGAAATAAAGTAAAATCCAATTTGTCGATAATAAATATATTCTGAAAAAGAAAGTTTTAAGACAAGCATACCAATTTCTAGGATATTGTTTTAAACCATATAATGCCTTTTAAGCTTATAAACATGATCAATGTGTTTTAAATCTTTGAAACCAGGATGTTGATCAACATATATTTCTTCTTTAATCATTCCATTTGGAAAAGAACTTTTGACATCGATTTGAAATTGTTTAATGTTTTAATGCGTACCTAGAGATAAAACATTCTAATTGATTCAAGCCTAGATACATGAGCATATGTCTCATCAAATAAATTTCTTCTTGTTGATTGTAACCTTCAGAAACTAATCTTACTTTGTTTCTAACAACTTCCCCGACTTCATTTAGTTTATTTCACAATTTCCATATAGTCTAAATAATTAGGTGTTAGAACCAGATCCCACACATCATTTTTAATGAATTGGTTAAGCTCTTCTTGCATAGATATAATACAATAATCATGTTTAAGTTCTTCATCCACTTTCTTAGGTTCAACAATAGAGACAAAATCCATATTAGTTTTATCCCTAAGGGATGATCTAGTTTCTTTTTTGTCAAAAGTATTTCAAATGATAAGCTCTTGTGGGCGATCTTTAATTCATCTTGGAGTAGATTGTGGTGGTTCCATAATTTGTTCATGTATTTTTTTAATTTTCATCTTGTAATGTTTCTATATTTTGTGTTAGAGTTTGTTCATTTTTAGAAATTTTATCATCTTTTGAGATAGTAAATTCTTTAGTAGTATAATTGATGCCATCTTAAAATTTATTATTGATTGATGTTTCATGAAACTTTATGTGAATGGATTATTACACCTGTTTAAAAACAAGATTTGAAATCATCTAAGCTTTACTTGTGGTCGAATATTCTAAAAAAACCTTTTTGTAATTTAGGATCAAATTTGTCTCTACTGTCTTTAGTGTTAAAAATATTACAAGGAGTTTTGAAGGTACAAAAATTATCCACTCTTGGCTTTTTAGAGAAAATTATTTCATATGAAGTCTTTTTAAATTGTGGATGTATTGAAATATGATTTTAAACATAATATGAAGTGTTCAAGGTTTCATCTCAAAATGTTTTAGGAGTATCTATTCTCAATGCATAGTTCTAGCCATTTCTTTTAAAGATTGATTTTTTCTTTTAGTGACACCATTACGCTGTGGCATCCGGGGAACATAAAAATAATGGACATAACCTTTTGATGGGAAAAATTCTTCAAATTCACAATCTTCAAACTCACCACCATGGTCATTTCTAATAGTACATATTTTTGCTTGAAGTTAATTATATATTCTAGAGAAAAATTTGATAAAAATCCATTCGTATCATTTTTATCAAAAAGAAAATGAACCTAATAATCGTATGTAATAAAAAAAAACAATATTTTTATGACCTATTGATTCAGTCTGCATGTGGCCAAATAAATCAATATGAATAAGTTCAAGCGGACGAGTAGTAGTTAGCATATATTTTGAGTTGAAGGAAGTTTTGACTTGTTTACTTGTCGTACATGACTTTAAATTTTTAGGTTTATCAAATGATATTTTAGGTAAACCACAAAATAAGTCATCTTTATTATTTTTTTTATCACATGAGTACTAGCATGTCCAAGTTTTCTATGCCATAAAATTTGAGTATCATCATTTGCAATAAGAAATTATACTTGAATAGATTTAATGGATTTTGGCCTAAGTATGTATAGATTGCCTACCATTTTTCCTTCATAAATAACATTACTAGTTTTTTATTCAAGTAATTTGCAACAAATTTTGTTAAATAAGACATCAAAATCCACTATCACAAAGTCGACTAACATGAAGTAGATTGTGATGAAAATCATTAACTAGAAACACATTTTTGATAGAGAGATTTGATCCAATATTACCAATTACAATGACAATACCTTTTCCATTATCTCCAAAGGTAGAAGTATTATTTCTTTTTTTTCAAGTTTGTTGAAAGCTTTCTTATTTTCAGACATGTGCTTTGAGAAACCACTATCAGCCACCCAATCCTTCAAGAATAAGAAACTTTTGGTACCCAAGTGGAATCCTTGATGGTTATACGGAAAAAATATTGGATGGGCATATTTTTGTAAATCTATAATTCTTCTTGATAGTCAAGGCAAATATGATACTTCAGATATATGTAAAACAAAAATATAATATATGTAAAATAAGAATATATCTACTTAAGAAAACAACATAAAGAAATTTCCAATTAAGTGTTGGTCATTCTCAAGTATATATCTAAATTTAATTTAGGTTTGTGGCTTTAGGAACCCAAAACATGTCAATGGATTCCTTCTTGTGATAAGAACATGTAAATGAGTAGTTTCTAAGGCGTTGACAATAATGACATGACACACATGATACTTGATTTTTCTTTAAAACTATTTGAGAATCAATCACTTTTCTCTTAGGCACATATATGGTTTTGTTCATAGGTACATTTTTAGTTTTATTCTTTGGCACATATATGGTTTTGTTCTTTGGTATATGTGTGGTTTTGTTGTTTGGCACATATCCCAAACCTCTATGTCCAACTTTATTGTAAGAAGTGTTTAGAACATTATCAAGATTTTTGTTTCCTTGCATTAATATAGAAATAGTAGCTTGTAGTTTAATATTTTCTTCAATCAATCTAGACACATATTTGTTTAAATAAGCAACATTAAAAATCAACATATGTTTTTCAAATACTATAGAATCATAGTTGAAATGATTGCATAAAATAGGTAGAGATTGATAGTCATTTATTTTGACCAGTAACCCAACCTTTTCAACAGAAATATGACTATTGTTATTTTCTAGCACAAGCAGTTGAGCATTATAACCTTCAATAGAATATTTTAATGCATTATTTGAAAGTTTAAGAGTGTCATTTTCCAAATTTAAACTATCCATATTTTCATAAAGTTCATCAACTATTTTGTCTAGTTACTTCTTTTTGCTTTTGCATTCAATATATTTATTACAAGTTCCTTCAAGAATGCCAATAATATCCTTTTTTAGTAAATAACAAATATCTACCTCATTTGGTTCTTCTTCATCCATGGTACACTTTTCCATGAGACATTCCACTTCTTCATCTTCATCATCACTTTCATTTTTTCACTTTATGCATCCCATGAAACTTTGTAGGACTTGTCCTCTTTGTTCTTTTTCTTCTTGAATGAGGGTTTCTTACTTTTATACATCTTAGGATATTCATTCTTTATTTGTCCTTTCTTTCCTCATTCGAAACATCTAGGACTAGAAGAAGAGGAACACTATAATTTTTATTAGAATGAAATCTTTTGTACTTCATACCATTCACAACTAAGGCATCTTCATCATCATCACTTATCTCACTACTAGATTGTGTAATGATTTTGGATGTAGATTTTGTGGTGGCTTTGAGAGAATGTCCTTCTTCTTGGATTTATTTTATTCTTCTTTTATTCTTGCCTCTTTCTGGAGTTCTACCTCATGTATCTTTGAGTTGCCAATAAGTTGCTCCATCATCAATGTAAATAGATCACTTGATTCTTCTATAGTAGTTACTTTATCCTTGAACTTAGGAGTCAAGGATCTAAGTATTTCAGAAACTTGTTCCTCCCCAGTCATACCCTTTGGTAAGGCACTCAAAGAATTTATGAGTGTAGAAAATCTAGCATATACTTCAACAATCCTCTCAGTTTTAGTCATGTGGAATAATTCAAACTTGTGTTTCAACATATTTATTTTAGTACTTTTAACTTGTTTAGTTACCTCACGTGTCACATATAGTTTTCTCCAAATTTCATATGAAGACTCACATGAGGAAATGTGATTCAACTCACTAATAGATAGAGAAAAATAAAGAATATTAATGCCTTTTGCATTGAGTGTTGCATTTTTTACCATTTCTGCATCCCATTTTCTAACTCCTTCTTAGGAAGGGCATATGGGAGAGCTACCTTTTTTCATAAGTTGATGCTTATCCCTTGGAAGTAGAACTGATTCTTCTCTTCCAATATGTGTAGTTTGATCCATCAAACACTGATGACCGGCTCACGTGAGATCATTCGAGGTTGAGGTTGCTGATCACACTTTCCCCCATCCTTCAAGATATGTTATGACTCCTTGAAGGCATGCTCTGATACCTATTGAAAGATCTAAAGGGAGGGTGAATAGATCTACTTCGATAATTTTAATTAAAAACTAAATTTTAAAGAAAAGATAGACAATCAACCAAATGAGGCAAAGGTATAAAGTGGTTCCGTCAAATGACATCAATCCACTAGTCAGTTGGTTTCAACCAAGATTTTGCAATAGTTAACTTTTATTAATCTCCCAAGGAATAATATAAAGTACAATTGTTACCATCTTTTTTCATAGAAATGGAAGAGTATCAAACCTTTACCTCTTCTTTAACCACTATAAAAGAGAACCAAACTTTTACCTCTTCTTTAACAATTGTGAAGAGAACCAACAAGAAGACTCCTTTTCTCTCGAAAATCCCCAGACAACCTTCTCGCAAGAATTAGTCCAAGAATTATAGAACAAGGTTGGAGAATAAGAAGTAACAATATTTATTTCACAATACACAAATCTTATGTATCAAGATTATGAGTCACTTCCACTGTAGAGAGAACAAGAATTGAGTGCCGGAGAAGGGCACTTAAATGGAGCTCAAAAGATTATTTCTAGAAGGAATTTGCAATTCTTTAGTCTAAGCTCCAATAAGCAAGAATGAGTGCTCAACTATGTATTGGGTGTTCAAAGAGTTATCCTATTTATAGGAAACACTTAGGAATACTTAGAGTAGTTGTTGGGGGAGTTTTGTACAAAATAAGGGTCAAAATGGTCACTAGAACAACAAAATAACATGTTAAAATGACTAGTGGAGCACTCAAAGATAATTACCATGAGACATCCTCGATCAAACTTTTCTTCAACCGAGGGACCTCTCGGTTGAACTATATGTTGACCAAAAGTATGCTCGCTTTAGCAAGTTTACAATGGCTCCTTTTTTACAATGGCTATTTTGATAAAAAAGACTTCTTCTTAGTAGAGAAAGAGTTCATGGAGGATGACTTCGATCTAGAAATAATTTGACCGAAAAGGATACTGTAAATGCATCATTTAACTTTTGGAAAGCACACTGAATGATATTCCCAATGGGATATAACTATCCTAAAGGATTGAATAAATGTGAAATTGGGTTTAGGATAATTGGACTTGAATCATAGCTTGATTTAACATGATATCTAATTACTGATACATTATGCCTTGTGCAAATGTGGTATATTGAATAATCATGATAAAATAATTACTTGTTCTTAATCAAATATCCTAGAAATTCTTGTCTATACATCTCTTTAGGTTTGAAATACTAGATAGCTTGTTAGATACACAAGGATGGAAATTTTGTCATAATCAAAAGAGAAAGTGGGAAAAAAAATCTAATTTAGCCAACATAAATGTCAACTTCCATAGATACATCATGAAACATATCAATTGATTTAGTCATGTTTCTTCTGACCATGAAGTTAAAGTTCAATTTGAAATTCTAGTTTTTGAGGATCTCATGATGGGTGACCCTTCTTTCCAGATATTTAGTGTAACATCTGCCTCCCCCTGCCATCCCCAATTAAGGTGGACCAAGAGGGAAATGGCCATTACCATATTTATAGTATCAAGGTTTATCAATCAACAAAAAATAATTATAAATTTCATTCAATGAAAAAGAGTTTGAAATAAAATGAAAGGTCAACCCTTCAATAAGGAATTACATGATATTGAAAGTTGTTATTTGCAATTTGAAATTAAACTATCTAACTAAATCCTCCATGGTAACATTAAATATCTTTTCTTTTGGTGCCTTCTTCTTAGGATGTCCATTTTTAAATAATAACAACAATTTAACCTAAAATGCCATGAAAAAAAATGATAAGTATAACAAGTTATACTGGTATGTGGGGAAACAAAATATTCGTCTATAGGTATAACAATATAATCAACCATAGAAACAATCATGATAACAAAATCAAACAAGCATTTTCTTGTTTTATCCTTGCCACCCTTATCCTCTTATCTCAATGGTTTACCCTATCTATAGGGGAGCCTCTTTACGGGGAACCCTCATTTTACAGTTTGGTCCCTGTAGTGGACATTTCATAAACTTTCTTGGGCTTGGTTTCATACATATGCCTTTCTTTCTGGGCTTGGCATGAGGTGATCTTCCTTTCTGGGCTTGATCACTAGTCATCCCCATGATGACACTATTCACCCCATGCTCTTTATCTCAAGAGAGATGATACATGGTTTGAGCAAGTTACATTTATATAAGATGATATTCATAGAAATTTTATAGATTGCATGAAGTAAGTTAAACATGCAAGCATTTATTTGCAACCCAACTGGGTAAACTCTGAGAAACCAAAGAATTCAGTTAAGGCAACTGGTCATAGGTGTAACCAAATACATTTTATAGAAGGGATCAAAAGTCCAAGCAAATAAATGTAGTTGACTAAGCAATCAAGCACCCTAAAATTAATGCATAAAATCAAAATATTACTATTTTGTTCGTAAACTCACATTAAGTCTGACTTTGGTTCCAAGTTAGGATTTTGGGGTCAAACTAGGGTTTTGGCTACCCAAACCCTAATTATCACATTTCATGCCTTTTTAACTTGCAAACCCCAATTTTGATGTAATATGCATTGTTAATCTCAAACTAAGTCAAAGATACTCTTTTTATCCAAAAAGACTAAACTTTATCCATTAAAGTCATTTAAGCAAGTTATGTACATTACAACCAAGAAATTGGGGTTTCCATGCTTTTAATACATTAAAGCTAGCAACTTTAGGTACTTTTGGAATTTAGTGTAGATCTAGGTCTTGGAACTATTTTTATTTAAATCCTTGCATTTTTTTGATCAACTCTCATATATAAATTATCATCATTGGAAATTCCTATGATTTTATCAAATCTAATTAATTATGGACAGTAGGGGCTCACAACCTAGGTGATGAACCCAGGTCCCGGTCTTGCCAACTAGGCTGAGCTGTTCCAATGGGCTCATGCCAGCTCAGTGGTCCGCACTCACATGGACGCTCACTAGATAAAGTGAAGAAAGAGAGGAAAAAGATAGAAAAGTCCTAACCTGTAAGAAGAGGATTCAGGGGCAAGGGATTCATTTCACCACTTGGATTGTTTTCAACCTTGCCGCTTCACGAGCAGCTTGCATAGTCAACAAATGAGGTTGACTCTGGAATTCTGATCTCTTGATCGATGGGCAAGGGTGCAATACCTTCATTTCATGCCAACAAATTCATCGAGGGCTCCAATTTCCCATAAGATGGTCAGAGTTGATAGGACAGAAAGGAGGGATCTCTGGCAAGGTTCTAGAGAGGACTAGAGGGCCAAGGATGAGACTAGAAGAATAATTGGAGGCAGGGAGAGAGTTGTGGAGTCAAGTGAAATATTGTGAGACAACTGGTGGTCTCATAGGAGGATCATAGGCCTCTATATATACTTGACTATGGCAGGATGACTACACTTAAGATTGCAAATTTGGAAAATATTTAATTTCCTTGCAACATAGGTGCAACCTGGGGTAGGTTAACTTAGAATACTCTGCCAATCTCATTGGAAAAGTTTCTAATCTCACACATGCACTGAGTTGCAAGGAAATTGATTAGAAAGGTTATCAACACTAAGTCCATGTTTCCTTTTCCAATTCAAGGTAGATGACAATCTACACATCGTCAGATTGTGATCCAAGAATCGACAAAACACAAACAAATAAAAGGGGCCAGGTCTCTGATTTCCTAAAAATCAATTAAATCATTACATTTAATCTTTATTTCCTTTAAACCAATACTTTAGGCAAAACCAATAAATTCATGACTCTCACTCCTTTTATCCTTTAAATCCCAATTTCTAAAGGAGAGTGTTAAATACTTTTATCTAGATGTGGGCATTATTAGAAACCAAAATAAAACATAAATTTGTCTCCAAGTCTCTCTTTTATTCCATCTATTTAAGGCATCAAATTAATTCTTTTCATTTCCAAACTTTGCTAGATTCTCTATTTTGATATCTTTTTCATCAATAACAGTAAGGGAACAAAGACAAACCATTAGTTGTATTCCATGACACTTTTCTGGAAAACTCTAAAAAAAATCCAATATGTAAATTATTAATTACCCATTACTTTTAGTAATTCATCTATCTTGTGATTTCCTCTCTTTCTTTTCCCCATGTCCATTATTAGATTATTGAAAATAGTAAAATCATGAAAACCATTGCAACTGGATAACTTGAAAATTAAATCTATACTTTTCAAGACAAGGCACATCAACTTTTGAATATATTCTTATTATACAAATATTTTCATTTCAAATATGTAATTACATGTGAAAAACCATGTAATTATATTTTCTATGATAAGACAATTGGTTGTGTCTTTTTCCGTTGTCTCTCCCTAGTAGATGGTCCTCACACCTATCGTCTGATTAGCCAATGCACTATCACCTCCCCCTTTTCTAGAATTTTGTCCCTACTACACTTTGTGTGGTGGTCGGGTTCCACCCTCGTCATCCGTATTATGACTATCGCTCCCACTCTCAATGCTTGACATGTAGAAGTGCAATTCTTTTTAATGAATTAGGGGATCAATCAAATACTGCATGCCAGGAAATATTTTTATTGGTTTATGTTTACAACCGTAGATCTCCATCATTTGACATCTTTGTGGTGATTAAACTCCTTTAATGAGCCACACCTTTCTAGAGAGGGACCTAAGCTATATTTGGTAAATGGGGAATCATGGGGTGAGGAATGCTGGCGAAACTAATATTGTTTGGTTAGTAAGTTGATGTGTTTGTGGGAATTCAATGGAAATTTGGCTTTCATTTGTCTATCTTTGAAAATATATGAAGCCATGAGGAAATATTGTTTTGATAAAATTATTTATTCACATATTATTGAGTCACATTATTCAAAAACTATTCAGCCATTTTTGTCTATGTAGATAAGCACATTTTCCATCAAGATTTACCCACCAATATGTATGTTCCCTAGAAACCAAAAACTTTCCTCAATGTTTTTCCAACATTACTTCAAATAAATTATTTCCACTAGATGAACCTAATATTTTTCAACTAAAACTGTTTTCTTTCTGATAGTCATTCATGTTAAAATTACATTTCACTATGGAGACTTTTTTTTAACAATTATGTTTCCCTTGAAAGAATGGTTCTGTCCAAGTAAAATATCATGTTAGGATGTGTTTTGTTTCAACTTTACATCTTTTATCAATATTATATTTCTATTTGTACATTAATTTACTTTCAAGTACACTATTTTCTTCTAAAAAGTTATTTCCCTATGAATAAAGAACATCTCGCCCAAAAATATCCTTTAGAAGTCTTAACGAGAAATTTATTCATAATGAAATCTCGTGTTAGCATGTGTTAAAATTTTATTTGATGGAAATATATTTCAAAAAAATTATTGAGAAGTTGATTAAATTAAATGAATCAAGTTGTCTTAACAAGAAGTGTTTTTGGTGCTATGTCAAGGCCCTTAATGATTTTTAATGACATAATATGCAATTTTAACCAAATATAAACATATTTTCTGTGTCTTAACTTATAAACTCTTATCTCTCACTTTCCATTCGTTTACATATAATAAATAACATTATTTAACTATTTCTATCCATGTTAATTTCACTATGAAAATATAAGCAAAAATATCTATTCACTTCCCTATCCCCTTCCCATGTTCTTTCACTCCCTTCCATGACCCATTATCCACCTACCACATGTCAAACACTAACTTAGGGCATGTTTGGTAGGAAAGGGATGATATGAAGGAGAGGAAGGAAATGGAAGAAGTATGGGGAAGGGAGTGATGGAAGAGAAGGGAAGAAACATTGTTCAAATTGTAGAGTAGGATAAACTGATAGGTAAATAAGGAAGAGGGAATGGGCTGTTTAGAAGGGGACAGTTGCATATATCCCACTTTTCTTCCCACTAATTTGAAGTATATGAAAGGAAGAAGAAAAACTTATGAAAAACCTTTTGTGGAATATTGGAGAGGAATATTTAAAGTTGGACAGAAATTTTAGGAGAAAATGGAACCTAGAGGAAAAAAATAATTCGTAAACTAAAAAACCTTTTGTGGAATATTGGATAGGATTATTTAAAGTTGGATATAAATTTTAGGAGAAAATGGAACCTAGACGAGTTTTTTTTAAATAAATTATAAAATTTAAATAAAAAATATATAAGAACATACATGGAAACTCCAAATACTATATTATCCATGCATCAAACCTAACATGGTTAAGTTGATTGTTTCTAACATTATCTCTATCTTAAGCTTTCTATGACCTCTTTGCAATCATCAAAGCAACAATAGAAGTTTCATCCTCATTTGAACAATAGTTTACATTGTACTCCATCCATGATGTGGCATTTCTTACTTATCATATTGGTTATGATAACTTCATCGGCTACAAGCTAGATACATGATGGTCTTACACTTGGTATATAACTTGTGTTGGGAAATGTTGAGGAGATAGGTGCAACAAAAGTAATAAAATTTCTATGTTTTCCACGAATAGATATTGCCAATATTGGTGTATTTGGAAGGAGGGGTGTGAGGTATTCCTTATCTCAAAGTAGATATGATGATGTATCTCACAATGGAATATACAACACCCAAAAAGATGTCAATGATATTCTCTCAATACAACCACAAAAGCATATGTGTCTCTATAAAGTCGATGTCGAAGTCTAGGAACTCCATGTCATGTGAGCAACATTTCATTGGCAAGTGCTAGTATTGCTTCTATCTCCTGCTCATGTTCCCTCACATTTAATGATGGTAAGGCTTCCAAACAGTCTAATATTGATCAAGTTGATAACCTAAATTATTTTGTAACCAGTTAAGCTTGATTCAATCATTATATTTCTGATATCTATGTATCCTATGTGTATGAACCTATAGACTTTAAATTATGTTGATCATGATGTCTATAATCACATTATGACTTCACAAGTAATGATTGGGAACTAGAAAAACTTCATTGCCAACCAAGTAAGTGGATAAGTTGGAGAGCAACATCAATCCTAGTGTATGGACCAATGTTACAACGATCATATATTCCATGTCTCTCTGATATTCAAATTGAATCCAAGGCTTGGAAACATCCTTTGCTCAATTTTCAATCTTTATTCCATGATCTAAAGTAGAATATATAAGATACACATGAGCTCAATATTTAATATTGACTCACATGAGTATGGCCATGCATTCCATAGTCTCACTCATTAATTGACCAGGATATAACTCTAATGAGAGGAAAATGATCATCTATATCACCCAAAATAATCCACATGTGTCAAAATTAACCCAAGTTTTACTTATATAACAACTCTTATTCAACATAAAGTTTGATAGTGTTAGAGTACACTAAGCAACATGTGTTCAATAGATTAATTTGATGTCTAAGGACCCTCAATAACCACTATCATAGTAAGATATGATTCTATCTAAAACTACTGCTTACATTATCACACTCAGAGTGAGTTTCCCCAATTCACTTGTCCATTACAAGGAGTTATCTACTCAACTTGATATCCAAAATAATGACTAGTGAGACATAGTCATCAGTCTTCACATATACTAGTCTTAATGTAATATTATTTCCTAATTTCCACAATAATATCTAAGTAGGGACTTAGACAAGAATACATACTCTTACCATATACATTATCTCATTTTCAAGTCCTCAACCCAAAACCACATGTTATTGAGTCATAAATTCCATTGAAATTAGTATATTCATACATTATTTCATACTAAAGTAAAATACCAACAGAAACAACTCTATTAATGATCAAATCAATTATAAAGAATGGCATTGCAACTATCATAGGACATGCTCTAAGGGTATACAACGAATAGTCTCACATTTGCACAAGAGATAATCACTTATGAATGTAATTCCAAGTGATATAACATACTACCATCTTCTACTGTGAAAATGCTTTGTTCAGAGGGCCATCAACATTGTTTTTAGTTGGCATTTTGCAAATATTCACATATCGATGATGTAACCCTATTTTAGTCCTTTATCTTGTGTCTTTTTGTACTTCAATCACATCTATACCTATTAGATTGTGTGTTATTCTCCCCAATATGCATATTTGTGTAAAATGCACTTATGGACATTATTTGCATGCTTTTTAGGTATTTGGACCATGCTTGGATGGTAGAGAGAGAGAGAAAGAATGATCGTTGAGTTTCTCTACCCTTAGAGATGCTCAAAGTGAAGTCCAAGGTACCCTCAACCTACCCCTAGTGGCCAAAGATCAATTGAAACAAAGATATCCAAGGATGAATAAGGAACAAGAGCAAAGTGCTACTACAGAGAGCAACATGACCGTGCATCACAAAATGGTCATGCTAACATGCCCCAAAACAACCACACAACACAACACGACCATGTTGTAGAGAAGGCAGAATAGACATTTCAGTCAGAACAAGCAACGATTCTCAAGCTACTACGGTCATAGTGACCATCACAACCGTGCTACCCATGCCTCACCACGATCATGCCACCAGCCTTCTGATTTCCCAAAAATTCCCTATAACATTTGCCAAATTCCACCTCACTTGTTCCACTCCATCATGACCATTCTCACCCACACCCACCATGGCCATGCTGCCCAGCATGATTGTGCTACATACAATCCTAGCAGTAGTTTTGCACTACACTTCCCATTCTAGCCCCACTTAACCTAATTCTTCTCCACCATCTACATATACATAGGTGGCGGTTGGGGAAATGAGGTTAGCTACCCTACAAAAACTATAGCTTCCCCATTTTCCTACCATCCATTTCCACCTCATTCCACCTCCATTCCATCATCTTCCACCCTAAAAACACCTATTTTAGGGTTTTTGTCCATTTTCCACCATACACCCATGGCATTCCACCTTGGACGAGGGATGTGATCGATATGCTGCTTCTAGGAGGTGGATAAGAAGGATTCTTCACTGATCTCATCATGGCTTTTTTCTCCTCTACTCATTCTTCTTCCTTTATTCTTGTATTTTCTTAATCTATGAGTAGCTAGGCCCCTTAGGTGGCCTTTTTGGGGCTCAAATGTTACTTTGATACCATGTTGGGGAAAATGATATGTAAACATTATGATTTCATTTGCTAATCATTATGTCTATTTCTATCTCATTCCTCATGAATTGCTTTGTGGTTTGTGATTGAAATCACCTAGATTCTAGGAAAATTGCTTATATGTGGCTCTTTTTGTGAATTGCTCCTAACTCCAATTCATGGATCCCTAGTTAGCTATTCATCTTCCTACATGTTAATAAATTCTCCTACACCTCGATGAGAGATCTAAGTATCCAGTATAGGAGCACCTAGTGTAATTAGCTTCGAACCTTCTTAAGACTAGAATGTGGGTGATGTGAGGTCTAAAACCTCACTTCCACCTTACATTACTACCCTCATCCCCTAATTACCCTAAGAGTTTCTATTCTATAAACCTAGTCTTTATTAGATCCTAATAGACTTAAACCTAAACCCTAATACAAATGAGCCTCGTAAGGGTGGGTAGGAGGTGTTAGGGACTAGTTCCCCTATACACATCTACCCTATCCATGGTCAATCGATACTTTAAAAAAATTCACTAGATACTATCTTGTTGTTTGGTTTTTGTAATCTAAATGTAAGAATACTATTTACATGTTATCACCCATAACCTAATTGATAAGTGCATCCCCAAAACAGACAATGCTTCTCTTGATTGCATTGAACCCCTAATTACCTTCTTGCCTAGCTTTGTTTAACTAGCTATTTACTAGCTTAGTTAGTTAATTGCCTCATTCTTGCTTTGGTCTTGCTAGTTAAGTCTTTAATTCCTCTTTTTCCTAGTTTGCTAGCCTAGTGTAGTGTAGATCTCTCCTTTCTTGCCTTAGTGTAGTTTTTTTTTCCTTTCTTGCTTAGCTTGTCTTCTCTTGCTCATTAGAATTAATTGTCTAGGGTTAACTTTGGTTTTTATCTTGTTTGTTCTCCTTTAATTGCTTGGTTGTTCACCACTAGTGTAGTCAACAAAATATCCATGAAACTCTTCAACCCTAGACTCTATAGTGGGAACTTAGCCCAACACTAACCTAGCTCTTGTGCCCCCTTTTCTCCCTATGGATCGACCCTATTCTTGCCACTTGGCTATACTATAACACGACCCTGTGCACTTGCGGGGTAGTGTCTTAGTCAAAGTGGGTGATTCAGTTTAGGCCCCTTTATAAATTTTGAAGGACACCCAATGTGTTTGAACACCCCTTAGGGTCGCATCTATTCACCACTCAGTTGATTAGTGTGTGTCCCTACAAGAGAAGCACACCAAGCTTTCTAGAGCCGTTTCCAGGGATGAAAAGTGACATAGCTACCTAGTAGTTATGGTTTTGACTCTACCCTTTGGCACCATCTTTTGCTAGTTTACTTGTTTGCGTTTGTAAACACACCATGATTTCTGGCACCATTTCCGGGGACAAAAAGTGCCTTAGCTACCTAATAGTTGTAGTGTTGACTCTCCCCTTTGGCACTGTCTTTTGCCAATTTACTTTTTTGCGTTAAGATACACACCAAGCTTTCTGGTGTCATTGTTGGGGAGAAAGGCGCTTGACCTAGATAGTTAGTATTTCTTTGATCTTTTCCTAATTCCCTCATCATTGCTATTCTTTATTCTTTATTCTTTGTATTATTTGTGCATATTGGTTTGCTAACTTGTTTTCTTTTGTTTGGTTGTGCCTTGTGCACATGACAAGCCACTCGGGGAAGACAAGATGGAAGGCCAAAATGCACCTCACAAGTCACTTAAAGAATACTTCATGGCTACCAATTACAAATAACCAAATGATAGTAGAGTTGATCAAATGCCAGGGGAGAAATTCACCATCCCTCGAGGTCTTATTGGGCTCCTACCCACCTTCTATGGCTTGAAGAGTGAGAACCCCTACAAGTACTTGGACTCCTTTCTTGAAGTATGCTCCACCTTCAAGACACCAATAGCCAGTGATGATGCCATCAGATTGACCTTGTTCTCATTCTCACTTTAAGACAAATCCAAAGATTGGTATGATTTAAGAAGGGACAACATGAGTTGGGAAAATATGAAGAATGCCTTCTTAAGAAAATTCTACTCCATTGTGAGGTTGACACAAATGCGACATTCCATTGTGAGTTTCAATCAAGTGGGTAATGAGCAGTTCCATGATGCTTGGAAGGATTTCAAAAGATGTTGAGAGAATGACCACACCATGAGATCCCTTTGTATCATCTAGTTCAATCTTTTTACTCTAGTCTCTCTCCAATGAGTCAAGCTAGAGTGGATTCTTCTTGTGGAGGATATTTTATGGCAAATCCACCTGAAGAGACATGGCCTTTTTTTGAGGAGTTGGAAAAAAGTTCAAGGATCTAAGATTCTAGCATGATGAATGATGGTGACCGCCCCTTTGGTATGAAATCTCCATATCATAGTGATTCAAACCAAAAAAATGGTGAATATTCTTAGAGAAATGGTGAGTTTCATGAAGAACCAAGTGGAAAATGTTCCTTTCAGTTCTGTGAATTATGTTGGTTCCTTTGATGAAGAAGTGAAGGAACATCACTCCTATAGATAAGCAGAACAACAAAGTCTAAGATATAGCTTAAGGTTTGAGGAAGAGGTACTATCTAGATAGAAAAGATTTGATGATGTGCAAAAGAATGTTACAAGGCTTGAGGAAAGGATAGAGAAGCTATCCTCCATACTTTCTCTCCAAGAAGAAAAGTTATCTTCAAAAACCATAATGAGTTTCAATGAAACAAGTGGACCAATGCATTCCACTCAAGTTCTCTATAGTTCCCCTTCAATGCAAGTGCATCCCATTTATCATTTCTAAGGCCATCCTAAGCCGTACACACCTACTCCCCCTCCATCACCACAACTTTCCCACCACTTTACCTTCCAACCTCCCTTCCACCTTAATTTCAGAACCAATGCCACCTCCACCTCCTGCAAAGCCACATCATGCTCCCCCTATCCACCATGAGCAAGGTATTCATGTGGCAATTCTAAGGAGTGGGAAATCTCTTGAGCAACCCATGAGTTAAGGAAATGTTAATAAAATAAGGCTAAGGTAGCACATGGGTGATATAATGATTGAAATTGCTGAAGATGCTACTGTGACACCTCATGTTGAGCATGTGATACCATGTGTTCCATGTTCTACTCCGTTTCTAGGTTCCACCATCCCTAGTGTTCCCTCTCACGGTAAGACACAAGAAAATCATATTGATTCATGTAAGGCAAAGCAAGTGATCCACCATTCCATGACACATTGGATGAGCCCCAGAAGTAAAAAGAAGACAAAAGCACAATTTTTACATTCTAGAGGTGTTTTGCCAAGTGAAGGTGAACATTCCATTGTTGGATGCTATTAAGCAGATCCCATCATATGACAAGTTTCTCAAGAACTTATGTCTTATGAAAAGAAAGTCAATAGGGAGAATACCAAAGAGAGTCAAGTTGATTGAACAAGTGAGCTCTGTCATCCAACACTCACTTCCCATGAAGAGGAAAAACCTAGGAGACCCACTCATACCTAGCTATGTAGGGGGACATCACATACAAAAGTCCCTACTTGATTTAGGATCTAGTGTGAATTTGATGCCATATAGTGTCTATGTGGTGCTGGGTTTATGCAAGTTGAAATCAACTCATTGCACTCTCTAATTGGAAGATTGCTCAATCAAAGTGCCTAGAGGAAGAGTAGATGACATTTTGGTGATGATAGACAAAGAAAGGGTAGCAGTGTTCCCGACAAATTTCATTGTTCTTAACATGTAGCTGGAGGATAGGAAGATTCCCATCTTCTTGGAAGGCCATTGTTATCTACAACTGATGTCGAGATATGTGTGTGCAGTGACACAATGACATTCTCTTTCATGGACATGAAGATATAAATCAACATGTACAAGACCCCAACCGGGAATGTCTGAGATGAGGATGTTGGACATAGTCACTTGAAGGGTCCGACTGATCATTTGAAAGAAGGAGATTTGCATGGAAGAGTTTATGACAACTTTGGTGGTCAATGGGACATGACACACTTTTTGATTGAAAATGAGAGATGCAACTATTGTAGTAGTGGACACATGACGATGCCAAATGGTTGAGTAGTTGAAGAATCCACAAGAGGCCCAACTAAAAGCTTGAAACTTAGCGCTTGTTGGAGGCAACCCACATATGTTTCGAATTTTTTCATCCAACCTTTGATTTTTGATACTTTCAGTTATTTTTACACTTTTCCAAGAAAACACACACACAACTTGTTTTTAATAATATTTTTTTAGTTATAAGATGTGCATGTGGAAACAGTGGTGAAATGAGGAAAATTATATGCAATTTAGACAAAGATTCATGAAAAATGACTTTTGAGCAAAAATTTGGTGCTTTGATGCAGTGTAAGTTGAAATGACCTGCTATAGTACTCACCACGGTTGTGATACCATGGAATAGCCATGGTGGTACACTCAAATCAATAGGAGAATAAAATAAAATCAAGAAATAAAAGTCAAACTCAGAACGGCCATGCAAGGCAGCATGGCCGTGTTACAACCAAGTCAGAACGACTATGCAAGGCAATGTGGCCATGTTGCAGTCAAGATGGAATGCCCATGTGGTCCACCATGGCCATGTGACTAGCAAGCCAACACTGATATGCCATGCAACAAGGCCATGCTATGGCCCAAACTAACAACTTAACCCCTAATCCAATAATGCTCTTTCTCACTTGTTCAGTTCATTTCTTTGAAGTAGAATGGCCATTTCTGTGACCTAGCAGCCATACAACACTGTATAGCCATATTATACCTTTGCTTTTTCCCTCCTTCCACCTCTAATCTACCCCAATTCACGTCTACCACATTTCCTCTACTACCATATATGATTTCCACCCTTTTTCCTCCATCAAATCATCTTTGTTCTCTCCATTCCACCCTACATACGTAGAACTCTAAAAATATATAATCTTCCACATTTCTCCAACCCAATCTCATCCAAGATGAAGCAAGCTACCAAGAAGGCTATAGAGAAGACCAAGAGAATCATCTCCTATGACCGTTGCCCAAAGAATGGCTCTTCTTCAGCCTTAGAAGTGCCTCTCACCCAACCGTCTTCTTGAACAACCTATTTGTTAGAGGCCGAGATAGATGCCTTGGTGAATCCAATTGTGGATGAGGTTTGTACTGAGTTGCGATGTGCTACACTATCATCATTGAGAGTGCCATCACCTCCACTTTCAACATCCCAACAAATAGTTTGTTTAGGGGTAGCGCCACTGCCCTCATCGGCCCGACCATCGACTTTGACCCGACCCTCGACCTCCTCTTTACTACAGCCACAACCATAGCCACAGCCACAAGCATGAAGGCAACTACTTTTGGATGATGTAGACAAGGTTATGCAAGATGCACCACATGAGAAGGTGCAAAATGAATAGTGTGATGAGGTCCCAACTGTGGGAAACAATCGCGTGAAGAAACTAAAGCACTCAGAGTGCTTAAAACATAGAGTGATTGCCACTCACTACACTCACTACAATCACTAGAAGACGATGGAGACTTTGGGTATCTTTGCTTTTTTTTAGGATATCTTGGAACCCGTTCAGTTGTTTCGGGTGGGAACCATAGTCCAAGAGACTTATATTGAGCTTATGCAGTAGTTCTTTGCCACATTAGAGAAAGTTTCACATGACTCCATTAGTGTCAAATTGGGAGATGAAACTCACCTCGTCACAACCTCTTTTCTCAATTTTTTTTCTCCCAGCCCTAAGGTACCAACTCTACTTGATCAAGGGAGCACATACAATGATACTAATTTGAACTACACATCCATGTGGAAGAGGTTACATGGCAAAGTAACTTTGTAGAGGGTAAATGAAAGAAAAGTCTCATTCAAAACCCCATTTTGAAATACATTCAATAGGTTTTTGCAAACACCATTTTTGCTTGGTATGAGAATCGAGGCAGTTGTATAAAGAAAGACCTTTTTGTGCTAGGATGGATGGTGCATGGAAAGTATGTGAATTTGGGAGCACTCATCATTGATCACATGGAGGCAATCCCGTCCAAGAGTAGAACCCTTTTATCATGGGAGGGATTGTGATTTCAATTGCTCTAGCTCTGGATCATGATGTATCTAGTTATACCAAGGTATAAGGAGGGAAGATCATAGACCTGCATCACTTGATTCACTCATCCATGATTTCAGTGATTGATCAGAAGATCTGTTACTAGGCCAACCCTTCTTATGTAGGAGTTTCATTAGAGCTCCCCTACCATGGTACACCACTCCTAGAGGGGTGTGGTCCATCTCTAGATATTTTGAGGAGAGGGGAAGAGGAGAATCCTAGGGACACATGGCAACAACAACCCATAGATCTACCTGAGGGACTTGGAGAGTCATGGGCAAAAGAGTGGAGGAGAGAGGCAAAGGAGACAGAGGCACATAGGGTGAGGAGACGAGAGGCACATGCAACACAACAACCACATCAGCCCATAGTGAACGCCTATGACATGTAGACGATACATAATCATCTGGAGGGCTTTGAGAGGACTTTGGAGGACATCTTGAGGGCACAAGAGGGATTTCGGTGTACACAAGATGCATTATGGTTGGATCATTGGTAGATGCACCATTAGATCAATCATATGTATTGCTTCCAACATACCCAGGACTAGAGGAACCTCCAATGGGGGGAAGATTGGTGGGTGCATTATCCGCTTACTAGGATACCTAGCCACCTCCACAGAAGAACTACTATGGCAGTTACTACCAACATCCTCCACCACAAGGAGGAGCACCACTGCAATCACCACAATAGCCATTCTCATCTACCCTATCACTCCTGGACTTTAGTGTTATGCCGAGGACAACATGATTCAAAAGTTTGGGGTGGTAGGGCGGTATGCCCTCATTTCACTCTTTTTGCATTTCATCCGACCATTTAGTTTTGTTTTGTTTCTCCTGATATCTTGATTAGATTTTACCTACTTTGCATACTTGCATGCCATGTAGTTCACCTTCTTGCAATTTTTGCATAATTTTTAATTCTTTTCCCTTTTTTCCATGCATTGTATATCATGTAGATTTTTGTAATTTTTTCATGATTATAGCTAGGATTTGCTTGTTTCTTACTTTTACTTCTATAATGTAGGCTTAGATGTGATTGAAGGCGATTTGGCACCATTTTTTCCAATTTTTCCAAAATTTAGAACTTCTTTTCTAAATGCATGTTTTGACCCAATCTAGATTGAAAATGATGACCATTGTCAAATGCAAGTGAATTATCATGGTTTATTGATAAATGGCCCCACTCTTGAATTTTTACATGTAAACCACCTCTCTTATACTTGTAAATTGTTTGGTTTAATTGTGATTTAAGGAAGTTGCAAACACTTAGAGTTTTGTAGAATCTCATGATAGAGTTGTTTTAATATTGCTCATTCATGTAGTGTGTCATTGTTTGATGAAAATGTTGGAGTAGCTTTCATGTAGGAGACCTCATGTTGAAATCCATACTAGTAACCCCTCTTTGACTCAGTTTTCTTATATCATCTTCTTACCTCTTTTCCTCATGAAAGGATGCCAACGTGCTCATATTCAACCTTGGCCACCTCTAAAAGTTTGTGGTGGCCATATCTATATCTCCCTACTTCATTCTCACCACCATATGCCCTCGATACACCAAGGGCAAAGAAAAAGGAAAAAAATGAAAAATAAAATAAAATAAAAGATGCTCCTATGTGAGAGCATCTAAATAAATAAAAGATGAGTTCTCCTATGTAAAAATAGTTAAAACTCTTACTGCAACTCCTTCATCCATTTGCATGCCCATTGAGCTAGGAGACATCAAGCCTAGCTCATTTTGCCCTTCTTCTCAGCCATGTGGGTTACTTAGTGTGGATTGACATATGAGATTGAATGCATGGATTTAAAGCAACAAGATTAGTCATTTTTTATCTTTACCAGAATGAAAGGGTTTATCCGGAGTTATATAATAACCATATGGATTGATTGTTTATTCTATGATCTATATTTGAAGTTTGTGTGCTCAATGCTATAATCATGATTTGTTTGTGAAAGAGGAGATAAGGGAGGTGGAATGCATGTACCTAGTCGTCATGGAGCCCATTTATTCAATATTCATCTTTTGCATTGCATTTGTCATATCTTGATTGTGGAACAACTCTAGAGAGATTGAGTTGGAGCATACTTGAGGACAAGTATGTTTAAAGTTTGGGGGTGGTGATGCAGCCTTATTGTAGCACTCCATCTTGTGTCTTTTTGCACTTCAATCACATCTATAACTGTTAGATTGCATGTTATTCTCCCAAATATGCATATTTGTGTAAAATTCACTTATGGATGTTATTTGCAAGTTTCTCACGTATTTGGACCACACTTGGATAGAAGTTAGAGAGAGAGAGAAATAATGATCCTATGGTTTATCTACCCTTAGAGAGGCCCAAAGTGAAGTCCAAGGCTCCCTCAACCTACCCCTAGTGGTCAAATATCAATTGAAGCAAAGAGATCCAAGGATGAACAAGGAATAAGAGAATAATGATACTACAGAGAGTAGCATGACCGTGAAGCATAAAACAGTCATGCTAACACGCTCCAGAATGACCATGCAATGAAACATGGTCGTGTTGTAGAGAATGTAGAACGAACATTCCATTCAGAACATGTAACAATTTTCAATCTACCACGGTCGTAGTGACCACAATGGCTGTGCTACCCATGCCTCACCACGGCTGTAGTGATCACCACAATCGTTCCACCAGCCTTCCAATTTCCCAAAAAATATGTATAACATTTGTCAAATTCCACCTCACCCGTTCCACTCCACCATGACCATTCTCACCCACACCGACCACTATCATGTTTCCCAAAATGACTGTGCTACATACAACCCTAGCAGCAGTTTTGTACTACACTTTCCATTCTATCCCCACTTAACTGAATGCTTCCCCACCATCTACATATACATAGGTGTAAGTTGGGGCAATGAGGTTAGCTACCCTACAACCACTCTAGCCTCCCCATTTTCCCTCCATCCATTCCTACCTTATTCCACCTCCATTCCATCATTTTCCACCCCAAAAACACCTATTTTAGGAATTTTGGCCATTTTCCACCATACACCCATGCCATTCCACGTTGGAGGAGGGTTGTGCTCGAGCTGCTATTTCTAGGAGGTGGAGATGGATGAGTCTTCACCAAGTTCATCATGGATTTTCACTCCTCTACTCATTTTCTTCCTTTCTTGTTGTATTTTCTTATTCTATGAGTAGCTAGGCCCCTTAGGTGGGTTGTTTGGGGCTCAAAATGTTACTTTGATACCATGTCGGGGGAAATTATATTTAAACTATATGATTTTGTTTGCTACTGATTATGTTCAATTTCAATCTCATTCCTCATGAATTACTTTGTGGTTTGTGATTGAAATCACCTAGATTCTAGGAAAATTGGTTATATATGAATCTTTTTGTGCATTGATCCTAAGTCCAATTCATGGATCCCTAGTTAGCTATTCACCTTCCTACATGTTAATGAATTCTCATACACCTAGTGAGAGATCTAAGTATCTAGTATAGGAATACTTAGTGTAATTATCTTGGAGCCTTCTCAAGGCTAGAATGTGGGTGGTGTGAGGTCTAAAACCTCATTTCCATCTTACAGTACTACCCTCGACCCCTAATTATGTGAAGAGTTCCTATTCTAGAAACCTAGGATTGATTAATTCCTAATTGAGTTACACATCAACCTTAATCCAAGTGATCCTTGTAAGGGTGGGTAGGAGGTTTTAGGGACTAGTTCCCCTATACACATCTACCCTATCCATGGCCAATTAGTAGCTCAGGGCAATTCACTAGCCTCTAGCTTGTTGTTTGGTTTGGTAATCTAAATGGAAGAATAATGTTTACATGTTATCACCACAACATAATTGATAAGTGCATCCCCAAACAACTATACTTCTCTTAATTGCATTGAAATGCTAATTACTTCTTTCTTAGCTAGTATTTGCTTAGTTAGATATTTACTTGCTTAGTTAGTTCATTGCCTCATTCTTACTTTTCTCTTGCTAGTTTAGGTCTTTAATTTATCTTTTTCCTATTTTTCTAGCCTAGTGTAGTTTAGATATCTCCTTGCTTTCCTTAGTGTAGTTTGTTTCCTTTCTTGCTTAGCTTGTTTTCTCTTGCACAATATAATTAATTGTCTAGGGTTAACTTAGGTTTTGATCTTGTTTGCTCTCTTTTAATTCCTTTCTTGTTCACTACTAGCCTAATAAACAAATCAACCATCAAACCCTTCAACCCTAGACTCCACAATAGCAACCTAAACCAAAACTAACCTAGCTCTAGTGCCTCCTTTTGTCCCTATGGATTGAACCTATTCTTGTCGCTTGCCTATATTATAACACGACCCCGTGCAGTTGTGGGTTAGTGTGTTAGTCTAGGTGGGTGTGTCAGTTTAGGCCCCTTTATAAATTTTGAAAGATTCCCAGTGTGTTTGAAAATACCTTAGGGTCACATATAGTCACCACTCAATTGATTAGTGTGCGACCCTAAAGGAGAAGCACACCAAGCTTTCTAGTGGCATTCCTAGGGACAAAAAGCACCGTATCTACCTAGTAGTTGTGGTGTTGACTCTCCCCTTTGGCACCGTATTTTTCCAATTTACTTGTCTATGTTTAGAAACACACCAATAATCTATGTATGATCTCTCATATTAGAGGGTAACACCTTAGTATCTTATTGAATTGTTGAAGCGATCTAGGTTCCATAGCTGTGCAATTAGTCTATTATTGTCACAATATAGCTATATTCCATAATCAGTGGTTTGTTACACCCCAAGTTCATTAATGAACTTCTTGATCCATACAAATTTTTCAGTTGCATTGGATGAAGCAATATACTCAGACTCTATTCTGGAATCAGAAATTATTTCTTTATTGGAACATTTCTAGCTTACAGTTCCTCTTTTGAGGAAAAATACAAAACAAAATTGTGATCCCTAATCATTATTCTTAGTTTGAAAGCTTGTGTTAGTGTAATCCTTTACAACCTACTTATCCTCACCTCCATACATAAACAACATGCCCTTAATTCTTCTTAAGTACTTAAGGATGTTCTTCACAAAATTCCAGTGATGTTCATGTGGATCTCAATATCACATGATGATCATGCTTAAATCATACAATAAGCCAAGTGTTATACATAAAATCCCATACATGACATATCCAATTGCATGGACGTATGGAATCTTACTCATCGAGGTCTCTCTTTTAAAGAGTTGGGACATTGATCTCTAGACTTATTACATAGGCCTTTATAAGTTTTCTTCTGTTAGGCTCTTGCATGATGAACCTTTTTGGTACTCTTTTAATGTATGTACTTTGACTTACACTGAGAATCCTTCTATATCTATCTCTATATATCTTTATTCCTAGAATATATGGTGCTTCTCCTAAGTCCTTCATGGAGAAGGTGGTTTCCAACCATGTTCTTACCAACTCTAGAGTAGAAATGTCATTTCCCATCCATAGTATGTCATCTACATACAATATGAGGAGTATATTTATGCTCCCACTAACCTTATTGTAAACACAAGTTTCTTCTTCATTTTGGATGAAAAAAACTCTTTGAACATCTTATAAAAATTAAAATTCTAACTTCAATAGAATCGCTTCAATCTGTACATTAACCTTTCTAGTTAATAGACTATTCTAGATTTATTTATAAAGATAAACTATTTTGGTTGTTTCATGTACACATCCTCAATGAGATCCCCATTAAGGAATGTGATTCTAACATACTTTTTCTGAATTTCATTGTCATGATAAGTTCTAACTTCAACAATGAACCTGACAGATCTAATCATGACAAGTGGTGAAGAAATTTCATCATAGTCACCGCCTTTAACTTTTTTGAGAAGTTATTGTTGTTGGCCTCATTGTAGATTGTTGGATCATCATCATCTATGAACAATATATCACCTTGTTGAATCATAAGAAATCCAAATCTTTTAGGCTCAAGGCATATCCTATTAGACCTTTGAGGTTCTTGTGTCATTAAAAAAACTTGAGATTCCACAATAGTTTGTAGCTCCTCTTATTCCTTATCAACCTCCATCATTTCAATATTATCTTATTGGTCTCAAAATTATTCAAATTATATTATGTTCCCACTAATTCCTCTAGAAATACATTCTTTTTCATTATATACAATAGTTATGAAACAAATACTTTGTTTTTATATGGAATATAGAAGTACAATCAATTTGTTTCCTTAGGATATCCAATAAAATTATGTTTTCTCTTAATTTAGATCTAAGCTTTTATAAAATTGTTTCTTGACATAAGATTCACATCCAGATATTTTCAAAAAATATGTATTGGGGAATTTTCAAGAAATACATATTTGGGAATTTTCCACTCCATATAAATGTGTCTTGTAAGCATATTTAGAAGGTACATAGATAATTGTTATATTGCAGTTTCTAATTTATATCCCCAAGAGGGAGTTGGAAGAGTATCAAAGCACATGATTGGTCGTATAATTTTTAATAGGGTGTGATTCTTTGTTTGTGATGCACCATTATGTTGGGTCGTTTGAAGTGGATTCTATTATGATGCAATACCACAACCTCGTAGAAGGACCTCAAACTCTTGACTTTTGTACACCCCACCTCAATTTGATTATGTATTCTCTTACCATATTGATTATGTAATTTATCTATGAATTCCATGAAATGTATTTTTTTTGGAAATGGTAAATGTATTTCCAAAAAGGTGCAAGCACCGTACAAGACTAGATCCACAAAAATGGACCAGTACTATACAAACAGGTCTCATGGGTTACTCTACAAAATCCCAGAGATAAGCTGTATCTTTGTGAAGCGCACATATCATTTTCTTTCTAAGTTTGACCTGCTCTCTAACTCTATTGGTTATACTGTCCATAACCTCCATATAAGACCTTTTACGAGATCTGTGTTTTCTACCGTTCCTCTCCCACCAGATCTCATAGCAAGCCACAATTAAGCAAATGCTATTGAAATCCCCAACCTCTTTGTTGATGTTCATCCCATCGGACAACCAACAAACAATGTCCCCCAAGTTGTCGCTTCCTCCTGTCCTCCATCTGTTCCGCAGCCTGATGATACCCCATATGGTCTTGGTGAAGTTACAGTTGAAGAAGAGATGGTCTTTGCTTTCCTCCTCATCACCACAGAAGTAGCACGGATGTACCTCCATGCCTCCCCATTTAGCTAACCTGTCTCCAGTAGGGAGTCTATTCAGAACCACTCCCGCCACAGACCCGCAACCTAATGAAATGTATTCTAACTTGTGTTTATTAGGTATACTAGCCATATCTATTAAGTTCATCAATAAATTGATGCATTATTGATACCCACCTCTAGAATTTGTGCTAAAAGGACCACATGCATCAATGAGTATGAGTCCTAATAAACCACTTTCTGGTTGACTAATATCACTTAATGATGATTTTTTCATCTTGCCTATAAACAAGACGCATATGTCTCAATTGGTTCAAAACAAAATGATCTAGGTATCCATATTAATGAAGTCTAGAAATGTGATTCTCATTTATATGGTATGAATGATGATGTCATATATAAGTTTTGTTTGAGTCATCGAGTTTAGGATTCTCAGTATTTATGTGATATACATTTATCTCAAAATCTAACAAATAAAGACCTTATGTCATAGGGGCACTACAGTAAAAGATCTCATCTTTACATATAGAACATCAATCATTCTTGATATAATATTCAAAACCATTCTTATCTAAACATGAAATAAAAAAATATGTTTCTATTTTTAGAAAGTATGTAATATTAGTTCTTTAATTTCTTTAAAATCCCATTGGAAATAAATTAATAGTAGATGCCTAAAGTAGTGCCAGAAACTCTTGCTCCATTTGAACACAAAGTTCTACCTCTACCTTCTTCAGGAGTCTACTTCTTTTCAGATTATGTATAGTTGAACATATGTGGGACCCACATCCGATATCTAACAGCCATGATGAAGAAATAGATAAACATATCTCCATAAAATATATGCCTAAAGTGGGAATCTATATCCCTATATCATTTTCTCTATTTCATCAAGTAGCAAAGGCAACCATGGGATATACTTGTAGATTCAGAAGTTGTGAAGCCCGAGATAAGGTTGAACATGCTCCGCGTGTCCTTGCCAGACATGGATGGTCACCTGGAGTGACCATATATGATTGGAGATGGTATGGATACGGACCTAGGTTACTATGTATGTAGTAGGTCTTATGACGGAAAAAGATATTTGAAATATCATACCTAGACAGCTCAAGTGCATGCCAGGAGGTTGATAAACCTCATTGGAGTCTACAACCTTCGCCCCACTCACTAGAATCCACCAACGAACTGTATAGGATTCTCCCTCATCATGAGGATGGATGGGATGAACCTCAATGCTCCTGGTTGCTTCTCGGGCATCAAATCTATAACATACATTTGGGGATTCTACGACGATGGCAACCATGAATGATGGCAGGTCTAGGAGAGGTTCCACATCCTTGGCATTTCTCTAGAAACCAGAGAACCACCTACAACCCCATGTTCTACTTGACTATCTCCACAGGTGCAAGGATGGATCATGAGGGTTCAGAGAACAAGTATAGGGCTTTCTATGGACAACCTGGACTGGGCGACATGTCTGGGATCAATTCGATTATCATGTGGTCCTTATATAGATACT
This sequence comes from Alisma plantago-aquatica, assembly GCA_963693085.1. NCBI lineage: Eukaryota > Viridiplantae > Streptophyta > Magnoliopsida > Alismatales > Alismataceae > Alisma > Alisma plantago-aquatica. The sequence continues at coordinate 1,769,797,173 of OY856409.1, forward strand.
AGAAGGGATCCTAGTGCCTATGAGGGGGAAAATAAAACCATTTAAGGGTAAGGTGGGGGAGAGTCAAACCATACCAAAGAGAAATAGTTTCCTTTCTGATACACATGCATGGTGAGAGATAAACACATACCATGATCCATTCATAGGAAAGGTAATTTAATTTCATTAACAACTGACCCTCCACTTATTCTCACAAGTCATGACTATACATTCTTAACATAAAAACCATCAAAGATTACTCACTCCTTTCTATTTTGGATTTTTCCAATCCCATCGACAAGAAGAAACTTGGCTAGTAAACCAAAGCTATTAGGGAAGGTGTATATGACACATATTGGGTTATTAATTATCAACTTTTTTGGAAGCTCTTTGTGACTTGCAATCTAGATTATTATTCCTTTTCCCCACCTTGATGTACTCCTTAATGCAATTACCTTTACTTCATGAAGATTTATTCATATCTAATTCATGGTTTTTTTGGGATATTTTCATATAACAAACTTGCTCCTTTTAAGCGTTTCATTAAATCAATTACCATAATCTCATGGAACGTCCTTTTCCTCCCAATTTCTAGAATCATATTTCTTTTTGTTATTATCCAAAATTCATATTGAAATACTAAGACTTGATGCCTCAAAACTTGTGTTGCCAAATTGGGTTAGATTATTACTCCAATAATTATCTAAAATACCATATGTTTTGTTTTCTTTTGAAAATTTGCTTATTATCTCATATATCCGTTATCAACAAGTCATAAAGCCATCACTTTTTATTTATGCACCCCAAGGACCTATTTCCAAATAAAATAATCCCACAACCTCACTTGGGCCATGGGTTGCATCCATGCCACAAAGTGGATGGCTTTATTATTCTATCAATTATCATTAGGGAATTTACTTATCAATTCAACACTTATATATATATATATATATATATATATATATATATATATATATATATATATATATATATATATATATATATCAAAGTCACTAAAACTTGAGGATATTATAGGTCAGCACCTTTTGCCGACTTTATATGTCATCTAATTGAGTATTCCACTGGTGAACCTTTCTCCAACATCAGATACATCTAGGATCGTCTTTCCCACAAAATTAACCTTCACACTTTTGAAAAAATGGGATTTGACTTTGGTCATAAATGATCTAGAAATGAAGACTTTGGACAGCCTTCACCCCAAAATCATCTCACCAACCTTGAAGCAGCCTTCACTTGAAGTAACTTCAAGCTCCCCCTTGAAGTAGCCTTCCTCCTTGAAGTAGCTTCCCGTTGAGACCTTCTAGAAGTAGTCCAAAGCCCACTGAGCTAACTTCTCCACCAGAAGAAGCTCCAACAACCTCCTTTCCACAACCTCCAACCTAGGAGTAGTAAAGGAGAACAAAACACAACAAAGGGAACAAGATTGGAAGAAAGAAACAGTGTTACCAATTTAGTACAGTACTTTGATCCTATATCAAGCGTATTGATCTCCTATCCACTATGGATGAACATGGTAGTATGATGGCTAGGAGATACTAAGCTATAGGACACTAATGTAGAACAGATTACAAGTGAAGCTCAGCTTGTTGCTCACAAAGATTGAATCTCAAGTGTAATTGTATGCATGAGTGATACCATGGGTGTCCTATAGCTTGTCCTATTTATAGGAGTGGTTTGCTAATGCTTGGGGACGTTCTAGACACTTTTTAGGATGTTCTTAGTGCTCAACTAGCCATCATGTGTCTACGAATTGTATTGCAATGACTATTTGTTTAATGCTGAAAAGTGCAGCCCAAAATGTAGCTCAGTTGAACCATTTGTCGACCGAGTTGTTCTCAGTCAAACTTTTCTTCACCCGAGTGGGAGACTGAGGTTAGTAGATTTGCAATGTTCAACTCAACTCCCAACCACTTTTTCCCACCAAGTCTAATGGCTATAGAACCTACTCGAGACTCGGTCTCAATCGAAATTAAGTTCGACCGAATATGTGCTTGTGTAGGCTTATGTGTAGGCTATTCAACAGTGTACGTGCATTAGGCTTAGGAGTTTCTCAATTGAGAAAATAGTCGAATGAGAGTATCTCAGTCAAGAAGTGTTTTGACCAAGACAAACTCTGTTTCAATACTTTAAATCGTATGCTAAGCGTAAGAATGAATGTGCAATTGTGATGCTTACTTAGGGGATGACTTATCTATGTGTTGTGAGTGGATAGGAAGACCTAAACACTGGATTTATATGATATCTAAGTACTTGTACATTATAAACTTGTACAAGTTTTTACATTGATTACAATCATGAAAATAAAGCAAATTTGAGCATAAAGATCTTCCAAATCTTTGCTATCCACCACATTTTATGCTTATTCCTAAAACACTCAAATAGCATGTTAAAACCACAAGAATGAAATGTTTGTCATCATTAAAACAAAGGGATTATAATAATGTCCAATTTAGCCAACAATCTCCCCCTTTTTGAAGATGACAAACATTTCCAAAATATAAATCAAGGAAATATAAATCATTTGAGTCTCATACCTGAAGTTTACCTTTTGTAGTCATTTTCTTGTTTGTGAAGTGTGTGCTAGACAAGAGATGATGAAACTCATTTTACTTTATGTTAATGATTTATATTGTCTCTCTCCCTTTGTCATTTCAAAAAGATAACCAAGCTAAAAATTAAGTATGACTTTTATTTCTCCCCCTTAATTTGATAATTTGATGCTCAATTTTTAAAGCAAGGGTAATTTAATGCAAACCACTTTATGTCAAATTTAGCCAAAATTTATTTCTCAATCATTTGCAAAGGATGTTAAGCCTTGAAATGATGTGAGATCCTTTTATGTTCATGGCATATGTGTTTTGATTTCTCAATCATTTACAAGGGATGTTAAGCCCTGAAATGATATGAGATTTTCTTTACAACATAGTAGGATCAAGAAATATATCTCTAATCAATAATGAGGGATGTTAAGCCCATATTGATATAGAGAGTCCATTTAAGATCAAGATAATTCAATAATGTTTATAAAGTTTTGTGAGCTCCCCCTTTATTTAAGAATTCTAAGGTCATAATAAGCATTGGAGTTTGAGTTAAACTTTTATGAGAGATTTGCACTAAAATCTTGTTTTCAATATGACGAACGAGTTTCTGATAATAATGCTAAGATTGAGTGCAAAGAAATGATTTACAATTAAGCATTTTGTCAAGATTATTTTAGACCGACCTTGACTTCGACCTTGGTGCCCCTTGGTCAAACTTGATTTTGATTGAGAGGCAATTTCGTAGATTTCTAATTAAATCAAATTTTCATTTGTTGCTAAATTGATAACAAATTGAAATAGTCGAACATGTTTTCTAGACTCTTTATCAGTCGAATTCTTTCTCGACCTATTTCCTTTTGGTCGAAGTTCTTATCGACTGAATGAGTTACTATTTTTATCTAGATTTTTATAGGTTGACTACAGGTTGTACCAGCTTTAGATTCAATCAACATTTTTTTGACCGACTAATCTCTCAGTCGAACTATATTTTGACCGAGGGATTTACTGATTTTCTAGTTATTTCAGGTCCAATACAAAGCCTTTGTCGGTCGAATAGTTTCTCGACCGACTTACTTTCAGTTGAATTATTTGTCGACCGAGAGAATGTCTATAAATTCTTTCAGAAATATGTTTATTAAAGTTATGGATTAAATTACTTTGGTTCATTTGTTGTACCTTTATGTTAAGTTGAGATAGAACATGAAGATAGTCAAATTGGAGTCTTTGTTCATATCTCAACTTAATCATTCATGTTTTGTTTGGGGGTCTTGGAACCCATACCAAATCAACATCTTTTTTCTTGTAAGGACATGAAAAGGAATAATGTCCAAGATGCAAGCAATAGGGACAACATATGGAATCAATTTCATTTCTCTTTCTGGGTACAAATATGATTTTGGTCTTGGGTGATTGAGTTCTCCTAGGTTTAGGTTGATAAGAGTTTATCTTTGGAACATATCCTAAACCTCTTCTTCCAATGTGACAAGAAGAATTCTTTAGGATCTTATCAAGAATACCATTATTTCTCAAGCTACTAACTTCTTTTTGTAACTTAGCAATCTCATCTTTTTTTTTTATATCTATCTTTGCTTGATCTAGATCAGATGATAAAGCATCTCTTTCTTTAACTATAGCATCATAATCTATATGAGTACACTAGATAGGTTGTGTTTGAATATCATTCAATTTTGCAAGAAATTCAACCTTTTCTTGACAAAGCAAATTATGATTCGTTTAAAGAGTAAACAACTTTGTATTGCAATCATTAAAAGATGATTTCAAGGAAGAATTTTCAAAGATAATACTTTCCTTTTCAGAAGCAAGATCATTTAATTTAACATACAAATCCTCATTAGTTTTAGTAATTCTTTTTAGTTTCTTTTTACAATCAATATATTTATCATGTAATTCCTCAATTCTAGCAACTAACTCTTCTTTAGATAAATAAAAAAGGCTTACCTCATCTTCTTCTTCATTTATTGTAGCAATAAGGCACTCTACTTCTTCTTCTTCATCTTTACTATCATCACTTGAATCATCCCATGCATCTTTGTAGGATTTTTCTTTCTTCTTGTGATATAATTACTTTCCCTTCTTAAGTTTAGGACAAACACCTTTTAAGTGTCCCTTTTTGCCACATTCAAAGCACCTAAAAGAAGAAACACTAGAAGTTTTGTTAGTTTTAAAACTTCTATACTGCTTACCGTTTACAATGAGAGTTTCTTATTCACTATCTTCTTCACTTGTGTCAAGACTATTCTTGGTTGATGCTTTGAATGCAATGTCCTTTCTTTTCTCCTTTTTGTGTTCAGCCACCAATCTTTCTTCTTCCTCTAAGGTTGCATGATGTGCTTATAAGTTGCCAATGAGTTGTTCCATCCTCAGTTGAGTGAGGTCATTGGCTTCTTCAATTGCAGTCACCTTAGGCTTGTACTTGGGAGGAAGAGACCTAAGAATTTTAGACACTTGATCCTCTTCACTAATGGCTTTACCTAATGCATTCAAACTATTAACAATAGAAGAAAACTTTGCATACATTTCACGAATAGACTCATTTGGTTCCATATGAAACTGTTCAAACTTTTATTTAAGCATACCAATTTTGGAATTCTTTACTTGAACAGTTCCTTCATAGGTAATAGAGAGTCTATGCCATATTTCATATGCAGTTTCACAATTTGATATTCTATTAAACTCACCTATGGAAATTGAACAATAAAGGATACTTACAACTTTTGCATTGAATTGGGCTAATTTTACCGTGTTAGCATCCCATGTAGCATACTCCATTTGAGGAAGAGTGTAGGCATTTGAAACAATTTTCCAGAGATCCTAGATGATCCCTTGAAAATAGAATTGCATCCTCCTCTTCTAATAGTTATAGTTGGTGCCATCAAATGGTGGAGGTCGAGCTACAAGTGTTCCTTCCATATTGAGGTTGTTTAGTACTCCATCACCCATCTTCTTCAAGACTCGATTAGATATCCTTGAAGCCTACTCTGATACCAATTGAAAAAACACTAGAGAGGGGTGAATAGGGTTTTATGATTATTTTAAAAATTATCTAAGCAAACAACAACAAAAAGATTGGAGAAGGGGACAAGGCGTTTAGAGTGGTTCCACCCTTAGCAAAAACTAAGGGCGTCAATCCACTACCTGGTTGTTCCCAACTGAGATTTTGAAAGCAATTGTATTTTATTACCTCACAAGGATGTTACATAAGATACAAATACCTTCACAAACCCTTTGGAAAGCCTTCACCCTGAAGTCATCTCACCAACCTTGATGCAGCCTTCACTTGAAGTAACTTCAAGCTACCCCTTGAAGTAGCTTTCCTCCTTGAAGTAGCTTCCCGTGAAGACCTTCTAGAAGTATTCCAAAGTCCACCGAGCTACCTTATCCACCTAAAGAAGTTGCAACAACCTCCTTTCCACATCCTCCAACCTAGGAGTAGAAAAGGAGAAAAAACACAATAAAGGGATCAAGGTTGGAAGAAAGAAAAAATGTTACCAATTTAATACAACGCTTTGATCCTATATAAAGCGTATTGATCTTCTATCCACTTTGGATGAATGTGGTAGTGTGATGGCTAGGAGACACTAAGCTATAGGGCACTAATGTAGAACAAATTGCAAGTGAAGCTCAGCTTGTTGCTCACAAAGATTGAATCTCAAGTGTAATTGTATGCATGAGTGATACCATTGGTGTCCTATAGCTTGTCCTATTTATAGGAGTGGTTTGCTAATGCTTGAGGATGTTCTAGACACTTTCTAGGATGTTCTTAGTGCTCAACTAGCCATTATGTGTCCACTAATTGTATTGCAATGACTATTTGTTTAATGCTGAAAAGTGCAGTCCAAAATGTAGCTCACTCGAATTCTTTGTCGACCGAGTTGTTCTCGGTCAAACTTTTCTTCGACTGAGTGGGAGACTGAGTTTAGTGGATTTGCAACATTCAACTCAACTCCCAACCACTTTTTCCCACCAAGTCTAATGGCTATAGAACCTTCTCAAGACTTAATCTCGGTTGAAATTAAGTTTGACTGAATATGTGCTTGTGTAGGCTTATGTGTAGGCTATTCATCAGTGTACGTGCATTAGACTTAGGAGTTTCTCAGTCAAGAAAATAGTCGACCGAGAGTATCTCGGTCGATAAGTGTTTTGACTGAGACAAACTCTGTTTCAATACTTTAAATCGTATGCTAAGTGTAAGAATGAATGTGCAATTGTGATGCTCACTTAGGGGATGACTTATCTAAGTGTTGTGAGTGGATAGGAAGATCTAAACACTGAATTTACATGATATCTAAGTACTTGTACATTATAAACTTGTACACATTTTTACATTGATTACAATCATGAAAATAAAGCAAATTTGAGCATAAGGATCTTCCAAATATTTGCAATCCACCACCTTTTATGCTTATTCCTGAAACACTCAAATAGCACGTTAAAACCACAAGAATGAAATGTTTGTCATCATTAAAACAAAGTGATTATAATAATGTCCAATTTAGCCAACAACCTTAACACTGAAAGTCATGAATAACTATCCTTCTCATCTTTATCCTGGAAGCATCCTTGCATACAATCCAAAATTCAACTATTCACAACCACCAACACCACCATCCAACCTTCATCACAAACAATTTTTTGAATCCCATCTTCAAGACACCATTGCCCACTTCTAATTTTCCCCGATCCCTACTTTTTTTGAAGCCTATGCTTTGGTGACCAAAAATGCCTTAACTTGGGATTCTCTTGTGCAATACTATGGTGATGATTCTTTTAGAGGATATGATCATGATGTGGAGTACTCTATTGATCTCCTTAAGAATATGTAAACACAATTTTGGATCCATGTTGCTTTTTCGTGTACTTCCTTTTACTTCAAGCATAGTACTCTTATTTGTATTTATCATGGAATGCATAAATAAATGGCTTTATTATTTATCCCTTTATAATGCCCATATTTGTTGCGAATAAATTTGATTTTTTATATTCCTTGATGATATTCTTAAAAGAAGCATTATTATAATAAGGGGATCATCATAATGAAGGGAAGTCATGTTTTCTTTTACCCCAACCATTTTGTATATGACAAAGGGGAAGAAATAAGTCTTAAAAGCACAAACTTCCAAAGTCCTTAAGTTTCTTATTCTCATTCTCTTGACCAAGATGGATATTTAACTCCTTCTTTTAGTCTTATATGTTTTCTTGATATGAATGATTGCTCATTTATGTTAAGAATGGATGTCATGTTCCATATTTCTTAAGTAAAATAACACACACTTTTGAAGAAACTTAACATATGCAAATTCAGGTATAAGTTTCCTTCTTTTAAATATTTATTATTTAAATGTTTGTCATCTTCAAAAAGGTAGAGATTGTTGGCTAAATTGGATATTTGCACACTTTCTCTTTTGATGATGACAACATTTATATCTTGTCTATCTAACATGCTATCTAGTGTTTTAGAGATAAAGATATGTATAGACAAGAATTTTGAAAATAATTTATCAAGTACAAGTGGTGATTTTATCATGTTTATTCAATGTACCATATTTGTACAAGGCATAATGTTCAAGTAATAAAATATCAAGTTAAATTAATCTATGAGTCAAGGCCAACTATCCTAAACCCAATTTCACATTTCTATCAAGCCTTTAGGATAGTTGGATCTCATTGGAAAAATCATTTACTGTGTTTTCCAAAATTTAAATGATGCATTTACAATAACCTTTTCAGTTAAATTATTTCTAGATTGAAGTCATCCTTGGTGTACTCTTTCTTGACTGAGAAGAAGCCTTTTAGGTCAAAATAGTCATTGTAGAAAAAGTGCCATTGTGAACTTTCCAAAGTGAGCAAACTTTAGATGAAGTATAGTTCGACTCAGAGGTCCCTTGGTTGAAGAAATGTTTGACTAAGGATGTCTCGTAGTAATTATCTTTGAGCACTCCACTAGTTGTGGTAACTTTGTTTTGGTAGTCTAACGACTATTTTGACTCTTATTTTGAACAAAACACCCCCAACAACTATCCTAATTATCTCTAAGTGTTTCCTATATATAGGATAGCCCTATGGATACCAAAGACACACTTGAGGACTCCATTCTTCTATATTTGAGTTTATAATAAATAATTGCATATTCCTTTTAGCAATAATCTTTTGAGTTCCATTCAAGTGTCCTTCTCCACCACTCAATTCGTGTTCTATCTACAATGGAAGTGACTCATAAGCTTGATATAGGAGATTTGTGTATTGTGAAATCAATATTGTTCTTTATCTTTATCCAATCTTGTTCTATAATTGTGATTGAGTGTTCTTAGACTACTTCTTGCGAGAGGGTTGTCTGGGGACATCCTAAAGAAGGAGTTTTCTCATTGGTGCTCTCACAACCGTTAAAGAAGATGTAAAAGTTTTGTGCTCTTCCACTGCCATTAAAGAAGAGGTAAAAGTTTGGCACTCTTCCATTGCTGTGAAAGAAGAGGGTAACAATTGTACTTTGTATTGTTCCTTGTGAGGTTAATAAAAGTTAATTGTTGCAAAATCCTGGTTGTAAATAATTGATAGTGGATTGATGTCATTTGATAGAAACACTCTATATCTCTCCTCCTGTGGTTGATTGTCTATATTTTCTTTAACATTGAATTTTAATTAAAATCATCATATAAGATCTACTCACCCCACCCTCTAGATCTTTCAAATTCATCACCCACATATCCCTAATAAGAAATTTTGAGAAAATTAGTTTTGTTCACACTAGGAAAGGAAAATTCAAAGAAAATGACGAATGCACAAATGCATAAATCAAAGTGCACACAAACATATTTGAACAAACAAAAGCTACCAGATAATAAAATAAAGAAGCACCACCTAACTACATACACGAGCCTTTTTTTTCCTTTTGTAAAGAGAAAATAAAAGAGATAAGTCACTTCTTTTTATTCATCTTTGGGAGGGATGAGCTAAAAGATCTCTTCTTGCTTGAGTTTGGTGTTTGAAGGGAGATATCCTAGATTATTATTCATGTTGGTGATGGATGTTGTGAGTAGTCCAAGTTATATTCTTAATCTTTTAATGGAAGAAACCCAACTTCACAAGAAGTATTTCTTCTCATTTATGTCATTAGAAAAGGTTGTCTCCAGATTGTCAAAATGGTTATGTGTCTCCCTATTGTCTATACCGTCCTTTGTTCGTCCACTAAAAATTTGAATGCTTCCCCCATTCAGGGTTGTAGGTGTTAAAGAAGGGATTGTTGTAGTGGTATTGTGTAACATAATTTTCTTAAACATATTGTTCACTTTTTGGATGAGCCTATATATGTAGAGTATGATACATACATGTTATTGTCTCACATATAATAACCATGTGGATCTTGTTGACACTCATAGCATTTAGTTTCTTGGTGACCCTATTAATCTTAGTATTATGTGTAGAAGCAACATCCACTCCCTCATGTCAACCCTAGAGATTCTCTTTTCAGTAACCCCCCTAGATAGACCTAGGGATTTTGTCTCAATAATGTTCCTTGTCTCAATGGAATTCCTCCTTTCATGGCATCCACCATATGTTTCATTCTCTAGGGTAGTCACATCATTACCTAAACCATTGTGGATGATAGAAATTTGGTTCACTCTAACATGTTGTGTTGAGGATACTTCCTCAATAAATATTTGAATTATTCTCATTCCTATGGTAATAAATCCCAATATTATTTCTTGAATCTTGTGGTTTGGTTGATTATTTCAATAGTAGTGCCAGGCGGGAACATTTTACTTGAGGAATGTAATGAGTAATGCATCACATGTAGTCATAGAGTCTTTTTAAAGGCCCGAAATCCATTTCTTCAGTTCAAATAAAAGTGAGAAGGGAAAAATGCATCCATGATCAATCATCAATGATCCATATGACATATATTGTTTCACTTAACTTCAAGAAGTTGGGGGCAATGAGTATGGGGTCTTAATATGCAATGCCTATGGATTAATTTGGATACACAACAACGATTAAGATTAGATCCAAGTGGTAAGTGATCACCGACCATTATCAGACCCACAATAGACACATCAGATGGTTGTTGTGATAGTGGTGTATTGTAGTCCATCAAAGGTCTAACTAATGTATCTAAGTTGATTGGAACTTGTTTTGACAAAATAGGTAAATGATCACATCTACTTCTCCTTAATTTTTCCCTATGGGAAAGAACTACTTTCCAGAATATGAACTATAACAAGACATAGATCCTTGATCTTATTTCAAATATATAATAATTCTACAAGAGAAAAAGGAGGGTTTATGATGTACAAAGAATACAAATTAAAATAAAAGAACATAACACCACTACTTATGGAGTTACTCATGTAACCTAATTTAAGAAAAAATTCAAAATTGCAGTAATACAAATATCCCTAAAAACAAGCCCATAAATTGAGTTGGGCAAAGTTTGCAATCCATTTAATTAAATTAATTCAACACTATATTATTTAAAACATTTCGTACATAATTTGAAAATTCAACAGTTGCTGAAATAGGAAGTAGTTCCACGACAATGACCCCAAATATTAATGTGTGCGATCAATTTATATAACTATTACAATAGTATGCTACAATAGTACATATCAAAAAGTAGCATAGAATTATGTTGTCTATATAGGGAATCAATTGGACTTTGGAATTTAAATTAGTGACATACATAAGAAATTGGGATAAATAATATAATTGGATTAGTAAACATATTGATTTAATTTGATTTTGGAAAATACAACCTAAATCACAAAGCCAAAAGAATTGGATAAACATAGAGTTTTGACAACAAAACTATATTTTACATGCTACATCTAACTTCTAACAATTTTACATAATTTAATAAATCTCATTCTATTAAATTCTAGAAATGCTTCTTAAAGTAAGAAAGAAAATGATTAGAGAATAATAAATTGATTTCATCCATGCTTATCCTTCCACAAATAATATTCTAAAATAAAAAATCCATTCCTAATAATTTGACAGATTTCCAAGTCATGAAACAATTATTTCTAGTTCACAAGTTAAGAACATTCTTATTGTCATCCAAGAAAACTCCAATAAAAGATAAATCTAGGGGTGACTAGTTTTATGAAGATGTAGTAAGATATGAACTAGAAAGACATAACGTAGTTGAACCAAACAAAGAAAAACTAAGAACACATAATATATTTAGATGACCCACTACATATATTTCTTATATTATCAAAATGAAGATCCAAGAAGAATTTGTGAAATGGATGATGTTACTCCCACAAAATACATAACAAAAATGAGATATACATCAAAATAATTAGTTGTAAAGCAAAATAATGACTTTAGAGCAATATTTCAACATTTTGTCATAAATTACAAATGAAAGTTCTCATGTTCCACCTACTTTGTTCTTCTTCTACCTTTTCTTTCTCCTCAGCCTCTGATGCAGTCCTATTTTAGGGCTCCATCTTGTGTATTTTTGCATCTTAATCACATATAGACATTATTAGAATGCAAGTTATTTTATTTATATGTGATTTCATATCAAATGCACTTATGGCTGCTTTATGTGTATTTTTTAGGCATTTGCACATGCATTGGATGTAAAGGAGAGAGAAGGAGAGAATCCTTAGGTTCTACACCCCAAGATTGGACCCAAATCTTTCGTAAGCATCCCTTGAATAGGAACAAATTGGTCCAAGGCAAAAAGAAACCATTTGGACGAGTTAAGAGAAAAGATAAGCAGGTGGGCCCTCACCATGGGCCGTGGTACTCTACCACGGCCATGGCACGATGCCTCAAAATCACAAGTTGATTGCAAGCTAAAGTAACAGTTCCATTCCACCCATGGACATTAATACGATAATGACACTTCATGTGCACTGTGTCCATGGTGATCACCATGCCCATGTCACGCAATAGAGACAATGACCTCCCCTAGAAGAACGACCGTGACCATTCCCTCCACCATGTCTATACTCTTTGGCATGATTGTGCCACCACTCATCCAACAGGATTGTGGTGCCCACCATGGTCGTGGTCATTGAGCCTCCAAGACTCCATTATAACCTGTCATTTTAACCTTTTCCACCTGGCCCATGCCCATTCACCATGATTGGGATGACCTCTGTCCACCAGGACCATTGTGATGACCACAGCCATGGTAACTACACAGTCTTAACAACTTTTTCCACTGTATTTCCCACAATACCCCCACTTAACCAGTGCTCCCCACCACCTATATATACTAGGGTGGTAGATGTAGCATGAAGGTTATCCATTAATATGCCCTCCCTAGCATTCATTCCTACATCCCTTAGCTCTCACCTACTCGCATCCATCACCCACACCATTTCCACCTTCCACTACCTCAAAACCCTAGTTTTCTAGGGTTTACACCACACAACCTCATATTTCCATGTGATTTACCTACCTGGGAGGGAGGTGCTCGACCTATAATAGCTATGAGGTGAAGAAAGGAGCTTCCATGATATTCCATGGCTATCTTCTTCTTTCTCCTTTCTCTTTTACTATTTTTTTTCATGTGTAGCTAAACCCCCTTGGTGGGCTGTTTGGAGGATTGAATGTCACTTTGATATCATGTTGGTGGAATATGACTTGTAATGAACATAATTTCATTCTATGATGATTGTCTCTTGCTTCTATCTTGTTTCCCATTATTCTACTTGTGATTTATGCTTCTCAAAATGGATTTCTTGTTGTTTAATGCTTGAAAACACCTAGATTCTAGGGGAAAATGAATTGTATGTGGCTATTTTAGGAATTACTCCTAGGTCCAACTAGAGGATCCCTAGATAGCACCCTATATCCATTTATACAAATCTCTTCTCCTACAACTAGGTGTGGGATCTAAGTAGCTAGCTTAAGAGTGATTAGTGTAATTGCCTAGAGTTTTCTAAAGGCTAGATGGTGAGTAACTTGGGGTGAAATAGTTGGGTTTTAGGTGAGGGAGAAGGAAGCGGAAACAAAAATTTTCTCTCACCAAAAAACCATAACCATGGATCGCATCAACAACTATGAAATAGGAAGGATGGTTTTGGTGAGGTGTACTGATAACACCAAATTTTGTGATATTTTTGACCCTTATTTTGTTATCAAAACTACCCTTTTAAACTGTGTTCCTCTCTTTTTATATGTACTTTTGCAATAACAGGCCAAACTACGCTCTTAATTTAATATTTCCACCTTTTGCAGAGTTTTCCTCCAATTTTGACCCATTTGTCATCAATAAGGCCCGCCCCAGCCCACTAACATGATTCCACCTGCATCGGCCTTCCAGCCGGCCGATACGCACACTGCCCGACAAGGGTAGCGCAATACACGGACGCGCGACATGAGGATGCCATACAAGGAGGGACTAACGGACGACACACCTATCTACCCGACAGGGAGCCGAGCTTGCCACGACAACCGAAGCTTGTCACGCGACACAGGCCACCCACCGGCAGGCGCCGCTCGTCACGTCCACTGACAACCAACATCCTTGTGCCGGGCGATAGTGATATTGGCCGTCCACCGACTCTGCGATAATAAGAGCTAAGCAAGGATACATGGCGCCCTGAGCGCCATAACTTCCCCAACCGCTGGCTATAAATAGAAGCTACAGGAAGCTGAAAAGACAGGTCAGAACCCTGCGCAAGTCACCTCAGGAAAGCTATGAAGAGCTAGTGTATCGTGCCTCACTGCTTATGCATGGCGATTCTAGGTGAGCATTTCCCCATCCCGAGAGGGAGGGAATGGTTCACTTAGGGTCGCTATGGGCAGAACTGCAGGCCGATATCGGCCGAAAAGGATCCCCGACATAAGTGACCAATACTAGGAGCATTGCTCTAGCCCGACACGATACCGAACCCCGATGCACATCGCTCGTCACGGCGTGTCGCCCGAGAGGGTGCCGCCCGACATGATCGTATCGGGCAAGGGTCCTCACTCGATGTAATCCGCTCATCACGACATGTCGCCTGAGAGGGTGTGCCGCCTGACACAATTGTATCGGGCTAGGTTCCTGCCCGATATCGGGCCGGAGGGTCTGCTGTAGTCTGTCGTCCTTCTAAATCAAGAAGGCGACATCTATCTTTACTATTTCAGTCATTTATTTCTTTTACTTCTGCAATGTAATCAGAACCTTATTTGTTTATGGAAATAGAAGAGTTTAATTATCTGCTGCTTATGTTTGGTACTTTTTTTGGATGATTGCTATGTTAAACATCTGAACTCAAGCTTGCATGTTTGGATCACGTTTTGATTAGCTACCGAATCATGTTTTCCAGTCGCAACAGCCTCGAGAGAGGTGTTGTGGCTCTAGTGTTTGGTCTGATTCTGGAGTACGAGAGTGCCCGGAATCGGAGTCGCTTTAGCAACCTCTCCGCTCTAACTTAAGTCCAGCAACCTCGAGAGGGGTGTTGATGCTTGGTTAGAGGTACCTGCTCTGAGAGGAGGGGTACGGGATGTTCCTTCTGTCGCTTGTTTTACCGAAGTTTATCTCTTTCGTACCTTACTTTAGTGCTAGTATTTTATCTCTGTTTCCTTTGCATGAAAACCCCTAAAAAATGATAAATGCTTAAAACCTTAAATCTTCCTCGTAGCTCAAGTTGGAGATAGTTTTCTTTTATTTTATCGATCTTATTTTGTTGTTCCCTTTGGGGAATTTTTACCATATCTCTACCCTTACCGGAGTGTAACGTGTCGATTCAGCATTCTCAACACTACCACCCTTGTCCCTGTGTTTGACCCCGTATATCTATTTCGACCCCATAAACAAAGTTGTGGGGGCCTAGAAGGTTTCAGGTTATAAATGTAAAATCTCGACTACCTCGAATCCGCCCCACTTTTTGGACGCGTGATTTAGGCCGGTCAACTTTTTGGCGCCGTTGCCGGGGACAAGGAAAAACAACACTGTTGACGAACCCGAATCCACTAACTACACTCCAATGCCTCAAGCTTAGAAATGAGCTTGACAACACTCTCTTTTTCTTTCTTTCTTTCTTTTCTTTTGTTATTATTGTTATTCTTTTCCTGGAACGAATAATTGAAATTATCATGGATGACAACTTTTCTAACTTGATTTTTTTTTCATTTTATTTTCAGCTACTTTGAAGAAAGGGCTTTCCATTCACCTGAGCATCGACATAACCTAACATGCCACCTCGTATTGAACAACCTCTTTTAGAGGGGGAACGTCAAAGGAGGGCTAGACCTAACTCCCCTCCACCTGAAGAAAATGACCGCTATGACGGCCATGATCAACATGAAGATCCAAAAGGAGAGCAGTCTGAGGACGACCAACACTGAGATAGATGTCGTCACCATCGAAGGCACATAAGGAATCATAATGATCAGAATCATCGCTGAGAAGGCAGTGATAGTGAAGATTCGGAAGAAGAAGAGAAAACCCTGAGGGAGTTAGCCTCCACGAAGGCTAACAATTCCCGGTGCTCGGTCATCATTGCACGTTTCAACGCCACCAACTTTGAGATCAAGCCGTCTGTAATCTCCATGATCCAAAATAAAAGCTTCAGAGGGAGCTCCAAGAATGACAACCCTTATCATCACCTAGACGCCTTCAAGAATATCTGCGACACAATTAAGATGCGAGGTGTACCCCAGGAAGTCATTTACTGCAAGGGTTTCATCTTCTCTCTGGAAGACAAGGCTCTATCGTGGTATCTGGGACTTCCCCACCAATCCCTAAATGGATGGGTAGCACTTCCAGACACTTTCGTAAAAAAATTCTATCCGAATGAGAAGACAGTGAGGAACAGACAAAAGATAACCTCCTTTATGCAAAAGCCCAAACGAGAACCTCCACGACGCCTGGGAAAGATACCAGGAATATCATAGGGACTTCCCTTACCATAACTACAAGAAAGGTTTCCTAGTCACCACCTTTTACAACGATCTGACTCGCGACGAAAGGGTTTCACTAAATGCTGCAACAGGTAGTGACTTCCTAGGGAAAAAGCCGAGCAAGTTTGAAAGGATCATCAAAAACATGGCCGAGCTGCAAGCCGGCGCTGAGTATGATAGATCTGACAGAGGGCAGGCTAGGAAGGGCAATGAAGGACCCTCTCTTGAATCCAAGGCTCTGGAGTCTATAACTTCTCAGATACAGAGGATAGCGACAGATGTCAAGCAGCTAAGGGAATCTGGTGGTAAAGGGAAGAAGCAGGTGGAAAAAGTAATGAAGTGTGTGACTTGTGGAGAAGGGGGTCATGGGGTAGATAAATGCATCTACACCCGACAAGAAGTGTCAAGCGATTCTGAATCTGAGGCCAAAGAGACTGAAAATCTCTCTTATGTAAATTTTAAGAGGCCGGACCACCCTGGTTTCAGCTACGGCAACAAGGATGCTGTAGAGAATTCACATCAGCTGCATAGCTCGTCTAAGACGCCCCAAGCATTCGAGAAGAGGGGAGGACCCAATCAGAACACTAAAAACACCCCCTTCTAGACAAACAAAAGTAACTTCCAAGGTTAAGTCAAGTACCAAGGATCAACCAAGGAACAAGATAAGGTTTCTAGCCAGTCGGATGTGGTTGGCCAACTGTTTGATTTCATGAAAAGGCAAGACACTATTAACAACCAGTTAGCGCAGAGCGCGCTATCAAATTCGGGTGTTTTGAATTGTTGCAGGTACAAATGGTGGACATGCAGACGCATCAGCGCCAGATTGATCAGCGACTAGCTCAAATGGCCTAGTTAATAAAGAATCCCTCAGGAAAAATTCAGTCGAATACTGAAACGACAAAGAAGGCAGGACAGTGATCACGAGGAAAGAGGATCGAGTTGCATGAGAGAATGATGGCAGAGACTAAGGGGTGACGAAGCTAAAGACGTCAAGCTGAAGACGAAAACTACAACGCTTCTCGGGAGGCAGCCCGAGATTTCTTTTATTTCCTAGAATAGGATGCATTTTACTTTCTTGCAAAACAAACATTACAAACATTATGGACTGTAATCAGGTCCGAGTCAGTGCATGCGCCACATGCGCTGACTCTTCTGTTTTATGGGCCACCACTCAGTTTTATAGACCGAGATGGGTAATACCATATGAGGCCGGGCTCTTAACTTTAGGCCAATGATGTTTTGCTCATCGACCACTTTTTCCAGCTTTGTTTTGAGTTTCCTCCCTAAGTTTTTCTCTGAATGGTCATATCGGGCAGCGCTCATCCGGCACGCTGAACGCGCCCATTTTGGCCAATGGAATTTTGGGCATCATAAAGGTCGTAATGGGTGGCATGCCCGTCTCGGGAATGACTTACCCCAACGGCCGATGCGCACCCCTGATCTACCTGTTTTACCCCCGGTTGAGATTGCTATATATAGTATGGAGGGTTTATCGTGTCGGGCTACTGCACTTACTCTTCCAGCCACCCGCATCATGTAGTAATCCTTTTTTTTTGCTCGCATGTCGGACAGCTTGCCTTTGCCCTCGTGTCGGGCGAGAGCTTCAAAGAGTAAAGATATAGCCCAACAGTCTGTTTTCCCGACACGAGCTTTATATTGCGTGGAGCGTGTCGGGTTGGCGGATTTAGTTAATTTTCCTTGTATCGCCCGACACGTATGAAGGACGACAAGTCTACCGATCACATTTTCCCGATATGCCATATCGGGTGACACATTTTTTCCGTTGAGAGGTCCTATCGAGAAGTTGTTTCATGCGACCGTATCGCCCGACATACTTGTGTCGGGCAGCGTGTTGTGACGCGCAGCTCTCTCCGTATCATCCAATCTTGCATCACCTTGGATTTTCTTTTGATGGACGATACCCGAACTTTGCAACGAGACAAGTTTTATCGAGATATCAGTTCTTCCTACCTAACGTTTAAATGATCAATGAACTTGATAACATGTATGGCTAATACACAGCAAACCTCCGGTCGAGTTGACAAACTCAGCAGAAGAATCGACACTGCGACCGCAGCTGAAGCAACAACAGTCGGACAGAAACGCCAGAATCCCGAGACAGCTGAGCCAGCACCCGCCGAAAAAAGAGCAAGGGAAGTCCATTTCCTTATCATAGTCTGTCTTCTGCGGTGGTTTAGGACCATCCCCAAAAGAGAAAATCAGTGGAAGTCCTCCTCCAATGGCCCCTAGATTGAATGTGGGTACTTTGGGCCCATCAGTCGTGAAGCCACCTTCATCATAAGGGAGGTATCTTCTTCTTATCCACAAGTGTTTTCAAGACCTCTCTGTCTTCAATAGGCCAGTTATCATTGTCATAGTCTGCACGGACCTTGCGCTTCCTTCTTGAGAGCTTTGCACTTGTTCTGGCTGCATCCCCCTGGGAAAGAAAATGGACTCAGGTGGACTAAAACTGGGATTGACGATCAATCCTTTTGTTCATGTTCACAATGGAAGTATCTTAAAGTCTACCAGGTTTAAGGGGATGCCAAATAATTTTGGGAACTTCTATCAAATAAGGAGAGGTCTGACCAACTCCGACAGCTAATAAGGGGAATGTATGGCAGCTTCTCCATGGCACAAGCGCGATCACCAACTAACCCTCACTGGGTTAACATTACCTTACCATGTCTTCTTCACTACTCTGGGACAGAGTGTGGAGTAAGTTTGGGGGGGGTACCCATGCACCAGTGAGGGAGGTATAAAAATTTTCTTCCTCAACTCCACCCTTTTGTGTTATTTCGTTCTTCTCTTATATCATGTGTATGTATCCATGCTCATATAAAAAATTGCTTATCTTGTTCCCTTTCATATGTACAAAGTCGCTATATTAGTAAAAACCTGATGCGACTTCTTGCCAGTTTGTTTTCTATGTACCTAAGGTGATGCAAGTTTTGTTATGTCTTTCTGATAATGCTTCCTCAAACAACAAAAGACTACAACTTTCCACGCCAAAATTTCGAAAAAAATAATCTCACTACAGCTAAGAGACGTGTATGGAGAAGGAAAAAGCTCCCCAAACAGCAAAAAAATCTCTCTTGTTCCCCCTTACCCAACAAAAATCCCAAAAAGAGAAAGTAGCCTTATGAGAGTGAATAAAAGCATGAGAGTTGTGCCCAATAAAAGAAAAGAAAAAGAAAAAAAATATATACACACTTGTTTTCCAAAAGTACCCATCTTTAGGCATGGTAGATCCGGGGCAGTGGTACGTAGGATGTGAAATCACTACTCTAAAGACAACTGGCTTGGACTGCAGGGACCACTTGCCCACTAACGGACCCATGCCTAGATGGACTGATGGGAAACAAGAAAAACCCAAAAAGCCTTAGCCTACCCAACACACAACTTTCTGCCCCTAAAGCTGTTTGGTGTGAAAGCTAACTTCGGAATCATGCACCAAAGTCTCGCTGAAGCTGTAGAGAAAAACTTTTGCTGAAATAATAAGGTAGGGAATGCAAGGTATTTTGTTCGTAGTAGGGCATAATTATCTCTAAAGACATTGCGATACTTGTCTTACCTCTAGGCCTGAAGGCTACACCGCGCAAGAAGGAGAATCACAAAATAAAGTTTAAATATTAATTGAGGACAACCAAAATGCTAAGTTTGGGGGAGTTGATAACACCAAAATTTGTGATGTTTTTGACCCTTATTTTGTTATCAAAACTACCCTTTTAAACTATTTTCCTCTCTTTTCATATGTACTTTTGCAATAACAGGCCAAACTATGCTCTTAATTTAATATTTCCATCTTTTGCAGAGTTTTCCTCCAATTTTGACCCATTTGTCATCAATAAAGCCCGCCCCGGCCCACAAACATGATTCCACCTGCATCGGCCTTCCAGCCAGCCGATACGCACACTGCCCGGAAAGGGTAGCGCAATACACGGACGCGCGAAATGAGGATGCCGTGCAAGGAGGGACTAACAGATGACACACCTATCTACCCGACAGAGAGCCGAGCTCGCAACGACAACCGAAGCTTGTCGCACGACACATGTCACCCACCGGCAGGCGCCGCTCGTCACGTCCATCGACAACCGACATCCTTGTGCCGGGAGACACTGATATCGGCCGTCCACTGACTCCGTGATAATAAGAGCTAAGCAAGGATACGTGGCGCCCTGAGAGCCATAACTTCCCCAACCACTGCCTATAAATAGCAGCTACAGGAAGCTGAAAAGATAGGTCAGAACCCTGCGCAAGTCACCTCAGTGATGCTACGAAGAGCTAGTGTATCGTGCCTCAGTGCTTGTGCAGGGCGATTCTAGGTGAGCACTTCCCCATCCCGAAAGGGAGGGAATGGTTCACTTAGGGTCGCTCCAGGCAGCACTGCAGGCCGATATCGACTGACAAGGATCCCCGACATAAGTGACCGATACTAGGAACATTGCTCTAGCCCAGCACGATACCGAACCCCAATACACATCGCCCGTCATGACGTTTCGCCCGAGAGGGTGCCGCCCAACATGATCGTATCGGGGAAGGGTCCTCACTCGATGTAATCTGCTCGTCATGGCGTGTCACCTAAGAGGGTGTGCCGCCCGACATGGTTGTATCGGGCTAGGTTCCTGCCCAGTATCGGGCCAGAGGGTCCGTTGTACTCTGTCGTCCTTCTAAATCAAGAAGGCGACATCTATCTTTACTACTTCAGTCATTTATTTCTTTTACTTTTGCAATGTAATCAGAACCTTATTTGTTTATGGAAATAGAAGAGTTTAATTATCTGCTGCTTATGTTTGGTACTTGTTTTGGATGATTGCTATGTTTAACATCTGAACTCTATCTTGCATGTTTAGATCGCATTTCGATTAGCTACCGAATCGTGTTTTCCCGTCGCAACAGCCTCGAGAGAGGTGTTGTGGCTCTAGTGTTTGGTCTGATTCTGGAGTACGAGAGTGCCTAGAATCGGAGTCGCTTTAGCAACCTCTCCACTCTAACTTAAGTCTAGAAACCTCGAGAGGGGTGTTGATGCTTGGTTAGAGGTACTTGCTCTGAGAGGAGGGGTACGGGATGTTCCTTCTGCCGCTTGTTTTACCGAAATTTACCTCTTTCGTACCTTACTTTAGCGCTAGTATTTTCTCTCTGTTTCCGTTGCATGAAAACCCCTAAAAACTGATAAATGCTTAAAACCTTAAATCTTCCTCGTAGCTCCAGTTGGAGATAGTTTTCTTTTGTTTTATCGATCTTATTTTGCTGTTCGCTTTGGGGAATTTTTACCATATCTCTACCCTTATCGGAGTGTAACATGTCGATTCAGCGTTCTCAACACTACCACCCTTATCCCTGTGTTCAACCCCGTATATCTACTTCGACCCCGTAAACAAAGTTGCGGGGGCCTAGAAGTTTTTATGTTATAAATGTAAAAGCTCGACTACCTCGAATCCGTCCCACTTTTTGGACGCGCGATTTAGGCCGGTCATGTACCTGGTCCTGAGGCTTGCTCAGTGACAATACCTCACAGCTAGTGTGGTCTTCAACCACCTAGTCTTTGACGATGTCTATTCAGCTCTTGATCCTGACCCGGACTGTAGCTGACCGTCGTCCTCCTGAATGGCAGAAGTCTCCCACCTCTATAGATAGTCCACACAGACCACTGAGAACTCTAGTCACCCTGTCCCATAGGACACTAGAAGGAGTCATCCCCTTGTATTGGCGTACTAGTCACCGATACACTCTCCCATAGGACACTAGAAGGAGTCATCCCCTTCTGTCGGCATACTAGTCACCGACACACTCTCCCATAACCAGTTGTCATCCTGTAGTTGTCTTTCCGTTGCTGTGCCTCCCTAGTCGGGTAGCACTTGCTTGGGCTCTCTCGGTTACCACAACCAGAGAGGAAAACTTTGTATAGCAACTGATGTTCTGAGTTGTGCTGTCTGAGAAGCCCCCAGTACCCCCTATATATATAGGAGGGGTCAGGTTTAGGGTTCTCATCCCTAGGCAATGCGAGACTAAAGTGGGAGTAGAAGGGTCTGAAATTTCCATGAAATGATTACACTGCAGCAGGAGAATCAGTCATTTCACAAACGAACTGGTCAGTTGGGAGTGTGAGTCGGTCAGTTCACTTAGTGAACCGGTCAGTTCCCTTCCCAGATTTGCCTCCAATTGACTTTACTCTTTCATTTTCATTTAATACTAAGATCAATTCTTGTCCCAATTGAATTGTACAAGTGAAACGAAAAACTTTTCTCACAAATCAGGACAACCCAACCTCTTGCTCATTTGGTCCAGTCAAACTGATAGGTTCACCAAGTGAACCAGTAATCTCATTGACCTTGAGCTGATCGGTTCACCCGGTAAACCGGTCGGTTGATGGTCCAGATTGTACAAAACATAGTCAATGCAATTCTCAATCAATCTGACACTCAAATCAGTTAGTTCAACACTTGAACTTGATGATTCCGAGTCAAGTCAATTGATTGAATGTTTGATTGAGTACCTAAACACATTTAGAAATCAATCCAAACATCATTCATGGATAAACTCCTCTTCCAGGTAAATACTTTGTGGGTGACCCTATAGGTCCCATTTCACATTGGCAGTGAATGTCCATAACTAGCTTATGACATCACAAGCAAAGAGATGTGCCTAGTAGCACATCAGTGCTACCCAAGTGAAAAGGAAAGTTGGAGAACAACTTTCAATCCTACAGTCTGTGATTGGTGTTCCAGTGAATGTATAATTCCTTTGTCTCTGATATCCTGAATGAACTCAAGGCATGGAACTATCATCCTTTCAACGTTTATTCATCTTCCTTGATCCAAAGCAGACTATCTGAGATATGTGTGCCATCAATATCACATATTGACTCGCACATGCATGTGCATGCCTTCCTCAGTCTTTCTTATCAAGTGGCCATGGACATCATACTTAGGAGGGAAAAATCCCATATCTATCACTCACAGTCAAAACCCCATGTGTCAGAGTCATCCAATCATCACCTTTATAACAAACCATATTTCAAGATTGCATTTGATGATGTCAAAGTGTACCCAATGACATGTGATGAGTGTAGTGATTTCCAGTCTAAGAATCACAATCACCACCATCACTGTGAGAGCTGACTGTGACTACCATGTCATGGTTCCATGTGTCACTCTCACAGTGGGTCTGTTTGATACACTGTTATCTAACATGTATCTATGTGCTTGGTTTATTATCACATATCATGACTAATGAGACTCTGTCATCAACCAACACACACTCTAGTCTTACTGTGTCATTGTTGTCTATCAACCTTCCACAATGACATCTGACTAGGGACAAAACGATAATGTACAAACTCTTAGCATCTATATGATCACATTCTTCAGGTCCTCAACCAGAAGACATATGTCATTGAGCACTATCATTCTCTAGACATTCATTTTGTTGTATCATTATCTCATAACTGATTGAACCAAAATAAATTGGAAACTTGCCTTTGATATTTATCAAATCAATCATAATGTATCCCAATCTAAATCATCATATGATTGGCTCTCAGGGCATGCATACCAACAGACTCCCACTTGAACTATGAGCCAATCACCTTTGAATCATATTCTTAGTGATCTCCAAACATGTCCCACATGTTTCTCTGCTGCTCTAGTGCTAACACAGTGAGTTAGCAACACTTTGCTTTATTCATTATATTGCATGTTTCACATCTCTTCACTATACGACATATCGTATGAGATGGAGTTTTTGTAATATGTGATCTGATATTCCTTGCCTAACACTTAGCTAATTATTTGACTTAGTATTTCTACTTGTTATCAATGGTTGGAATATCCACAAGTTCATCTCTATGAATTGCTAGATCCATATAGTATCCTTTGCTGTTCATAACACAAGGATACTCGACATTCCCTTTTAGAATTAAACATCGTTTAAATAGAAATTTTTCCATTTATCAACTCATATTCACATTTATATTTTATATTTTGTGATCATTTTCTATCATTTCGGAAGCTTGCATCAGTGTAACTCTTTACACCCAATTCTTCCTTATATTACCATAAAACTAGTACTTCATAAGTACCAAACAAGTTCTTCATGGTATTCCAGTAACCCTCACTGGAAGTAGATAGGCATCCACTCATCACACGAGTTAACACGATGAGCATATCATATTGTCATGTCCAATACATACAAGATGATGAATGTATATTTTCTTGTCATGTCTAATACATACAAGATAGTGGAATGATTGCATACATGATAGATCCATATCTATCTATGTGTTCCTATTCTTTGTAAGAATTTGGGACACTTGACATTTGAGATACTAACTCCATGTAACATGGACAAGTTTTCTCCCACTGAATATGTGCATACTGAACCCTTCAGTATAGATTGCCAATGTATGCTCTCTCTTTACCAGGTCCAGAGGTTTTCGATAACTATATCTATATATCTCTATTCCTATCACATAGGACATTTCTCTATCTTCCCTAAAAGAAGGTATTTCAACACCAATTTCCATTTTAGAGCATTTCATTCCTCATCATCATGTGCAATGTGAATACACTCCCACTAAATCTTTGTAATCGTAGATCACTTCTTTATTTTGATATATCATTCAAAACTTTTGACTATATAATCAAAGTAAAGACTTCCAGTTCTGAGTTGCTTGCACTTCATCAATCACATTGATTAATCACTTGTAACTTATATACTACATTTGCATTATTGGATTCATAAAACCCTTCAGGTTGTGTCACAAGCTTATCTTATTCTTGCCAGGAATGCTGTTTTAATATCCATATGCCAAATTTCATAGTATTTCAAGTTCCAACATCAAGCATGATCCTTTTTCTAAATGTCATCCATTTCAGTCTTAACTCTTAAGACCCAATTGCACTTATGGGTTTTATCCCAATCAAGTGCTACCTTAATTGGTTCATATGGAAGTCATTTTGGATCTTATGGCCCTTCAATCATACTCAAAATTTTGTCTATCAACATCATCTAGCTTTTTTTTAGCAATCCGAACATCTTCATTACTAAAAAGCCATACAGAATCTACACATAGGAAAAGTGATTCTGGAAGTACATACAACCAAGAGAAGGGCTATCCGATCCCCAAAACTCATATTGGAATGATAATGGAACGCTTCTGCATTGATCTCTTTTCCACTAGGCTGACATAAGAAGCTTTTCATAAGAGATTCCTTCAACCTGAGCATAGATCAGAGATGATAAACTTGCAAATGAAAAATATACAGACCAGTGTTTTCTGCCACATGCAAAGCCATAGACCCAGTAGTGAATCCGAACAGAAGAAATCGAGGCCAACAAGGGCCAAGACTCATAGCTCCCAAACATAGAGAACAACAACGCCGTCAAGCAGCGACAACAATGCCGACGAGCGGCGAGAAACAGACAGAATAACCTACAGCAAAGAAAACAAGAAAAAAAAATAGGGAGACCCACGAAGAAGCATGGGGGTGGGGGGTCTCGACTGTCGTAGGGATTGACGATCAGGGCAAGTCGCTCACTCTCCCCTCCACCCCAGCGAGCCAAAGGACCACCAGGGCACGCCACCCAAACCACCAACGCCGCAGCCTCAAGATCCGAGGCCGAGTACCACCGCTGAGAAGGACGGGTCCTAGATGAAAAGGAGGCGAAGGCTCTGATCGTCGAAGCACCTTGAGACAGCAGAGGAAGAAGAAGCCCAGGGGGAGAGGGAACGCTGCGCGTCGGTAGGAAGCCTCCCCCCGAGCAGAGTCAGCGACGGGGCAAGCCCTAGATCGCGGAATCTAGGGAGAGAGCCGCCGCTAGCGGTAGTTCCCTATGAGGTGTATCTGTTACATCATCTAGCTTATTGGCTCATCACATGACCAATTCATCACCTAGATATATGAGGTGCATCTGTTACATAAGGAATATGAGAACCCACAACACTTGTGATTCTTAATCTCCTTTATTTAGTGTAAGCATGTTCTTTTAGAAGAATTCTAGAAGATTCGTTATTTGATGATCATGCACTAACTCTTTAGAGTACTATTTATTCTTAGATTTAGACATCATGAGTTCTTTATGATACACTATCATAATTACTCACAAGGTCCTCAAACATTTGGTTTAAGTATTGCATTCATTGATCACATCAAAGAGTTAATACTTTTACCAAGTTTGTACTTCATTTGTGATATTCTTGAACACTTCAAGATATTCATATTAATATTTCAATAAACACCTTCTGAAGCATTAATAAAACCATAAGAGGAAGTCAGAAGGAAACAACAGTAGCACATGCACATGAACAATAATAAAACCATACAACACATGTTCACCATTCAACATATAATTACAACATGAATTGTTACAACATTTGATATTACATATTGAACAATAAACTTATACATATACATGTACTACCACTAAACTATAGGATCTTAAGACAATAGGTCCACATGTACATCATCTCATCATACAACTCACAAGTATCATGGTTCTTCAAGAACATATATCCACAATCTAAATAAAAGATTACATGTGGTACACATCAGCACAATATTCAAGAATATTGTACTGAGTACGCCTACGTGTCTTTTATATACCTCTCAATATATCTTGGAAATAAGATAAAACTAATACTTGGAATCAATAGACAAATATTAGAAAAGCATATACTTGCATAAAAGATGTTCATTAACAAAAGAGAAAACATATATTTTAAGCACATTTCCATCATATATCTCGTACATCTGCCACCAAGGGCTTTGATGTTTTTAGGCCTTAAGATCTACTACCAAAGAGTTTGAGATCATTATGCATGTAATATACTACCAAAGAGTTTGAGATCACTAATGCATTAAGGCCTTTATGATCTACTACTAAAGAGTTTGCGATCATTATACATATGATCTACTACCAAAGAGTTTGAGATCACTTTCCAAGCACTGTACTACCAAAGAGTTTAGTGCTATCATATGATGGATCAAATATCTTATGTTTCATGTATTCATAGCCATAAGTATGGAAAATCAAGCAAGATATTATACAAGAACAATCATTTCATCCAATATCATATGCCAAGTATTTTACTATACATATAACACAAGTATATTGTATAATAAGACAAGTATTTTACTATACATATAACACAAGTATATTGTATAATAAGCCAAGTAAGAGGTAATGGTGTACCTTGATCAAGATATCCTAATCACATTCTTGATGTCATCTATATCCTTGTTAAACCCTGATCAAGACAAGATCATACATATCACCATCAAGTTCACATCATCTTACATCTCATCTTAACCCTAATCATGTTCATTAGGGTTTTGCTTAGTTCATTAGGATGTGTGCATCATTACTTGCATTCTTGTCTTAGAATTATCTTATTGATGTTGTTTTATAGATTATGGTTCATTATCTCAATATTAGGTTCCATTTCCTTTTTGTGTACATATCAACTCTAGTTTATCTACATTATTCAAATTAGGGTTGCAACCCATGTATTAAGGGTCATCTTCATATAACATGAATTCTATGCATCATCATGATCTCATAATTAAATATGAGGTTCCACATACTGATATGAGCTTACTTTGTAAATTTCATCATTTATTGAGCATGTATGCATTAATTGCATTTTATTTAGGGTTATTAGCCCTAGATAGACATTCTAAGCAAATTACATGATTATGTATCATAACATGATCCTATATGATGTCACATGGATTCTAAAACACATTTAGGATCTACTGATGCATTCTCATAATTTTAGGTCTTCATTTGATATTTATTATCCATTAAACAAGTGTATAGAATCTTACATGATATTACTGACATTTAAGCTTCAAAAGACTGATATCATAGTTTCTTATTATTATACTTATTTTTCTGAGAATCCTGGTACCTTGTTTGTAATTTTTGGATAAACACTCTAATTTCTATTAATTATATAAGATCTGGACATATTCTGAGATAATTACCTCTTCCAACAAATTGGACGCCGCCACGTGTCTGACTCAGGGGTGCACTCTCAGTTGTTGGCCCGCACTGAGCCAGCTGACTTTTCTTGGTTTGGATGGTTCTCAATTGGTTCATCTATAGTCTGAGGTTGGAATCGAGTTCACTCCCTTTCACGCGACCCCAATTGGTTTGTTATCTCCCCTCTTTCTCAGGTTTCACACGACAGCAGGGCGTGTGGGAGTGTCTGCCGCCGTGAGGTAAGGCAATGGGTGACATGTCTTCCTTGCACTGGCCATCATTGTATATGGTTCTATGGTGAGGGGTCAACACCTCTATCACGGTCCCCTTTCTGTGCTCAAAGTCTGACACCTGCATGTGTAGGCTTCATTCTTCTGCTGACCAGCTGCCGTGGGGTTCTTCTCTAATGATGAGGAAGTTGGCCACTTGGTAGAGTACCTCTTGGAAATGGCCACTGCTATGGGGAGGATCTCCTACATGCAAAACACAAGAGCTCCAAAGTTCCTCACGATCTCCCTCCTCACTGTCCGCAGACCTATGCCTGTGACTTCCTTTCTGCCCCAATCGAATGTGTGTGCTCTGCCTTGTCGGATGAAGCAGTAACGGTGTATATACACATCCCTTCATGATCTCGGAGTCTGACGCCTATCCGTGCGTGTGTCTCCTCTATTCTACCGATGTTGTGGTCTGCTCTGGATGCTACCGCATGACCCCACCTTCCTTCTTCATCTACGTTCTGATCCTCCCAGTGGTGCATCTTCTTCTTGCAGGTGGAGAAGCTCGATCGAGCTTGCTGTCCCACCGTAGGAGAAAAGAGGGAAGAGCAACCGTATTTGTCTCTCCATCAACACCTGCAACCGGAAGTGGAGAAGCGGTGGATGGGGAAGGTTTTCTCTCCCTACTGAAAGGCATGGCAGTTCGTGCAAGGGTGGTAGTACGAAGCCAACTGCTCACCCACAAACTGACAAATAAGGTTTCCAGTTCCACTTGCCCATGATTCCATCACTCCATGATGTGGAGGTTGGCTTTCGACGATCGTCTTTTAACCTCATGGTGAAAGATGATGTAGTACTGGCCATTAGATCTTATCCAAAGGGTCTATGTTTCTTCTCAGCAAAAGCCTATCAGTAGCTTCTAAAACAAGGCCCCATTGCTCATGTATATGAGTTGGCCGCATGACTCACTAAAGTCACCACCTATTTTTATAAGTTGGGAACTATAGTCCTTAACCATAAATATAATCATTAATTAGGAACCTCATTTGAACATGAAACTTCAGACATAGGTCCATGACATCCTAACGTACCTTCTTGCCAACTTGAGGTCAAACTTTAATGTTCTATTAGTTTCTTGATTTCTCCAATGTGGCACAAAATCTAAGATATTAAACCCAAAATTGACATCAATTATCTTCCACACTTAGAACTCTCAATATACCTCAGACATATGAACTCACTTATGTCATTATACATTTAGGGAGTCCAAAAGTATAGTCCATCACACTTTCCCTTGCCTTTAGACTTACCGTTCTTTCTATTGATCAACATCATAGATTTTGGCTTGTCTTTCTTCATTTGTGCCTCGACTATCCTCAACACACCAACAACTCTGTCAACAACTTGTCAAAGTTGTTCATGTTGTAGTTCATCACAAACTGACTGTAAAATTCTGGCAACGATTGCAGTATCACATCAGTAGCCAACTCTTGGCTCAGAGGGAATCCCAGTCTTGTCAGGTTCTCTACATACCCAATCATCTTGAGTGTGTGAGGACCACTGGGTCTCCTTCTGTCATGACACATGTGAACAACGCCCTAGAGACATCATATCTCTCTTGCTATGCTTGGTCTTGATACATGTTCTTGAGATGCTGAACCATCTCAATGACGTCCATGTTCTCATGTTGTCTCTGCAACTCATAGTTCATTGAGCACTACATCAAGCACTTCACATCAATGACATCTTCAGTATGCTTCTTGTAAGCATCCCTTTCTACCTTTGGTGTGGTGGGAGAGGGTTCCTTTGGCATTGGTATATCTAGGACATAGAGCTTTCACCCTTGAGTGAGAACAATACTCAATGTACTAAACCAGTTGTGGAAATTAGTCACATTCATCTTGTCCTTTGCAATGAAAAGTGATTATTTTAGACTACATTTGTTCTACAAAAAGGAAATATGTAATTTTAGTCCAAAAATATTTTTGACTTAATTTGATTGTTTGAAAAATTTGACAATATAGTTAGGCCTTTAATTAATTATCACTCCCACTATTTTGTTCAAATTGATAACCCTCACTATCAATTTGGAAGATTGTAGTGTACAACCTTCTAGTGAGCAAGATTCTTATTTCCTCTCAGCCATGGACCAGCTAGGGCTGTCATCCACAACTAGAATCTTTCAGGTAGGAAACCTTTGCCAATTGCATCATATGCAACTCTTGATAGATTTCATGCACAACTCCTTGCCATGTTCTTCTCTATGCCTCAAGGTGCTTGATCCGATCAAGGTTACCTTGTTAAATCTGACCCAAATGCCAACACGATGAATATTCACCCTACTAGGGTAGACCCACATATTCACCATCACACTTCCATGAGATAGATGGTGCACCACGCTAGGGTGTGCCCACACTTGGTCGATCAAGCTTTTCATGTGTGCTACTTTTGGAAGGCATCTTAAACTTAATATTTAGTTGAGGGGTTTTAATATGATCATATATGCATATATGTATCCAATCACCACATATATAGTACGTATCATATACATGCTATATACCACAATGAAAACATGCAATAACGATAAAACAATGATTATGGCCATCCAATGTTTGAGCCACAAGGAATTACGACCATCTAGGTCTACATCACATGCAACCTGTTGTTGATGAAGATCTTATGCTTAGGCCGTTCTGGGTTTGATCAACTCATCACATGACTGATCGGCTCACCTCCTGGTCGTTCGGTTGGTTGTCTCCAACTGATCGTCTGGATCCTCCAGACGGTTGATTCATCAGGTCGTCTGCTCCTCGCCAGGCCTCCAGCTGCACCATCACCCGGTCATCTCGGTCCTCCAGCCGATCGGTTGGCACCTCCAGTCGATTGTCTCGCACCTCTAGCCGCTCATTTGACAACCCACTAGTCTTCAACGTAATAGGAAATAAACTATCCTACTTTTACATATCTCATTGGGAAACCCCGAGTTACATATGGGGGGTGCAAAGGTAGAAGAGAATCTCGAGTTATCTTGAGTTACATTAGGAAAAGAAGAAGAGGGCTTGGTGCGTAGACTGAGAGAAAATAACCACAACCAACCAGACACACATAGGGGTTTATAGGTCATAACCACGCTACACATCTACCATCAAAACCATTTTGAGCAATGCATATCTTTTGCATATATATACCATATCATATATGTATATATTTAGTTTGGGATCATGTGTTATTAATCTAATATTCACATTTAGCCAGTTAAATATTCACATCGTATGTAAGAAATAAAAGGTAGTAAAACTAAAAACTGATCATATCGATTATCCTAAAACACAGTACGTTGATGTGGCTCTAATACCACTGTTGAGTTTTAGGTGAGGGAGAAGGCAACAGAAACAAAAATTTTCTCTCACCACAAAACCATAACCACGGATCGCATCAATGACTATGAAATAGGAAGGATGATTTTGGTGAGGTGTACCTAGTCCTGAGGCCTACTCAGTGACAATACCTCGCATCTAGTGCGGTCTTCAACCACCTAGTCTTTGACGGTGTCTGCGCAACTCCTGGTCCTGACCTGGACTGCGGTTGACCATCATCCTCCTGAGCATCAGAAGTCTCCCTCCTCTATAGATAGTCCACATAGACCATCGAGAACTCTAGTCGTCCTATCCTACATGACACTTGAAGGAGTTGTCCCCTTCTGTCGGCGTACTAGTCACTTACACACTCTCCCACAATCAGTTGTCTTTCCCTTGTTGTACCTCCCTAGTTGGGTAGCACTTGCTTGGGCTCTCTCGATTACCACAACCAGAGAGGACAACCTTACAGAGCAACTGATGTTCTGAGTTGTGCTGTCTGAGAAGCCCCCAGTGCCCCTCTATATATAGGAGGGGTCAGGGTCAGGGTTCTCATCCCCGAGCAATGTGGGACTAAAGTGGGAGTAGAAGGGTCCGGAATTTCCATGAACTAATTACACTGCGGTAGGCAAACCGGTCATTTCACAAACAAACCGGTCAGTTGGGAGTGTGAGCTGATCAATTCACTTAGTGAACCGGTCGGTCCCCTTCCCAGACTTCCCTCCAATTGACTTTCCTCTTTCGTTTCCAATTAATACTAAGATCAATTCTTGTCCCAATCGAATTGTACAAGTGAAACGAAAAACTTTTCTCACAAATCAGGACAACCCAACCTTGCTCGTTTCGTCCAGTCAAACCGATCAGTTCACCAAGAGAACTGATCGTCTCACTGACCTTGAGCTGATCGGTTCACCCAATGAACCGGTCGGTTGGTGGTCCAGATTGTGTAGAACACAATCAATGCAGTTCTCAATCAATCTGACACTCAAATCAGTTAGTTCAACACTTGAACTTGATGACACTGAGTCAAGTCAATTGATTGAATGTTTGATTGAGTACCTAAACACCTTTAGTAATCAATACAAACATCATTCATGGATAAACTCCTCTTCTAGGTAAATCCTTTGTGTGTGACCCTATATGTCCCATTTCATTGTGGCAGTGAATGTCCATAACTAGCTTATGACATCACAAGAAAAGAGCGGTGCCTAGTGAAAACCTCTAGAGGGGGGGTGAATAGAGTTTTATATAGATTTTAAAGTAATTTAAACTCAAACAACCAAAGTAAAGATTAAGAAGAGGAACACAGGTGTTTAGAGTGGTTCCACCTTAGCAAATACTAAGGAGTCAATCCACTACCCGGTTGCTTACCCAACCGGGATTTTGAAAGTACTAAACTTTATTACCTCTCAAGGATATTACATAAAATTTACAATACTTTCCAAACACCCTTTGGACAGCCTTCGCCTTGAAGTAGTCTTGCCAACCTCGAAGCAGCCTTCCTTGAAGTAACTTCAAGCTCCCCCTTGAAGTAGCCTTCCTCCCGAAGTAGCTTCCCGTCAAGACAGCCTTCTGAAGTAGTCCAAAGTTCCTCCTCTTCACCACGAAGAGCTTCACCCTCTCCAATCCACAGCCTCCTACCTGGAGTAGCAAGAAGAGTACAAGGAATACTAGGAACAAGAAAGAAATAAGAGAAAATACAACTTATCCTTGAAGCTCAAGGCTTGATTAGCCTAGATCAAGCGTTTGGATTTTCCTAGCCAAGATGATGGACTTGTGATTGCTTAGGGTTAGGAAAATCTAGCCTATAGGACGAGCTTGAGCTAAGAGGAAAGTGGCCAATTTATCACAATGCTCAATTCACAATAGATTGCACAAGAGGGCTCAAGTATTTTCTCAAGTATAGCAAGTGTATCAAGTGAGTCCTAGTGTCCTATGGCTTGTCCTATTTATAGAAATGGCCTAAGTATGCTTAAGGACGTTCTAGATAACTTCTAGGGG
Organism: Alisma plantago-aquatica; assembly: GCA_963693085.1. NCBI lineage: Eukaryota > Viridiplantae > Streptophyta > Magnoliopsida > Alismatales > Alismataceae > Alisma > Alisma plantago-aquatica. The sequence continues at coordinate 1,769,831,139 of OY856409.1, forward strand.
TTTCTAAGTTCTAAACTAGTCGTTAGGTACAAGTTTGTTGCTTTTGCAACGGCTAATTACTTTACTCTGCAGTTTCTGTCAGAGATCGTCTCGGTCGAGAAATTGTCGACCGAGACACCTACTCGGTCGAAGTTTTGTCGACCGACAGGCTCTCTGGATCAACGTCTATTTTCATCTGCCAACTAACTTGTCAGTTGTGTCTAACGGCTACTTTGGATCTTTCTCGGTCGAGGAGTTTGTCGACCGAGAATGTCTCGGTCGAGGAGTTGGTCGACCGAGATAGATCCTGTTTTAAGATTTCAAGTTAGGCATTAATTATGTGTGTGAGTGTGCATAGGTGATCCTATTGAATGGATGACTAAGGTGTTTAGCTAGGGAAAATCCAATGCTTGATTTACATGCGATTCTAAGTACTTGTACATTATATTTCTGTACAAGTTTTTACAATGATTACATTTGCATGAAAATATAAATACTTCTTGTTGAATTTCCCTTATAGGTTTGTCATCCTGCACACTCAAGTAGCTCGTCAGATAAATAAGAATGAAATGTTTGTCATAATCAAAACAAAGGGATTTTATAGATGTCCATTTAGCCAACAATCTCCCCCTTTTTGAAGATGACAAACATTTCCAAAATATAAATAAAGGAAATATAAAACATATAAATGTCATACCTTTAGATTGCCATTTGTAACTTTTCCTCTTGTTTATAAAATGTGTGCTTATTATTCCCAATGAATTATGGAACATGAAATCCAGTTCAATTGGGAATATAGCAACTTTCAATGTAAAGCCAAGAGTATATTTATGAAACTCATTGATTGAATTTGTCATAAATACTAAGTTATAGTTTTATATATCTCTCCCCCTTTGTCATTTCAAAAAGATAACCATTTTAATAAAAGCTCCCCCTTAATTAGATATCCCATCAAATCTAATAAGAAAATGTCCATTGAAAATGCCAAAATGATACAATTAAACAAGTATACGTGTTAAGAACCGCAGATATCAAAGAAAACATCTTCCAAAGGAGTAATAAGCAGTTGCTTCCTAATGCTGTTGAATTGATCTAAAGGAAGTGGTTTTGTAAAAATATCAGCCAATTGATTTTCCGTATCAACATGATGAAGGGAAACATGATTCTTTGATATGTGATCCCTTAAGAAGTGATGACGGATTTCAATGTGTTTTGCCCGGCTGTGTAAAATAGGATTATGTGCTAAGTTTATGGCGCTCGTGTTATCACAAAAGATAGGTGTAGATGAAAGTTTAAAACCATAATCGCTTAAAACCTGTTGCATATAAAGTACTTGAGCACAACAAGACCCGGCTGCCATATATTCAGCTTCAGTTGTAGATAGGGCAACCGTATTTTGTTTCTTACTAAACCAAGATACTAAGGCTCTTCCTAATAAGAAACATCCACCACTAGTACTTTTGCGATCAAGTCGACAACCAGCATAATCCGCATCAGTATATGCTTTAAAATCCAAGGATTGTCCTTTTGGATACCATAAACCGAAACAAGTAGTGCCAGCTAGATATCGAAGAATTCGTTTAACCGCAAGAAAATGAGATTGCATAGGTTGAGATTGAAATCGAGCACAAAGACCAATGGAAAACATGATGTCCGGTCGAGAAGCGGTTAAATATAGCAAACTACCAATCATAGCTCGATATAAGGAATCATCAATAGGTTCCCCATTTTCATCCTTATCAATTTTGATAGAAGTAGCCATAGGAGTAGTAGCATGTTTGCATTGATCCATCCCAAAGCGTTTTAAAAGTTCTTTAGTGTATTTTTCTTGGCTTATGAAAATTCCTGCAGGCGTTTGCTTAATTTGAAAACCAAGAAAAAATGTTAATTCACCCATAAGGCTCATTTCAAATTCTTTTTGCATAATGTCACTAAATTGTGTGCATAATAAATCATTTGAAGCTCCAAAAATAATATCATCAACATATATTTGCACAACTAGGAAATCAGATGCATATGTTTTGAAGAATAAAGTGGAATCTGAATTTCCAATAGAGAAACCATTATCAAAAAGATATGTCTTGAGCCGTTCATACCAATTCCTAGGTGCTTGCTTTAGACCATAAAGTGCCTTTTTAAGGTTATAAACATGGTCACCTTTTTCTGGTATTTCAAAGCCCGGTGGTTGAGCAACATAAACTTCTTCTTGTATGATGCCATTTAGAAATGCACTTTTGACATCCATTTGATATAGCTTAATGTTTTTATGGGCAGCAATAGCTAGTAACATCCTAATGGCTTCAAGTCTAGCTATGGGTGCATATGTTTCATCAAAATCTATTCCTTCTTGTTGATTATATCCTTGTGCTACTAATCAAGCTTTATTCCTTATGACTTCTCCTGCTTCATTGAGCTTATTCCTAAAAACCCATTTAGTTCCTATGATGGTTTTGTCTTGTGGTTTAGGAACTAAATCCCATACATCATTTTTAGTGAATTGATTTAATTCTTCTTGCATGGCTATTATCCAGTAATCATCCTTAAGAGCTTCGGATATCTTCTTAGGTTCAATGATAGAAACGAAAGCCATGTTTACAACATCTTTGAAGGAAGACCGAGTTTTGACTTTATCATTTGGATCTCCAATAATTTGTTCTTGGGGATGATCCTTGATAAGCCTAGGTGTAGGTTGTGTTTCAACTTGGGGTTCCGATATAGGAATTTTCTCACTATTATTGGAAATGGTTGTATTTTCGAATTGATTAGTGAGATCAATGATATCTAGATTTTCAGATTTTGATTCTTCATGAAAAGAAATATGAATGGATTCCTCAACTTTTCTAGATATAGTGTTATATACTCTAAAGGCTTTGCTAGAAGTGGAATATCCCAAGAAAAATGCTTTGTGTGATTTAGAATCAAACTTGTCTCTATCATCTTTGGTATTTAAAATGTAGCATGTGGAGCCAAAAGTATGAAAGTAGTCAACTCGAGGTTTCTTAGAGTGTAGTATTTCATATGGATTTTTCTTCAAATGAGAGTGAATAGTTACTCTATTAAGCACATAACAAGCAGTGTTTACGGCTTCAGCCCAAAAGGTTTTAGGTGTGTTGTGTTCAAGCATCATGGTCCTAGCCATTTCCTGTAGGGATCAATTTTTCCGTTCTACTATACCATTTTGTTGTGGGGTACGTGGAGCAGAAAAATTATGAGTATACCCTTGAGATGTACAAAAGGTCTCAAATGTATGATTTTCAAATTCGCCACCATGATCACTTCTAATGGTACATATTTTATGTTGTAAAAGATTTTCAATCTTAGAACAAAATTGCATAAAGACATGAATAGTATCATCTTTAGTTGCAATAAAATGTACCCATGTAAATCTACTATAATCATCAACAATAACAAAACAATATCTTTTACCACCAATAGATTGTGTCCTCATTGGTCCAAATAAGTCCATATGAATTAATTCTAAGGATCTACTGGTGCTGAGTACATGTTTTGATTTAAAAGATGTTTTGGTTTGCTTTCCCATTGTGCAAGGTTCACAGTTTTCAGCTTGATCAAAAGACAGAGCAGGTAATCCACGAACAAGATTATATTTCACTAACTTTTTAATAGTGTGTGAACTAGCATGTCCTAGCTTTTTATGCCATAGCTGTAAGGTATTTTCATTTGCAAGCAAGCATTTGCCGATTACTGATTTCATAGAGTTTGGTTTAATGATATAAAGATTTCCAACTCTATTTCCTTCATAAATGACATTTGTAGTGTTTTTTATCAACAACTTGCAGCAGGTTTTGTTAAATAACACATCATAACCACTATCACATAGTTGACTTACGCTAATTAAATTGTGATGCAATCCATCAACAAGTAGAACATTTTTGATTTCAAGATTTGTTCCAACATTACCTATTCCAACGATCTTGCCCTTACCATTGTCTCCAAAGGTGACCGTTCCACTTTTCTTTTCTTCAAAAGTTTGAAATGCGTCCTTGTTTCCGGTCATATGTTTGGAGCAGCCACTGTCAACTACCCATTCCTGCATTAGAATGTAGATTTTGGTACCCATGTGATGGTCCGATAAGGTTAGAAACTTTTAATTTGCTCATGTGTATAAAAGTTCTGATACAGAAAACCAGTCGGTTGACAATTGTTCGACCGATATCATTCTCGGTCGACAATTTGTCGATCGAGCACGTTACTGTATTACAATCAAAAACACAGAAAATTTCTCGGTTGACCAATTTTCGACCGAAATAAGTACTGGAAGATTTTCGATTTGTTAAAGACATCCAGTCGGTCAACAATACTTCGACCGACCCAGAGCTCGGTCGACAGTACTTCGACCGATGAAGTTTCTGTTTTAGTACAGCAATGCAGAAAAATTAATACCAATAAGCATAGCATCGTTTGTTGAGATAGAACAATATAAATAGCAAAAATTAAGTATTTTGTCATATCTCAACTACATTCCATTCTTCTAAATTTGGGGTCTTGGAGTCCAAACTAAGTTGGACTTCTTAGTCTTGTAGGGGCATGAAAAACAGTAATGTCCAAGACGTAAACAGAAATGACAAGTAATAGAATCAACTTCATTTCTCTTTCTAGCCATTGTGTTTTTGGGTACAAACATAGTTTGGGTCTTTTTGGGTTGATTTTTCTTTGGAACATATCCCAAACCTTTTCTTCCATTGAAGGTAGTACCACTTCTCAATATGTTATCAAGAATATCTTTTCTTCTTAACTCATAAAGTTCTCTTTGCAACTGAGCAATGTCATTCATCTTCTTATGTATATCTTTTCTTGCCTGGTCTAAATCAGAAAATAATGAATCCTTTTCTTTTACAATATTGTCATAGTCCGAATGATTGCACAAGATAGGTTGAGTTTGAAAAGCTTGTAGTTTGGCTAACAAATCAGTCTTTTCTTTTGATAGAAGATTAAGATTGGTTTCCAAAGTAAGTAGCTTTCTAGTGCAATCATCTAAAGATGTTTTTAAAGATACATTTTCAAGATCAATGTTATTCTTTTCAGAAGAAAGTTCATCTATTTTGGCAATGAGCTCATTATTTGATTTCATAGTCTTCTTTAGTTTCTTCTTGGCATCAACATACTTATCATGAGTTTCTTGTAAGCTAGCAACTAATTCTTCTTTAGGAAGATCAATAAGGCTTACCTCTTGAGAGTCTTCATTGTCTTCTCTTGCCATTAGACATTCCACATTTTCATCTCCACTTTCACTTTCACTCGTTTCATCCCATGCCGCTTTATAAGCTTTTTCTTTCTTCTTATGTGAGCTTTTCTTTCCCTTCTTAGCTTTGGGACATTCATTTTTGAAATGTCCTTTCTTTCCACATTCGAAGCACCTGGGAGTGGAAGAAGAACTAGAAATTTTATTAGATTTAAACCTTCTGTATTTCTTACCGTTGACTATCAATGCTTCTTCTCCTTCTTCTTCACTGGATTCCTCACTCTCTTGTGAGAGAGCTTTTGATGCTTTGAGAGCCACGTCTTTCTTTGGCCCACGTTGATGCTCATGTTCTCTTCTCTCTTCCTCTTCTAGGTCTGCCTCATGAGCTTCTAAGTTTCCGATGAGCTGCTCCATTTTGAGGCGAGTGAGGTCGTTTGCTTCTGCAATAGCTGTCACCTTTGGTTTGTACTTTGGAGGAAGAGATCGAAGTATTTTTGATACCTGATCCTCCTCAAGAACAGGTTTCCCTAAAGCACTCAAACCATTAACAATAGTAGAAAATTTTGAATACATTTCACTAATAGTTTCGTTTGGATCCATACGAAAATGTTCAAACTTGGTTTTAAGCAAACTAACTTTAGAGTTTTTAACTTGAACGGTACCCTCATATGTTATAGATAATCTATGCCAAATATCATATGCGGTATCACAGTTTGATACTCTATTAAATTCACCTACTGAAATGGAACAATATAAAATGCTTACTGCCTTTGCATTCATTTGGGCCATTTTTACCGTATTAGCATCCCATACTACGAAATCGTCTTGTGGGAGTGTGTATGGTGTAGATACCATTCTCCAAAGATCCCAGTTGATTCCTTGGAAGTAGAATTGCATCCTTCTCTTCCAGTATTGATAGTTTGTCCTGTCGAATGCCGGAGGTCTAGCAACGAGCGTTCCTTCAATGTTGAGGTGGTTGAGCACTCCATCACCCATTTCTTCAAGACCGTGTTAAGGTTCCTTGAAGCCCTGCTCTGATACCAATTGAAAACCTCTAGAGGGGGGGTGAATAGAGTTTTATATAGATTTTAAAGTAATTTAAACTCAAACAACCAAAGTAAAGATTAAGAAGAGGAACACAGGTGTTTAGAGTGGTTCCACCTTAGCAAATACTAAGGAGTCAATCCACTACCCAGTTGCTTACCCAACCGGGATTTTGAAAGTACTAAATTTTATTACCTCTCAAGGATATTACATAAAATTTACAATACTTTCCAAACACCCTTTGGACAGCCTTCGCCTTGAAGTAGTCTTGCAACCTCGAAGCAGCCTTCCTTGAAGTAACTTCAAGCTCCCCCTTGAAGTAGCCTTCCTCCCGAAGTAGCTTCCCGTCAAGACAGCCTTCTGAAGTAGTCCAAAGTTCCTCCTCTTCACCACGAAGAGCTTCACCCTCTCCAATCCGCAGCCTCCTACCTGGAGTAGCAAGAAGAGTACAAGGAATACTAGGAACAAGAAAGAAATAAGAGAAAATATAACTTATCCTTGAAGCTCAAGGCTTGATTAGCCTAGATCAAGCGTTTGGATTTTCCTAGCCAAGATGATGGACTTGTGATTGCTTAGGGTTAGGAAAATCTAGCCTATAGGACGAGCTTGAGCTAAGAGGAAAGTGGCCAATTTATCACAATGCTCAATTCACAATAGATTGCACAAGAGGGCTCAAGTATTTTCTCAAGTATAGCAAGTGTATCAAGTGAGTCCTAGTGTCCTATGGCTTGTCCTATTTATAGAAATGGCCTAAGTATGCTTAAGGACGTTCTAGATAACTTCTAGGGGTTTCTAAGTGCTTAACTAGCCGTTAGGTACAAGTTTGTTGCTTTTGCAACGGCTAATTACTTTACTCTGCAGTTTCTGTCAGAGATCGTCTCGGTCGAGAAATTGTCGACCGAGACACCTACTCGGTCGAAGTTTTGTCGACCGACAGGCTCTCTGGATCAACGTCTATTTTCATCTGCCAACTAACTTGTCAGTTGTGTCTAACGGCTACTTTGGATCTTTCTCGGTCGAGGAGTTTGTCGACCGAGAATGTCTCGGTCGAGGAGTTGGTCGACCGAGATAGATCCTGTTTTAAGATTTCAAGTTAGGCATTAATTATGTGTGTGAGTGTGCATAGGTGATCCTATTGAATGGATGACTAAGGTGTTTAGCTAGGGAAAATCCAATGCTTGATTTACATGCGATTCTAAGTACTTGTACATTATATTTCTGTACAAGTTTTTACAATGATTACATTTGCATGAAAATATAAATACTTCTTGTTGAATTTCCCTTATAGGTTTGTCATCCTGCACACTCAAGTAGCTCGTCAGATAAATAAGAATGAAATGTTTGTCATAATCAAAACAAAGGGATTTTATAGATGTCCATTTAGCCAACACCTAGTCGCACATTAGTGCTACCCAAGTGAAAAAGAAAGTTGGAGAACAACTTTCAATCCTATAGCCTATGATTTGTGTTCCAGTAAATGTATAATTCCTTTGTCTCTGATATCGTGAATGAACTCAGGCATGGAACTGTCATCCTTTCAACGTTCATTCATGTTCCTTAACCCAAAATAGATCATTTGAGATATGTGTGCCATCAATATCACATATTGACTCACACGTGCATGTGCATGCCTTTCTTAGTCTCGCTTATCAAGTGGCCATGGACATCATATTCCCTTAGGAGGGACAAATCCCATATCTATCACTCACAATCAAAACCCCATGTGTCAAAGTCACCCAATCATCACCTTTATAACAATCCATATTTCAAGATTGCATTTGGTGATGTCAAAGTGTACCCAATGACATGTGATGAGTGTAGTGATTTCCGATCTAAGAATCACAATCACCACCATCACTGTGAGAGCTGATTGTGACTACCATGTCATGGTTCCATGTGTCACTCTCATAGTGGGTCTATTCGATACATTATTCTCTAACATGTATCTATGTGCTTGGTTTATTATCACATATCATGACTAATGAGACTCTGTCATCAACCAAAACACACTCTAGTCTTACTGTGTCATTGTTGTCTATCAACCTTCCACAATGACATATGACTTGGGACAAAATAAGAATGTACAAACTCTTAGCATCTGTATGATCTCATTCTTCAGGTCCTCAACCTGATGACATAGGTCATTGAGTACTGTCATTCTCTAGAAATTCATTTTGTTTTATCATTATCTCATAATTGATTGAACCAAAATAAATTGGAAGCTTTCCTTTGATATTTATCAAATCAATCATAATGTATCCCAATCCAAATCATCATATGATTGGCTCTGATGCCATACATACCAATAGAAACACCCTCATCTCTACTCCCCGTTCCTACCCTTGGCTCTCAATTACCCCAATTACACTTACCCTAGAAACCTAAGCTTGCCTAGACCTATTAAAATCGCACCTAAGCCATGGTTGAATTGAGCCTTGTAAGGTTGGATGGGGTGTGTAGGGGTGTAGTTCCCCCCCCCACACTTCATACCACCCATAACTACTAGCTTAGGATAATTCAAATAACACTCATCTTGTTGTTTGCTATGGAAATCTCGAATGAAATATGTGATTTGCATGCTATATCACCCCTCGACTTGGATACATGTGACATTCCCTCAAATGACCCACTCTTCTTGTAACTTGTTAAAAACCATCTTGCTGCCTTAGTTTGTTCATGCCAATCTAGTTGCTTGTTTTAATTCATCCTTAGTCAATTGACTTGTTCTCAATAGTTAATCCTTGGTAGGGTAGTTAGTGCATCTTTGTGTTTTCTTAATCTAGTTTTTCGTAATTTAGGTCTCTAATTTCTTGTGTCCTAATTGCTAGTCTAGTGTAGTCTTGTGCTCTTTCTTAAGTAGTTGATTTCTTTGTTAATTACAATTGCTTGTCTTACTTCCTCTCTTGTTTAGTTGCTTTCACCTTAGTGTAATCAACCCCAAATCAACACTAAACCCCGAACATGCTACTCTCTACTTTAGGAACATATCTGACACTAACTAAGATCTAGTTCCCCCTCTCTCCCTATATATTGACCCTTATCTTTCCTCTTGCCTATACTCTAATACGACCCCGTGCACTTGCGGGTGAAGTGTGATTGGTGTAAGTGAATGTTCTAGACTCGGTATCCTTATAAATATTGAAAGATACAAAGTGTGTTCGAGCCCTAGGGTCACATCTAATCAAACACAATTGGTTGGGTGTAACCCAAGGCAATGAGCAATACACCAAGCTTTCTAGTGCCATTGCTGCGGAGTGAGGTGCTCGACCTAGCTAGTTAGTGTAGCTTAACTTTTCCTACTATCCTCACAATTGCTATTCTTTGTTCTTTGTTTACTTGCATTCTTGTCTTCTAACTTAGCTCTTGTTGTTTGTTTGTTCCTTGTGTAGGTGACAACTATGCATTCTTGGGCGACATTCAAATTCTAGTAATTTGGTTCCCTTTAATCTCGAGATAGGTATAAGGAGACGCCCACACCAACACAAACAACATCAAGAGGCTGAAATGGCAGGGGAGGATGCCCAAATCCCCCCACTACCCAAGCCACTCCATGAGTACTTCACTCTGGGGAACTACACATCTCCCATTGACACCATAGTTGACCAAATTTTGGGTCAATAATTTTCCATCCCACCAACCCTCCTTGGACTCCTACCCACCTTCTATGGGTTGGATAATGAGAACCCATACCACCACATTGATGTATTTCTAGAGAAATGTTCCACTTTTTGCACTCCTACAAAAATCGATGATTCCATTATAAGAACCCTCTTCCCATTTTCACTTAAGGAGAAGCTAAGGAATGGTACATGTTGAAGCCATAACTGGTTACTATGGTGGTATTGAAGAATGAGTTTTTTGAGAAATTATACTCCATCTGAAAGCTCTCAAAAATGAGGAGGTGCATCACCTCATTCACTTAAAAGGACAATGAGTCATTCCATGAGACTTGGGAAAGTTTCCAAAAGCATTTGAGAGATTTCCCTCACCATGAGGTTCCTATCTGGCAACATGTACAGTCCCTCTACACTAGGTTGTCTATATTGGGTCAAATTGTGGTTGACTCCTCTTTTGGTGGAACCTTCACGATGAAACCTCTGGAAGAGTTATGGCACTCTTTGAGAATCTTGATGAGAATTCACACCATTGGGATTCAAGAATGGGAGTGTACTATGACAGAAAATGGACACCTCCTCATCCTCCTCCAAATCCTCCTCCATCTCTAGTTAGAGATGAAACCATCCCCCAAATGCTGAAGATTCTAGCTGACATGATGAATCTAATGAAGAATCAAGTTGGGGGCTCTACCAGCCAATCTTCTATGGGCATTGATTCTATTAATGAAGAGGTGAATGCTCTACATGCTTTTGGAAACTACAATCATCAAGGGCCAATGTCTAACTTCTATACTCCAGAATGGAGGAATCACCCCAATTTGTCTTGAAAACAACAAGGTGAAGAAGTATAAGGGCAACCAAGGCAATACCAAGGACCAAGAAATAGTTCAAGGTTTGAAGAAGAAGTCCTTGGGAGTCTGTGAAACCTAGATGAAGTAAAGAGGGATGTGTCCTCCCATGGGCAAACAATTAGGTGCCTAGAGAAAAGGCTAGATCAAATCTCTCTTTCACTTGCCTGTCATGAGGAGGGAAGGCTCCCTTCACAAACCATGACCAACATAAACATTGATGGTGGTTCTATGAGAATTACTCAAGGTGCCTATGTCCCACCACTAGGGAAAGTTACATTTTGCAACTATACCAAGGACTTCCTCATCCATATTCTCCCCCTCCCCCACAACCCAACTACGACTACCAATACCCTCCACCTCCACCACTTTCCTACCCATAAATCCCTCCTCAATATCAACTCTCTCCACAACATGCACAACAACCACCTCCACAACAACCTCCAAAAAAACCAACTTACATCCTCTAAAATCTTAATCCAGCCCAACAAACACCACCACTGCCACCACCATAATCCTCATGAGCCCCTCTTCTCCCCATGAGCAACTAAACACGGTGTCCATCATATGGGGGAGGAAAGCAGGTGTAGAATTTATGGGGAGGGAAAGGAATGTGGCCAAGGAGCATAATGGAAAGATGTGGCTGAAAAATTCTTGTAGAGATGCTAATAGCACTAAAGATTTTGCAATACCATTTTTTTTTAGAGTGCCAAGTGCACCGAAGTCCTTGATTCCCCCTTTTCTTGTGAGAAAATACTGCCAAGTGTCCCACCATTACTTGAGAAGACAATACAGTGTGTCTCACCATCGGATGAGGTAATGATACCAAATGTACCATCATTTTGTGGAAGTGTTAATGGCACCAAAAAATCTACCTCCTCACCATTCTATGAAGAGATAACACTTGCTATTCCACCTTCTATAGAGCTTATAACACCTGATGTACCATTCCATTCGAAGTTGATGACCCCACCAACTCCACATCATGTGATAAAAACTACCATCATGAAGCCCCAAGGTCTGCATGCTAGTCTAAAAGATGTTGACAAAAGTGGGAAATTTTTCTTTGATGTCTTAGAAGGTCCCTCCACCTAAGTTAGGCATGCCTATACTTGGATATTCTAGGAATCCATAAAAGAAGGAATGACAAGCATCACAACATTCATTTCCTTGTTTAAGAATGTTTACACCAGAAAGAGAAAAGTGATTGTAATGCAACCCAAGAAAATTGTAGCTACGGAACATGTCAATTTCATTATGGGCGGCCATATTCCAGAGAAAAGAGAAGATCCAGACATCCATCCTATCCCTTGCTACATCAATTAGCAACTCATCGAGCATGCTCTTCTAGACTTGGTCTCAAGCATAAGCATCATGTCGTATAACACAGTTTTATGACTTAAAATAGAATAAAAGAAACCTACAAATTGTTTCCTAATAATGGATGATGGATCTAGGAGGATGCCTATGGAAATGTTTCCAAATGAGACGGTAGAATTAGAAAAGAGGATAAATGTTCCATTCCCAACAGATTTTTTGATCATGGACCTATAACCATCGACGTAATGGATTTTGTCATCTTGGGGAGGCCTTTTTCGAACACATCTGATGCAGAGATCAACGTGTGTACATGCTCTATGACAACCACATATAGGAGGATGAAGACGAATTTTTTTATGTTCATGGAAGAGGAGAGGAAGAAATTAAGTGATAAATGTCTATGTACCAACTTGGACTATCCCGACTTCAGAGAAGATTGATTGGAAAACCATTATTATCGATCAATGCATGTTCCTAGGGGTGTAGACCATGTTTTGAGAGATCTTGAAAGGATCACATTTGAGGAGAATGATAACACTTTGTTTGTGAACTTTTAAGGATTTAAGAACAACAAGCTTAGATGAAGGCTCTAACCTAAGCACTAGTGGGAGGCAACCCATGTGGTTTGAGATTCTCGAGACCTTCTTGTTATTAATTTTCCCCAAAAAATACACACACACCACACTTGATGGTTTCTTTGTTTGTGAATCATGTTAGAGAAGGTATAATAGAGGAAAGATGATGCATGAAGGAGTTGGCCAAGGAGAAGACCAAAGTTGAAAAGAAAAATGAAGATTAGTGAAAAATATGCATGAAGGAGTCTAGTACTACCATTCTACGTAGCACTGTCATGTTGTTGGCAAGACACATAGACTATTTGTGCAGAACGGCTGTGGTGGTCCTACCCAACTCACCTAATGCTATGTTGATCACTTCACCTCTTGGCATTTGTCTACTACAACTCCATACCCTCTACCCTACTTTTCTAAACTTCTATTTCATGATAAGGACATCATGGTTTAAAAGTTTGGGGTGGTAAGCCCTTCATTTACTCTCTATGTACGTTGCTCTAAATTTTTTTTCTGATATGATCAAATAATCTAACTAACTCTTATATTTTTTCTATCCATACTATGTGTGTTTGTTTTGCATTCATGCATATATGGTAGTTTAATTTCATGCATTTTTGTGTAATTTTTTTCTTTTCTTGCCATGCATTGCATTTCATGTAGATTTTTTGTAATTTTGCGTGTTTTAGCTAGGATTTTATACTTTATGCTTTCTATTCCCTAAATGTAGGTTTAGATGTGATTAAGTGCAAATTGGCACCAGTTTGGTCAATTTTGCCCAAATTTGGAACTTCTTGCCTAAAAGCTTGTTTTGACATAATCTTCACTTTTTGAACTGAAAACCTTGATATATGACAAATGCATGCTACATTCCTATGTTCTTTTGCTAAATGGTCTTAATTGTTGACTTTCTACATGTGAATATCACTTATCTCATGTTTGTTAATGTTTTGGTTGAATTGTGATTTGAGCGAGCGATGAACATTTAGGACTTGTGGAATTACACGATAAAAGTATGAAATTCATGTTGTTCACTCATGTGGTGTGACATTACTTGATGAAGTGTTGGAATAATTTTAATGTATGAGATTTTGTGTTGAGAACCACACTAATGACCTCTTTTTGACCCACTTTTCTTTCATCCTCTTCTTACCTCTCTACCTCATGAAAGGATGCCAAAGTGTACATCTTCAGCCTTGGCTGCCTCCAAAAGTTTGGGGTGGCCATATCTATATCTCCTCACTTCACTCTCACCACCATATGCCCTACCTATACAAAGGGAAAATAAAAAAGAAAAGAGAAAAAGAATAAAATTAAAATGCAAACAATAGAAAAATAAAAGATGAGTGATCCTATATAATATCACTCCAATCTCTTACCACAACTCTTTCTTCTATTTTGACACTCATTGATCTTGGAAAGATCAAACCTAAATCGCTTCACCCTTTCTCATAGCCATGTGGGTCACACAGTATGGTTTGAAGAATGAAATTAAATACATGAAAGTGAAACAACACTCCTAGTCATCATTGATTATTTCCACCATGAAGCGGTCTACATGGAGCTACATGAAACCCATATGTATTGATTGTGTGTTCTATGCCCTATATTTGAAGCTTATATGCTCAGTGCTCTTTTAATCATTGGTTTTTTAAAGTGGAGTGAGAGAGGTGGAACACATGTAGTTAGTCACCTATAATACCATTTAGTCAATAATCATATGTTTCAATGCGTTTATCATTCTTGTTTGTTGAAAGAAATTGAAAAGAGATTAAGTTGGAGCATACTTGAGGACAAGTAATTTTAAGTTTTGTGTGGCCTTCATCTCTATTATTTATGTTGTAAATCTAAGAGAAGGAATGACCATTATCCAAAACAAAAATATAATATATATGAGTTGAAACAAAAAATGAAATATTTCCCTCTTGAGTAAAACTATTTTGCTTTTCTAGAAACTAATTGAGATTAGTGCCTGAGGGTGACATTTTTTTTCTATGTGCCAAATATATCTTTTTAAGAAAATATGTTAGACATGGAATGTACTGGGATTCACATTTATTTTTAGCTCTAGAAACCTCCAACTATAGGAGAAATAGTGTTTTGTTTTGTTATGAGTAGCTAAGACTATTAAGTGGGCTATTTGGGGGCTAAAATGTGACTTTGATACCATGTTGGGGGATGTATAAGGGCCTACATAGTGTGTTTGGTGTTTTTTTTGTTTCAGTTAAGTTTGTTTGGCATGTACTAATCTAGCAAACCCCAGTTGCAATTCATATATAATAAGGAAGATGCATGGATCTCAAGATTTGGCTCATGGTATTGTCACATATTGAATATCATTCATTATAATATATAATAATTTTATACAAGATATATCTTAGATTGATTATCATATACATTATTTTCATTGACACACAAGCAAAAAGAACCTTTTTTAGAATAATCCAAGAATATTTCTTATTCATCTTGCCTTTGTCGTGCAAGAAAATTTAAAATTTCAATACATTCACTAACAAAGTTTGAAGGATTAAAATTGGTAGTAGTACTACCATTACAAGCTCCAACACTAACTTGTCAACCACCCAGGAGGTGGATTAACATAAGCATTAATTCAATGTGCAGATTTGATTTGGTATTTATCAAGAGTGTCAACACTTGTATTCCTTTCTCGACACACATATTGCACCTTCCAATGCTTCTTCAAGTCTCTATGAATAGATGAAAAAAGAACTTACTACATTATATTGTGGAAACCTTGATAAAAATCCTTGGATCATATAGATGGAATCACACCAAGTTTTGAACTTATATGTGTATGATCCTCTGGGGAAATATTCCATGTTGCTGACCACATATGTGCATCCACTCACAACCATACATTTGAAAAACTGTTGTAAATATTAGGGTTTAAAAGTAATATGAAAATAAATTTTAATAGATAAATAATTTACAACACATGCCTTATTCTCAAATTTAGAGATGCATTTTCTTATTTCTTAATAATCACATCACTTGTAGGTATAAACATATACACTTGGAATGATATGATCTGATACGCAACAAGGTTCACATAAAAGGGTTGGACTCTATTATATGATGTGTCCACCTCAAAACATATGTTATTGCATGCTTCCTACACGATGTCAACTGCTACAATGATCCAATATCACCACATAGATAAGAAAATAAAAGTTGTTGTCTCCTCACCATATGTCATCAACATCTAAAAAACAATTCCCCTTTGTATGGGTCAAATATGAAAGTTTTTGTCCTCACCACATGTCGTAAACTGTTACAAGTCTTTGTACCTTCATATGGTCAACAAATGAAGCTAGGATTGATTCCAATTTACAATATCAAGATTTATTTAAGCTTCAAGTTTTATAGTGACATAACAATCTATGTACATGAACATAGAATGATTCATAATAACTAACCAAATATCAAAATTTATCATAATACATGTAATATGAGCACTTATATTTGTTACTTTTAAGGGTAATATGTGTTTATGATACACTACAAATATGTTTCATAAGATGGAAACAATATAATAGTATTTAAACCTAAGGAATGGAGAGTTAACTATTTTTTGTAGGAAAAAAATCCTGCTAGTATCCATATCTTATCCCTTAATCAACCTGTAATGATAACTTAAGATTTATTAATGAGATCCTAAAACATCATTATACTAAATCCTAATCTTTGTAAAATCCAAGTCAAACTAGGTCCTACAACCTATATCATTAGATAAACCTCAAACATGCAAATAGAATTCATATATGGTTCGACCCTATCCGAATCACAGATTAACTTTTACAATTTATTGGATATTAGACTAAAATCAACAAATCTGGAGCAAGAGAAATCAATAGGTTGATTTCTAAAACATTGGATCAAACAAGACAAAAAAATCTATTATCATTATTTTGTAATTATAGACATGATGGGGCATAACTTGGTCAAAAATTTATTTAACCAAAAGTTCAATCAAAATCATGAAATCCCTATAATACCCTTGGTAAATCATGACACCATAGTATACCATTCAAGTCTAGGTGATTTAGTCTTACTCTTGGAACCTCCTACCTTTCCATGGCATTGTGTTGCTACATGCCAACATGAAATGTGCATTTCCTCCACTACTAGGGAAACTAGGGACTCACAATGAGTTCTCCACCCTAAAAAACAAATTGGTGAACTATAGATAAGGCATCTCTCCACCGTGAGGCTTATCTTCTCTACCATAGTTATGGAAGAAAAACATGAAGCAGAAAAAGAGGTTTGGCAACACAAAATCATAAACCAAGTAGGATGTGTAAGATCATAGTTTATCAATATTTATACAGGGAGATTCCTCTTAGAAAAAAGAACAGTAAACCACCCCATAAGTATGTAGGTTTCAAGAATAGAGGAAGGATGGGATAAAATGGGAGATGGGATCCAATTGCTGAAATGAAAAGTAGAGCACATATTTGAACTTGGAGTAACCTTTAAAGTGTATAGACACATTTTTAGGGTAAAAACATTACTGAGGTGGAATGCCGATCATCTCCGTCTTATACAAGACAACTAGTGTTCAATGACTTATTTGAACCATAATCCATTGGTTAAAGACATAAAAAAAGAGAATGGCATTGGATCAAGGGAGATTATTGGAAGTCTAATTGGAAAGTGGTTGTTGGAGATCCTCAATTAGGCTCATTGATGATTATGATGGAGGTCAACTCCATGGTGTCATTGTGATTTATCTTAGGATAAATTTAGAATAGATTATGAACTTAGGCTTTGGGCCAAACCTCTATTTTGATTCTCTATCACTTTATAGGGAAAAACCACTATGCGCTAGAGATGGGGGTGATGATGGTTTGGGCATTACTAAACAAGGGTTACATAGGGTTGGCATATGGTATAAATAGTTTCAATAAAGAGTTGTTAATCCAATAGAACGTTTGATGCATTGAGAGAGAGTATCTATGTAATATGCAGAGGAAGTTGTCCTTGCAACTGAGCGAGGCTTCCAGGATTGAAGGAGACCTCCAAATAGTTGTTATCATGCAAGTTCAACCTGCTACAAATCTAGATACCTAGGATTGAGCCCACCATGGTCCAAAAAACAATAAAACAAACTATCTGATCATTAAAACATAGTTTTAGGCATTATCTAATATAATCATTTTCCCTAGCTAACCATCTCCAATGGAGCCCATATTTTAACTATAGTCTCATGATTATCTATTTAACATTATCATGACTTTAGTTTATTAGTTTAGATAAAAAAAGTCCTAAAATTAACTGTTGAGGTTTAATATCCCATCATTCCTAATAAATCATAGAAATCTTATTTGTTTAGAAGAATTGGCCATTAAGAACAATTTATAATAAACTTTGACTTAAAACTTTTTCCAATTATTTTTGTGTATCCAATACGCATGATTCATTTGAAAATAAATATGTTAATCTATTAAAATCCTTAATTAGACCTTCACTTGTTTTCCAAATATGTTTGAACTTCCAAAGAGTTATAAGGCCCTAAAGACCAAAATATTACAACTAAACTGATGCACATAGTATGCCTTATTAAACATATTGTTTCTAAGATTGATGATGCATGGTTTGTTACTATGAGGTAACATGGCTTGTTGATGCATTGACGTACCATGTCATGTATTTTATGTGTTTTTTGTGTCTCACATTGTACATGTATATTATGCACACACCATTTCAAGATAAGTTTAGAATTTCTTGTGGGGTCTTCATACTTTCAAAACCATATAGGAGGGGGTCACTCCTTAGAAGATAATGTCTTTGCTAAACTTGGTTTCTAGACAACAAACAAGAATTAGTATAAAATGATATACGCATTAATTACAAGATATCACACACTTAGATATCATGAAATAATGAGATAAATTAATGCAAATTATTTGAAAACTTGATATGATATGCACTAATCATATACTTTATAAAAGATATCAAGATGTTATTCGTCAAGCTTACACTATTGACTCAATAGTTATACATTATACAATATTTTGATGATGACTTAACCATTCCATTCATGTGTATTATTGATATCATTTTTAGATATAAGGTACACCAAAAACATCAAGTTAGCATACCTTTAATTTTCAAAAATCAAATATTATATAAGAAAAAGTAATATTTGAAGATTCGATAGATTCTCTATTAGAATTGTGTTGTAAATAGTTCATAATGAATGTATTACACATGATTAATCTTAATTTTACATTAGAGACATTTAGAGAGAATTGATATGAATTATAGAGGCTCTTAGAAAAGCCAAGGAGGCTTCGTCGACCCAGTTTTCCTTAGGGTAACAAATTTGACATCGATTTGAAATGGCTTGTCAATAATATCTATTGGCTGAGTTTGCTCTAGGGTAACATGGACGATAGCGTATCAGTGGCTTGAAAAGACCCTATGTTGGTCATATTTCTTATTCATAAGAAACTCAGCCAATTTTTTCAAGTTAGAAAGTCTATTCGACCAAGTTTCAGAAAAGGTAATTCGGCTAGCAACACAGCACTGTAAAGTGCTAAAAGTTGCATTTAGCAATTTGAAAAGGTTAAAACATAAAAAAAGATATGTTAGAACCAAAAAAGGGTAGAATTGCAATCTAAGTTTCTGTATTAACTAGTAGGAAACCTCAACTATAAAAAGGAACCATTGAACCTCATGCCAAGTTTGCCTTTTATGCTGGTATATTTGAGTGGTAGTTCCTATGAGTGCTCCTAATCACCGTCAATTTGATTACTTATTTACTCTTATTTGAGTGATTTGGGTTTTCTATGAGAGATCTAGCATCAATGTCATCCATGTAAAGCTCTCAAATATCCATTATCTAATCCCTCTCTCAAAGCTTGTGGTTGAAGATTGCTTCCTTGGTGAAGGAGGTGAATAATCAAGGTTGAAGATCAAAAGTCAAGGGTGGGTAAGTCCTAGGTGAAGTCCTAAGTCCCTTGATCATTAGGTATAAAAGTACTTGGTAAGTCTATTGTTTCCCTTAGCCTTAAAGGGAATCTAATTACTCTTTGTTCTTGAAAATGTCTTCTTGGTGTAACTCTTATAATAAATACATGGTGGGACACAAGAGCTTAAAATCTTAGAGGTTGTCACTACAACAAACATTCACATCAGTGGCCTTTTAGAAATACCACTAAAAAAACTAAACGCCACTAAACATGTTTAGTGGCATTTTTTTACATTTAAAAAAATGCATCTAGTACCAATGTCACTAGAAAGATAGTGGTGTAAATTGTAAATGCCACTAAATGTTTGGCTTTAGTGGCTTCCAATAAATGCCTCTAAAATATAATTTGGCATTTATAAAAATGCCACTATCCATCAATTAGTTTTTATACAAATGCCACTATTTTGTATTATGTTGTTGTATGAAAATGTTCTTATTGAGTTTAACAGCGTATAAAAAAAGCCACTAATGACTACTAGTTTTGTATTACTACATTTTCATGGCCTTTAGTCATTTAATTTTCAATTCATTATCATTATTTCTAAATGAATGTCAATTGTAGATGAACTAAAGTTTTCAGTTGGCTCCTGATGCATAAAGCACTACTGACGAACGTTGAAAAATCTCGAAGGCACCTTACGGTCGAGGCCCTTTGCCCTGCATGTCAAAATGCTACCGATACTTTTCTGCATAGTATAAGGAACTATCGCATAATCCATCCTATTTGGTTGGGACTGCCCACGTCCCAGGGTTTCCTCGAGCTAGACGAATAACAGTTCATTGCCTCTACCATCTCCACTGACCCCCTTCCCCTCGTGGCTTGTTGGCATATATGGAGGGTTAGGAATACCTTAATACATGAGCAAAAGCAGCCTCATATACAATCCTACATAGCATTCATCAAGGAAAGAACACACACCATTATCTCTATGATGGCACATAAGAGCAACACTACCCTGGCCAAAGGCCCTAACCTCATCAATAAGGCCCCAGTGGCAAGGTTTGTAGCTTTCTCAGATGCAACTTTTCATTCTATAAGTAGACAGGCAGGGAGCGACATCCATATCATGGATATTTCTGGTTCATTCATTCTGGGAGCAAACAATCACTTCCGGACGTAGTCTCCACTTGATGCAGAGCTCATTGGCATCAAGCAAGCTATCCGCCTTTGTCAGATCATAGGCAATCTTCCTATTACCATTTACTCAGATTCTCATAAGGCAATCAATTTGGTGTCCAGTAGTCTCCCTCCGACACTGATATTTCTAAAAAATTGGAGATTAATCCAGGATGAATTGAGGAATGCACCATGTATCTCCCTTCAATACATCCCACGTGCACTAAAATCTATGGCAGATGCACTTTCAAAACACTCCCTTAACACTTTAGATGCTTTCAATTTCTCAATAGCTAAACTGTCTTGGTTAAAAATTAATGTAAATGTTAATTTCAATAGTTGGCCTAGAGTGGAGCCCAAGATGAATAATAATTAAGCTCCCTATTACCCCAAAAAAAATTGTAGATGAAGTCACTTTTCTGAAAGTATGAATATTTTTTATTTATAATCAATTGAGAATTACATGGGGATGACATTTTACCTTGCCCCTTATATTGAATACAACACCAATGATATACTTTCATACAACATTTTACCTTGCCCCTTATATTGAATTGCATGGGTAGGACATTTTACCTTGCCCCTTATATTGAATACAACACCAATTTTTACTGTTGCATTTTATGGTTTACAAAATCTTCTTACTGAACAACATGGCATACATGATGTCTTCAACATTGTTGGAGCTGGCTCAACAACTGTTGTTGTATCTGGTCTCATATTGCCTGGTTCCTTGAGATGGCGAGTGCGGAATATGCTCCTTGGTTCTGCACTTGGAGTTGCCTTTTGCTTTCTACTCAGTTGGGCCCATCTGAAACTTGTAGAGAAGGCAGCTGAGGTGAGTGTAGTTCCGTTGGCATATAAGAGCTGTAAATACCAGTTGAATATATTTGAATCATACTCATATATTGTGTAAGCCAGAGAATCATAGAGGTTAGTCAAGCTGGATAAGACAAGGCATAAAATGGAAACAAATATAAAATTCTTAACCTTTAGATAGTCTAGGTGTACAAGAAAAAAATAGACGTTAATAAGTCCTATTCAAGAAAATGTACATACTCGGACATACAATTGGAATAAAAAATTATATGCACTTAAAATTGAAATCTTATAGATTCAACCTAGATAGTTGGAATGTGGTAGTAGTCTCTAAAGTCTGTGATTTGTGTTGGTTTTGATGACTATAACGGCCATAATAAGGAACATGATGGCAAAATAGAATCAAGAAGGAATATTTGTATACTTACTTCTCGTGTATACATTTAACAGGAAGTTGTCCCAGTCTACATTCTCTTCTATCTGCAACATATTACTACATGTTATGGTGAATAAAAACCTTTAACCCATAAGATGGAATGGGGTTAATGAGGGACCATGATGATAATTTAAATGAAGAACTTGTGATCAATTTACCTAATTGTTTAACATAATACTATAGGATAGGATGTGTTGTACCAAAATTTTGGTGGATTCAACATTAACTATGCTCCCATCTTTTTTACGATGAGTTTTCTCAAAAAACATAATGGGATCCACTTCTCTGCCTGTTTCCTTCTCCATATTTATCCTTCAAATAAGGTTATTGTAAACATCAAATAAATGAATGCCATCAAATTGTCTAAATGGATCACAAAAATTACTCACTTACATCATATTTTAGAGATGCAAATGACTTGGTTCCTGTTGTATGACTAACCTTTTGAAATTTTCTACTTGTCTTGTTAGTTATAGACTTCCTCTGTGGAAAACATTGCAGTATTATGCATAGTAATTTTCTGTGAGGTACTTTAAGTATCAATGAATAGAAAAAAATATTACCTTTCCTTTATTACTCCTCCAATAATCCACAAGAAATTTCTAACAAGACTTGTCCACATGGGGAACAACTTGTTTAAGATCTTGTTCGTATGGACTATCTTCTAGGAAGTATAGTCTCCTTAACTCCCACTTGTGGTCCTTCCATTTCTTTCCTAGTCTCTTCATTGTCCACTCCTTCAGATCTGAATCTATTGTGAATTTACTCTACCGACATAAAGGATATCAATTAGAAGCTTCATTTAACCATTTAAAAATAAAATTTAATAATATACCTTCATAAAATTCCATATAGAATCTTTTTTATTTGCTGGAAATTGTCTCCAGTCCTTGTAGTTTAGTGGACAAAGATTGGGATCTCTTGCAAAATTTGTCAGAAAACTTGTTAAGTGACATTGGTTTTCACCTACTGGTTGTCCAAATTGATTTTTCTCAATGGGAATTGGATCGTCGGGCTTTCTTTTCCAGACTTCCAAACATTGTGTTCAGCCACGTGCTCGATGTTTTTGACCTAAGCATTCATTCCTAAAGGATAAAATATATATGGAAAATTATATATCATTAAATGCAACATTATAAATGTAATGATATGAATGAAATGATTACCTAACCCATCAGAAGGTGTTGTTGTAACATTTAATGACTCAACATGGTGATCAGAGATGTCATTTTGGTCCATGTTATCAGGAAATGCATTGCTATTTTGGTTATTGGCAGCTCTCTTATCTACAATTCTTGAATTAATAGACACAGAAGCATTGACATTAGGCACACACGATAGCTGTGAATTTCTTGATCTTGTAACTTTATCACCACTTTCTTTGTTGTGCTGATTTTGGAACCTTGTTTCCATCTCCTTTTCAATTGTGCATGTTTGAGAGGATTTCAAACCACCAATCATATTAGAGTCTTGGGGAGACATGGCTGATTGGGTATTTTTTGCAGAGCTAGCAGCAGTTTTATTGAATTTGTTTGCTCTATCATTATGAATTTCAGCTGGAAGGGAAGCTAAATTTTTTTTGGAGCAATTTGAGTATGACAGGTTCAAAGATTGCCAACAACCATGTTGAGTAATGTTAGGTAAATGATTCGTCGTAAAAGAGTCATTGTTGTTGTTCTTATTATTCCTTGTGGCTGTCTTGTTATGGCAGCTGTCACTGTACTGTTCTCTCATCCTGAGTATATAAAGTCAAATAAAAATGAAGACATTAAAAAAAATATTGAACAACATAATAACAATTTTAGAATTAATATTTAAAAATGAAACACAGATATTTAAGAAAATATAACTATAAACAACAAAAGAGATAAGAATAAATTTGATTAAGAAGAATGCCAGACATGCAAAATGCATACACCTAGCTAGAGCACAATGTGAGACAGGAAATTAAAGAGATACATCCCACCAAAAAGGCTCATTTAAGTCAAATAATAATGACAAACTAAAAGAAACATTGGCTGCTATTTTGTAATCTTCTCATTCATAACTGTCATCAGCATCACTTTGAGATACACTTTCATCATTCTGTTGAATTTGGGATTGGTCTTTTTCAATTGTTGAACTATCAACAGTAAATCCTTCCATATCCAATTTAACTATGTCACAATCAATATCTTCATCCTATGATGTCATTGATGGCCCATCTCTAGTTTCACCTTGCATATAAGCTTCAACATTCTCAATATAAGATTGTTCTTCAATGTTGAACATATCCCATGGGGCGATCTTTACAGCAAAATGCCACCCTTTTGCAGTGACATCTTCTACATAAAATACTTGTTCAACTTGAGATGCCACTACAAACGGTTCTCCTGTAGTTTGAAATTGTCTCAAATTAACAAGAGTCAACCCATGTTCATCATGATTGATTCCCCTCTTTGAGTAGATGTCCACCCAATCACACTTAAATAATGTCACCTTAAAGTGTTCATAATAATTGAGAACAATAACATCCTTCAAAACACCATAGTAGGTAACATCTCTAGTAATTGGATTGCAATCAGTGGTTTTAGAATAGCAATCAGTCTTAGCTACCAGAAAGAATCCACTATTTTGTGTTGTTTGATTTACATCTTTTGCCTTAGTATGAAATCTGTGACCATTGACAACACAACCCTTGTACTTAATGGCCAAATGATGTGGACCTTGAGAAAGAAACTTGATTTTATCATCCACCATCTCTGTTCTTAGGAGTGTCTCAATCTAACAAAAGAAAAGTTTGTTAGACTTTATTCATGAAGCATAACAAATTTAATTAGCACAACTAAACTTACATGTTCCTTAAACCATCCATCAAATGAGTTACTATGTATTCTCTGAACCTCCTTTAAGGACTTCTGAGGATGTTTTTGCCTAATGATATCATAGTGCTTCCTGAATACAAAATATGTGTAATATGTCATTGGAATATGTTATAGCATTTTATTAATAGAAGATAGTTGTCACTAACTTACTTAATGTAGGGTTCAATTGCTTCACAATTGAATAGTTCATGCTTATGGGCCTGTTTCAATGTATGTTCGTCCAAGACACATGTTACCATTTTACCAATACCACGACCTAATGTTGAGAAAATAGACCAATCATCACTGTCAAGTGTTGGCTTGTTTTCCATATTTGCTTCTTCAGTATCATTTCTATTTGGCCGATTTAATTTTGTTTCAACTCCATCCAATTATCTTGAACAAAAAGTTAGACACTCTTCAGCTATATATCCTTCTGCTATTGATCCTTTTGGATATCCTTTTAGGGTCATTAGATACCTGATAACAAAGTTGAGGAAAATATTATGACAAATTAGATTCCAATAGGTAAAGTCATCACGACGTATGAAAAGTTACCTTTCAATTGGATACATCCAACAATACTGAATAGGGCCAGCTATCTTAGCTTCATAAGCGAGATGGACTGATAGATACACCATTATGTCAAAAAAACATGGAGGGAATATCTTCTCCATCTCACAAAGTGTCACAACTATTGCATTTTCTAATGTAGCAAAATCATTTGGATCTATGACTTTAGTGCACAACCTTTGAAAATTGCGACAAAGATTAATAATACATGACTTAGCATTCTTACTGGACAAGGACACAGTGACAGCTAATGGCAGAAGTTGTTGCATCAGCACATGATAATCGTGACTTTTCATTGGTAGAATATTTTGATCCTTTGACCATGCACATCTAGATATATTAGACGCATACCGGTATGGAACTTTGACAGATTTTAGGAAGTTGTAAAATAATATTTTTTCATCTTTTCATTGTATAGAAAGCTAGAGATAGGATGGTATATTTACCAACAGTTTTTGGATGAAGCAGAAATCTGATTCCCATATCCTCCAAATCCTTCCTTGCATTCAAGTTGTCCTTAATTTTATCCTTAAAACCTAGCAATGTTCCAACAATACTCTCACATATATTCTTCACAATATGCATGACATCGAGATTGTGCCTTATAATGTTAGATTTCCAATATGGTAGCTCAAAAAATATGCTTTTCCTTTCCCAATTGTGTGTTGAATATTTACCTCTTGGCATTTTCTTACCAATTACAGTTCTTCCGTCCTCCAATTGTGACAAGATTTGAGCTCCATAAGGAGGTTTAGGTGGACACTTAAATTCTTTCTCACCGTCAAATGCCTTTGCTTCTTTTCGGAATATGTGGCTAGTTGGCAAAAACCTACGGTGTCCTCTGTAGCAAACTTTACAGATATGTGGCAACCAATGTGAGATAGTATCTTTATTACAATAAGGACATGCTTTGTAGCCTTTAGTACTCCAACCAGATAGATGTGCATATCCTAGAAAATCACTAATAGTCCATAATAAAGAAGCACACATCAAAAAGAATTCCTTGGTTCCAGCGTCATATGTATGTACACCAGTATCTCATAGTTCTTTCAACTCATCAATCAATGGATGCAAGTACACATCTATATTTTCGAGTGAAGTTTGTCCAAGAAAGAGTAGGGACAACATAAAATATGGTTGCTTCATGCACAACCAAGGAGGTAAATTATATGGAATAATCACAACAGGCCATGTACTGTAAGAAGTACTCATTGTCCCAAAAGTATTAAATCCGTCAGTTGTAAGTCTCAATCGAATGTTTCTAGCATCTACAGCAAATTCTGGATGCATCACATCAAATGTTTTCCATGTAGGTGAATCTACCAGGTGTTTTAACTTGTCATCTTTTTCATATTCTTCTAGATGCCACCTCATTAAGGAAGAGGCTTTTGATGACATGAACAACCGCATTAGGCGTGGTATAAGTGGAAAGTGTCTGAGCACTTTGACATGTATTCTCTTGGGTTTTTTTGCAAGCTCGTCATCATCATCTGGGATTGTAATCATTTTCCATCTTGATGCTCCACATGTATCACAGACGTCTTTATCAGCAGAATCCTTCCAAAACAACATGCAACCATTTGGACAAACATGAATCTTCACATAATCTACGCCTAACACCGTAATCGTCTTTTTTAGCTCATAAAATGGATTAGGTAAATGTTCTCCTTCTGGTAGCATCTTCTTAAAGAACGTAAGAAACATAGATGATGCTTTCTTACTCAAGCCATTAAGACAAACCAGGTGATAGAATTCTAGGATGCAAGCAAGTTTGCTATATTTCTTACACCCTAGATATATTCTGTCTCAGAATCCTTTAACAAGATATAAAATTTGTCAGTATTAAAATGTGGATCACTAGATGGATCCACTCCTTCTGTATTTCCATCTTCACTGAAACTCGGAAAAGTATCATGCAACATATCTTGTAAATTTTCAGCATGCAGGAAATCTCCCTGATCAGTAGGAGCATCCATTTGAACATCGACATCTTCACCATGAAAAGCCCAAGAAATATAGCTTGGTAAGAATCCATGCCACAATAGATGGCTCAATGCAGTCTTTCTGGTGACCTAGTATACATTAGCACACTTTCTACATTGGCATACAATCTTGTCTCCAATCGATGAATGTTCAAAAGCAAAATCCAAAAATTTTGACACTCCACATAAGTATTTACTACTCGTTCGGTCATCCTTTGCTATCAAAGACTTATCCATTCTATAAAAATAGTAAAACATATAACATATATGAGTAAGTATGTCATATTAAAAAAGACTATACAATATGAGAAAATACTAGTGTAATCATGAAAATGAAGTTCATGTGAGCCTATCCGACTAGGCAGGTGCCCAAGCATTTTTTGAAATGCTTATAATAAGGTTAAAGGAACATAGTTATTATAAGGAAAAAAGAACATTTATAATGAAATTTATCAGTAATTTGTAACATAATAGGATATGTATATTTCTTTTTGTTGTTGGGTTTTGAATGTGTCATTAGATAGGATGGATTTGTGAATTTGGAACATTCATGGGAACACACACTTCAGTTATAAGCATTCATGTAGGAACTTTCAGTTCCATTTATTAATCTCTTTTTCCATCCACACACAGGGGTGTACCGCTAAACAGTAACTAAACAAAGGGGTCGGTGTACCCCTAAACATGCACATAATTAAAATAACTATTAATACAGACAAGTCTAGATAGATAAACAACTAAATACTACACCAACATGGTCCTGCATCAGTAACTTCGAGGCCTTTTCATTGTGGTGATCTTCTCCTAAAGTTCAGAAAAGAAAGTAGCTATGAGGATTGATTACTTTAAGACAAAAAGTGTAAACTCAAATTTTTTGTCAGGATAATTATATTTGTTAATTGGACCTACCGTGGTCTTTTTGATGATTGTGTTGTGTCGTGGAGCTCCTCACTATATTTATACAAATCTAAACTGATAGGTGCCTCATCATCATATTTGTCTGAGCTGGTTTGCTCCATCATGTGCTCATACCGCTGTAGATGATCGGGGGTCTCATTGTTCATGTTGGTTATCCAAACTTTGATGGTATTATGGCCAACTAGACGGAGAAAAAGCTTATCACTATGGCCCACTAGCATCTTTCTAATCCAATCACTCCAACCAGATTTTGATATAAGATTTCCCACCAAATCATACTCAACCTCAATAACATGTGAAGAATTGCCAAAATTTAGGGTCACTTCACCAGGCCTGTAGTGTCTTCCATTTTGAAAATGCCTATGTTCGGGTATGGTTAGTGGGTTTAAGGAATGTTCATCTAGGATGATGTCCAATTTTTCTTCTTTAGGGAACAATAACATTGGCATAGAGGCCCAGTTCATAGTGACTGTTGTGGGTGAACAGAGATTGCAAAATATTAGTATTAACAATTGTAAGTACATATAACGATGTTATATATTTTCAGAAAAAGTTGTATAACATCAGTTAACCTTTTATTTCTTGTCATAACCAACTTTATTGTGGTGGACATGATAGTTTGAAAAGAAATCAAAGAGAGGAGATCATGTCCTATATCTTTGCAATTGGTCCAATGTTTACTAATCCTTCTTTGAGAATTTCAAGGAAGTAACTAGTATTTTCTATTATTTGATTTAGCTTGGTATTTCATACAATGAGGTGATACTTATTAACTATTTTTTGAATCAACACTCATATTTTAGATTATCAAAGAGGTTACTGGTGTCTAGCTTATTATGTACATGTGTGAGACCTATTTAATTTGGAGTATCCATGCACTACTATAGAATGTGTGAGACATATTTAAAGAGGTTACTGGTGTCTTTCCAAATTTTTACTATAGTCTTGGACTTATGTGTTTATCAAAACACTACTATAAGATATCTTATCATCTTATTATTTGGATAGTACCACAAATTTTATGACAAGAAGGATTCACCTAAAAATTGTAAATTTTCTAAATGAGTTATGTGAGGTTATTATTCTCTGACCTATATGTAAATGGGATAGATTCCCACCTCTTTAGTTTTATGAGTACATGATACTATGTTTGAAATACTTTTTATAAGGATAAAAGAACATACTTATAATAAGGACCCAGGAACAATCTAATCATTTTGAACTGAATTAGAAAATGAACAGGAGTCTGGGTCCTATCCGCTAGTATCAAAGGATAATTCATAAACCTCAAAACCACCAACATGGTTTCCAAACCTACAACCTCAGATTCTACAAGCTCACCTTCTACAAACCTTTAGAACATATATAGCCAGAAAGTATCAATGACTGCACGTATCAATGACTGCAAAGTCTATCATGCAGCTTGCTTCGCACATGAAAGAGTGACATGTTCAGTTGTATTGGCCCAAGTAGAAAGCAAACCCTATTAATGATAGGTCTAAATCTGACTCAGAAGCACTATTTGGAAAATTGTTTGGCTAAAACTAAAGTAGGCATACAAATTGTGGTCTGCCCTGAACTAATTGGATTGGATGTCCTGAAAATGTCATGCCCCACATAGTAAAGTTGTGACATCAAAAAAGTCAAACCTAAAACCGGAAATGCACACTGTAAATTTTAGCACGATCGTGTATGAATGCAAAACAATACTAAACTGAATTAGGATCAATCATAGGGATTGGTTAACAGAATTACCATTGACATCTACTTGTTTAGAAAATAGGTTAAGCCAAGGTCAACACACATTAACAACCATAGTAAAGCCTCAACATGATTTACAGACCAGTTGCGGACTCCTAACACATGTATCAATGACTGCAAAGTATGTCATGCAACTTGATTTACACATGAAAAAGAGCCATGTTCAGCTATATTGGCTCAAATTGAAACCAAAACCTATTAAAGGTAGGTCTAAATCCTACTAATTGCCAGAATTTGGCAAACAACTTAGCTAAAAATGAACTAAGCATACAAAATGTGGTCTGGCCTGAATGTATCAAGATTATGAGATGAAACTACAACAACAATAATATGACCCAAATTGAGGAAAATGTGGCCTGAAACAAAGTGGTGGTTCATATCCATGGAAAAAAATCATATAAATCCAATCCATATAATAAAAACACAACAAAATCTAAGTGTGGGAAAAAACCAGTAAATCTTAAGTTAAAAAATATCTATTGAAATCCTGTATAATTTCGATTAGGAAAATATTTTGTGCCCAATCAGTAAATCTTAGAGGACTTCAAAGCCAAGTATTAGATTACCTAAATCACCACTCATATGAATAATGTGTGTGAGATAATCCTTGAGAACAACATAGGATGGGACTTGGATGCATTCTTGCAACTGATACCTAAGGAATACACTGAATCAATTAGCATGGTTCCTTTCGAACTCACAGTTACAAACAATATGTAGATGTGGTGGCTAAACCGCTTGAGATGCTTTAATGCTCAATCAGCCTATTGGTTTGGTGTCACTGTCATGAGCAATATCATGAACAAAGGAGGAGCAACCTGAATAGATTATCCACACTGATTTGGACTTTGAGGTGGCTATAAAAATGTCATATTTTCTCTGGTGAGTGGCTACCAAAATCTTGGTTACAAGAGGGAGGTTGAAATATAGACATTGCATAATTGGAGAAATATCCCCATCAATGGATGAAGAAGGGAAATAATACAATACATGATCGATCAATTCAATGGGACTAGGGAAGTGGAAATCTGTAGGTTACATCAGGGTTACATTAAGGTTGAATGACTCAGCCCACAACTGGTATGTAAATCAGCCTGCACATGATCGATCAATTATTGTAGGTTTCTCACAACTTCTCAACATCAGGAAGCAATGTTGGTCAATAACATTTCTTCCCAGAGATGGAATGTAATTCCTAAAGGTAAGATTCATTTCAACAAGGACGCTTCCATTACAATGATGGTGGGAGTTGTCTTAAGAGCAATCATTAGAGACGTGAGTGGAAATATTGTGATGACAACATACCTCTTCAGAAAGTTCCAAAGCTTAGAGGAATTGGACTGAGGTGATCAGAGCCCCTCGCTCGAGCTTGTCGACGCTGAAGGGGAAGATTGAGCCTACGGTGGTTCTTCAACTTGGCTCGGTCAGAATAGGTGGCAGAGGAAGGTTCTCGACGACAGAGATCTGTGTGTGGCCGGCAAGTTGGCACTCCGCCACGGACAAATGGCACACACGTGCCACCACTAGTCTCCACCAGCACCTAGCTAGGGCGACGATCAGCCAGGACGCTCCACACGCTGGTCTGAGGAGCGGAGAGCCAGATCAATCGGGAAAGAGCAGAGCGCTAGATCGGACTATCGCGATTTTTTGGAGCACGAAGGGGAAAACTTGGAGCGAGAAGTAAATATTGTGTTACCAATTACTTTTCTAATTTGGTACGACAATTTAAGATTTCCACTAATTAAAAATAAAAATGCCTTTAATGTTATGCCCTTTTAGAAACTCTATAATAGGCGGTTTAGAGGCATTTTAATTAAAAATGCATGTATATTATAAAGATAGTGGCTTTTTTTTATAAAAGCCACTAGAATAAATGCCACTGTTGGGCAATTTTTCTATAGTGTGTCCTCTCTAGGTAGTATATTACATATCTATTTAGATGTTGGAAACACTATAAAATCATGTGTTCCTTGTGCTTGTTCAGTCTCTCTCAACGCTATGATTGCTTAATTTCACTAAAACTTTCATATAACCTGAAGGTCTAACAAATTTGTGAAAGCATTTTTATCTCTATTCACCTCACTTATATAGTTGATAGATCTATGAAGTGGCATCATACCATGTCTTCTCCAACCTATTAGTCCCATGAGTAAGATAATATGGGAAACAACATGCAAAGCTCCTAAACATCAATGTTGTCTTCTCCATGCCTCCTCCAAAATTTTTGGAACCAACATCCTCTATTGGAAGAGAAGGATTCAATTATACATTCAAGGGATGGGATTTGACACATGTAAAATGGTTGGTCTCCCCTATACATTCAGAATGTGAGATATGCATTTGGAATGAGGATCTCTTGAAGAAGGTTGAAATTAATGCTAGTTCCTTAAGAATCCTCGACTTCATTGTTACACAAACCAAATGTGCATCTCCACTTGGAAGAAAACTCATGAGATATGGGATAAGATATGCATCACATATGAAGGGACGGTAACCATCAAGGAGAACAAGTATTTTCTTACTCAACTATTTGAAGGTTTCAAAATGGGAAATATGAAGAGTGTGGTTGAAATGTATTCAAGAATGAACACTCTTGTAAATATTCTTGATTCTATGGGTAGTATTGTGAACAATGGCAAGTTGAAGTCTAAGATTATCTACTCTCTTTCTTGTTGATAGGAAAATAAGATAACAACCATAGAAGATACCAAGTCACTTTCTCTTATCCCCATCAAGGAACTTATAGGAAATATTCAAGTCTTTGAAGTTAGACTCAACTCAAGAGAAGAAGATGAAGAAGAGGATTCCTCCAAGAAGAAGAAAAAGGAGTAGGATGCATTTAAAGCTCAAGTTGTTATACATTTTCAAGATCAAGTCATGAACCGACCTCCTCCTTCCTGAAGTGAATATGGGCCCCCAAGTGACCTTGAAGTCCAATACTCCAAGTGTAAACACTTCAAGGGTAAATCCTCCTCATCTACTCATACGTGCTAAGAATGTGGTAAAAAAGGGCATTACAAGAATGAATGTCCAAAAACAAAGAAGATTCATCGCAAGACCATCCATAGGAGAAAGATGACCATCACAAGGAGGATACACAAAGGAAGAGAGACGAGATAGATAAAAAGAATAAGGAAACAACCTATTATGCTTGAGATACCTCCTCCTCCAGTAGCTCAAGATCAAATGAAGATGGATGCAACATGGCACAAATTGAAATATATAGTGAAGAAGTTGTTGGGGTAAGTGAGGTAAATCTTCATGAAATATCTAATGAAGGTCTCATAGATGTTATTTGTGTTTTCTATACTTATTGTAAATGTAAGTCAAAGAAGAAAAGATTAGGTAAAATCATTGATGATTTGTATGCTAGAATGGAAACACTTGGAAAAAATATTTTTTTAAGGGTAGAATAAACATAGTACAAGAGCTTAACCATGATGATTAACTACAATAATTAGTGTTGAAATTGAAAATGTATTTATCTGAAGCAAATAAATGTCCCTTAAAGATGAAAATATAACCTATATTGATGAAATTGCCTTGATTAGACACTAAATACTAGATCTCTTTATAAAGTAAATGATCTTGAATCAGGACCTATCTTGCCTTATAATGAAGTTTCTAGCATAAAACATGATTTTTACTAAATACTTTTGTCTAAAGGCCTACCTTTTGCACACTAAAAACTGTATTGCTAATTTATCTTCTACCGCCATTATGCTTAGTGATGATAACCATATTCTCAGATCTTCATTACAAAATTTACTTAAGGTAAAGAAGTGTCTATTTGAAATTCCATATAACTCTACTCAACAAGTGTGTATAAGTGGTTTAGGATTTAAGGGTGGCAAAAAAATCAAGACAAAGAAAAAGGATAAGAGATCTCAAATACTCTAAGGAGAGTTTTGCGGGTCAAGGGGCAACATGGTTTATGTCATAGAACTTTTATTATTCAATCCCAATCCCATTACTTAGACAATGGTAGAGGGATTGAAGTGTCCCTACCTAGGTGACCCAATGGAAATTACACACTGGCATATACAATAAGAAATCATATCTCATAAACAGAAATGTTTATAGGAACTAACCAACCCGATTCATGATTTTGTCAACTTTTACTTGACATTAGAGTAGTTGACTATGGAAGAAGATCTTATTTATGTCTTTATTATTCATCATGTTTGCCTAATAGAGGAAAATCATGAAACACGGTCAAAGCAAACACACTTTTACGTTGTTGGTAAAAAAATTTGATTTCATAATAAAATAGAATATTGGCATTTATAAAATCAAGGAAAACAAAACTTTAAATCAAAAAATTATTTCAAGCAAGCAGCATGATTTTTTTATCACTTTTTAAATAAAAATCTTGTCGCAATTATTTTAGTCTACTACTTAGGATTGAGGATATATGTATTGAACCTAAGGTGAGGGTCATGGTACCTCCACATTGGATCCATGTACTACACCCTTAGGTGAGTATCTTTTTATGTTAATGTACATTAGGCCCTTTCAACACCCAAAGGTTAGGGCTTGTTTCTAGCCATGCATTAAATCCTAGATACACCTAACGATAAGGGTCTTTTTGCATGTCAAAGTTTGATGTTGATGTATAATAGATTTCTAGTTTATTTTATGTTAGAAGTTTTTAACATATACAGATAGTAGAAAAACAAATTATCATATGAAATGAATCCACTTAAGCAAAAAAATACTATAATATATCAAGAAAAGGGAACTAAAACTTATCATACAAGAAATCACTGCCATATGTAAGTCGAGGAGGATAATAAGCATACTTTAACTAGTGTTTGGAATAATATGATTGTTGGAAGCCAAAGGTAGGTCACAGACAAATCTTAGTACAATAATGGGTATACATTAATATTCTAGTCATCAATATGTATGGGTCACAAGGACTAGATTAGGGTTTCTTATGCCTCACTATTTTTTTTATTATGGTACTCCATCAATAACCAATATTATATTTTATCAAGTTTCCATTACCAATATCATTTTCCAACATCATCATTATTGACATTGAGGGATGGCCACACATAATCTAAAATGTGCACTTAATCCCTAAATCATCATTAAAGCTGAAGTTCATGGGTCAAAATATAGGTACTTACAAGTTTGGAGAGGATTTGATACCCTCATATACATAATATCACAAATTTAGGGTTAACAACCACCATCAAGATCCATCATCATTTTTGGGTACATAAATCAAATTCTTTATACTTGAAATAGTCAATAGAGTTAGCATTAAGTCCTATTATTACACAAGTAATGTCAATATGTTTTAGAGTCTCAAAGTATATTAGTTAGAATTATATATTAGAGCTTTTCAAGATTGATCACACTAATATTAGATATTCAAAATATCTATCTATATAAATTTTGGAGTAAAATCATGTTGAACTAGGGTTTGAAGCCATTTCTAACAAAGCATTGAATTTTTCTGAACAAAATGGACTATTGGATCATATTTTTTGGATAAAAGAATTGAGATTATTGTCTTTAAAAATATTGGTTGAATAATTGCAAAATTGAGTGGAGGACAAACATTACCAGAAAAAATAAGGGAAGAAAAATGATGTCCATGAGATTGTGTCAATGTGTTGACCATCCTAAGGATCTAACATCCTTTGATTGTCTCTCTCACTTTCCCATCCCACACGTTGCCAGGCTGAGGTGTGGTGGCATAAAAGGAGGACAATCAAGAGAGGATTGGGGAAGGTGTTGTGCAGCTGCATGGGGGCTACAGAACGTGGGAAGGTGGGGGGTTTATAGTATAATGGGGTTAGGTTTAGGGTTGAGATGGAGTTGGATTGAGAATGGTCAGGGCTTTCCTATCTTGCATTCACGAAACAATTTTGGGTAGAGAATATGTCTAGACGATTCATGATGATGAGAGGAAATCAAAGTACATGAAATGGGGTGGTCAAGTAGGGGTTTTGGAGGCACGATCCTTTGGTAGAGATATATGGCTTGTGTCCCACCTATCCCATCTATTGCCCAACATAGGAGATGCAACAGTGCCGTTGGATCATTATCCAGTAGTCTTTAGAATGTGGGATGGGTCGTGGCCAACAGATGGTCTAGCACCCCAATTGGGTGGTTCAAGGGGATTAGACCCCCGACACAATCATTCAAGAGTCAGGATAGTCTTTTGGTGCCCCAATAGCTAGTGGGTAGAGCCCAACAAGCTAAAAAAAGAGAAAAGGGGGTTTTAGGGATGTTTTAGAGTGCAACAGCTTTGTAAACTCATGATTTGACATCAGAATGTCATTTTTTCTTCAAATTTGGATCGAAAGATGAAAATAAAAAGTATCACAAGTGTGAAAAGTTTAAAATCAATGTAATGAATTATGGTCAATATACGAGTTAAAATATCAACAACTACATTCAAACTTGGATTTTATGAATATAGGTGTATCATCTTGATTATTGAGCAGAGGCTAAGATTTGTAACTGTCACGGAACTATTCTTACCCCAATCCCAATCCTACTACCGAAACAGTAGAAAAAGGATTGAAGCACCCGTCCCTGAGTGGCCCCGTAGGATCTAACACACTGGCATATACAATAACAAATAAATAACTCAAAAACTGGATAAATAAAGAACAACTAACCCAATATGGAGATTTCACCAATATATCTTTGTCATCAGAGTGTATGAGTGCGGAAGCGATCATATTCAGTTTTCCATGTATATTGCCTAAAATCAAGAAAATCGAGACACAATCATGCAAATGCACAGTACGCTATCAAAATCAAGTAAAACGATTTATAACAAAATAGTATGCTTGACAGGACTTATATTTCAAAGAATAATAAGCAATTTGCAAATCCAACATTTATTCGACAAGTTTTTCAAGCAATTCGAATTTTATTACGAGTTCCCATTATGCTGTAATTCAAGAAGCATGCTTATATATTTTGTATGACTCTATTACCCCAACGCGATGGGGAAGGTCATTAGGCCCCTTTTCACCATAGGAACATAGGAAGCCAAAGTACAAGTCCCACTTCCAAATGAGGGGATTGTTGTACTCAATATCCACATTATCAACATTATCAATATCATCATCATTATCAACATCAATATACGGGCAGTCATAATGGGCATTCAATTTATGTTTTCATGTTTTTCAAAATATAATATAGAAAAACAGAAGACTAATCATAGGGAACAATAGCTCATCCAAGTAAATAGCCAAGCATACGTTCAAGAGATACATAAAAGTATCTTCAATACAATCAAGGAGGAGTTATATAAATAGCGTACCTTTCACTGAGGATTTCGAGTATTAAACAACTATAGTAGAAGTTCAGGGTCTCAAGTGGTTCCTAGATCAATCAAGATATGGATCGAGGATCAAGATCATATTATAGACCAAAATCAAGTACACCAAATTAGGGTTTTCCAATCCTATTCATCTCTAAGGTAGATCATTCATATATAGACAACATTATATCAAGATTTCAATATTTACTCAAGTGTCAAGCATATTCGAGGATGGATGATCTACCTAGGTATTTTAGGAATATATGTCAACCCTAAATATTATCATCATTATTCAAGTCATCATCAAGTCTTTTGGTCATCATCATGTTCTAACATAATTTGTATTCAAGATCATATTGATGGGTCAAAACTATATCAATTATTTTGCAAGATCAAGATTACTCATCCTCAAGATTATTGTCAAGATTGAATCAAGTAAGATCTAGATTCACTAATGATTCACAAAATATCATCAGAGTCCAAAAATAGGGTTTTTAAGGATTAAAAGTCATTATTGAGCCATATGACAAATTAAATGATCAAGAGTGTATGATCTAGGGTTATCAGTGAGCATCGTTTATAATCAGGCTTCAAAACTATTTTTAATGGATTCACTGGATTTTTCTGATCAAGATTGACTATTTGTTTGTATTATTTGGAGCTAGGATGCAATTTCTATGATTAAATCGAGATCTCAGCATTTTACTAATTTTTCTGAATAGAGAGGAGCAAAAGTACCTTAGTCTGGAAATACGAGGGTCGTCAGATGTGTAAAGGACGGCTGAGATGGAGCCATGCAGGTGGGGTGGCTCGCCTGGTGGTTCAGGCCTTTGATCGGCCGATTCAAATCATGGTTTGTCCGATTTGATAGTGGTTCAGTGGGGCCTTTGACTTGCTCGGATCGGGTCGGGCCGCCCTTTGTCCTTCGTTGCTTTCCCTTCACGAACACCTAC
The DNA here is from genome assembly GCA_963693085.1 of Alisma plantago-aquatica. Taxonomy (NCBI): domain Eukaryota; kingdom Viridiplantae; phylum Streptophyta; class Magnoliopsida; order Alismatales; family Alismataceae; genus Alisma; species Alisma plantago-aquatica. The sequence goes on from OY856409.1 coordinate 1,769,869,412, forward strand.
GCAGGAGCCACAAAAAGCGGCAGAGGGACTCGCCGGTGTGGAGCAGCTTTAGGAGTTGCAGTGGGCGACGGAGGCCACGAGTAGGCCGTCCCAGTTCGCCATTGTCTCGCAAACTTGGTGGGATCCAAAGGAAGGGGGAAGGTCGCTCGGATGAGGCACGCCCACAGTGGGCTGGGCGGCGGCGCCATGGAGGAGCAGTGGCCGGAGAAGAAGGGAAAGAGAGAGGGAGTGTACGGCGAGAGGAGGCAGGGTGCCGCTCAGCTTCGTGGCGGCAGAACGAACTCAAACGGGGGGTTTATATAGCTAGATGGGGCTAGGTTTAGGGCAACCGGGGGGGCGGCGCACCCTAAAGGGATGGCTTGTTTTCTTGGCCTCCAAGCAGCGAATCCGCAGCACCAATCCATGCGGAAGCTTCGAGAGAGGGTGCGGATTCATTTGATCGAGTTCTTGGGCGCAACAGGTGTGAAAAGGTCGATCGAGGTTGGGATGCCAGGATGGCTGTCCACCGTGGACCTTGCCATACTAGGCGCAAGGTAGGGGATGACCCCAGCGCCGTTGGATTAAGATCCAAGGCTGTTGGGTCAATCCCCCTTGCCCAGCGGTGCCTAAAACAACAGATGGGCCGGGCCCAACAAGGAGAGAGGAGTACAAAGGTGGAAAAAGGCTAAACAAAACTAGGAAAAGACTAAGATCATAGAAAAATCGTATAAAATCATAGGAAGGTCCAAATGATCTCAAATTTGGACCAAAACTTCAAACAAATGTGGAGAACCTTTAGAAAAAGTTTGAGGACAAGAAGATGAATTTTGATTGGTAAATTTCGTTATTTGTACAAAGTGATGAATTAATCAAATTTAAGGTGTTATAATGTGTTTAAAGTTCACATTGTTCACCATATTTTGTATTTGAGTCTCAACTTTGCTTATGTAGATAAGAAAATTAATTTAGGACCATTAATGGATATAATGAGGTCAAAAGAGCAGTTATTTTATTATAATTCTAAAATCCACTTTGTCACATTCTTCCCTCCTTGAAAGAATTTTGTCCCCAAAATTCAAAAATATCCTCAAAAATTGGGATTATTCAACCTAAGTCATTTCCTCAAATACTGGGGTATCCTCAAGTATAAAATCAAAATCATGTCCTCAAACTTCAATTAGTCCCAAAAATCACAATTGAGATTCCATGTTCCATATCATAATTAACTTGGTACTAACATTATTTCATCATCGAGCAATTGAGTATCAAAATCAACACATATATTGTCCAAAGTCATCATATAAGTCACAAATATGGAAGGCATCATATTGATCACAAATTTGGACATATTATCTTTTGGGTCAAACAAAAAGAGTCCTTGGATCAAGTGTACAAGGTGACTTTCAATCCCAAAATCTCAGGGTCTTAGCTTCTACGTTGGCCTAGGTTGGGTCATACATCCATGATTTGAGATTTCATATTTCAACAATTTGAGACAACATCATACTTCCAATATCATTATTGCGAGCTCAAAATCACTGGTAAGGTCCCACCCTAGTCCTTATGAGAGCTAAACCCTATCGAGAGAGTCAATATCGTCATCATTTTGAAAATTTCAACATTTGGGATTTTGAAGTCATTAGTCATACATCTTAATGTCCAAATAGTGTGATCATAAGATTTGTATCATTATTGAGATTGGATAACCGTGAGTCACAATATTATATATCAATATCAAGAGTCGAGATCAAAAGTCATAGGTCCAAAATTTTGAAGCTAGGGTTTCGATTCCTATTTAGACCTTAGGGGGAATCATTCATCTATATTCAATTTCGAGCAACATTATTCAATATTAGAGCAACATATCATAATTTCATTACCATGTTTCCAAGGTTGATGAATGATCTAGACCTAGGTCTATCTAGGAAATAAACCACAAGCTATAGTCAACATTGTCATATATCGAGATCATTATCAAATCGATATTCAGGATCAAGTATCAACCATGGGTTTAACCTATTAGGCTTAGGTCAACCAATCAAAATAGGGTGGAAGGGAATACCTTTCCAAGCTCTAAATAATCAACTAGGTGAAAATTTAGAGATAGTCAAAATAGGGATGTGACCTAGGTTAGGGGAGTCATGAGTCAACTACCACCCTAATCTGGCACATTAGCAACATTAGTCATGATCTACTGATCTTATTCAAATAGGGAACGTATCAAAATTAAATCATATACATCAAAGTCATAAGATCAAAATTTAAGATAATAGGTCAATAATGTCAAGATCTTCAATTCTTTCCTTTCATGATCAAGGTAGTGATATAATTTGGAAATTGAGGAATTAGAGAATAATAGTGCAAAATCTAGCCCATCATCATCATATCAAAATCGAGATTGCAAAAGGCATCAATAGTCAATAGAGAATTCCTTTTGCATCATGGTCTTACATCATGATTTTTTGAGTCCTAAAATTAGTCAATTTGATAGCATAGTCATGATGAGCATCAAATAGGATAAGAGTTTGCTTAACTATGTTTGAGGTTTAGTCAAAATAATAGGGCAACATGAATTTGATCAAATAGGGACCTCATCAACAATGAAGTATAAGGTACAAGTCATCCTTATTTTACCAAATCAAAATTTACCTCAACATAGGAAGCATATATTTTAGCTAATGATATTAGGGATCATACATGAGTATTTTATTCTATGGATCAAAATTGAGTTTTCAAACTAGGGTCAGATCATGGTATCAACTTTCAAGATTTAGATATTCCCATTCTTAAGCTACCCAAAATCGAGCCATCATGTGGTATAAGGTCACAAGGAAGGACCACATGAGGAGATGAGAGTACTACCTAATCTTCATCTACATGGGTGGCTTTAGGATTGTCCTTAAAAAAGAGATGAGATGCGAGAAGACTCTCTAAGGTTTCACAAGAGAACCTTTAGGTCCAGTTCTGGATCAATCAAGGCCAGGTAGAGCGGGGGATCTCAGCCACCGTGAAAACGGATAGGAGAAATTATGTCAGGACCCCGAGCCTAGACACCTCCATTTTCACCATTATGGACTTTAGGGTTTCTTGGGTGTAAGAGACTTGAGAAATTATTTACTTAAAGTATATGAGAGTGTGTAAGCTCTGATACCAACTGTCGCGGAACTGTTCTTACCCCAATCCCAATCCGAACTGCCGAAACAGTAGAAAAAGGATTGAAGCGCCCGTCCCTGAGTGGCCCCGTAGGATCTAACACACTGGAATATACATTAAGAAATAAATAACTCAAAAACTGGATAATTAAATAACAACTAACCCAATATGGAGATTTCACCAATATATCTTTGTCATCAGAGTGTATGAGTGCGGAAGCGATCATATTCAGTTTTCCATTTATATTGCCTAAAATCAAGATAATCGAGACACAATAATGCAAATGCATGGTACGCTATCAAAATCAAGTAAAATGATTTACAACAAAATAGTATGCTTGACAGGACTTATATTTCAAAGAATAATAAGCAATTTGCAAATCCAACATTTATTCGACAAGTTTTTCAAGCAATTCGAATTTTATTACGAGTTCCCATTATGCTATAATTCAAGAAGCATGCTTATATATTTTGTATGACTCTATTACCCCAACGCGATGGGGAAGGTCATTAGGCCCCTTTTCACCATAGGAACATAGGAAGCCAAAGTACAAGTCCCACTTCCAAATGAGGGGATTGTTGTACTCAATATCCACATTATCAACATTATCAATATCATCATCATTATCAACATCAATATACGGGCAGTCATAATGGGCATTCAGTTTATGTTTTCATGTTTTTCAAAATATAATATAGAAAAACAGAAGACTAATCATAGGGAACAATAGCTCATCCAAGTAAATAGCCAAGCATACGTTCAAGAGATACATAAAAGTATCTTCAATACAATCAAGGAGGAGTTATATAAATAGCGTACCTTTCACCGAGGATTTCGAGTATTAAACAACTATAGTAGAAGTTCAGGGTCTCAAGTGGTTCCTAGATCAATCAAGATATGGATCGAGGATCAAGATCATATTATAGACCAAAATCAAGTACACCAAATTAGGGTTTTCCAAACCTATTCATCTCTAAGGTAGATCATTCATATATAGACAACATTATATCAAGATTTCAATATTTACTCAAGTGTCAAGCATATTCGAGGATGGATGATCTACCTAGGTATTTTAGGAATATATGTCAACCCTAAATATTATCATCATTATTCAAGTCATCATCAAGTCTTTAGGTCATCATCATGTTCTAACATAATTTGTATTCAAGATCATATTGATGGATCAAAACTATATCAATTATTTTGCAAGATCAAGATTACTCATCCTCAAGATTATTGTCAAGATTGAATCAAGTAAGATCTAGATTCACTAATGATTCACAAAATATCATCAGAGTCCAAAAATAGGGTTTTCAAGGATTAAAAGTCATTATTGAGCCATATGACAAATTAAATGATCAAGAGTGTTTGATCTAGGGTTATCAGTGAGCATCGTTTATAATCAGGTTTCAAAACTATTTTTAATGGATTCACTGAATTTTTCTGATCAAGATTGACTATTTGTTTGTATTATTTGGAGCTAGGATGCAATTTCTATGATTAAATTGAGATCTCAGCATTTTACTAATTTTTCTGAATAGAGAGGAGCAAAAGTACCTTAGTCTGGAAATACGAGGGTCGTCGGATGTGTAAAGGACGGCTGAGATGGAGCCATGCAGGTGGGGTGGCTCGCCTGGTGGTTCAGGCCTTTGATCGGCCGGTTCAAATCATGGTTTGTCCGATTTGATAGTGGTTCAGCGGGGCCTTTGACTTGGTCGGATCGGGTCGGGCCGCCCTTGGTCCTTCGTTGCTTTCCCTTCACGAACACCTACGCAGGAGCCACAGAAAGTGGCGGAGGGACTCGCCGGCGTGGAGCAGCTTTAGGAGTTGCAGTGGGCGACGGAGGCCACGAGTAGGCCGTCCCAGTTCGCCATTGTCTCGCAAACTTGGTGGGATCCAAAGGAAGGGGGAAGGTCGCTCGGATGAGGCACACCCACAGTGGGCTGGGCGGCGGCGCCATGGAGGAGCAGTGGCCGGAGAAGAAGGGAAAGAGAGAGGGAGGGTACGGCGAGAGGAGGCAGGGTGCCGCTCAGCTTCGTGGCGGCGGAACGAACTCAAACGGGGGGTTTATATAGCTAGATGGGGCTAGGTTTAGGGCAACCGGGGGGCGGCGCACCCTAAAGGGATGGCTTGTTTTCTTGGCCTCCAAGCAGGGAATCCGCAGCACCGATCCATGCGGAAGCTTCGAGAGAGGGTGCGGATTCATTTGATCGAGTTCTTGGGCGCAACAGGTGTGAAAAGGTCGATCGAGGTTGGGATGCCAGGATGGTTGTCCACCGTGGACCTTGCCATACTAGGCGCAAGGTAGGGGATGACCCCAGCACCGTTGGATTAAGATCCAAGGCTGCTGGGTCAATCCCCCTTGCCCAGCGGTGCCTAAAACAACAGATGGGCCGGGCCCAACAAGGAGAGAGGAGTACAAAGGTGGAAAAAGGCTAAACAAAACTAGGAAAAGACTAAGATCATAGAAAAATCGTATAAAATCATAGGAAGGTCCAAATGATCTCAAATTTGGACCAAAACTTCAAAAAAATGTGGAAAACCTTTAGAAAAAGTTTGAGGACAAGAAGATGAATTTTGATTGGTCAATTTCTTTATTTGTACAAAGTGATGAATTAATCAAATTTAAGGTGTTATAATGTGTTTAAAGTTCACATTGTTCACCATATTTTGTATTTGAGTCTCAAATTTGCTTATGTAGATAAGAAAATTAATTTAGGACCATTAATGGATATAATGAGGTCAAAAGAGCAGTTATTGTATTATAATTCTAAAATCCACTTTGTCACGGTAACACATATATCAAACAACCAACTTGGCTTTATGACTATAAGATCAACATATGATGCTATTTTTTTGGTAAGGAGGCTTATGGAAAAGTATACAAAAGCATAAGAGATCTTGATATGAATTTTATTGATTTCAAAAAGGCTTATGATGGAGTACCCATGGAAATGTTGTGGATGGTTTTGAAGAAAAAAGGTGTGCCAATCCAATACATTGACCTGATTAAAGACATGTATGATAGCTGCACTGCAAGTGTGAAGACTCGTAGAGGAGATACACCAATGTTTCCTACTACAGGTGGGGTACACCAGGGATCCACAGTCAACCCATATCTTTTTGTTCTTGTTATGGATGATTTGACAAAGAATGTTCATGATGATATTCCTGGTGTATGTTATTTGTTGATGAGAACACTTCCCAGGAGGATGATAACTACTACACTTAGAACACATGTCACTTTTCTACTCATCCTCAGAGAACTTTCTCATCTTGTCATGATTCTTAGGTTGATATCCTAGGTAAGACTCAACATCTAAAGTTTTATCAACCATTTGTTGGAAAGTCAGAGTAAATTGTGGGATAATAGAATGACCCACGTTGTAGTTGAATCCTTGGAAGAATAGGTCAGCCCTACAATCCTCACTTGAACTAGAAGCATAGCATTCAACCAATAGGAATCTTTGCACATACGTGGAAGTAGACAGAGAACCTTTCTTCAGACTGTAGAATTCCACTTCCTTCTTCTTTAGGGCAGCAATGTAGATTTACTTTCCATAGAATAGAACCAATAAAATCTCCTCCTAAGGTCAAAGTAGAGATGTCAGGAGTCCATGCTACCACATTCCACCAAACTCATGTTGGTCCATCCAACACATAAGAAACAATCCTACTTCTAACGCAGAGGGCATGCCATACCATCAAAAGTATGCTTTATGGTTAAAACCCAATCATCATCCTTATCAACCATCTCCAACTCTCCTTCATCCTTGAATTAGGGTGATTGCATCCTCATGAAGTCAGTTAACAAGTACTCCTTTGGCTTATCATACACGAGAGGGTTGTTCAACTTTCCCACTATAGTTGTGGTGAGGAATTGTTGCGATAAGGCTAACTCTTATTCAGGAGAGATGATAGTACCTGCACTAGCAACTACAGATGTAGAGGTATCCTGACCCACTGAAGGCTGACTTTCTATTAAAGGGGTAGATTGAGACACCATAGGGGTAAAGGAAGGGCCCATCCTCGATATTACATACTTAGGTTCTAAGAGGTCTCAAAACCAGCTAGGTTATTAACAGATGAATTATATCCAACCATAAGGGTATGTTTGCACAACGCAATGGTACTAGGTATAAGCAACCTATGACAAATGTAAACATCCTAAGGGAGATAAGATTTAAATAGTTAGATTAACTAAATGATAATGGATCTGATGCCATCTTGTAAGGAGTGGGACCCGAGAGGGGATCCACTCCCTACTAAATAAAATAAAAAGGAACATCCCATATAACAACACCACTATAATTTTTTTCATAAGGGGATGATAACCAATTTATTCAAAATGTATATAACAAGATACCAAAAGTAGCAACAAAATATAAAATATCTAAATATTACAATGCTTGATATTATATCTATCCTTCACCATGCAGGGTGATACATATGAAATCTAAACTAATCTAAACTAAGCATAGGATCAGTAGAGGGTCATCTAACCACCTTGTAACTATCTCCCAAAATTGTTCAACTACTCTTGATCATGTCCTTATCCAACTTGGATGACTTATCCTAGACCTAAACTGGGGTTGGAAGCATACCCTAGTTAGAGGAGAAAAAGTAGAGTATATCAACATAAAGGATGGTACATGCATGTTATTTGAGGAACATAAGGACAGAAAGGATGTCAAATAAATAAGGATTTGCATAGAAAAGGACAAGACTACCCAAACTGGTATCAAATGAATATAAATTTCAAAATACAATAAACACGAAGAATACTTTCATTCAAAAAACAAACAAATTGTGCCACACAAGCACACATAAATTTTAGGCACAAACACATCATAATAATATCAACTTGCATGCATGTGAGAAAATCAGAGCACTAGAACAATATAAGTAACAATGGCGGCCAGGGATCATAACCTTGAAACGTGATAGAGAATGAAGTACTAACAAAATTTCAATATAATAAGTGGCCACACAACCTGGGTATGGAGCACACAACCTCCATCTATAAATATAACATGGGCACATAACCCAATAATCAAAGTACTTACACTACTCTAGGGCTACTTAATCACAAGGCATGCATAATTTAAAGGCAAATATAAAGTTTAGTCATATAAAATAGAATAGATAAATTTGTCATCACAAAAATGGAAAATATAATCATCCACAAAAAAGTGGGTAAAATTAGGGTTCCATCGTCCAATAAAGAACAACTTGATTCAAATTTCACAAATAGGGTCTCAACAAGAAACAAAGTATAATCTAGAATTCCAACAAAGATTAAGGGTTCAAAGTGATTAAGATTAGACCCAAAATGGTCATCAAGTCAGTAAAGAGAAATTTCAATAATAAGATACCTCATAGAGGACCTAGTGAGAGATAAAGAAAATAATTGCTACATACAACTCATGGGGGATGCCACATTCCTCAGAAAGTTTGTCAACTTATCAAAAGCCAAACCCTACTTCCATGTCAGGGTTCTTATCCACCTATATATATATTTATATATATATATATATATATATATATATATATATATATATATATATAAGCCATGAATTAGTATGTGTATTATAAACCCTACACTAACTATCCTTATTACAATAATATTTATGTTATAAAACATATTTAATATTTTTCTAATTCTAATGAGTATTTTTGCATAATTTTTGGATAAGCATTAGAATATGTGTGATAGAGAGATTGGGCCCACCAAGATGGCCCAATCATCAATGGGCATCCCATCCTATCAGTGACCAGCGCAGATCACAATAGAGGGAAAAAAACTTGATGAACATACTACATATCCCCTAGTGAGAAAAAGAAAAGAAAAGTGTGATGAGGGATAGGGTCAGAAAGTTAGAGGGGGTCAGCCCATTCCTCTCACACCTACCATGTTTGTGTGAAAGATCTTGGCTGGTCAACATAGATTTAGGGAAAACCCAAATTCATGATCGTTGGTTGTTTCAATCAAACAAAAACGTCGTTGTGGGGTCAATGGTTCATACTAGAGGCTCAATTTGATTGCTAATGTAGCTATATGTCCGGAACAAGCACTACTAGTTTGGAGAAGAGAAAGGTTTCAATGGCAACAATGTCTAGAGAATAAGAGGAATTGAAACCAGAGAACCAACGCGTGTGATGATATGAAACCCTAGAGGGTGTCATATATGTAGGGCTCAATCCTTCGGCCAAAGGGTGTGGAGCTTCAAAATCTTAGAGAACTTACTTTGGGTGTTTCTAGAATTCATGACAATAGATCTTGAGTAGGGTATGGTTGGGTGAGGAAATGCACAAGGAAACTCATGGCCAAGAAATCTCAGACAAAGATGTAGTGTAGCGAGAGTTATTGCGTTTTTAAATCTGTCCATTGCCTATGGCCCATTTCCTTCTATAGCACGAGGTAGATGGCAACTAATCAGGCATCCAATCCACATCCAAGAGCCCAGAGTTAGTCGCACATTAGCTAAAGTGGCATATCCCTTGTGACAACATGACACATCAATATTTCCTAATCAGATTGGAGTAAAGTGATATTTGCATTATTTCTTTTCTTTTCTTACTCAATTGAAGGCACAAACAAAGTCCCTATAATATGAAATTTGACACCTAGCATAATTAAGGCATGTAGATTCCTATTAGGGAATTAGTTTTTAATTTTGAGGACTGTTTATTTTTTTATTAGTTTTATATTATCTCATATATTCTCTTTCCTTAATCTTTGAAGCATCTAAAAACAACCAAATAATGTGAAAATTGGTCTACAAGAAATGTAAAACATATAGAATATGATCTTACAATTATGTTTCTATTTTTTGGTTGTTTAACATATTATTAAATATTTTGGGCTTTAATATAAATTCTCTCTCCTAAATAGAATATATAAGATTGTCCAATTAAGATGAAAATTCACACATATATAAATTTTAGTATGTAGAATTCGAGTTCTGGGTTTATTTTCACTTTTGAACATTTAATGATGTATGCCGTATTTTTGGCTCTTATTCTTATTTTTTTTTCCAAATAGAATTAAGATAGTTATTATTATGGAACATGTGAAACTTGGTACCCAAGGCAATTGGGACCCAAGGAACATGATTTTCACATTAGCTTTGGATTTTGAGGTTTACTTTATCAATTAGGGTAGCATTAGGAATTTGTCTTATTAGAATAATATTTATGAAAGTAATATACATCTATCTTCATCACTCACTTAATGGAGTCCTAATGGTTCATATTGTTACAAAAAGAGTGTTACATTATTATTATGCAAGAAAATCCACCTTTTACTCATTAGCATATTTAATCCATTAATTCCTCTTATCATGTAAATATATGAGCATGTTTACATTATGGAACATAATCAAGTTATATGTAAACATGTTATAATTTTATTGTTGTTTGGTCAAGTCTAGGCAAACCAATCTCATTGTCCTTCTTATCATGGCATAGGGCAGGATTCTAGGTTCTGGTTTGTAACACAAAATGAAGATAGATGTAATATTTTCAATAATAATTTCATATTATATTCCCTACATCAAACACAATATACTCCTAAAAATAATACTTTATAATAATAATAATGATATACTATGAAAACACTAATATTTATCCTAGCATTAATAATGCAGACACGGTCTGACCTTTAGGAAATATTATTTATTATTGGTAAATTATCTTTTTTCTAGTATATGACTACGAAATGTGACATATTCACAATTGTTTAGTTGAATTTCTAGAATCAAACAATATTACAAATTAAGAAAGTTATAGTGAGGTTTGTTGGGATTTTTGTAAGTGTTGATGATTATATCATATATGAAATTAATAGTTTAACCTAATACCAATGGGTAAATGGCTAACGAGGGTAGGGTAAAGCTTTTCCCTAAACCCTACCCTCTCTATATGCGGGTAAAGTGGGTAAAGGGTAAATAGGTAGTGGGTAAGAAATGTTCTTACCCTTACCTACCCTACCGTACATGTATGGGTAGTGGGTAAATGGATAATACTCTACCCATTTACAATCCTAACTTTTGGATGAGTGGTAAAAATGCATGTCCAATCCCAACCTAGTGGTTTATAGGTTAACTCATAGGTACCTCTATATCTTGTATTGGATTGCAAAGTTGTTATAATAAACTAAAGAAAAAACCATTTCTAAGTTTCTTTCATATTGCAATAACCATAAGTTACACAATATCTAGTTTTTGAAATTACATGAGAAAAGATAAAATACAACACTTATGTATTTTGAATCGATTATTAATACATCAAAACAAGTTTAGAGGTTTGAATTTAAATCTAAACAAGCTCGTATAAAATAATAAAATCAACACATTATCTGTCTCGTTGTACATGAGGCATGCAAAAGCAACATAAAATTCAAAATAAAATCCAATAATGATCTTTTTTCTTACATTCATGTAAAAATAAAAACAAAATATGAGTCATTACTATTTTCACTAATACACATCCTTTATCAAGAAATATTCACATAAAATCAATCAATACATTATCCTTTGGGTTTAAACATCTCAAATATGAATTAGTCAAAGCACATAAAGATGTAATTAATTCACAAAGTCATAAAAACATACATAAATGTTTACCAGCACACAACAAATAAATTAAATGTTTTACTTTCTATTTACATGGCTATCATTTGTTCAACTTGTAGGAACCAAAAATGGGTTATATCATGATTAGTCCAAATTTTATAATGAACAAATCCCCCAAAAATCTTGGATTAAGTTCATCCATTGATATCCATAGGTCAAAACCTTAATTTTAATGGTACCTTTATAGAAAAAGAGAAATTAGAAAGGAAAGACAATGTGATGACATTCTAACAGTAACCAAGAACCACCTTATTTAAAACATCTACCAAACTTGATCTCTAAAAATATTGGATTTGAAGTAGGTAGTAGTATACTATCTAAATCCAAATGTGATAGAAAAATTGATTCCGTATCCATTTTGAAATCCACTGGATATCACATGATATTATTCAAATATGATCTTCTTAGATACTATCAAATTCACATGATTTTTTTATTTGAATAAAAAATAACAACAAATGTAAACAAAAATATTATATATATAAAATACTATTTTTATTCAAATTATATAACAAATGTTTATATCATTTACATTTATTAAGACATATTTTTTCATAACATATTTTAGGTTTTATATATATGAAGGGTCTGACAAAAATTCTAGATCCAAAATTTGATATCCAAAAATCTAAAGCAAATTTGATGGATTTTTCTGAAAAGAAATTGAATGTAAATATGGATCAAATGTTTGAATTTTGAAACATTCATTGATAGTCCTATAGAAAAAATAGAACCAAAAGTTTCCCTCATTGGTATTTTTTTAAGCCAAGAAGGAATCAACAGAGTGGGGTTCAAATTTGCTATGCCATGATGGTGTATCGTGTGTGTCCCTTCTAAGTTTTTCCATAAAAATGCTTAATTATACTTTGGTTTAGAAACCTAAATAGAGATTTTTACAATTTTTATTACTAATATAACACAGTTTGTAACTTAATTCTCAAAATGACATATTTGTGAAAAATTTGTTCTCAGTGAGGACATATTTCCCCTACCGAGGACAATGCATCCCAATGGATGAGCAATGCTCTCTATGGAAGAAATACATCCACATCTAGGGTGCATCTCTTCTGAAGGGTCCAATAAATCCACCATCACCCCAAGGAGGAGTATTATGTCCCCAACTAGGACATATTCTCCCCACACAACATTGAACCATTTCCCCAAATGCCTAAATAACCATTGAAGGCAATGTTTGGGTGCCCCCGAAGGCATATCTTACCCAATGGGGACACAATTTTGTGTTATATAAGATGTCCAAAATCAACTCCTTCATTCACACCATTCTTTCATTTCCTCTCATTCTTCTTCATTTATGAGTGGTTGCGAGCCTCTCTAGACTCTCCTATAATACTAGAGTATTTCTAGATAATTCTAGCTACAATTATCATGGATTACTCTTCTCTATTCATCCTAGGCAGTTTTCAAGGATTTCTCTTGTCTTTTCATCCAGTGAGCTACTTCTCTTCGTTGACCGATGAACTACTTCTCTTCTATTATTTGGGTTTATGGTTGACAAGGGAGCTCTCTCCACTTCAAGTATGTTATTTACTAAATTATATTTAAAACATCATTAAATACTATATAAATATAATTAGATTAAAAATAGGGAACTGACTTTTGCTGTGTTTTATCAATATAAATACTGTAAAAATACATTCTACTATTTCTCTAGGATTTAAACTTGAGATTATATTTGTTGTGAAAAAACCCCCCTTTTTAGAATGATTAATGTTATATTATAGTAAGTTGTGTTGGTAAAAAAACTAGAAAGATGCTACTACTTGTCTGGAATTCTAACATGAAATTACAAATTATTAGCAAAATTAAATCATTTTATTAATAATATTTCTTTTTAAATATAGTGTTGATATAAACAACAACTAAAACCTCCTAAAAGAATTTTTCTAGTTCTCTAGAATTTGAACAGTCTTGTAAAAAATGTTGTTTATTATTACAAATATAAATTGCATCAAATGTAATAACTTAAAAGTATGACCAATAAAATACTCATATTTTTATAATGAGCATGGCATCAAGTTTACTAACATGAATTCTGAAGATTTGGTATGATGCCAGTTTCTTTTTGATGGGTTTTACTCTAGTTGATCTATCAAACCCATATATTTAACACTTAGGAATACTCTAGCTGAGTTAAAGTCATATATCCTTAGAATACTTGAAATCCACCACAGTCACTTCTCTACAGTATATCTTATTTTTTCCTTGGAGAACATCATATTCTCATACAAGTTGACGATGATGATTCATTTATAACTTTTTTCTCAATTTCATATTATCATTATATTAGTGTCTTTCTCAATAAATTATATATCCACCAACATTCTAGTTATATGAATTTGTAGAATCAATTCCAAACAATAAACAATATTATAACTTTCATATCAAATCCACCACCTAAATTGATTCGAACCCTAGTAAAGAGAATGGAAATAGTGATAAGGAGGTTGAGGAGTACGAAAACATTGAACATGAAGGTGACTCGGTAGCTGAAACTGATGATGACCATGACATGAAAGATCTTGATTTGATGGGTACCCATATTAAATCATTTACACTGTAGCTGCCTTGAGTTCTATTTGGGATTTATTTAATAGTTATGAAGTAGACCACAATATAGTTGATGACTATGTAGATTTCTAAGATGATGGATGGGTGGATGATTTTCTCCAAGAATTTCATCTCAATTACACCCCTTCTAACAATGAAATTTGTAAAAGATGTTTTGTTTTCATCCAAAGAAGTAATGATTGAGAAGTTATGAAATAGTCCATACAAAAAAAATGTCCAACACCATACTCAACTATCAAATAGTCTCTTTTTCAGACTTGTTTGTGTCCAAAACTGACAACATCCTTGGAGTTTGTATACTTGTCATTCAAGAAGCACATATGACATGTGGAATATAAAGCATTGCAATGAGAACACTTGTGTAATAAATATTCTAAATGAGGACCATAAGCAATGAACATTATCTTATATTTCTTGTATGATCATGCCAATCCAGGTGTAATGATTTAATATGTCCACATGGGAAATTTATGAAAAGGTGAACTATTGAATGAAACCTAAATATCTCTTATAAAAAGGCATTTGGGAGGAATGTCATCTGTAAAAGTATTTGGTGATAGGAAAGTGCTATCACAATATGTTTTTTTAATGAAATGTCTACCACAATATATTATGGACAATGTATACCCACCTTGTTGATGATTATACTACACAAACACAAGACACTCGTGGATTCAAGCAAGTGTTTAGGCCATTCGATAAAGTATTACATGATGGGTACATTGTAGGCATGCTATTACTATTAATGACACATTTCTTACTGGAAAATATAAGAGAACTATTATAGTTCCATGTGGCATAGATTTTAATAAAGGTTTTTTTTCACTCACTTTTTCTGTTGTGGAGTCAGAAATTACTGATTCATGGGAGTGGTTCTTTGGTTCTATATAAACATTGATTCCATATGTTGCACTCCAATTAGTTATGTGTATTATTTTTTATAGAATGAGTAGAAATTTTCTTGATAGAGTCAGCATAACTTTACTAGCTATTGAAAGAATGTTTGATTGGACCCAATGTTGATATTGACTTTGACATCTTCTTGATAACTTCTAAAAATTGTTCAAATCACAATAGTTATAAGAACTAATGTGGAGTTTGGGATCTACAACATTTGAACTGGAATATGATCGTCTCATGTCTCATATACAGAACATCAATCTAGCATCTAAGAAATATTTGATATTAGCAAACCCTGTATAGTGGTCTCCCATGTTAGACATAGGTTATAGATATGGGTTATGAATAGAAATCATGTAGAAGCTACAAATAGTCTCTTAAAAGGTTCTAGATATTTATTAATATAAGCATTGATTTCCACATACTAGCATTCTATTTATATGAGGTTGAGGAGGCCGAGTGAAGAGACTAAATGAACAAATGTGGGATGCAAATTTCTTAGGTGCCTTCATGATACACTTTCAAAGTTAATCAACATGTAGAAAATTTGAGAGTTACGCTCTCTATGAACAATGATGAATGGCTTGTTGATGACATGATTGACATATTTTTCAAATAAGATTACAAACATATGGTGCTAGTGAATGCTATTGTGGTTATACTCAATAGTGGCATATACCATGCTATCATGTTTGGGCAGTCAATTCTGACTATGAGGAACTTGTGAGCCAATACTTGACAAATAAGGTTTATTATAACTTACACAAAGATGAGCTTCATGGTGTTCATGACAAGAGGTATTGGCCACCATTTAATGAAAGTAGATGAATTTATCTCCTATTACCCTCAACTACCTGAAGGTGGGATGGAAGACCAAAGAATAGAAGAATGCACACATCCATGGATATTAATCCAAATCAGGCTACATATCATTGTCATACGTGTGATAGAAAGGGTAAGAAAATACACTTTTACTTTGGTTATGTGATGTTTCAATTTGGTTAAGGAATTAATTTTTTTTCAATTTAGTCAAGGAATGTAATATTTTCAATTTGATCAATTAATGTAATATTCTATATTTGACTAAATAATGGTATGTTTTCAATTTGGAAAAGTAATGTAATGTTTTCAAATTGTTCAAGTGATGTAATGTTTCATTTTAGTCAAGTCTATAATGTTTCAATTTAAATTAATTAAATGTATCGACTTTCAATTATATCAATTAAAGTTATGCAATGCTTTCAGGTTCATCATAATCTATTTTTTACTTCTTATTTAAAATATATATTTCTCCTAGAGAACTATGATTTTGACTCTCCCCACACCACTTCAAGTTGTCAGGTTAATTTGTTACTGACTAGGATTTGTTGGACAACATTTTCCTTGTGGAGTTTGGCGTGGCTCATAAGCTACAATGTATCCACTCAGATGCCAAACTTTATATTGTCCTATGTTGATGTTGGGACAAGACTAGAACCACTTTTATCTTCCTATGTCTTGATATGACTGTCATGCTTCAATATATGGAATATTCTAGGTCTTGAGATATATGGGCCACCATTTATATCTACATATCCTATAGGCCCAAATGAGGGACAAATTTCTATATGATCTCATTTTTGTGAGAACAACTTGGGGAGTATAATAGATGTAATGTTTGTGGGCCACATTGGTCTTACATGGTTTTGTGACACACTTTTTGGTATGAATTTCACCATTGCAACCGAAGACAATCAAGAATCAATGAGTTGTATACTAGAGAATATCTCCTTTATGCCTTAGGTTGTTACCATATTCCATATAGTATTAGAGTTTAGGCTCATATATAACACATGCCCCTTATGGTTGACTTTGAGATTTGTAGCACACTCTCTTGTGGTGTTGCAACTCTACCATACTTGTATAGGGAGTTGTACAAGTCTAGTACCCATTTGAGGTCAAAGGCCCACTTTTTTGGATGTGTTTCTACTTCATATGCGATGTTGAGAAAGGATCAGAATTGTACACCCAAGATCACTAGCTATGAACTAGAGGAGTGGCCACATGATGTTCCATTTGAAGTTTAGGTAAATAATCAACACAATCATTTTGCAAATTTCATACAATATAAAATTAAATAACTTGATTGTGTCTGAATAGGTGGCCTACTTTTTTCAAAAAGGAGAGATTTTGTCCAATTTTATGATGCAATATTTGAATATATTTTTCCCTCTTAGATTTCATTTATTTTTAATGATTTTATTTACTTTAATAATAATTGTATTCCCTATTTTATATGACATATGCTATACTTTCATTTTTTACTAATAATTTCATCTCACTCTATTCATGGAAGAGATTCAACATAAGCTCTCACAACTATGTCGATAAGTTCATGAGATTTGGTTGGATCGAGTGCCTCTAGTTTGCGACATGGTAGTAGAGTGTTACCTCCCGTATAGAGTACTTGGAAACTTTAGATTTGTTCAAGTCCAACCTACTACTTCTTTGCAAAAACTTACAAGGACAGATGGGATAAGTCATGGTACTAAGGGTTGACAACATCATTATTAGGAGGAGGTGCAACTTTGGAACAACATACATAGAAATTGTGTTGGTCTGCCACCTACAGAGACATTATTCTATCCAAAGGAGCACTACACTTGGTATCATCCACTTTAGTTAGTGAGTTCTCCACCTAAGACTCTGACTACATACTGTTTTACAAGTTATCATCAATAAGACTTTTTGAGTATAATTATCATTATTTGCATCTATCTAACTATTATATTTCATTTTTGCCATTGTTATTTATTGTATATATAATTGTAAATGGGTTGAATGACATGTGTGCATATGAGTGGCTTTCTAGGATGCAACTACATAGAAATGATGTTTATACCATACATGGGACCTACTTTGAGAGTCTTCCTAACTATGCTCGTCTATATTGCCTAGAGTCATCTACCCATCCCATAAAAACCTCTATCTCTACTCTGGTTCACATTCCTACTCATACCTCTACCACTTCTCCTAATCAAATTCCTGCTCATACCTCTACTACTACACATGTTCCTATTCATGTTCCATCTACACCATACTCAGGTTCCCCTATGAATCCTCAGTTCATGGTTGGGGGCATAAGACTATACTTTGAAGTTGGAGGTACTTCTATTTCATACACTACCCCACCTCCTCAAAAAGTGCACTACTATGGAAAATGCTCTTATTCTTCAATTCCATACACCCCAATCCTATCAAAATTTATCTGTGAGAGTCACCCACATGAACCATATTATGTTAATTATTTACTTACTCCATTTAGTCTTCAGTTTTGCATCCCATTGAGGTCATACCTCCTAATTTTCTAAGACCCCTCAACCCACCTCTACCTTTCCATTTTTCACCATTTTTCTAACACTCATTGAGCCTTCTCCAGATAGTATCCGTACTCAATAGTCAAAGGTACAAGGATATGAGCGAGGATGACATGGATGTGGAGGTTGTCCTTAGTTATTTTTGAACACATTATTTTTGAACACATTGTACATGTTCGTGCATCTGCCTATGCAATGACATTCATATGTTTTTTATTTTAATCTACCATATATGTCCATCATCTACAATTTATGTACTTGGACTTGGTGACTATATTCTTCTATGTATTAATTTTGTAGTATTAATATAAATGTTATATGTTTTTATTATATAGAAGTTAGCTAGTATTGATAATGATCAAATACAAGATATGGTAAACAAACAATGGAACAATGAAAAATAGGATTCAGTGCGATATGAATGGAGATGTAATGCTTTTCCTATAGACAATGCGTCCTACATGGAGAAGTATTGCTCCCTATGTAAGTAGTGCATTCCTAGTAGTGACACTTTGCTCTTCTCATGGGGAAATGCATCCCCAACTATACACATTAGCCCCACTAGGGACAATGCGTCCCGATAGGGGACACATTGCACCCAAAGAGAGAAATAAGTCACTTTTAGGGACACATTGCCCTTGGTGGAGGGCAATGCATCCTCCATGGGGACACATTTTCTTAGAAATATGTCATTTTAAAAACCAACTTACAAACCTTGCTATATTGATAATCAAAATATTAAAAAAATGTTTAGGCTTATAAGCTTTATTATTTTAGGGTTGAGTCTTTGAATAGATGTATCCTTTGTATATATTTGAATATAATTTGGAACCCAAATTTGGAACATAAAATAGAAGGCCACATGTGAAAAGTAGTGACTCAACTTTCTTGTTGTTGCTGTAAAAATCCTATCTCAGTACTTGTACATGATGGATCAATCACATGTATGTTTGTGGAGCCATCTAGTTGCTAGATCTATTTGGAATGTTGATGCAAAGAATATATAGAGGGTGGTGCTATGCTACCCCTTGACTTTGCATATAGTTTTATGGGCTTAACTTTGGAAACGTTGGGGAGGGGTAGATGCGCATTTGACGCCCCCCAAAACCACCTCCCCAGCCACACATGGCCCTACTTCTTCTACTCTCTCTCTTTTTCTACTTTTCTCTCTCATTCAGTCTCTCTCTCTCTCCTCAATCACCCCTTCCATTATTCTTTCCCACTCTCCTCTCAAGAAAAAAAATGAGAGAGACAAAGTTGTTTTTCTTATAACTTTCAATCTATAAGGAATTTTTGGACGAAAGAAACACTGTTATATTTCTTACAAAAAATGCATTCAACAAGCCTAATATTGCCATGGTTTTGAGAAAATTAATATGTAATGAGGTAATGTGTCCAATATAATTAGTAATGCACCCAACGTTAATGATATTGCACATAGTTCTTAGTGTAACAGACACATTTATTATATAACTTAAATTTTGTAATTAAACACCTATAATGAGATAATACACCCAATATATGTAGAAATGCACCCAATATTGGTATTAATACACCCACATCTTAGTGTAGCACACACATCCATTGTATAGCCTAATGTTTGTAGTGTTGCGTCTAATATTGGGGTAATATACCCATACAAGTAGTAATGAGCCAAATATTTGGTGGTAATGTGTGTGCTTATAATTTAATCCACACATTCATCATATAGTCTAATTTTTATAATGAAGCACCCAATAACGGGGTAATGTGCCCAATATGAGTGGTAATGCACCTAAAATTGGTAGTATTATGCCTACTTTTAGTGTAGCACATATATTTATTGTATATTCTAACTTTTATGATAGCGCGCCCAATAATGAGGTAATACGTCATATATGGATGGTGATGGACCCATATTTTTATTCATTTAAATATGAAATGTGGGTACATTGGTAGTATAATTGGATGTGCTACTAGTAAAAATGGATTCATTCATCTAAATTTTGGATTCGCTACTAGTAGAAGTGGGCACATTCTATATTTAATAGAATGCACCCATTGATACTAGAAATGAGCCCACTTTTTAATACAATGCGTCCTCTTTTAGTTAAATATGTCCAAGTCTATTGATAAAATACCTAAAATTTTATGCATTAAAAAATGGAATGTGAGTTATTAGTAGTATAAGTGGGCATCTTACTAGTAAGAGTGGACTCATTCCACTAAAGTTTGGTCTCACCATTACTAGAAGGGGGCACATTCTAAAATTTGATGAAATGCGCTATTTCTACTGGAAATGAGTGTAAATTTTAGTAGAATGCGTCTATTTTTTTAGTCCAATGCATCCTATTCTATTAGTAGTGCACCCTCATATTTTATATTAAATTGTAAAATGTGGGTGTATACTAGTATAAATGTGCCCATTACTAATAGAAGTTGACTCATTACACTAAAATTTAATCTTATTACTAATATAATTGGGTGCATTCTACATTTAATGGAATGTACCCATTTCTACTAGAAATGAGCCTAAATTATAGTATAATGAACCCGATTTTTAGTGGAATGTGTCTACTTTTTTATTGGAATGCACTCAATTCTACAAAAAGTAGTCACTTTCATATTCTATTTTTTTTCAAAAAATATATTGACATTAATTTTGTTGGAATGTATTTTTTATAAGGAGTCTAACCACTTTTATTTTGTTAAAAGATTCATTACAGCTTGAAAGTTATAATCGAAATAAATTTCTTTCTCTTATTTTTGTTTACTATTAATACAGATAATACTCATTTTAATATATCATATCCTTTTTCTCAAAATTATATCGAAATTAGATTTGTTGGAATGTATTATTTCAAAAAAAATATAATACTTTTTATTAAAAATCCACTACAAATTGAAAAAAACCCTATATATATATATATATATATACTACTATAAAAAGAGCGAGTTTTGCAGACAGTTCAAATACACCCGCCCAAATTCATATTGACCAATCACATATCACGGTTTTGCCAACGTGGTAAAAGATTGCACTCTCCTTCAGTCAAACTGCTCTCACGTTTTTTTAGCTTTTTTTTCTTCAAAAAACTGATTTAGTTTGAACAACTGGAACTCACTATTTTTGAACTCTCGCACGTTTGAATTTGAATATCCCGCACCCTTCTCTCTCTCACCCATTACCATCAATCAAACTCGTTTCCCGCCAACACAAATTGTTTTTATTAGATAATTCATAGATAATTCAATACAAAACCAGTTTATGCAATGAATAAAAATATCTTTACAGATAATACAAATACAAAATCGAGTTTGTTGCAACAATAGCATCTACATACCGTTTCTCTCCATTTTCAAACACTCTCCCAATATCACCTTCTTCTCCGCTTTAACTTTCTACTATTACTTTTAAAAAAGCTTTTCTCCTTCCATTCTATCTTCTCTCCGCCCCCAACAACTTCCTCACGTTCAGCCCCACTTCCTCCGTTGATCATGCTTTCGGTTACCAACTCACATTATAAACCCACGCTCATCATCTCTCTCTTTTTGCTTCAAACAACAACAAACTCCTCTTCCAATCTGTTCCTATCTCAATTGGAATACGGTGTGCCATGAGCCGGCGAGCAATGCGAGCAGGTTGATCAATAGGGATTTACCGATGAAGAAAATGCTGAGGAGGAAAAAGTGAGTTCATCTTCCGACAGTTTTTTTGGTATCTACTCCTTTATCTTCCCCTACGATCAAATACATTACAACTGATCTGTCATCCGTCACACATCGAGGAAGAAGACATGGAGACCGTATATCTGTCACTAATACTTTGTCCTCCTTCTGGACGTCCCTCGGATGGTGAGTAAGAGAAATCCGGTTGTTAATATTGACCTACATGTGCAGATCATTACGGAAATGAGCTGTATGTACTTGGTCGTTTAAATCCGGTTGTGCCATGGTATGCAACAAGCAGTATGGGTCAATGTCCTTTTTGGGGATATGCATCGCATGGGCTGATTCGTCATGGTCATGACACACTTCGTCCGCCATATCACCGACACATACTAGAATCTCACTGTCACCTTCGTGTTCTCCATCTTTTGCATGCTTCCCTGGAAGGAGGTAACCTAACTACGAGTTAGCCAGTTTCTCGATGCACAAGTTAGGTGTTCGTTCCTAAACATATATGCTCTACTGTATCTGACCATGCTTCATCTTGATTTTTTTCGCATTCCATGAAGATACACACGTGATGTCTACAACCCGCTCGACGTAAGTTGTGTAGTAGGAGATTAGTGATACTTTTGGGAGCTCCACATAGTCCCTGTTGTTTAATTAGAAGCTACATTTGTACATCTGAAACATGTCTATCGTCAAGTCATTCAACCTTCTATCTCATGTTCATAATATCCAGTGTCACTATTGACAACCAGAGGTGAGTATGGCTACATGCTAGCAATCTTTGGTATGCCTATTTGGTGCCGGCTCGACCCAGGCTTCTTTGTGTGTTGTTACTCATCACTGGCTACTAAATGTCACATGCTAATATGTTAATTTACAGGTCTTCACCGTAATAGATTGGAGAGCTTACTGGTCTTGTAGTGGGTCGACTATGTTGCGTAAACCTTTTCATATGTGCTTAATTTTATCAATGAATGTCAATAGGATTTTGCAACGTCTTGTACTTGACAACTATGACATTTATTTCATTTACCTTGATAATTATGTTTTCCAGGCCTGTGACAGATGAGTCCATGAATGTGTAGCTAGGTGGTTTGTGAATCTGCGAGAAAGCTTATATGTAGCTTGTTCTCATTCTCTACCCCTGGTCATTGGTGAATCAGAAAGGAGGAGGATGCTTTTAAGTGTTTAAAACCACAAGATAGACACACATCTGCTTCAAATCAAACTGAAGAATACAATCATGGTGCTTTTCCATTCAAGAGAAAGGTTCTTACACCTAAAATCAAGTTCTATATAGCACATCTTCAAAATCTCTTCCTAGATTCTACAGGTATCATGCTTTGTAACATAACCATTACATTCATCAAATATTTGTAAATTTTTTTGACAACGATTATGTAGACACATCGTTTTACTCCTCTATTGATGAAAACAATTGTAATCTAGGTAAATCTCCCACTATAAAAATTTGGTTTTTAATTTATTCACTGTGTGTTCAAATTTTGAGCAAACCATTTAAAGCCTCAATTCAGATTGTTATAGAAGTGATATCATTTGTCATTCACATACTGAATTAGAGTTTATTTCTCCAAGTTATGAACTTGACAAAAAGTATTCATTACTTTCTCCTCCTTTTGTCACGAGTTTTCAAAGTGTTCTCCATTTTTTAGTATTGAAATACATTGTGCGTGTGTATTTGTGGTAGTGAGAATTTAACTGCTTAAATATTTTAACAACATTAGTGTCATCAATGATTGTTATAAAATTGATTTGAAGAAATGGTTCAATGTGATATATACATATCCAATAATCACTTTAACTTAAAATATTATATAATGTGGACTTTATTTTAATATGTAAAGCAACATAATGTGATTTAAGTTACAAAAACATTCCTACAAGAATGGTGTTAATAATAGAAATTAAATCCATAACTTATATGAATGGATGACCCAAAAATAATAGATGCAAGTGAAAGTTCAAGATGTCCCATTGGAAAAAATTGACAAGAATGTTAACCATTTTCATGTAGAAATTGTAGCCATGTATGCAATTTAAAACTTCATAAATAATTTCAACTTAATCCATTAAGAAAGATTGTTTAATTTTTTGTTGATTGCATTTATAAGATATAGAAAATATAACTTAAGAAGAAAAAAAGACACATACCAACCTTTACCCCAAACCTCTTGAGCTTCATAGAAACTATTTATGTCACTTATAAAAGTTTGAGTATATAAGTATTTAGAACTATATTTAACCTTTCCCATATTTAATGAATCACATTCAATACATTTATTATATCAATAAATATAGTTAACAAAAAAACATCTAATAGTAAATTTTATAGATTTGATGATTGACGTGCATGGGAACGTGTGTGCGATACAGATTTACCGTGATCGAACCCTTTGGTACAATGCATGTGTGAGGTGTAGCAAGAAAGTATATGATGAAAATGTTCAAGGCAAGGTCTACCCTAAATGTGGAGCAAAAGATAGTGCCCTCAGGCAATTTACCTTCTTTTATCATGTAATACATCTATATATTATAATTAGCTTGTAAATTAATATTTCGTTTTGTTGATTATAGGTACATTATGAAATTTGAAGTCATGGACGCTTTTGATTCTATTAAATTAACATTATTTGACACAGCTGCACATCATCTCCTTGGTTATATCACTGTAGAGCTAAACAATATCCACTCACACGTACTCCATATTTTTATACATATACATATAATATTGATGAACTTTACATCTGTATTAATATTAAATTGTTCTAATAATATAAGAAAATGGTGAAGATATGGTGGATATCATATTATCAAAGGTAAAATGTAATCAATTGCTTTTTCATGTCAAAGCACAAGATGCCCAACCATTTTTTCAAGAATCACAAGGGACGCCAACTATAATGAAGCAAACGGCTAAAGTCTTAGATGTAGTTCCCTTAGATATTAAGTAAGAATGTATGAGTCTTTTATTTGGCATCGAACACAACATTACTTTTTTATTTTGTTTTGTATCTGTCTTAAAATATAAATTGGTACTTTTGTTTTTCATATAATTTATATTCACAGTTGTGTTTTACGATATAATCTTTTTATGATTGTTATTTGTATATACTTATAACAAAATTCATTCCAAAGCTTTGTGTGACAACAAATACAAAATCATCAATAATTACAGTTGAAACACAACATTTTGCCAAAATAATCACTAGAACTGTGTGTATTTTGACTGCATATACGATTATATTATTAAATTGTCTGAATATTTACACTAATCATTTTTTCATATGTGAAAGGTTCAAAATAAAATTATAAAATCTTTTGGATTAAATCACCACAAAGTGATTACATGCATTGATAATAAGTGAGATATTATACTATAATATTTATTATTTATTTATTTCATGTTTCTTATTAAATAATTAAACTCGTATTTTTTCTCCAATCAGGTGTGCACCTCTCTTTGATTGTTCGTATGAGGATGAGCTCATTAAACTTCAATTTTAAATGGGAAAATAGACGCGTCACATCACCTGCATAATTTTATCACATAATGAACTTTCAGTTACAAAATGAATATGTATTTTTATTATTTATGAAAGTAATAGTTCATTTTTTTCTTATTTAATAATATTAACATTATGATATTTTTCTATTGAAATTCCAACAACTTTTATATGTCACGTACATGTGCACGTGTGCGTTCACTAATATATATATATATATATATATATATATATATATATATATATATATATATATATATATATATATATATATATATATATATATATATATATATATATATATATATATATATATATATATATATATATGCTGGGGGAAACCAGCGCCCGCCGTCAACCATTGTGTCAGAGATGGGCGGGTCCCCTCATAATTTCCGTAGTTTGGTAGAGAGATGGAATGTATCATGTATGAGAACTGTTGTATGTTTGCACACATCTCTAGGGGCGATTTGGAAACGTCGACTGACTTGAGAAAAGTGCTGTCAGCACTGGCTCTTTTTCGCTGTTTGTATGTCGGAACGGCTCGTGTGAGTGACCACTTTGGGTAGGGTAAGAATAATAGCTTTGCAGCTGTCTTTGAGGGACGTAATCGCTTTTGTAGAGTCACGATCACCGGTATAGTTAGTCTTTTGTAGTATTTGTTTCTTCTTTGCCCAAAGGGATGGCAAGTAATAGCTTCTCCCAACAAAAAAAATGTGATATAAGAAAGAAATCCAGCTTGAGTGAGCGTTGCTGAAATATACAGTCCGACGGATGAATAGAGGACCCGATGCATCGTAAACGAAGGGCTACATATGAAAAATGGGAGCGGGTTGTTGGCTCCCAGTCTCATTGACGATCGACCCCGAGAAAGTTGCATTACCAGCTAGCTACCATAGAACGAGTAGCAACGACCACCAGAGAGTAGAAAGAATTTTCTACACAGTTTACACCGATTGAGCTTTCTCTTGGGGCACGTTTGTTTTGATGAATCTGTCCGTATTGTATTGTATTAGTAGACCCGGCGGCTAAAAGAATAAGTTTGATTAGCTGGAACTGTAAAAGTGGCGAGATCATGCATTTAAAGACATTAGATAAGCGCTGCATTCTGTTTTCGAGTTCAAAAGGGCCGGGCGTCGAAATCCTTCACGCGGCCCGTGTTTTTATACTGAATGCAGGATTATAAGGTAATCCAGCAATATCCAGCAATTCAAACGTGTCCTTGATGATAACAAAGAAATCCAGCTTGAGTTACCGTTCCTCAAATATACATTAAGAACGAATAGAGTGGCCGATGCAAATGTAAACGAAGAAGGGCTAGAGCATAGACTAGGTTGTTGGCTCCCAGTCTCATTCGCGATCATCATAATCCTAGAATGTTCCTTTACCAGCTAGCTACAATAGAACGAGTAGCAATGACCACCAGAGAGTAGAAGAATGGGGCGTCTCCGTCGTATTTAGCCACGGAATTGCATTGCGATATATCAGTCAATAAATTGGCAGCGTTAACAACTGCTCTCGGCATGTCCGTTGTGTACTGGTGTTTTCTCCCTGTACTCGTGCTACAGAAAATGGCAAGTTGGGGCGATGCTTCCAATGCTGTTGGTAGTATATGCAGCGTGTTCTTGCATCTCCAACAAAGAAAGAAGACGACGACGGATCATAGGGTAGAGAAAGTAAGGCTGGTGGCTGGACGTGTCGTGTTTGGTAGAGTCTGGGATGGATCGGACAGGAGGGAGGGCTCGTGGCGGGACACGTCCTTTGAGTTCTTTCCCTCTTTCCTTCTTCTACCACCCATCGTCCGACTCTAGGATGTATTGACAGAGAAGAAAAGGCAGACCAGGGAAGCATGATGGTACAGGAAGCAGCAAACAAACAGCCTACGAGCAATTGATTCAGATGAGACTGCAGCTGGTGTTGCTTACCCAGCCTCTGGCCAAGGAGGCATTCAATGGTGTCCTGTCAAATAGGCCGGGTCACATTCTCCCACTACTGCTCTATAGAACCGCGCGTGTATTGGAACGATCTGATTCTGACCCACTACAGAGATAAACAGCCAGCTGCTTCTCGGGCAATAGCTAGCTCAAACGCTGGATCGTAAAACGATGTATCACTGGCAACAGACAAAAATTAAGGAGAATAGGTTTGAACATGTAGTCGCGCTGTTCTTTGCTGAAGATATAGGTAGTCAAAGAAACTGAGAAATAAAATATAGTTCATTTTTCTGAATGAAAAAACGATACAATTCGGGTTTAATTAATTTCTACGACGAGCAGGGGGGTTTGACGCGCTTCAAACCGTCCCTGCAAACGCAGGCCCGGTACTTTCTTTTTTTGAGAAAATAAAATAAGAGGAAAGTAAGAAGGGAACATATTGTTTTGGTTAAATTTTTTAATTTGTAATGATTTTTTGACAAAATAAAATAATTAGGTTCTTAATAAATATATATTTTAAAAGATTGGTGTCAGCATATATTTGAGAACATATAGTAGGAATATAAAAATTAGTATTATTTGCTCACTTTTTAGAAAAAAAAATAAAAGATGAGTGAAATAAGGAGAGAATAAAAGCAGAGGGGAGAGAAGTAATGACACAAGAGGAGGGAAGTAATGAAAGAGATTAAAGTGAGGAGAAAAGTAATGTGGAGGGAGGAAAGTAAAACACTCAATTATGGAGTTAACACGTCTAATTTTTAGGATATGTACAGAATAGCGAATGAGCACAAATCTATAGATAATTCGTCCAATATTTGTAGTAAAACACCCAGTTATGTTGTTAATGCGTTCAAATATAATAGTTATATGCTCAATTCTTAGTGTACACACATAATAACAAATGTGCATAAAAATATGAAAAAATGCGCTCAATATAGTAAACAAAAATTTTGTGCTAATATATTTAATTATTGTGTTAATGTGGCTTATTCTTAGAGTAGGTACATAATAGAAGATGAGCACAAATCTTAACATATTACACCTAATATGTGTAGTAGAAAGCCCAATGATGTTGCTAAATTGCCCAAATATGGTGGTAATACGCCCGGTTCTTAGTGTACTCATGTAATAACAAATGAGCACAAATATCTCAACATAATCATCTATATTTATAGTAAAGCGCCTGATTATTGTGTTAATATGCCCACTTATAGTGCTAATATGTCTAATTCTCAGAGTACACACATATTAGCAAATGAGTACAAATCTTAACATAATGTGTCAACTATTTGTAGTAAAGACCCAATTATATTGCTAATGTATCCAATTATGGTGCTAATGTGCCTAATTCTTAAGGTACATACATAATAAAAAATGAGCACAAGTCTTAACATAATGCCCCCAATATTTGTAGTAGAGTGCCCAATTATGTTGTTAATCTCCCAAATATGGTGCTAGTGCGCCCAATTATTCGTGTGCGCGTATAATAACAAATGAGCACAAAATTATCAACATAATCCACCCAATATTTACAAAAAAAACACCAATTGTTGTGCACATGTGCCCCATTACGGTTCTAATGCACCTAGTTTTTAGAGTACACACATAATATTGTATAAGTATGAATCTTAATATAATACACATAGTATATGTAGTAAAGCACCCATTTACAGTGGTAATATGTCCAATCATGGTGCTAATATGTTCAATTCTTAAGGTACATACATAAATAGTAAGTACAAATCTTAACGTAATGCACCCAATATTTTTAGTAAAACGTCTAATTATGTTGCTAATACTCCAATTATGGTGGTAAAATGCATAATTCTTAGGATAACATGCACATTAATTGTATAACAATCTATGATATTAAATGTACCCAATGTTTTCAGTCACACACCTAAAAGTGGTGTTGATGCACCAATTACTTGTAGTAACACACTCAATTATTAGTATAATGCACCCAATTTCAGTCTAATGTGCCTAAAAAATAATGGTATGCCCCTACTTGTGAGTGCAACACGTATTTATCATCGTTGTCATCATCATCATCATCATCATAACGCGCACATTAATTTTTACACCGTGTTATTTCTCTCAAGATATGTTGACATTGATCTTCTTGGAGTGTATTTCTTGTAAAGAATCTAAAAATTTTCATTCCATAAAAAAGACATTACAGTTTACAATTTATAAGCAAATAAATATTTCTCACTTTTTTCCTTGTTATTATATACTCATTTTTATATTACATATCATTTTTCTCAAAATTGACATTAGTCTTGTTGGAATGTACCTTTTCTAAGAAATCTAGTAGTTTTCTTTCATCAAAAAAATTATTATAGAATAAAAGTTAGAAGCAAAATAAAACTCTCTCATGTTTTCCTTTTTTGTTATCTTTTGTTTGCACCCCATACCACGTGGTAAAAAAATTGGGGACCTGATAGGGAAATCCATCCCATCTGAGTAGAAATCACCCAGTTGTGTACTTTGACCCTGCATCAAGGGGAGCCTGATTAACGCTAGTATATTTGATATAGTTCAAAGTATCATCGAAAAATATGGCAAGTAAAGACGAATGATCCAAGCAATGAGGACAATCCAAATTTGTATAGAAGAAAACCTACAAAATAGAGACACAATTTTTGTGGGAAAAATCCTCCCCTTTGGGTGCTACCTTTAAGAACCACCAATATCATGCCACAATATAATGTAAAATAGATGAAAACCCATAACACATGGTTAACAAGCCCAATAAATATCCCACTTCTTCTCATCACTACTTTCTTCTCTTGTCTCCATGACAGCTAACAATGTCGCCTCTAGTCACCGACAGATTGCCACTAGATGACATCACCTACCTTAATGTTGATTGTTTTAAGCGATGTACTTGGCTCTTTCAACTAAAACTCCAATTTTCCTCCACTCAGTGGCTCTCCACCTTGGTTGTTTATATAAGGGAGAAATTGTGTGTTCCTTACTAGCCAGACAAATGACTGCCATTGTTTGAATACAACAAATGTACTACTGACTACCAACTGCTATTTACCTCTATTGCAAAGTCGTTGATTCTCTAACATTTTATCTATATATTTATCTATCTATATATCTGACTAACTAAATTTATATACATACATACATACATGCATACATACATAGCCAACAAGGAGTGGCTCAAGTGGTCAAGCACAGTGTCTCCTCACAAAGGGACCCAGGTTCGAATTCCAACTGCCGCCTTAGTTTACCACCCTCCCGGACATTCGACCTCCGTCACGGGTGTGGGAGAGGGGGAGAGAATGCCTCTCTTTATCCCATACATACATACATACATACATTTGGGGTCTTTGCCATCTCAAAGAAGAAAATTCCTTGCACCTTACCTCCACATGCAAGTGGTGGAAGTACTTATGGGGTCGTTCTGCTCTGAAATTAGGACTGAACCCTAAGCATTCTCGTGAAGATTTTCTCAAGTCTATCACTAAGATCACTTCTAGTGATCGTGTGATATCTCTATGGGCTGCCACGCTTACTGTCCATACCATATGGACTACTAGAAACTCAATTCGACATGGAGGCAAATAAGAAGATGAATTGCATGCATTCAAGAAGATAGAGAAGGAGATTCAGATGCACTATCGTGTGCATCATCATAATCTAGGCCATATCTCTTATAACCCGGTTAGGAACTGGGATCTTCATGTATATTGATTGACCCAATTTTGGGCCAACCACTATTTTCTTTTAATCCGCTTTCCTTCCATGTAATGTGAACTACACGTCTTGGGTGTCATTTGTAACTTTGTCCCATTTGGGGTTAGAATAAAATTACCAAACGTTCCGATACATACATATATGGAGGTTCCCATGAAGGGACCCGTGTTCGAAACCACACAGAGAAGCATCTCTTGATTTATCACCCTCCCGGGCGTCCGGCCTTCGCCACGGGTTATGGGAGAGGGGGAGAGAAATCTTTCTCTCTTAATCCCATATATGGAGGTTCACAAGTGGAGCATGTGCTTATATCAAGTTGCAAATGAGGTTCTTCCTACACTAGACATAGTTTAGCAATGGTTTGCCAACACGTGCAACACCTACCTCATGTGCGATGAAGCCACTGAATCCCACTCTCACCTCTTGAAGGATTGTAGCTACTTCCAACAAACCTAGAAGATGACATGCCAACTGATCGATACTGATCCAATCAGGTTGAAGAAGCCAAGAGAGATGATCTCTCTTCTTGGCATGGGCAAGGGACAAAAAAGGAAATGTGCTCTCCTATTACACACAACCATTGTTTACCATATGTGGAGAGAAAGAAATGAGAGGAAGCACAACAACAAAAGAAAGATTATAGATAATTTTTTAAAGAAAATATGTAAGTTCTACCTTAGTAGAATCAAATGTATAGATAGCTGATTTTTCTATCTAGCAATTTGAAGTGTAGTAAGGGACTCACTACTATAAAAAAATGCTTTTTACAATGGGAAAAACACAACAGTTCTAATGGTTGTGTTGTAGTTAGCATATCTTTTACAACAAGTCTATTTGTGTGTTGTGAATTATATATTTTATACAACACAAGTTATATACAACGGGCCAAACTCGTTGTAGTATATGTGATGCTACAACATGTGCTAAATTGTTGTAATAGACTGTAATATCACAACATACTCAAACCCATTGTAAAAGACCATAAGTACACAACATGCTCTAACCCGTTGTAATAGTCACATATGCTAACTTGTTGTGATAGACCATCATTACACAACATACTTTAAACCATTGTAAAAGATCATAATTACACAACATGCTC